>CM032456.1:58352483-58723895 GCA_019049505.1 Pachyrhynchus sulphureomaculatus
ACTTTGGGTAATGAATCACCATCAGATTACAATTGATTTGCAGAATTTGGTCATGGTCGTGTTTCTGTCGGCGATGAATTTCGTGAAGGTCGACCAAAATCGATTGTTGTTCCAAAAAACATTGATGTTGTGCGCACCATAATTGAAGAGGATCGACATGTGATTTACCGTGATATAGAGGCATCCTTAAGCATATCGAAGGCTGCAGTACAATCGATTTTGCATGAACATTTAGCTGTGAAAAAGATCTGTTCTTCATCATCATCTTTTCCTCCCAACTACATTCCATCCAGGATCAAACAACTCTTGACAACCCACAATTTCACCCCCCCCCTCGATTTGATTATCCTCTCTTCACCACATTCCCTCCTTGACTCTCTGCCTGCCTTTTTATTGATCTCTCTCTGAGTTATCTTAATAGGCAAAGTAACCCCAAAAAAAAATGATAGACTTCCTAACCACAGACAAAATAATAACTTCCATGTGGATTCTACCATAATTTATACGAATGGCTCCAAAACATCAACAGGTGTGGGTGTTGCATTTGTTACTCAAAACATTTTCAAAACCTTCAACCCTCATTCAACCATTTTCTCTGCAGCACTTTTGGCAATCAAAGAATGCATCAGATTTGCGATATCTTCATCCCTTAATTCAAAATTTTTAATTGTATCTGATTCTCTGGGTGCATTGAACTCCATTCGATTTGCTAATCTGGGAGATGCTTATATCAGGCAAATCAAGGACCTTTTATACGTTGCCAGACAGAGGCGTAAATTCATTTCCTTTTTATGGGTTCCAGGACACATCGACAATAAGGGTAACGACAAGGCTTGCTAAAAGGACCATCTCCTCTGGCACACCTATTTTGGCAGAAAATCACCCTAAAGACTTTATTAACCATCTACTGCAAGAATACAGAGGTATTTCAATTGCAGTGGGATCTGGGGGACTCCAACAATAAACTTTGGGATGTCAGATCATTGGTTTTTCCTTCTCTACATTTCTATTCCCTAAACAGAAAGGAAAACACAACATTGAGAAGACTTGCGATAGGACACACACACATTCCTATCTCCTTAAAAATGAAAAGCCCCTACATGTCTCATATGTAGATCCCCTCTCGCCATAAAACACATTTTTGAAACACAGCACTATTCAGAAACACGGGAAAAATATGGGATTCCGTACAACTTGAAATCCATTTCTATATCACCTTGCATAAACAAATAATAGAATTCTTAAATGAAATAAACTTTATAGACGCGCTTTACCTCCCTAAATTCATTCAATCATTCCGATGGATTCCGCATAATCTGACCGAAACGTAAACACAGGCTTGTATCAGTTGGTATAAAGAAATGCTCAAATAATCGACCGAAGACATGCAAAATCCGTATAGAACATCGTAACAGGAGACGGAACTTGGGTATATTCATACTAGCCAGAAACTAAGCAACAAACAACTGCTTGGGTGTTCCAAGATGAACCGAATCCAACAAAAGTGTTTCATTCGCGAAGCATTTCCAAGAAAGTAATCGCTTGTCTCTTTGTTTATACTGGACATGTTACAACCACTGCTTTAGAGGATCAAATAACAGTTAATGCTAAATGGTATACAACAATTTGTTTGCCAGAAGTCATCGATGAAAGCAGAAAAAACAACCGAAAACGTCACATCATTCTTTATCATGACAATGCCAGCGCTCACACAGCATGTCAAACAATTAATTATTTTAAGAAGAAAAACAACGAATTAATGTCTCATTGCCCGTATTCACCTGATTTATCACCCAACGACTTCTTTTTGTTCCCGAATGTCAAAAAATGTGTGGACAGCGATTTTCATCACCTCAAGAAGCTGTTGAATCCTTCAAAACTATATTTTTGAGGGATCAACATCAGAGTGGAAAAAATGTTTCGAGAATTGGTTCGAACGCATTCAAAAGTATATAAATCTTAAGGCAAATATTTTCAGAAACAACAAAAGGATTTGCGCCAAAAAATTTTTTTTCGTTCATTGTTTTTGTAAAAACTTAATTAGAACATTTCCAAAGCTACACACAACAGTTTTATAAAATTAGAGTTCACTTCTACGTCTTTTCCCTATAAAGGTAAAAAGAATTCATTTGCAAAAATTTGAATTTGTGAAATTCGGCATTTTATATGTCACGTCTACCAGTAAAACATTGAATTTGGTTACCGAAATTAAAATATTTGATTAAAAGAAAATTATAGTTAATTCTCCATGAGATAGAAAGGGTTTTAGTGATTTTTGCAGCATGATTTTGTTTGGAATGTCTTCCGATTAAACAGTTTTGCCTTTGTACCCTAAAACTTTTAAATTTCATTATTTATATAAATGTTCCGTTTTAGCAATGTAATTACGTATAAGATTTAAATATAACCTTCTAATCATCTTTTACATAAAATTAAATGTGTAAGAGAAAGATGGAGTTACTTAACAGAAAATTGATAGTTCAGTGAAGTCTGCTTCTAACGAACCCGAATTTCCGGTTTAAAACGAACTATTTTATAATGCACGAAAAAACTTCCATAAAACCAATGCAAATTTTTATCGGTTATAACGAACCCGGTTATAACGAACTTCCGGATAAAGCTAACCAAATTTGGATGTTTTCTGTCTCTTTATAACGAACTTGCCACTCCCTGCGCTCGATGTCGCGCAACTTGATCTAGGGAATTCGCCAAAACTCGCTGGGAACCCCTATTCTACTTGTTTCCGCCACGTCGCTAGTTCGAGCAGTATTGTTTTCAATTCACTTGTGATATGCAGTTCTAATGCATATTTGATCAAAGTAGCAAAGTAAATGTTTAAATTTTTATTTTAAAATAAGTACACAAAAACGTAAACCGTTTACTTTAAAAGACAAACACGATATTATAAGGAAAATAGAAAATGGAGTTAAACAAAGTGATAGTTGAATTTAACTAAATCTACGGTTTCTGCCATATGGAAGAAGAGGCAAGAAATCTTATTAATCTATGATAAAAGAAACTTTAGTTGTAAAAAAGTAAGAAAATCTACACATGGCCAAGTCGATAAAGGACTCCTTAAATGGTTACAAGGAAAAGCTAGTGAATTGGGAAGGAAAATAGAGAACACCGAGTTTAACTGTTCTAGAAGTTGGATTAAACGATTTAAAAAGCGACATAATATTAGTGAAGGGTAAGATAGTAGGAGAAACTGCAGGAGTGGATATGACTGTTGTTGATGACTGGTTGGTCAATGTATGGCCGGAAATTCGAGAAAGTTATGAATATGTGGACATTTTTAATGCTGATGAAACGGGTTTGTTTTACAAGATGACGCCTGATAAGACATTAAAGTTTGTCGGAGAGAATTGTGCTGATGGAAAATTATCAAAAGTAAGGATTACTGTGCTGGTAACTGCAAATATGTCTGGAACAGAGAAAAGAAAATAGTTGGTGATAGGAAAGTCCGTCAATCCCAGGTGTTTTAAAAACAAACATTTACCAGTAAAGTACAAATGAAATAGTAAAGCCCAGATGACATCAAAAATGGTTAAAAACGAATGATCGAATGGGACAAACAATTAAAATTCACAAACAGAAAAATAATACTTTTGATTGACAACTGTCCAGCGCACCCTGAAGTTGATCTACAGCAAATAAAATTCGTTTTTGTGCCTCCAAACACAAGTGCAAAGCTCTAGCCTATGGATCAAGATGTGATACATTCTTTAAAATGTCATTATAGAAAGATTTTACTTATGAAAATGTTAGAGACGATCGATAAAGGTAACATTTTTTCTGTAACTCTCTTGGACACTAGAAACTTTATCCATATGGCTTGATAAAGAATCAGTAGATAGATCATAGCACACTGTTTTAAGCATGGCGGATTTTTAAGGAAAGAATGTCGATATGACTCAGATGATGAGCTACCGTTGACTCAGTGGATTGAAAAACATCGAGAAGATTCTACTGATTGTCTAGAATTTGTTTACGATGCTGACATTCAACAAAGTACAGTGGAAATTGAGATTAGAAAGATGTTTTATCACTTTAATTTTAAAGAATATGTATGTGCTGATAATGCATTAATGACGAGAGAAATATTAACTGATGATCAAATTGTGATATCAGTGACTTCTGGGAAGATTTTAAGCGATAATGACGACGAGGACGAGCTTGGAGAAGGAGATAATATTTATGTTCCATCCATTTCAGAAATGACCAAGAAAATGACTGAAACTTGCAATTTTTTTGAACCTCGTGAAGTTCCTGAACATATATGGAGCAGTTTTTGTGACCTTGACAATTATATAAACATCATTTCTTTTTAAAGTAAAATCGTACAAACGAAAATTACTGATTTTATTGTATAAACTACGTATTTTAATGTTTTCGTTTATACTCGTATATGTACCAACATACATAATAATAACTTTAGTGTGACTTATTTTATTTTCCTTTGAACGTTTTTTTTTTAATTTTATAATTATTACTAGCTGTGCCCGCGGCTCCGCTCGCGTGGACTCGAATCGTCTTTATTGTCACTGCTTATTCGTTATGTTTATATTATTATATAGTTCAAGGGGCCTTAGAGGCCCATGGCTTGGTTGCATACTTGTCTCCACTTCTTTTTATCTCCTTTTAGCTTTTCCCAGTGCGGGATTCTCATTAACTCCGGATCTTGCTTTACTGCCTGAATTCATGTAGATCGAGGTCTACCCTTGCCTCTTCTTCCAACCACTCCTCTTATTACGGCTTGCTTTGCCTGTCTTTCTTCCTTCATCCTTGCCAGGTGTCCCAACCATCTTAATCGCTGGCTTCTTATGATTTGGCTTATAAGGGGTTTCGTATATAGGCATTTTAATTCGTAATTTGTTCTTCTTCTCCACAGTCCCTCTTCTTTCCTTTCTCCGTAGATTCTTCTCAAAGCTTTCCTTTCTCACACCTCAACGTCTCCTTTTCTCTTGCATTTAGTTTCCACGTTTGGCATCCATATGTCACCGTGGGTCTGACAACTATCGTATTTATTCTTTCTTTTGCTTTTCTTGATACATTCTTTGATTTCAATATTGGATTCATTGCCCGCAAACATCTCTGTCCTTTCGCTATTCTTTCTTGTATCTCTGTCCTTTCTTGTCCACTCTCTGTTATTGTTACTCCCAGATAATTAAATTTGTCTACTTTTGCAAACGTATATCTTTTCCCTAAGTTGTTTATTATATCTAAACTTTTGTTGTTTTTATTATCCTTCTTTTTTGTAATTTCCATGTATTTTGTTTTTTCCTCATTTATCTTTAGTCCTCTCATCCTTCCCCTTTCTTCTATCCTACTTATGGCTTTTTTGAGGTTTTTTTTGCTCTTGCAATTGCTGCTACATCATCCGCATAGGCCAAGCATTGGCAGGTTTGTTGGTATATCGTTCCATTTGTTTTTATTTCTGACTCCCGGATTATCTTCTCTATTACCAAATTAAATAAAAATGTCGACACTGGATCCCCCTGTCTTAATCCTCTCTTCACCTTAAACTTGTCTGATACTTTGCCCTCAACCAACACTCTATTTTCTGTGTCATTCAGGATCATTCTCAACATGCGAATCAATTTACTTGGAATTTTTAGTTCTTCCATTATCTTGTAGAGTCCTTCTCTATTTATAGAGTCATATGCTTCTCTGAAATCCACAAAGACCAAGTGTAGTGCCAAATTTTGTTTTAAGCTATTATCTTGGATTTGCTTAATCGAAGATATCTGGTCTGTAACCGATCTATTTTTCCTGAATCCACACTGGTACTCTCCCAGAATAGACTCGGCTTTCTCTGCTAGTCTGTTTTTGATAGTCAACACTACTATCTTGTACACGACATCCAGTAAGGCTATTGGTCTATAATTAGCACATATAGTTTTTTTTTTCTCCTTTTTTGTATATTGTACAAATGAGCGACTCTCTCCAGCTCACTGGCATCTTTTCTGTTTTCCATATTTCTTGCACCAACCGGCATATTTCATTTTCCAGATCTATTCCTCCAGTTTTGATCAGTTCTGCTGTTATACAATTTCCACACGGTGCCTTATTTTTTTTGGGTTCTGACTATTTTTCTTATTTCTTCTTTTTAGGGTTTGTTTGTCCCCTCCTGCCCTTCAGTTAATTTTGCTTCCTATTTCTCATTCAACTCATTTTCATCTCCATTTAGTGTTTCTTTATAGTATTCCCCCCATCTATTCAGTCTTTCTACCAAGCTTACTGCTAAACTTCCATCTTTTTTCCTACATATTAGTATTTTGTCTCTCTTTATTCCCTTTGTATTTTATAAAAAAAAACACGTAAATCAGCTAAGTGGTTCTTGAGTGCTAAGCACAGTAATGGGTAGACAGACAGACAGAGAGACTTTACGTTTTTATATATATTATAGATTTTTTTTTAACATATATTAAATTAAGAATTAAAAAAAAATTACGCAAATCAGATGAGTGGTTCTCGAATGATAAGCACACTAACGGACAGACAGAGAGACAGAGAGACGTTGCATTTTATATATATTACAGATATTCTTTGCTACATGATATTGTTCCATATTTTATGGTTTAGGCAGTGTATTGCAAGAGAACGCTCTAGCAACAAACTTTTTTCCGACTTGATTCACTATTATCGTCACTGCTTATTCCTTATGTTATCTAACGTAATAAAATATAGCCTATAACCTGGCCAGAGAACATATGTGTGTTTTAAAAAAAAGCACGTAAATCGGATAAGTGGTTCTCCCGTGATAAGGGCACTAATGGACGGACAGACAGACAGAGAGACGTTGCATTTTATATATATATATATATATATATATATATATATATATATATATATATATATATATATATATATATATATTATAGATGTAATAAAATATATATCTGTAACCTGGTCAGAGAACATATGTATGAATTTAAAAAATCACGTAAATCGAATAAGTGGTTCTCAAGGGATAAGTTCACTGACGGACAGACAAATAGACAGAGAGACGTTGCAGTTTACATATATTATAGATATAAATTATTATTATTACTAAATAACCTGGCCAAAAAATATATGTATGAATTTAAAAAAAGACACGTAAATCGAATAAGTGGTTCTCGCGTGATAAAGGCACTAATGGACAGACAGACAGACAGAGAGACATTGCATTTTATATATATTATAGATTATAGATATTCTCTGCTACATAATATTGTTCCAAATTTAGTGGTTTAGGCTGCGTATTGCAAGGGAACGCGCGGCAAACTTTTTTCCGACTTCATTCACTATTATCGTTACTGCTCATTCCCTATGCTACTTATCGTAATAAAATATAGCCTATAACCTGGCCAGAGAACATATGTATGTTTTAAAAAAAAAAGTACGTAAATCAGATAAGTGGTTCTCCAGTGATAAGCGCATTAACGGACAGACAGACAGACAGACAGACAGAGAGACGTTGCATTTTATATATATTATAGATTATTCATTTTTTTAAGCATTAGCGCCTAATCTAAATAAAAAAGTAGCGAAAAATTCTATTAGACTTTGTTTACTGTTTGTAACGAACTTCGGATATAGCGAACCATTTTGAGTGATTTTTTGGAGTTCGTTATAAACGAACTTCACTGTATTTTATTTCCAATAAATGTGACACAATAATTTACGGATAAAAATATCCTTTTGACGTAATAAAACAAGTTCTACAGTATATGCAAGGTATAGTTGACTGCCCGACGAACGGCAAAAACAGACGACGACGGTTTTTTTTTGAAAAAGTCAATAAGATCATTAGAGAAAATCGACGTCTGACCATTATAAACGTCAGTGAACTCCCAATATTGACAAAGAAGGGGTTCGGCAAATTTTTCATGACAGTTTTAACATGAGCAAAGTGCTTTTAAAGTTGGTACCGAGAATCCTTTCTGCCGATCAAAAGCAAGCTCAAATGAATAATTGCTCTGACACCCACATTGAATCTGACCCTAATTTTTTAGAAATAGTAATAACATGTGCTCAAAACTTTTCTGCTGCCACAAATATTTACCGAACAAATAGTCCTCATTCCAGGAAAAAGGACTAGAGAAGAAATTCTCAACATAGGCCAGATAATAGAAGAAGTCAGGAAATTCCAAAAAAACAACCTATATCTGTTTTGTAGGCTACTCTAAAGCTTTCGACTGCATATAATTGAACAAAATCTGGTCGATTCTAATCAACATGGGAACACCTATACATCTTGTAAACCTTAAACATAGAAGCCGGCGCCGGCGTCAGACAGGGCTGTATTCTGTCGCCCTTACTTTTTAACATATATGGTGAACATATAATGAGGTATGTTTTAGATCGCTGGAGTGGGGGTGTAACAATCAGTGGAAAAAGGCTAAGTAACCACATTATGAGGAAAGTGGATTCCATGTAAAAGCTTGTAGTCACGGGGAGGGTAGAAGGTAGAAAATCAAGGGGTTGTGTATGCACGAGTCAAGTCAGGTCGCGCAAGATCGAGATGCCTGGAGAATAACTGTTGAGGCAGCAATCGCATAGTGTCACCGATACTCCTATTGGGGTGAAAGGATTGAGAAAGAATAACATGTGATGAATCATGGTTTTTCACGTATGACCCTTAACCCAAGCGCCAATTCATGTACTGGAAAAGCGTAAACCCACAGGCAAAAGAAAGCGCAGATGAGCAAACCTAAATTCAAAGGAATGATGTTAGTGTTTTTTGACATGGGATTATTCAAACTGATCGGGTACCTGAAGGTCAAACTGCAAATCAAGTTTAATATAAACAGGTTTTGACCACCCTTCGTGAACGTGTGAGAAGGAAACGATTTGAAATGCTGAAGAATCGCTCTTGGATCCTCCGCTAAGACAACGTTCCAGCGCACAATGCTTTTTCAATCAAGGAGGAACATGGAATCTCCGTGTTGGAGCATCCATCCTGCTTAAGCTCCATGTGACTTTTTTTTGTTTTACAAAGTGTTGAAAGTGATGCAGCAAAGAATAAAACGACGAAGGTCATGATGAACCTGTCACAAGACGACCTGTAGTAGTGCTTTCAATAATAGAAAATTTGTATGGAAAGGTATGGAGTTCGAAAACGAGAATATATTGAATATATATATATATATATATATATATATATATATATATATATATATATATATATATATATTTGATTTCGCCCTTCATTCATTTTCTTTGTTTAGTTGATTCAAACTTTTTCCCTCTTTCAGAGTTTCCTCTATTTTCGAGTGTTTGTACTATCCATACATAGATACGAGTACATATATAAAAATGCCACATCACAAATAATATTTGAAGAAAAAACAAATAAAATCAAAATTAAAAGAGGAATTAGACAAGGTGACTCAATGTCCCCAAAGTTGTTCACGTTGACTCTAGAAGACATGTTCAAATTGCTAAAGTGGGAAATTTTGGATGGTTGTAGCTTCTACTTGATGGAAATTCATTATAAATATATAATAAAAGACTGTTTTTAGTCAATTTCCACAGGTTTATTTAAATTGCGATGACGCGTTTCGCTGTCGATGCAGCTTCTTCATTTTACACTGTCAACTTAGGTTTAATGTTCACAATTTTATATAATTTATTAATTATAATATTACACCTAATTAAATTACATTGATAGTATTGGAAAACCTACACAGATTTGGAATTAGGAGAATAAATTCAATAATGGTGAATTGCTTAAATCTACCTGGTCGTTGAGTAAAGTACCTGTAGTCCTTAATCGATTTATTTGCATTGTCTCTAAAAGGTTTAGTTTTAAACCTTTTTGTTGGGTGTGTAAAATTTGGAAATTCTTGTTAAATGTGTGATTTTCTGTTAAAAGATGATTAGCATATGTTGAATTAGATTTTCTACGGATGAAACTTTTTTCGTGTTCTGTAATTCTTTGTATAAATGTACGTGATATTTAACAACCATAATAAAAATAGTAATAATTGTCTATACTGGTATCGATACGTAGACGATATAATTGTATGCTTTGCAGGTACAGACAGACAATTAACTTACTTTTTACAGTATATTAATTCTTTACATATAAATATTAGTTTTACAGTGGAAGAGGAAGTCGAAGGGAAAATCAACTTCCTAGACTTAGCAATCAGTAAAACCATGAAAAAACATGAATTTGCAATATATCACAAACCTTGTCATACAGATACCACAATTCACAATAGTTCTCACCACCCTAACCATCATAAACTCGCAGCTTATCATAGTTTTATACATAGACTAACTAATATCCCTTTATCAGAGGAAAATTTTACTAAAGAATTAAACTACATAAAACAAGTAGCCGTTAACAACGGTTATTCGGCTACTTTAATCAATAATATCGTTAGGAAAAAACTTAGAAACAAGGCAATCCCAGAAATATACCCACGTTTTAAGGACAGAAATACTACATTTAAATGCTTAACCTATTTCGGCAAACCAACGGAAAAACTGGGGAAATTTTTAAATCAAAAAAATATATCAACTTAGCTTACGAGACTAACAATACTATAGGGAAATATCTCAAAAACTACAAACCACAAATCAATAAAGACATAAATCAGGGGTTTATCAATTAACATGTGGTTCATGTCCTAAAACATACATAGGACAAACTGGACGTACATTTATACAAAGAATTACAGAACACGACAAAAAAAAGTTTCATCCATAGAAAATCTAATTCAACATATGCTAATCATCTTTTAACAGAAAATCACACATTTAACAAGAATATCAAAATTTTACACACCCAACAAAAAGGTTTAAAACTAAACCTTTTAGAGACAATGCAAATAAATCGATAAGGACTACAGGTACTTTACTCAACGACCAGGTAGATTTAAGCAATTAACCATTATTGAATTTATTCTCCTAATTCCAAATCTGTGTGGGTGTTCCAATACTATCAATGTAATTTAATTGGGTGTAATATTATAATTAAGAAATTATATAAAATGGTGAACATTAAACCTAACTTGACAGTGTAAAATGTAGATCTGAAGAAGCTGCATCGACAGTGAAACGCGTCATCGCAATTTTAAATAAACCAGTGGAAATTGACTAAAACAGTCTTTTATTATGTATTTAAAACGGGAAAATAAAGGAATACTAATGGACGGCGAACGATTAAATCACTTAAAGTTCGCAGATGATGTCACTCCGTCAACACAAAAGAAGAATTACAAGGAAAGCTGATGAAATTAAATAACAAGTCTAAAAATAAACTTCACCAAAATCAAATATTTGAACAACGAAAGTGAAGATAACAGCCAGGAACTATTAATAGAAGGTTAAAGAATAGGAAAGGTACAAACATTCATATATTTAGAACAAAAAATCGAAATATCAAAAAATAATTTAAAGTCTAACTTGCATAGAAGAGTCTCATTAGCTTGATCTGCGTTCGTAAGGTTACAATCAACATTTAAATTGGACATCCCAAATATAATAAAAGCTAGAATGTTAGCTCAATATGTACTGCCGGTATTAACATATGGCACTGAAATGTGAGCTTTAAATAAAAGTATAATAAATAAACTCCAGGCAATCCAAAGAGCAATGGAGAGGAGAATGGTAAATATTAGACTCCAAGATCGTATTCCTAACATCGAGATACGAAGGAGATCAAAAGTGACAGATGTAATACAGCGAATATGTATATTAAGGTGGAATTTTGCGGGGCATATCGCAAGAATGAATGCTAACAAATAGACACGCCGTATGGTTAAATGGAGGCCTAAAAAACATAAAAGATGCAGAGGTAGACCACTAACAAAATTGACGGACGACATAGACAACTTGGAGAGGCTTACATCCGATTATGGATGGAATAAGCTAATAATGGTAATGATGATGAAATCTTTAGTTTAAAATAACAATTAATTTATTGAGTAAGTTAATTTATAATAAAAAGTGCATCACTAGCAAGTATTTTTTTAAGTACATTCTCCTGATTACATGTACAGAGTTTTGTTATTCTGAGATAATTTCTTCTATATTTTTTATACTTCTTTACTTAGAAAAATCCTTGATTTTTAATCAAAAATTAACAAATAATTTGCTTTTAAAAACTTATGTCGTAAAAAATGAATTGACTAAGTTGGATACTTGAAGAGAAATTGTAAATCAGCGGAAGGTAAACTGCCCCAATCAAGGTGATGCTTCAGGTCTAATAACCTTTATTGATTAAGAAACAGCAAATAAATTATTCTCGGACAGGTTCCATTTCTGTGTCGTCATTCTTAATTCTTCAATGCCATATTCTTTTAAAATAATTATCTCTAAATACAGATTTCAATGTGATATTACAATTCATACTTGTGCACATCGAGCGGAAGCTTTCACAGATTTGGTCAGATGAGAAATCACTGTTCTTGGAATTAGAATATATTTCCTCTATTGATTACATATACACGGTGTGACAATTTATTTTCCGGATCGATACCGTATAAGTATAAACTATTAGCGTCAGTTCAATATGTCATTTTAAAGCTGTATCCTTTTCCGATATTTACTTTAGAACGAAATATTGACAGATTACTAAGATACAATATTTTATTTAACAATCCAATAATAACCGGTCAAGTACAAGTTGGACTTGCGCAATTAGTGTTCCGTACGTTGATTGTTTTTAGAAAAAAAAATTTTTGTTATGGAGATATAAAATGAACAGTGACTTCACAAAACATACCCCAAATGAGTTTCAACAAATTTTTTTTTCCGATCTTTACTGAAAACTTGGCCTTGAAATTTTTGTTGACTTCGGTGTCTGTCTGTCCATCCGTCTGTCTGTCACACTCGATTTTCTCCGAAACTATTTGTCATAGAAAGTTGAATTTTGGTGTAGTTTTGAAAGTTAAATTTTGACTTAAGGGGTTAGTTTTGGGGGGTGAAATTGGAAGTGAAAAAAATTTTTTTTTTACTAGGTCATCGAGTGTGGTGTCAAATGAAATCTTGTGAAAACACGAGTAAAATATATATATATATATATATATATATATATATATATATATATATATATATATATATATATATATATATATATATAACGTAGTACTTGGGCTCACTTTTCTTTGTATTATTTTTAAAAAGCCGCAAAAAATCGCTTATCTCGAAAAGTACTGATGAAAAATTTTGAAAAAATTCTGGAATGCTCTCCACGGGGTGTAGATTGAACGAAAATTATCAGGAGTACATTATCTTTAATAACTTATTTGGTATATAAAAAAACCAAAATTTCAAGGTTATCAGTTTTCAGTAAAGATTGGAAACAAAGTTTGTTGAAAACTCCTTTGGGGTGTGTTTTGTGAAATCACTGATCATTTTATACCAGCGCAACAAAATTTTTTATTTTAAAACGTACGGAACACTAATTGTGCAAGTTCACCTTGCACTTGACCGGTTATTATTAATACCAGATAAATTATTAAAGGTAATGCACTCGTGATAATTTTCGTTCAATCTACATCCTGTGGAGAATATTCCATAATTTTTTCAAAATTTCGACATAACGTATATTTCAAAACTACACGGTTCTGATGAGGTCATCTGTTCCTATATTTCAACTTTCTATGTCAGATACTTTCGGGAAAATCGAGTGTAACAGACAGGCAGACAGACGGACGGACAGACACCGAAGTGATCTTACAAGTATTCTGTACGGAACACTAAAAAATTATAATATGGAACAAAGAACTGTTTTTAAATTCCGCGCACGATTTGCGACAAATGCCCCACAAAGATTCAAAATGATGAAAATCTATAGCAATGATTTCTTATTAAGAATACAATTTTTTGATAACTTAAACGTTATTTTGGATGAAAGAAAATAGCTTAACTAAATCGGAAAAGATTCTTAGTTTATTAATTCGTGACAGATGGACGCAATGAACCAATGAAAATGATGGAAGAAGTGCTAAAAGCGAAAAAAAGAGTTATTAAAAAAGCTACATTCCAGAGAAAATATATGAGCTTCTAGAGACAATCCGACAATCCAGACTTCCTGAAATGAATGGTTATTGGCGACCAGATATGATGTTTTGAACATAAACCAAAAACAAAACGACAAAGTACAAAATAATGGGCAAGTAATGTTGATTGTTCTCTACGATAGCAAGCGATTCATTGGATCAAACTATCAAAAGAGTGTTTTATTTGGAAATATTGAAAGATTTAACGACTAAAACTCGCCGTATTCGACTTAAATATGGTTGTGCAGATATTCGGTGCTTGTTACGAGATCATCCGTCAAGTCACACTCTACTTATATATATATATATATATATATATATATATATATATATATATATATATATATATATATATACATAGTCATGTCGGGGCACTCCATTCCCCTAGCATCGTCACTCAATTTGTTGGGTGTTAATTTGGGGGCAAATATATCCTGGCATGAACATGTTGCAGGCATAGCAAGGAGAGCTTCTCAAAAGTTGGCAATATTATTTCGAACCAGAAAGCTTTACACTCCACAGCAACTGTTAATTCTTTACAAAGCTCAAATTAGACCAACTATGGAATACTGCTCCCATGTTTGGGGCTCCGCTCCCAAACACACACTGCATTTGTTGGATTCTGTTCAGAGAAGAGCTGTTTGGTCTGATTGGAGACCCGGAACTGACCGGCGACCTTGATTCGCTGAAACATCGAAGAACGGTTGGCGACTTGAGTCTGTTCTACAAGTATTTTCATGGAAAGTGTTCGAAGGATGTAGCCCGCTTAATTTCTCCCAGAGCGGTGCATGTTAGAAATACACGTCGCGCTAATGCTCCACATCTGTATGAGGTTCAGCTTGTTACTCCGCGTACAACGCTTTTCAAACAGTCTCTTATATGGAATAATTTGCCCAGGGCTGTGTTTCCCACTCAGTACAATTTACAGCGATTCAAGAACAACGTGAATCGCTTTTTCAGCACACATGCCGCTCCTGGAGCGCTTTAGGGACTTCCCTGGAGCACGTGTGCTAGACCCATAAATATATATATATATATATATATATATATATATATATATATATATATATATATATATGTATATATATATATATATATATATATATATATATATATATATATATATATATATATAATCCCGGGTTTCAATCCGTTCATCTGATAATGAATTTGCATTATATATATATATATATATATATATATATATATATATATATATATATATATATATATATGTATATATATAAACAACATACTCTGAAGGTATTTTAATAAAAATAAAATAAAAGAAATTTTTGTTTGTATAGATGGTTTTAAAAAAATACGGCAGTTTGCAAGGCCATTGACTTGCCTGCAAACAACATGTCTGTATAGTTAATTAAAGGTTATTTCGTTTTGACCCTGCTAAAAAAAAATTTACAAAAACCAATTCAATGGAAGTTAGACCGTGGTAAATTGGAGTAGCCAAATATTTGTAACCGACGTGGTTAATGGAACGATCCGAAATTCTACTAATGTTATTAGGGTGTAAACTTGGATTGATTCTCGAATCTCTCGTTTACAGAAATTGGAAATCAAAGTAAGAACGTTGTTTTTTCTTTAAAATAATGTATGATCTGTAGATTGTCTGTTTGCAGACATAGTTTAATGTGTAGTTTCGTTCTATTTGATAAATATTTCACTTATCCTGATCCTGATGAATATTGATATTCCAACTCCTCCATTTATGTTGAAAGTCCTGTAAATGTTTTTATCCACTTTGTCTGTAATTCTATGTAAGTAGTCGAAAACTATAATATCTACTGCCGAATTCTTATTACAATTTTACCTGGAACTTGTGTGTTTTTAACTTAGTCTAATCTCAAGAATTAGGATTTCTCACTTTCTATTATTGACACAACTCTAGAACAGCGCTGCTTTCCATGAGAGTATTTCTAGAATAAAACTAAATCACCAACCTTTCTTCTCGAGAATTAAGATATTCGAGTCTCAAGTCAAACGACCAGCTCTCTCCAGCGCAATATACAATAAATAAAGAAAGTTTGGCCGCAGACCCAAACGCAAGGGCCGTAATTCACTTGAGCTTCATGTACAGTTTTCTATTACGAAATAATATTATAATAGTTTTTAAGAAGATTTCTTTGCTACGCATGCAACATTATAACACCCTAAAAGGTTGGATGACAAAACTAAGTAAATGAAATGTCACCACAGTTTTAACAGAAACAAGCCCACAGTTGAAGTTTTGTTTTTTTCGAGCCGATCGTCTATGACAAAAGAACAGACAGCGTTGATTGTGAAGGAAAATAACGAGAGATCGATCGCTAACACAACCGCTCAAGTCTTTCCATAATGTTCAGTTGCGTTATACCAGGGGTGCTCAAACGGTCGATCGCGATCGACAAGTCGATCGTGAGTGCTTTTTGAGTCGATCTCGAGAAAAAAATTCCGATATAGAACTATTCACAGATTTTGTTTTAGGTAACTAAAACAAAATGTAATGAATAAACTACTAAAATTTATTCGATCCACAATTAGGCCAGAATAACCCCCTCATCACTTTCTTTTATCGTAATAACCCCCTGCTAGCGGCAAAAGGCGGCTTAATCAAAGGAACGCGCGGTATTTGTCAAAGAAAAGCCACGTTTTTGATTCCCGCCGATTTTTCTAGAATTTTCGGGCGGCGTGTTTGACGGGAACACTCGAGACTTCGTTCGCGCCGATATAAATGTTGCACCTGCAGGAATAGGAGTCAGTCTGAGTTGTAACTTGAAGGCGATACACCGATACAAAGTTTATTAATAAATAGTCCAAAATGAGTGCGGCGAAGAAAAGTAAAACATTTTAATAACGATTGGGAGGAAGAATTTTTCTTTTGTATGGTAAAGGATAAGTGTATTTGTCTCATTTGCCGTGCGTCAGTTGCAAAACCTAAGCGTGGAAACTTAGAGAGGCATCATAAAACGGTTCATAAAAACTATGAAAAGGATTTTCCGTCACAGAGTGAATTAAGAAAACGAAAACTACGTGATTTGATAACTTGTTTGAAAAAAGAACAAACCATGTTCACAAGACCAGCCAAACAATCAAAAGCTGCAACGATCGCATCATTTAAAATATCTCATATATTGGCGAAACACAAGAAACCATTTGATGATGGATTGGTTGTGAAGGAAGCATTTATTGAAGAGGGTGAGACTTTATTTGGAGATTTTAAAAATAAAACAGAGATTATGTCTGCTATTAAAGAACTTCAGTTATCTCGTCCGACTGTCACAAGGCGTGTTGAAGTCATGAGTCAGGACATGGCAGATAAACTAAAACATGATATCATGGAATGTACATACTTTTCTTTACAGTTCGACAAATCCACCGATATGGCAGACACTGCCCAGCTGTGTATTTTTATTCGAATGGTATTCAATGACATGTCGGCTAAGGAAGAGTTTTTGACAATGATTCCTCTGAAAGGAAAGACCCGTGGCGAAGATATATATGACGTTTTCTTCAATTTTGTAACAAACTACAAGCTACCAATAAATAAACTAGTGTGCATTACAACCGATGGAGCACCAGCAATGACTGGAAACGAAAACGGTTTTATGGCATTGTGTTGAGCTAATGATGATTTCCCTTCATTTTTCTCCTTCCATTGCATTATAAATCAACAAGTTTTGTGTTCAAAAGTTCTAAACATGGAGGAGATTATGGGCATTGCAATAAAAATTGTGAATTCTATCCGTGCACGTAGCTTGCAACGACGGCTCTTTAAATTGCAGTTGGAAGATAGTGAGTCAGCTGAACACACTGATTTAGTTCTTCACACGGACGTCAGGTGGTTGAATCGCGGAAAATTCCTAGAAAGGTTTCAAGAATTATTGCCCGAAATAACAGCTTTTCTGGACGAAAGAGGTGATGACACTCAGATGCTGAAAAACGGAAAATGGCTGACTGATTTGGCATTTTTGACAGACATCACAATGCATTTAAACACCATTAATTTGGAGCTTTAAGGTAAAGGAAAAACTATTATTGAGATGATTAGCGCAATAAACGCATTCAAAAGTAAATTGCAACTTATGATAGATCAACTGAAAAGAAAGGATCTGAAAAATTTTCCGGCTTTGAAAGCAAGGATTCCTCAGTTGAATTATGATATTTATGAGATAGAATTATCAAATATTTTGGGCCAATTCGAAATACGTTTTTATGATTTCAGTAAATTGGCAAATATCGCATCATTTATGAGTTATCCTTTTTCGTGTAAAAACATTGAGGAATTAGTTAATGAAATAGCAAGTCAGTTTAACATGGACTCATGTTCTGTTGAAAATGAGTTAGTGCAGATTATATCAGATATACATCTCATAGCCATAGCATCTGATACAAAATTCTGGTGTTTTATATTTGCAGATAAATATCCGAATCTAAGGCAAATCGTCCTTCATATATATATATATATATATATATATATATATATATATATATATATATATATATATATATATATATATATATATATCAATCGGTTTTATAACGTCTTCCGTCTTCCGATGCCTAATTTCCACTCCTCCCGGTTTCTCCATCCCTCCTCCTCCAGATCTCTCTCTAATACTTCCTTGTTGATTCCTGCTCTCCAGCTTTGGCGTGGTCTTCCTCGCTTTCTTTTTCCATGAGGGTTCCAATTTAAAATCTTTTTAGGTAGTCGGTCTTGTGACATTCTCTGTACATGTCCGTACCATACCAACTGTTGGGTTCTGATTTCGTCCACTATATCGTGCTTTATTTCTAAAGCTCGCCTTATCGTGTCATTTGGTATGCGGTCTTTTCTGGATTTTCTGGCTGCTCGTCTCCAGAAATCCATTTCTGTAGCTTTTAGTATTTTTTCTGTACTTTCCTTTAATGGCCACACCTGGGAGCTGTAAATTATTATACTTTTCACTATTGAGTTGTAAATCGTCCTTCAACTGACGGCAATGTTTGGGTCAACTTACTTGGGCGAGTCTGCATTTTCTGAAATGAAGATAATTAAGTCAAAATATCGCAATCGACTAACTGACGAACATATGTCGTCATGCTTACGATTAGCACTCGGTAATTACGTAGCATCTTATGAAAAGTATGCTGAGGACATGCAGTGCCACGCTTCAACATCCAAAGTCACTCTTTAGTTAAGTTTAGACACTAGAACTCGTTTGTTTTGTAAGAACCAATAAACTCGCAATTTTGAATAATTATGAGTTTTTTCATTGACATTTTAGAGCAGACCTACACTTATCTTGACTAAAAAAATGCATATTGTGCGGAAAACTAATATCTTTGCTACGATACACCCTACCTAGACGACAATCCTGCATCACACTTACTTGCAGCCTCTCAGAGTCGATCGATCGTAGTCTAACAATATTGAGGTAGATCGCCAGCAGTTCAAGTTTGAGCACCCCTGCGTTATACTATAGATTAGAAGTGTTCTTATTGATCTGGTTTGCGAGAACTATATTGGTAATCACATTGGAAGGAGTGGATAGAGTTTTTCTGTGGAAACTGACAGTAAAATTTGAAGCACAGAATTTAGTTAACATGTTGTCTCTTTAAATAGATGTTGTTACCGCAGTATTGTCTACATTGATCATTGTTATTCAATTTTGAAATTACCTTCTAGTCTTATCATTTGCACCTTTCGTCGCCTTCCTATAATTATGTGTCTTTTCCATTAGTAATTTTACTATATTAATATATATTAATATATATTAATATTTACTTAATTAGGAATCGGTAATTTATATCATGTTGTCATAAAGTTTAATAAAAAAACAATATAATTTGGATTTTTTTTTCATAACGGCAAAGGTTACTTTTATAATGTATGATAACTAATAACTGGAAATTACGTAATATACGTGCATATTTTTAATTGTTTCTTGTAATTATTGTGAACGGGTATGTACTTGCAAATTATTAAATTCTGTGCCAATATAAACGAAGAAATCAACGTTTTGCTAAGTTTTCTGTTTCAATTAGCTGGATACAAGCTATAAAAAGTAGCTAATTAACAAAATCAATAATAATAATCGACAGTATGAATAAGCACATAGTCTTGCTGCCTGTATTTGATACACTGTGTCTCTCAAAGTAAACAGGACTTTTTCAAAGTGAAAACAAAAACTTTATTATTTTACCAAAATTTATTTGTTATGGCCAAAATTCGGATTCAACGCGGTGTTTCGCATGGTCAACTTTGAGTTGTCCTTTATGTCCGTATTCGGACATAAAGGACTTTCGATTCATCGACAGATATAATTTTGGGAACACATAGAAGCCGTGCGTTGCAAAAAGGCAAATACGGTGAATAGTTAATAGTTAAAATGCCGTTTTTGGTAAAAAAATCGGTAATAGGCGTAGAATAATGAGATGGTGCATTATCTTGTAACAGTCGCCAACTTCCACCCTCATGATAATGTGAACGCATAGAACATTTAAATTGTTTTGGCTTTTACTTGATGGAAATCCATAACTAGCGTAATGAAAGACAATTTGTCAAAATTTCTACTTTTTATTACAAAATTGGATGAGGCGTTTCGTTACATGGTAACTTCTTCTGATGATTTTTGCAACTATGCTTCATAACACCTAAACAATACACAGTATTCACCTTTTGACCAAGTGGAATAAATTTCTTGTATACTATAACCTCTACTAGGGTATGAAATAGTAGATTCCTATTGGGTCTCTAATTACCAGTACCTGCCAATGTCACTCAAAAATACGTAGGAGACTCTAAATTGCTCGCTCTGCAACCACAAAATTAGTCAAAATATGGCAAGACTCGAGCATCTCGCGAGTAACTATGTTAAGCCTCGCAAGAACACTTATATTTTCGATTGCAACATATGCATCTGAAACATGAACTTATCCAAAGCCGCATTGCTGCATTTGAGATGTGGATGTATCGTCGAATTTTCAGAATATCGTGGGGGAAACATCAAACTAACCACTCTATTTTACAAGAATTAAAAATTACTAAAACACTGAACTAGCTTATAAACCAGACATATTTGAGGTATTTCGGCCATCTCAGCAGAAGATATGAGCTATAATCACTGGTCATACAGGAAAAGGTTGAAAGCAAGCGCTGCAGGGTTAGATCACCTTCACGTTGGGTAGATTAGACGAAACAGTTAACCGGGAAGTCATTGCATAAAACATCAGAGCGTGCACAGAACCGAGAACAGTGGCAGATGAGAGTTCAATCCATTTATTAAGCATACCATCTCGAAGGTGATAGGATTTAAGAGAGAATAACCTCTAAATCGTAAATCGTAAATTAACATTGTTGACTTCTTGAAACAACTCATTTTCAGCTTTTTTTCGCTGTCATATTGAAAATATCACGTCTCATCGCAGTTTCAACGAAATATTTGATTCTTAAACCAAGTCTTTACAATGAATTCGGAGCAATTTTTGGTTATCAGTCAATTCGTGTGGTACGAACCGTGCGCAAATCTTTCTAAGCCCAAATGGTCAATCAAAATTCGATGGATTGAAGCTTTAACATATTTAGTTCTATTTACATGTATCGCAATGAACATTTCGGCTCTTTCTTGGTGAACTTACGGACAGTTTTGACGTTTTCTTCGATTATCACGAATTTTGGTTGGCCAACATGTTCATCTTTATTTAGGTCCTGACAATCTCCTTTAAAACGTTTATACCACTCATGCACTCTGCTACGAGATAGACAATCATCACCATAAACATGTTTCATCAAATGATATATTTTGGTAAATGTTTTTCCAAGTTTCGCTCAAAATTTAATATTCGCTTTTTGTTCAAGGTTCATTTGTCGACCGATAGCTAAAACACGCACTCACTTTAGGTGCAATATTTTAGCTTCCATTCATCCAATTGTCATGAAAATTAGATATAATGCCAGTTAACGATGTACCTTTCCAAGGCATTTTAAAAAAGTACTGTTGACTTGAGATACAGATAAAATTTGTTGCTGATCATTATTTATTGCGTGGTTAGCAAACTGTTTAAAACTAGAATCTATATACATAAAAACGGGTTACTATCTAAACCACTGTAAACAGAGAGACGTAGAAAGCATCGGAGGAAAGCTATGTTCAGGAGTGGGTGAACACAGGCTAAAGAAGATACATATTTGTATGTATGTATTTTTAAAAAAATCCATATGATTTTTAGGAAGTACCAACCTTCAAACGATACAGGTCAATATTTCATGACATTTCGACGATTAGTTAACAAGTTACAGTAGTTTTAGTGACGCTACTTTTGATATTTTCAAAATAATAGAAAAATTCGAATTTCGTGTATTGATTAAACACTGTTTTTTTATGGGAAAAAATACCGTTCAAGCAAAGCAATGGCTTGATAAATGTTACGGGAACTCTGCCCCTGAAAAATCACTCATCACTGAATTTAAATGCGGTCGTACAAATACAAATGATGCTGAACGCTCTGGACGCCTAAATGAGGTGGTTACATCGGAGAATATAAAAAATCCACGAAATTGTTTTAGATGACCGTAAAGTGAAATTGCGTGAGATAGCTGACACCCTAAAGATATCAAAAGTACGTGTTAGTCATATTTTGCATGCACATTTGGGCATGAGAAAGCTCTGGATGCAAAACAACAACGTGTTGATGATTCTGAGCGCTATTTGGACCTGTTAAACCGCAATAAAAAGGATTTTTTCATGCAATATGTGACAGTGGATGAAACATGGATCCACCACTACACACCGGAATCAGGTGGGCAGTAAACTGAGTGGACAGCAGCCGGTAAAAGCTGCCTGAAGCGACTAAAGACACAACAGTCGGCTGGGAACGGCTGTATTTTGGGATGCGCATGGAATAATTTTCAATGACTATGCTGAGAAGGGAAAAATCATGACTAGCGAATATTATATAAAGTTATTGGTGCGGTTGAAGGCAGAAATCGCAAAGAAACGTCCCCAAATGATCAACAAAAAAGTCCTCTTTCATCAAGACAATGCACTGTGTCACAACTCAATGGTTACGATGACAAAGTTGCATGAATTGAAGATAGAATTGCTTCCTCATCTACCGGATTTGGCCCCCAGCTACTATTATCTGACGAAGTTATCGCCGAAACTGAGACCTATTTTGTTGGCAAAAACAAATCCTTCTACAAGAAAGGTTTAGAAATGTTAGAAAAACATTGGGCTGATTGTATACCTCTTGAAGAAGACTATATTGTTGAATAAAGTGGAATTTTGCAAAGAAAAAATGTGTTTTAAGTACAAAACATTGTTTTTTTGACCGCTACCTAGTATTTGTACGCTAACCTGTAATGAAGTTCGAAGGGTTTTGTCCTTGTCCTCATATCGCCTATCGCTACCACACTTCACAATCACCTTTATTCAAAAACTAACTTAAAATTGTGTCGTAAATTCGTTGCTTAAAACATTTTAATCTAACTGTTTTAAAAATTTAGACTATAGAAATACCAGTTTTAGGTTAATATATTTATTGAAATTTTTTAAACAAATTTATAAAAACTTAATTTTTACACTATGTATGTTGTAGAGATGAGTTGCAAATAAAAATGTTCCATAGGCAAAACATAACATTTTCGAAGACACTTAAAATAGATTTTGAAAATTTCCATATTTGCTGTATATTTTAGAAATCTTGCTTTTGTTCCGTTTTTGTCAAGTATTTCCTTATAACTTGTTTTAATTTATCTTTGAGCATTTACTTAAACGATATTAACGAATGAAGATAACGTAGTAATTCTACGTTTTTTTGCACCTGAAAAGAATTCCTATCAAAATTTTATGGTCGATTCTCCAATTAGGATTTTCAAAATGTTACCTGCAACTTGAAAATGTCTTCGTTGCAACTCCAAAATAATTAAATGTAAAAATTCAATGCCTAAGTATATATTTAGTTTGTGAAAGGAGAAGAATAAGACTAACTTAAATTTTTTTAATTAAATATTTGAGCTTTCTACACTTACAGCTTTTGAATTGAAAAAAAAAAAAACCTGTATTGACTGTACAGTTATTTATGATATAAATAACAATTGTAAGAAAACACTTCCTCCGATCAGTCTATAACACAGATATCTATAGTAAAAATGATTTTCTAGTGGTAATTTAGGCAATGCAGTCAAAAGCGTCGTTTATACAGAGGGACCGTAAACTCGATGTATAGTTTTGTGTAGAGATTATCAACTTTTGTTCTCTTCTCTTTGGATTCGCTAATAAAGACATGAAACCTTTAAGTCCTTTGGTATTATTACAACTCGAGGTTAGGTTTCTTAGTTCTGCTCAACCCAAATTACCCAAAATAATATATATGTAACTTCTCGCGCTTAACTTATCATCGGTTTCTTATTAACTTTGTGTGCAACCTTTGATATAAAAAAATTAAAAATTCCATCTGCAATCAAAATACCAAAATACCATAAAATTATTTATGTGAAACTAATTCAAGAGGATACTATAGTCTTAAGAATATTGGTATCTGTTTTTGTACCTCCGGATATTCACAAAACTATGGAACTTTTTACGTGCACACTACAGACAAGTGGTGCTTTGTATGTTCTCTATCTGCTTATGCATAACTAAACATTCGCACATACGTAAATGTGATTTACAAGTTAACTCTGGGAATTTAGATACCAATTTTGACGGTTATTTATATAAGAACTAAAACAAACCCAGTCTTCAAAATAATCTCCTTCGTATGCTACACATTTTTGTCACGTCTCAACTAATTGTCAGATTGCAGATCGGAAAAATGATAGTTCTTTTAGATGAGAAAAAATTTACCAGGCCAAATTTGCAGATGGTTCCCGGGCTTATTTTTGCTGTATGGGACTCGATGATATTCTACAGCGATATCACCATCCTTATCACATCCTCCTGATCGTACCAAAGGTAATACCTTTTATGCATGGGTTTTCGACTTCGTGGATAGATCACTACATACACCTATAATTTTCACATCTTAGGTACTATTTTTTCATCGTAAGTAACAATTTTGTGCGAAAAGTTCTTTTTTTGAACCATCACAACAACGAGAAAGCAATATCATAGCGCCTGCCTTTTCTCTGTAGCTTCTGTTATGATGAAAAATAGTTCCAGTTGTGTTTGGCAAAGATTTTCGTCTAAAATTTGCTCTTCATGTTCCGCTCCTTTTGACTGACCACTGCGTTTATTCTCACTCCTTTCGAAACAATTGGAGCTACTTTTTGCCAGTTCTGTACAATATGCCTTTATTGCCTAAAGATAAACAAACAATTTCTTTCATTTAATTCGCGTTTTTTAAGTTAAAATACGACAAGGCGGTACCTAAAATATTGCTTTTGAACGACATTTTAACTAAACTAATTTTTAAACTTTTGTTCGCAGTGCTATCAAATATTTTACCTCGTTTTAAAGGCATTATAAAATTAGCATAGAGCTGAAAAAAATTTCCCTTTATATAGATTCTGTAGTCGTTGATAGGTGGGGGCACAGAATTAATTTGTGCACCTAATAGATGCAACTTATAGCAACTTTTGTTAATGATCAAGGATCTTAAATTATCTTAAATTTTTTATTATTATTTAAAAAACATGCTGCATCATCATTAAAATAGATGAATTGTATATTTAGGCAAGTATTAATAGTTATATTTTCCTATTATCTACTACGTTACAGAATATCATAATTCATTCCTTTTTTTCTTATTTTGGATTTAATATTTACTGCAGCTATGATGATGCTTATTTTTCTGGAGGTCAATGTTAATTTAAATAGCGGCTTCTAGCCTATGGCGTAAATTAATTCGAAAAAATCATAATTGTCATTTTTTTATATCTTGTATACTCGTATAAAGTGGAGGGAGGATGTTTAAAGAGTGTGTTATGAATGGTAGGTGTTTTAGTAGCAATATTATGGTATGGCACACTCTGGTGTGGTTGTGTATTGTTGATTTAATAGTTAGTGGTCTACTATTATAGGTGTGAAGTGTTTTTACAGAATCAGTATATAAAACAATAATTGTTATTAACATTGGATAATTTAGTTACTTATTTAAAAGTAAGTTATTAAAAATTATTTTGGTAGAATTATTTTCTTATTTTTTTTTATTGAAAGTGACTAGTAACATTGAAACAAAACATATATATTTATTGAAAGAAAAAGTTTGCAGAAGGAAAAAATTGGTAAATATATTAGTGATCGTTTAGATCATTTTGGTTATTACTTAACAATACAACTTAATAAGATCTTCTCTAGGAATCACTTCACACATCACTTAAATTTTTAATGAAGTTATTAAAAAAAAATCGTGTTCATAAGCACATAATGGAGTATATGTTTCGAATTCTATAAACAACACATGCTGTGGCAAAATCCTTTGGCTTAAAAAGCCTGTTGTTCAGTAAATACTATATCTATTATACATTTTTCGAGTTATTTTTTAAGAGACATCTGTTTTAATTATTACTATAAATTTTTGTACAAGTTTTAAATTACAATAAAAAAGCGAAAAATTTCGATATACCGAGAAAATTAAAGACTCGCCTTGTTTTTATGGAGTCTTTAAGACTCTAGGAACTGTCTATTAGATATTATTTAAGCAATTATAATTAAAAATTTGCAACTTGGGTAATAAAGGACATAAATATAAGTCACAGAAGACAATGGATTACTACTTCTTCTCATGCCTTCTCCTAATGGAGGGTGGTGATCACTTCTCTAAATGTTTTTCTGTCCTTCACAACATGAAACAACTTCCCCACATGCATTTCTGTCAATTGATGTTTCTCAGGCAAGATTTTTTCCTTCTTCCGACACCCTTCGTACTATCAACTCTTCCCTGTATGATAGTTTGCAATAGGGAATATTTGTCGCTTCTGAGTACATGACTTAATACGAACCTAAACTATTCCCTGCTTTACAGGATATTTTTTTTACCGAGGTTTTCGTCGACTTTGAACCAAATATAGCAGAAAATCCAAATGTTCGTTCCTATATACATATACACAAACATACAAAAATACCTGAAACCGGACTTTTTGGCACTTTTAAAGTTTCGATTCGAATACTTCTGTCTCAGTTTTTCATAATCAACCTAGAATTATAACCTTTAGGGTTTAGGGAGTTTGAATTTTTTACTGGAACTAATTAGAAGTCAGAAAATTGATTATTCATGTTAAAGATCATATAGGCGCTAACTTTACGAAACATTAGAGGTTCGAAATTAGTTTAAGTAGAGTAGAACACTGTAAGATTATTTATCATAGAAGAATGTAGGATCAATTATCTTATTTTATTGATAATATAATTTTACTATAGAATCCGGACTGTGTATCTTAATCTGAAAACCACAAATGTTCGTTTGAATACATATGTCCAAAAATTGATAATAATATATCGCGTAATCTAAAAAATGTAAACTTCTCAAATTCAAGAGAGTACTCAGGACAGGATAATAATTATTAATCCTGATCTTACTGATTTGTGCACACTAATATGTTAGTATCCTTTTTGGCTTCCTATGGCTGTTTTTAATTATATTAATTTATATATATATATATATATATATATATATATATATATATATATATATATATATATATATATATGTATATATATATATATATATATATATATATATATATATATATATATATATATATATATATATATATATGTATTTAGAAAAAAGAAAGAAAGCAAAAAATTGCCGTATCTACCAAAATTATTAAAATACAATCTTAGTTGGGGAACTCGGCAAGAAGGGGGCGTGATAAGAGATCACACAATTTTCATTAAGCCAATATTTCGGTCCTGGATTGGGACCTTCTTCAGGGCAGAACTGAAAAGAAGAACATAGCGTATTCACTGATCGTGTCTGGGACAACTTTAAATTAATGATGTTATCGTTAGGTTGTTATAATAAATAAAATTAGTGTAGAACAAGAATAAGATATTAGTCATAATAAGTTAAAAAACTCACATGAGAAGTGCAAAGATTTCGTTAGCCTGAATGGCCGTAGGTAGCTTATACATACAAAAGTTGTTACATATAAAAGTTGGTTAATCCATATAAAATACACACTAAAACACTGTAGACAAAAATCTAATATATATAGTATATATAATATATATATATATATATATATATATATATATATATATATATATGTATATATATATATATATATATATATCTTATCTTAAACCGTTTTCTTCCATAGATTTTCTTGGCTGTGTATTTAGTTTAGGTCGTTATTTTTATATTAAACAAAGACAGATTTTAGTGTTTCGCAGGTTTTATTAGGCTTTATCAAATTACATTTTTATATTTGGATTACCTACAAATTAAAAGGTGTATAAAATAAAATAAATATTTTATGATCACACGGCACTTATTAACAGAGAACGTGTTTTATGCTTTGCAATTGGTACAAAAAATAGGTTTACGCACCTCGAAACCATGTTGTTTTTAGTGTTCCGTACGGAACACTTATAAGATCAGTTCGGTGTCTGTCCGTCTGTCCGTCTGTCTGTCCGTCTGTCCGTCTGTCACACCCGATTTTCTCCGAAACTATTTGTCATAGAAAGTTGAAAGTTGGTAATATAATAGGAATTGATGGCCTCATCAGAGCCATGTAGTTTTGAAAGTTAAATTTTGACTTAAGGAGTTAGTTTTGGGGGGTGAAATCGGAAGTGAAAAAAAAATTTTTTTACTAGGTAATCGAGTGTGGTGTCAAATGAAAGCTTATGAAAACACGATAAAAATATATATATAATGTAATACTTACGCGCACTTTTCTTTGTATTATTTTTAAAAAATCGCGAAAAATCGCTGTCCACCCGCCTTATCTCGAAAAGTACTTATCAAAAAATTTTGAAAAAATTCTGATCATTTTATACCTCTGTAACAAAATTTTTTATTTGAAAAGCAATCAACGTACGGAACACTAATTGCGCAAGTTCAACTTGCACTTGACCGGTTATTTAAAAATATCTAGCCCTACTAAAAGATCAAAAGAAAAAGTGTTTATGTTTTAAGGCTGTTTACTTTTACGGGTATAATTAATAAAGTATGTGAAGTTAGAATTATATAAAAGTTAATTTCTTTACTGTGCAATATTTATTGTATTAAATTATAATAAATCTGACTTAATTTGCTAACATCTTGTTTGTCATTTATACAAATTATTTCTCTTACTAGGGTGGTTCTTGGGTGACGAGTTTGGTGTTTGGAAAGTGAAATTCGTGATTTTCATTTGCTTCGTCCTTAGGAACGGCTGTAGATGCATTTTTTTGTATATGTTTGTTCATTTAATCTATTGTCTAAATATGGTGTTGTCATTCAAATATATTTTTAGGGCCATTTAGACAGGGTATAGAATAAACCACGTTTGATTTTTTTGGTTGGGACTTTATCTTAATGAATATTGAAGATAAAAGATTTTGTACCTTATGTCAGAAAATGATGTATTTTTTTAAAGTATATTTGATTTTTTCGAAAAAGTCTTAACTATATGAGATTTCTATATATTTTTTAGGTTAATTAAATTTTGTTTTGGTCTTTGGGCTGATTTATTGTCATAAAGTTTTCTTTTTTACAATTTTGTTCACTAGTTTTTCTGGGAAATTATTTTTGAGAATTTTCCTTATTTATTTTTTAAGTTTCAGGTCTAAATTTAGCTGATGTTAAGGGTAAAGCTCTGTCGATCACTCCTATTATAACGCTGTTTTTTGTGAGATTTGGGGTAGTGTGAATTATAATTGAGATATCGACCTAAGGAAGTATTCTTTGTGTGACATTTAGTTTTTAAGTCTCCACTATTTTGTTGTATTATTGTTAAAAAAGGTTATAGCGTTTTGGTTTTCTATTTTCGATGTAAATTTTATCTTGGTGTGAAAACTGTTAAATATTTGATATTTGTAAAATGCTCTTAATTTTGTTTTTGGAACAGCATAAATATGGAATGTCGGTGTCAATGACAAGCAACATATTAGCAATTTAAGTCAGATTTATTATAATTTAATCCAATAAATATTGTGCCATGATGAAATGAATCTTAATACAACTCTGTCTAATTTTACATTCTTTATCAATTGTTTTCCCCTTTTAGTACCATCAAATATTTATAAGGAACATGGTTTTGAAGTGCATAAACCTATTTTTTAGTGTTCCGTACGGAACACTTATAAGATCACTTTGGTGTCTGCCCGTCTGTCTGTCCGTCTGTCACACCCGATTTTCTCCGAAACTATTTGTCATAGAAAGTTGAAATTTGGTAGTAATATAGGAATTGAAGGCCTCATCAGAGCCATATAGTTTTGAAAGTTAAATTTTGACTTAAGGGGTTAGTTTCGGGGGGGTGAAATTGGAAGTGAAAAAAAATATTTTTTTACTAGGTAAGCGAGTATGGTGTCAAATGAAAGCTTGTGAAAACACGAGTAAAAAATATAAATATAATGTAATACTTGGCCGCACTTTTCTTTGTATTATTTTTAAAAAATCGCGAAAAATCGCTGCCCACCCGCCTTATCTCGGAAAGCACTTATCAAAAAATTTTGAAAAAATTCTGTAATATTCTCCACGGGGTGTAGATTGAACGAAAATTATCACGAGTGCATTACCTGTAATAATTTATCTGGTATATAAAAAAAACAGAAATTTCAAGGTCATCAATTTTCAGTAAAGATTGGAAATAAACTTTGTTGAAAACTTATTTGGGGTGTGTTTTGTGAAGTGACTGATCATTTTATATCACTGTAACATAAATTTTTACTTAAGGGATTCGTTTTGAGGGGTGAAAGCGGAAGTGAAAAAAAAATTTTTTTACTAGGTCATCGAGTGTGGTGTCAAATGAAAGCTTGTGAAAACACGAGTAAAAAAATATATATATATATATATATATATATATATATATATATATATATATATATATATATATATATATATATATATATATATATAATGTAATACTTGCGCACACTTTTCTTTGTATTACTTTTAAAAAATCGTGAAAAATCGCTATCCCCTACCTTATCTCGAAAAGTACTGATTAAAAAATTTTGAAAAAATCCTGGAATATTCTCCACGGGGTATAGATTGAACGAAAATTATCATTGCCTTTAATAATTTATCTGGTACAGAAAAAAAAACCAAAATTTCAAGGTCACCAGTTTTCATTAAAGATTGGAAACAAACTTTGTTGAAAACTCATTGGGTGTGTTTTGTGAAGTCACTGATCATTTTATACCACCCTAACAAAATTTTTTATTTTAAAAACAATCAACCTACGGAACACTAATTGTGCAAGTTCAACTTGCACTTGACCGGTTATTTGTTCTAATTTTATTAAATAAAATATATTGTTTATTATTTAAGTGTTGTGTGCTCCTAAAATATTTATTTTATGTTACAATATTTTCGACATCTTTTAATTTGAAGATAATTCAAATATAAATGTTAAAAAAAATAAAACTTGATAAAGCCAAATACAATAGGCGAAAAGTCATTTTTTATAACATAAAAAGAACCATTAGCAAGCACATACCCAAATATATAGGGTGTCTCTAAAAGGTGCGGAAAAAATGCTACCACAAATTCCTGAGGTCAAAATATGACGATTTAACTCAACTTATCTCAGTCCAAAAGTGGATGATTTCGGAGATACAGAGTGTCAAAAGTTCAATTTGGTTTTAATTTTTCATAAATAATTTTTTTAATAATTCGTGTATTGTCACAATTTTCAGCTAAAGGGAGTTTTTTGGGGTAAAAAATTGAAATCTGCATTCAATTTCATTTTAAAATTAGAGGGCGCCACCTGCGGTACTTGCACACATTTGAAACGAAATAACTTTTTTGAGCCACACTGTTTTTTACTTTTACATAAAATTTCTTATTCTCCAACGTCTTTTACCTAAAAAAGGTATAACTGGTAAGAGTTGATTTGAGCAGCCGTTCTTGAGATATCTGAATTAAAACAATTCATTTCGTTTATGGCTAGATCTAAATTATTGTGATAAATGAACACAATTTGAAGCGAAGGCGTTATAATAAATTAACTGTCACTAAAACCTGACTGGTGTCAAATCGAATCTAAAACCATTCAAGCATTACATTTTGATCAGAATAGGATGAATTACGGCCTATCTTTTAGTAGGTGAAATTCGTAAAATTCCTGAAAGGCCCCTGATTGTGAGCAGTGTTGTTGTTGATGTTTCTGATACATTGTCGCTTTTTTTCCGGTGTTTATGTTTTAAATTGCGAGTAGTACTGGAATATCGTGAAAGAGAATTAGCAAGCACCGGTGAATTGTTAAAACAATTTACAAATTTAATTTTCGGCATGGCCGTACAGTATACCAATGAAGAAATCACCGATATGTTATTGGTTTTTGGATATTGCCATGAATGGTTTAGAATCTTGCAGAGTATACAGTGAAAGATTTCCGAATCGTCGCTTACCGAACCATAAAACCTTCGAGGCAGTTGAAAGACGTCTTCGTGAAACGGGTAGGTTTGCGCCTGTTTCTATTAATTATGGTCGTGCACGTACGGTAAAAACTCCAGAGGTTGAGGAAGATATTCTGAATCGGATTGAAGAAAATCCAAAACTTAGCAGCAGACGATTAGGCTTAGAGCTAGGGGTAAGCAAAGATACTGTTAATAGGGTGACCAGAGAACGACTACTGCACCCATTTCATGTTCAACAGGTACAAGATCTTTTACCCCATGATTCTGAACCATGCCTAGCTTTCTGCCGGTTTATCCAAGAACACAGAAATCAAGATAGGAATTTTACACGAAGAATTTTATTCCCAGATGAAGCCTGTTTTACGCGAAGTGGCATAACTAATTTGCACAATGAACATGTCTATGCAGAAGAAAATCCTCATGTGACTAAAATAACCCATTATCGGCATGAGTTTAAGATCAATGTTTAGGCAAGAATCATAGACACTTTCATAATTGGTCCTGTCATTTTACCACTTCGACTAAATGGCGAAAATTATGTGGAACATTTGCAAAACGAACTTCCAGACTTATTAGATCCCCTGCCCTTGGAAGTTCGAAGAAGAATGTGGTTTTATACACGACGGTGCTCTTCCACATTTTACGTTAAATGTACGTAATTATTTAAACGAACAGTATCCAAATAGATGGATAGGTAGAGGCAATGATGCACCCCCAAATTGGCCAGCTCGATCTCCTGACATGACCCCGTTGGATTACTTTTATGGGGAACTTTGAAAACCCTTGTGTATTCTAGGCCAGTTGGTACAGAATATGAATTAAGGAGACGTATTCAAACTGGAATTGAGGCTTTAATAAATGATGCCGAAAAGCTCCAGAGAGCCCAATTTAATTTTTTACGACGTATTAATTTTTGTACAGACGAAAACGGAGGGCATTTTAAACATTTATTATAAGCATTTTTTTTTTAATTAACTTTTTGTTGTTGATAAATCTTATTGACTGTTTTTACTAGAGAATAAAATTAACAACACTTGTTTTTTTAATTTTTGGTGTTATTCTTGTGGCAATGCAATGCAATGATGAGTTTGGGTAAGAAATCAAAAATTTACATCCAAATATTCCAAAAACTCAGCTCATACCAAGTATACCTTTAAAAGCTAGAAAAGGAGAATTTTTATTAAAAATTTAGACAGTTAATTTTCGCTTCAAATTATGTTCATTTATCACAATAATTTAGACCTAGCCTTAAACGAAATAAATTGTTTTAATCCAGATATCTCAAAAACGGCTGCTCAAATTAACTCTTACCAGTTATACCTTTTTTAGGTATAAGATGTTGGAGAATAAGAAAGTTTATGTAAAAGTAAAATACAGTGTGGCTCAAAAAAGTTATTTCGTTTTAAATGTGTGCAAAGTACCGCAGGTGGCGCTCTCTAAATTTTACAATGAAAATGAATGCAGATTTCAATTTTTTACCTTAAAAAATCCCCTTTAGCTAAAAATTGTGACAATACACAAATTATTAAAAAAAATATTTATGAAAAACTAAAACCAAATTGAACTTTTGACACTCTGTATCTCCGAAAATATCCACTTTTGGACAGAGGTAAGTTGAGTTAGATCGTCATATTTTGACTTCAGGAATTTGTGGTAGCATTTTTTCCACACCCAGTGTATATATTATATATATATATATATATATATATATATATATATATATATATATATATATATATACAAAAAAATAATGAAGAAACTAATTAAAATCATATAAATTCAAAACAATTCTAATTAAACAAATGAGAAGGTCAAAACTATTCAGCCCCCCTAGAAAATAAACCAATTTAATTTTATTATACTTATGGTACAAGTTGGCTAACGCTTCATTTACAAAATAAATATTTAGTAAGAAGTAATCAAATTAATGCTCATCATGACTAGGCACTAACATACTTTATGACGGCTACGCGAAATATCTACTATATTTAAATGAACATTTTTTTTGTCTGATTGAACATCGTTTCTATGAATCTAAACGTTTTGTCTGCTATGTAAATGTTTGGTAACACTTAATACTAATTACCAAAATTCAAGGATTAATCAGTACGCATCGTTATTAACTACTGTTCGACCTGTTGTGGTTTAGAGACCATTTGTTTTTTACTCAAGTGGTACTCGATACAAGGTTTTTTAGAGAAATTACAAATAAAAAATGGTAGATAAAAAATTTTACAATAGTAATCCTTTCATGTTTTTTTTATACTAATTATAAAAGCTCGTTAATAATAGCAACTATTACGTAAGTCTGTATGTCCGGGTAAAACTTGAGAATAAATAATCCTATTTTCAGATAGTTCTTTTCACATGTAGATATATGATCTGGTCAGATTTTGATGCAAGTTGGTTCAGGAACAACGGAAATATCTGAAAGATAATATAAAATGCAAATTATTTCATTTTATAAAGATGATAACGAAAATTATAAGACCATTAAATGAAATACATTGCGTGCAGATACCCGTAAGGCAAATCTCGTACGTGGTAAATGAGATATGATAAGGATGGCGAAACGTTAAATGTATTAACTGATTTTATACTTAATGGCTTCGATTCGACAGTAAAGAATTTCTTTTGCTAATCCTAATGCAAATAAGCATAAAATGGAGCGTTTGGTGGTTTGTTTTGGTTAGTTCAGGTTAGGATTGTAAGCGGAGCAAGCAAGTATGCCTATTTGTGCATTACTGTCCCTAAGCTTATTGTGCTGCCTTCTCTTGGTTGTATGAGTGTTATCCCTTTAAGAACGTTTATTAGCTTCCTTCCACGCCCTTCATGTGGAAATATAGCCTGACATTTTCAAGGCATGCTGTCGGCGAGATTTTCTGCATACTCTGCAAATCTCGTGAGACAACTAAGTCAACGTCCTCATAGTCTTTCCTCTAAGCTTTCCCTTTACAAGGGACCAAACGTTTTCAATAGGGTTATAGTCTGGCGATTGTGACGAAAACTCTAGTATCTTATCGTGGGCCCAAGCGAGCCGCTCTTCAACGTGGTTTTCGCCCAGCAAAAGTTTCTTCAACGTGCTTCGGAATTTGACATCGTGGGCACGAAGACATTGTCGAATGGTCTCATCGGACACATTCAAATCCGATTTTCTTAATTTTGCCGCTCTTTGATGCAGCTTCAATTTCGAGTCCTGTGAAAACAAAGACACGATTCGTTTTTTTTCGACTTTCGGAGTGATTTTGCCTCCCGAGCCAAGTTTTGGCAAGTCATCGACAATTTTCGTCTCGTTAAAATGATTTACCCACTTCTTCACAAACGACACCGACTTTTTAATATATTTAGCGGCTGCAGAATGTATCACTTTAGGCCCCTTTGAATGAAAACAAGAACGACTGCCTCAAACAGACTTGTAAACAAGTATGTGAATTTTACGTAATTTCGACAAAAGTTCGGAATTGACTGAAACTTTTACTAAAATGTCGTCGACAGAGGTTCCCTCTACACATTTTTTGTTGAATCACTAGAATTACATCTACCAAAAATGAAGTATCGCTGACAGGTCCTTATTTAACAGACTGTATAGGGTGTGCATAGAGATTTCTTCCTCTTCGCCACATAGTCTGCTTGTCCTGGGACCATCGTGAATATTCATTTTCTCTAAATGTTTCCTCAGATGATAGTGGTCGGTGGTTAGCCCTACCAGTAATTTGGTCTGGACCCTTGTTAAACTAAGAACGGGCTCTATAAGGGGCCGCCAATTATGGCATGTCCTTGGCCAGATGTTACCAACGAACATTGTAGATGTTGCTGATGTGACCATTTGTTTTGGTACACGCTTAAGATGAAGATGTTCGAAAAAACATCATTATCTAATATGTTTTCTCAAGTTTCAAGAAATATTCTCTATAAAACTGTAGCAGAACGGTTTAATTATCGGAAGTTGTGCTCACGTTAGGTACCAAAAATACTGACTGAGGTGCACATAACCAATCGGTGAATCAGTACTTTCAGTTTTCTCGAGAGATGTAAGTCAATCACTTCATCAGCAAATACTCTTCTATTTTTTTATTTGCGACCGTAGTTTTAAATTATTAGCAATATCACGTAAACAAAATAAAAATTGATCCAAAAAATTGAAACAACGGCAAAATTCAACAATTATTTAAATGTATATTATAAAAACTAGTGTGGGGAGTACTCGAGTGAAAAATTGCTCTAGTACTCGATTATTGAAATACCCGATATTACTCTATGATTAAATTCATTGAAGTTGAAAATAGTCGATCTAATACGCAGTCCTGTACTTTTTTAACTGACACTGGTTAGTAAATAAATTATATAGAATCAAACCGAATCTTTCATTTATCACTCAAACTGTGTTGTAGACATCGCAACTTGTGCTGTTCAGAATCGGTTCGTGTTTATAAATATATATTTACCTACTCAGGATCGAAAAATCCTGCACTTTTTTCATATAATTATAGTGTAAAACTATTCAGACCTGTATCGCAGTTTACATGACTTTGAATTTCAGGTGAAAAACTACTCAATAATAGAACCCAGGAAGGAATGAAATTAATTGAATGTTTAGTACTCGGTACTTAAATTCCAAGAAAAAAAAATACTTGAGTAAAGGTTACTCAATTATTAAAATTTGTCGGGTTTTTAATAGTAGCAACAACGAAACCTTGAGTTAAATATTTTTTAATTTCTCTATAGTAATGCCATTTTTTGTTTTATTTTTACAAGTAAATTATAACATACCATGCCAATTTAAGTAATTTAATAATAAAAAATTTTAATAATTTTGTAATTATTTCTTATGTTTTTTTACAGATAATGGCACAAATAATTACTAATATTTACGATAGCTATCGGGACCTGATGGATAATAAAAGTGGTAAGTAATTTCCTTATTAATTTAATTTTCTGTACTGATCGGGGAAGAGGAATTTCTTACTTTTTTTGAGGGTTATTGACTTTAGGTATTCATAGTTAACTAGTTAAATCAGTGGTTCCCAACCTTTTTTAATCGCGACCCTTTTTAGATTTTTTAAAAATGTTCGCGACCCCCCTTTCCTATCCGGATCAATAAAATCCAAAAATAAAGGGTTTGAAAAAATAAATTTTAGGATTTGTGTGAGTCTGCTTAACAAGTGTTATAATTTTTGGTTGAGATTTTGTCAAGGCCATTTTCATGTCATCTTAAATATCCAGGTTATTCCTGGCTTTTGTCTTGATCTGCAAGAGAGTTGAAAATCCACTTTCGCAGAGGTAAATAAAAGCAAATGGCACTAATATTCGAAAATAAAGCATGGCAACTTTAGGATACGAATGACGCATAGCACACTAAAATTGAGGTTACGATTTTTCCTGAAATAAATCATGCGCTGAGGAATCATTTCACAGGTCCAAAAATTCATCCTGCAGTTTATCAAGAATGTCGGTAACGTCCAAAGATATATGAAATGGGTTTCGTACTAATACAGCTTCTTGTTCAGAGAACTCCGAGTAATAACGTTGTGTTTCAGATTCAAGGGCTTGAAGGTGGTTAATAATTCCCTCTCCTAGATTATCTACAGTTCCCGTCTCCGATTCTTAAGTCCTGGTGTAAAGGGTTTTTTTATAGGTCTAGCACACTGCAGGGAAGTCCCTAAAGCGCTACAGGAGCGAAACGTGTTTGGACAAAGCGATTCACGTTGTTCTTGAATCGCTGTAAATTGTACTCGATGGTAAACACAGTCCATTATTCCAAAGGGATGATATGCTCCATATCAAAGACTGCTTGAAAAGCGTTGTACGAGAAGTAACAAGCTGAACTTCATACAGATATAAAGTATTAGTGCGACGTGTATTTCTAACAAGCACCGCTCTAGGAAATTAAGCGGGCCACATCCTTCGAACACTTTCCATGAAAATACTTGTAGAACAGATTCAAGTCGCCAACCGTTCTTCGATGTTCCAGCGAATCAAGGACGCCGGTCAATTCCAGGTTTGCAATCAGACGAACAGCTCTTCTCTGAACAGAATCTATAGTTGGTCGAATTTGAGCTTTGTAAAGAATTAACAGTTGTTGTGGAGTGTATAGTTTTCGAGTTCGAAATAATACTCCCAGCTTTTGAGAAGCTCTCTTTGCTATGCTCGCAACGTGTTCATGCCAAGCCATATTTGCTCCCAAATTAACGCCCAACAAATTGAATGACGATGCTAGAGGAATTTAGTGCCCTGACATAACTCTGTCGAGTTCAGTAACGTTAACTTTTTTAGAAAAAACTGCCGCCTGGATTTTTATAGCGTTAAATTCTATTTGATTACTGTCACCCCAAGATAGAATTTCTTCCAGGTCTTTATTGAGTTGAATGACTTCCTGCTGTATGTGGATATTCGTCTGAGTAGCTGATGTCCGAGCTTTCTAAGCGAATGAAGAGATAAGCGTACTGTCGTCTGCAAAGTTGTAGATTGGATTCCCGGTCTTTTCCAGCAGATCGTTAATGTAAATGAGAAAGAGAGTAGAAGACAGTATGGAGCCTTGGGGCACACCGGCGTTGCTAGTGAAGGTGTTAGAAAGAAATCCGTCGACTGCCACTAGTAAAGAATGCTCTCTGAGGAAACATGAGAGCCACAAACAGAACTTCTCAGACATACAATAAGAGCGTAGCTTAGCCAACAGTCCATCGTGCCAAACACAGTCGAAAGCTTTGGATATGTCAAGAGCAACCGCTCGAGATTCTCCAAGGTGTTCAAACATTATAAAGTTTCCAAGATTTACGGTACAGCGCCAGTTTTGCAGCTTTGATACGAACGCCTGGATATTATATCTAAAGTGAATAATGTGCGTTTCTTTAGCCTGCAGTTTCAAATTTAGCTTGTTTAGCTAATCTAACATATCAGATAAATGAGCTACTCTTTGGATCCAGGTCTCATCATTAAAGTGTGTCATAAACTCATGTTTTCCTTTCATTTCTAGAACTGTTTTATTTAGTTTTTCAATTCAAAGACTCGGCCAACAACATTTCCTTTTGATATCCAACGAGAAGTATAGAAAAGAAGAACTTCATGATCAGAGTTCATGTTTTTGCATAGTTGCTTGAACAGACGAGTATTGAGAGCAGTAGATTTTATATAATTGACAATTGTCACCAAATAGTCGAGCACTTCTTGAAAAGGCTTTGGAAGAGTATTGGTAGCAAGGGCAAATCGGTGAATCATGTAGTGCAGTCCCTTTGTTTGGGATGCAAGCTCTTTAACTTTTGACTGAAACCCCGACCTCGATCCAAGCATGGTTGGTACTCCATCGGTACATACTCCACACAAGTTTTTCCATTATAACTCATTACTTTCAAAGAATGAACTTATCATCTTCATGACGTCTTCACCTTTCGCAGTAGTTTTTAGTGCTTTAGAAAACAGAAACTCTTCTTTGATGTCCCCAAGTGAATATATCTCATGAAAGCGAGTAACTGGGAACATGAAATAATAACGGTAGACTCGTCAAGTTGAAAGGAAAAGAAAGAAGATCCTTTTTTTAAAATTGTTGCTTCACATCTATGGACATGTCTGAAATGCGTCTCTGAATTGTGTTGTTGGACAAGGATACATTACGCATTTTAATCTCACTCGCCTCTCCAAGAATTAGCTTAACCTACTTTAATAAACAGATTTTGATGAGGGTTTCTGCAATTGTATCAGTTTTTTTTTAATTTTTTGCAAGTTCCAGAGCAATTTCATATGATGCCTGAACTACAGTTTGGCTTTGTTGTTGAAACGTCCTAGTAAAAATCTAACTTTTGTTTTTTTAAGGCGGCCTCATCGTTTAAAAAAGTCTTTTGTAATATGTTTGGAATGCTTTGTTTCTAAGTGACGTTTGAACTTTGAGGGTTTAATAGATTCAGCATTAAGAACATGTGTGGCTTCTCTATGCCGTTATTAATAACAGTTGAAAATCCAAATTTTAATTAGTTCTCCAAATATTTTCTTTTTTTCTCTATGACTTTGATATCTGAAAAATAAAATACTTCAAAATAATTTTAAAAAATGTTTAAGAATTTTGAATTAACATTATCTAATGTTTTTTGCTTACAAAAACGGTAAATAATAGAAGAATCTGTTTCTGGACATGCCTACCGAAGACGCTTGTAGCCTGTAGCACGTGTGCTAGACCCATAAAAAAAAATTAAAAAAAAAAATTGTGACCGGCTATCCTAGTATTATACCATTTTTCGGATCAAACAAGATACTAACTAACAACGAACTATTCATATAAAACCACAAAAAGAACACTGTAACGATTTAACAGTAGGTAACAAATTTACTGAGCGCGACAATTTACCTGTACACTTATATTTATATTCGAAACTTTAAACTTGTGGCTGAATAACTGAAGATTGTCCCCTACGGCTCTGCTCGTTAATTATATATAAGTTGGGAGTACTTTCCCGATTATTTTCAGCTCGGTAGAACGTCAAGCTGTCCGTCTCGAAACTTCTCTCTTTTACACGTTTCTTCAAGAGGCAACGGAGTGTCACGGTCGCTGCGGACTACCCGGCTAGCTTGCCCCAGTCGGATTTCGGCATAAGGAGAGGTGCGTGTGCCAGCCGTCTACTGATTACGTCGCATATCTCGTGTGTTGCCAAGCATAAATAAATTATTAACATTTTAACACCTACCTTTAAATTTTAAAATTTATAGCTTGCTACCCCCCAAAAAAGACAAGGCGACCCCTTTGTGTGTTACGACCCACCGGTTGGGAACCAACGAGTTAAATAAACCATGAGGCAATGAAATTTAGACAGTTACTATGAATGCGAAAATTGGTAGCACCACTTTAGGACGACAAATTCATTTAGGGTCAAGTAGAAAAAATAAGCCAGTAAGTCATCTTATTCTAATCAGGACTGTGGATCCATAACATTTGCCGTAACTTATAACATATCAATGGTTTTTGGGGTATTTAAATAACCGCATCGCGATAAAAGGCTTAGGATCGTAAACACAGTCGTTCTTTGAAGGCGTCACCACAGTAAACACAAAACACAGTAGCGACGCTTAAGAAAATTTTTAGGTCCTCTTCTTATCACGCATGCGTTCTCTATCAGACTAACAACATGTCTGCCAGCTCGCTCACGAGTTATGTTTATATATATATGGATTTCAAGGAGAATCTTTTTATAATGTGCTCCGAAATTCATTAATAATAATTTTGACATTATAATAAATTATAATTATAAAAAAAATGTCAAGAGGAAATTTTTTTTGTGCGATTAATGCTGGTAAAGTAAATCCCAAGATATAAGATCCTGCCTTTTTGCTTTTTCAATGGGGCAATAAACGATCCTAGTAAGGTTTCGTGCATAGTTGCCAGGTATTACGATAAACGTATTTTTATTTTACCTGCATTGTATACCGCCCTCACTTGCACCTGCAATCATATTGGATCTATTTTTACCTATATATTTACTACATGGCAACCCGGTTTGGAGCCCTTTAAGTATTTGATAATATAGGCCTAATGACCACAGGTCCCCATTAAGATTCGAAAGATACTTTTTTTATTTTTATTTTTAGTTTTACTTACAACTTACAACGTAACGGTTTTGTTTTAATTATGTGGCGTCCGTGGGAAAATTGCAATAGTAGCCATTGCAAGAGAAAACATTTATCACTTGACGCTAAACGAATAGTGAAAAATGTTTACGATAGTTGGTAAAAAGAAATTTGAATAAACAAAGTGCTTTGCAAGAAGCCAGTGAACTAACAAAAATCCCAATTTCTACGATTAAGGGTATTATAGGAAAACCATCACTCAGGAACAGGAAAAAACGGAAAGATTTTCAAATGCATCATGTAGACGATTGTGAAAAAGACGTCATCAGGAGAAAAAATATATTTATGTATGAAGAGCAGTTGGTGCCGACACTAGACAAAATAAAATTAACCGATCAACCCTTCACAGAATTCTCGTAAGAATGGGATGCACGTTCCCAAAAATCAACAAAAGGCAAGTAGTGATGGAGTCACAAAGATTACGAATCTTGCGACATACTTATTTACAAGAAATTAAAAAGTATCGATCAGAGATTTGGAAATAATTTACCTTGACGAAACATGGTTCGATACCCATGACATTGTGCAAAAAGGGTGGGTTGACAGCAGTACAAAATGTCAGACTAACGTACCTTCAAATAAAGGTAAACGAATAACCATTTTGCATGCTGGATCTGAAAAGGGCTGGGTTTCAAATTCTCTACTATTATCTGCAAAAAACATAAAAGATTCTACTTTGAACTATCGCGAAGACACAACCGCAGAACTTTTTGAAAATTGGTTTCAAAATCCCCTTTTGCCAAATGTTCCCGAACAGAGTGTTATAGTTATGGACAATGCAAGTTACTATAGTCGCCAACACCAAATCGGAAATACAGGAATATATGTTAGAAAATCACATTTATTTTGACTTTAGTTATAAAAAAAGTGATCTTTTGGAAGTTTTGAAAGACTATAAATTGAAAAGGAAATATGTTTGTGATAGTATGGCTGAGAACATGGGACACACTGTTTTGCGACTTCCTCCGTATTATTGTGTGTTTAGTTCAATTGAACATATTTGGCATCAAGTTAAATTAAAAATAAGGGCACAAAATGTTTCTCCTACTTTCAGTGTGTCAGTGTTGTGAAAGCTGGAAGAATTTCATTCAGCACGTTGTTAAAGTTGAAGATTTATATACCATATTGATGTAAATAATACAAAACCACAGCTGATGACAGCGATAGTGAAACCGAATAAGGCTTAAGTTAAAATATATTTTTATTTATACAGTATGTCCCCTCTTGTAAACCCCATTCATTCAAACTGTATATTTGTACTTCTTATCCATTTGTTTTTACATGCATCTATAAATGAACATCTCCAAAAACACTTATAATTTTATTTATTTGAATTAATGAATAAAATTCTTAAGTTCATCTCTGCAACCTATCATAAATAAAAGGTCAGAATTTTTATATTGCCCACTTAAAACGGCAAAAATCAGGATCTTATATTTTGGGAGACGCTATAAAAATATATGTGGTATCTCCAAAAGAGTTAGTTTTTTTAGATTTTTCAAAAGTCCTAAAAGGTAATTTATTCATAATTATTTATTTCTATTATGCAATATATTCGTATTATATAAAGGTTATGATAATTATGTTTTTATATTATAGATACATTTTAGTTGTAAAACAGTTGATGTTTTATGTGTGTATAGTATTGGTATTATATGTTATTCCACTTGCACTTTTTTTTCTGAATTCAGAGCAGAATTATGGCTCTTAGCATGTAGAATTTACGCATTCTTGTCCTAACTTTCCGAAATCTTTCGTATTAAAAATGTTTGCTAGAGTTAAGTTGTATAATCTGCTTAAATTCGCTAACCAAACTTTGAAAACTCAATCTAGACATGCAAAAGTAGTAATTTTCCAGCACGAATGAGTTTGAACAGTACATGGATTTAATTTTTTTATATAAGTAGTATATAGTCACGAAAAGTCATTAGTTGTATGAAAATTATTATATTAGATCATAAAATGGAGAAAAAAAGTGTTTTGATTTTTAAGTTCCGAGGAAAGACGATCTCATCTTAAAATGATAATTATAATTATTTTCAATCCCTTCAGATTACTGGGATTCGCTGACATATAAGAAGCATGATTGTTGACATTATACGCGTGAAGGTATCTCTAATAGTTGAGAAATATAAATTCAACAATGAGATATATGAATAACATGCAAAGAGCGTTGAACCTTGTATTTTTTGCCTTTCTCCAGGATTTTGGTATATCTTTTTTAATAAGAACTTTGTAAAAAAATGTTTCTAAAAAAACTTTTCTCGTTTTTTTCTTTCTTTCAATCAGCAAAATTCATTTCTATTCTTGAAATAAGGAATTTGAATATTTCAAAGACTCTCGGGCATCATACTAGCAATATGGCGACAGGTCATGTGATCATTACAAACTTGAACCCCTTGAGATCAAAAGTGTCGAGTCGGACTATCGTTACTGCAAGTTATCTATACTGTGGCGTCACTCCATCATGTGAAAACGAACCACGGTCAAAGGACCATTTCAACTGTGAATACCTTGGTTGGTTGTAGGCGGGATGGGCTGTTGTGTCTGTTTATGTATTGCAGTCTTTTGGCTTGTTAGACTTCCGTCTCAGGGTTGCATGAACGTCGTCCATTTAAGGTTTATTAGCTTTCTTACAAACCCTTCATGTGGTAATTTATCGCCACTATGTAGATCACCGAACACTTCATGTCTGTTCCGAGTTAAAACAAAAACAATACGGACATTAGTGTTTGTCTATGGTAAATTAAATAAAAGTTTTCTCGGTATTGATGTTGTGATGATGATCACCCACCGCTCATCAGTAATCCGACAAAAAAAAATCGGAGTTAAAAGATACAAAAAGTTCACAGCCCGGGACTTATAAACACATTTGTAGTTGAAATCAAAAGACCAACTATTTTGCCGCCATCACTTGGCATATCCACGTAGCATCTGCGTGAAATTACCCCATGAAAAATAGTAATTGAATGGAAAAAATCATCGGTTGTAATAATATAACGAGAAGAAAAGTATCGGGGATGCTGTCAAAACTAATAGTAGTGGTGCAAACGTGTTTCAGATTTTTTTGCTTCTCGGTTGATGCCAGCAAAATAGTTGGTTTTCTGACTTACACCAGAAATATGCTTAGAGTCTGTGTATGTGTTTTTTACCTTCCAAGTTATTAAATTTGTTCAGTGCTACTGACGAGGACCAAACAGTCCGAAATCTTCTAGTTGTATTATTACATATATTTCTTGACCCTTATTGTACATAAATCTTTTAATCTTGGGTATAAGTTGCTTTAATACACTTGGGTTTATTTGTTTTAAATATTATTTTTATTTGACGTTTCGCCCGCATGTGGGCACGGCCATAGACCGAAATGTATTGGTCAGGTTCGCTTATTTTCGAGGTATGAATAATATAAAATATGTAAATAAAATTAAAACTACACCATAGTAAAATTTTTGAAAATGCCCAAATTTAGGTGCGAAACGTCAAACAAAAAAACTCAAGTACAACCAAAATTAAAATTAATATATATATATATATATATATATATATATATATATATATATATATATATATATATATATATGTATATATATATATATATATATATATATATATATATATATATATATAAAACATATACAGTAGAACCCCGGTTATCTGAGGTAAAGGGGGGGGGGGCACCCTTCTCGGATAACTGAAAACTCGGATAATCCGGATTTGTTTTTTATTCATTCAAAAAATAAACACCAATACTTTAAACCGATGTATTAACGTTTTTAATATATAAATAGGTACATACATTATAAAACAGTGAAATAGGTATCCATGCGCTTCTGTTTCATATTGCATCTCCTTTTTCTCGCTGCAATGTTTCTCCAGCTATTAAGAAGAAGCAAATCCGCTGGGGTTGCATCTGGTTGTTGTTCGATATACCTCAAAGCTTTTTCCAAAGAAGCAAAACCTTCTTGATGAGAGATCTTAGTGGGACTGTTCATCCACCACTTCGTCATCGTCATCTGATTTTTCGGTTTCCTGAAAGGCATTCGTTATTTCTTTAATACTCAATTCTTGTTCTAAATCATCTGCTGTAATCCATTCAACAACATCTTCTCTTGTCACATTTTCGCAATCTTTTAATTTTTGCATTAATTCAAATAAACTTTTTTCTTTTTCTTCTATCTCGCTGTCAAAATTTGAACAGGACATTTCTCCATGGCTTCTCCATTTCAAAGCTAATTCGTTTAATGGAGTATCATCTTCACTGTCATTATAGTCCTCAAAATCAGTAACTTTTGACCAAGATTTTTGAATAGTGGTAGTACGCACAGAATCCCAAGCTTGACTTACCCAGTAAATAACATTTTTCAGTGTAACTTTTCTCATCCTATTGATAATATCATCCTTTTCTGTGTATTCTACCAGATGTTCAAGATATAAACGCCTATAATTTTTTTTAATGTTTTTGAGGATGCCTTGATCCATTGGTTGCATTATACTGGTTACATTTGGAGGAAAAAATTTTACAACAATTTCGCCCACATGAAGTCCTTCTCCAGGGTGAGAGAGGGCATTATCCATTAACAAAATTGCTTTAATAGGAAGACGGTTTCTGTTCAAAAATTTAGTCATAGATGGCACGAACTCTTCTTCAAACTAGATAGAAAATAAGGTCGCATCCATCCATGAACTCTTCTGACTTTTGTAATAGACTGGTAGGGCTTTGGGTGAGATGTCTTTTAAAGCTCTTGGACGTGCAGACTTGCCAATCACCATCAGTGGGATTTTGTGCTTGCCAGATGCATTGGAACATACCATTATAGTTAACCTTTCCTTACTTCGTTTGTGCCCAGGAGCTGATTTTTCCTGTCGAGATGCCAATGTTTTTAATGAAAGCATTTTATAATTCAGACCAGTTTCGTTACAGTTGTAAATTTATTCACATGTGTATCCACAATCTTTGATTTGCTTTTTAAAGTTCTGCTTAAACTTCTCAATTGATGAGACATCAGCAGAAAGTTTTTCACCACATACAGTCAGTTGTGGTACACCGTACCTTTTCATAGTCGCCGGTTTTCATTGATTTTCGTCCTGAGGACAAGGAGGCTTGATTTATACACCACTCTTCTATTTTTGTGCGGTTTCTTTTCCAATCTCCAACCGTTACCTCACCTACTCCATAATCTCGTGCAACAACTTTAATTGTCTCTCCTGCTTCAATTCTTCTGATGGCTTTTAATTTTTCTTCAATAGGAACGACGATTCTTTACGCGTGTTTTGCTCCATTAAAAATACTACAAACAAAAATTCAAACAAAGCAGTTCGTATTAATTACACTTAACTCCCATAACTCCAACCAAATAAATTATATGAGTATACTCGTACTTCTCCGTAGTAAACGCACTGAATTCAAGCAAATTTACATGCTGAAAGAGTCCAAAACATAAATAGGGGAACCTCCTCACACGGGCCAGAGGGATTCCCCGAAGGCCCCGACGATTTTAAATGGAAATATGTACATACATATTTTAGAAGCTCGGTTAATACGCAGCATAGACGCGCGTACCTCGGATAATCAGGTTCTTAGATTGGCTCGGTTAATCCGGAGCTCGGATAATCGCGACTCGGTTAATCGGGGTTCTACTGTATATATATGTATATATGTATATATATATATATATATATATATATATATATACATACATACATACATACATACATACATACATATATATATATATATATATATATATATATATAATATATATATATATATATATATATATATATATATATATAATATATATATATATATATATATATATATATATATATATATATATAATTATTTATTTTCCTTTTTTTGAACCTTATTATTTCTACTAATTACGTAATTTTCCTATTATTGCGTATTTAGGTTAGGTAATGAAACTATTATTTTTGGGCATTTCCAAAGCCTCATATTTTACATTTCTAAAAACAAACAGAATTATCTATCACATTTTAACATTTTTCTTATCATTATAAACGTTCGTGAATCCGAAAAATATATGTTTTATATTGATTTGTAATTATATGTTTTAGAAAGTAACGTTTATAGTGATAAGAAAAATTCTAAAATGTGATAGACAATTCTGTTTGTTTTTAGAAATGTAAAATATGAGGCTTTGAAAATGCCCAAAAAATTGAGCGAAACGTCAACCAAAAAAGAAAAATAAATAAATAAATAATCGTTTCGTTACCGAACCTAAATACCCAATATATATTTTATTTATTAATATATGATATAATATTTTACTTCAATCGACAGAAGGACGCCAAACGACAATCGACGAGCGAAACTCCTTGATAAAAAAAAGACCATCTTGCAGTGGAACACTAAAAGCTTAGACCCCTCCCATTATAGAATACTAAAAATCGATGGCCAGTGGGGGAAAGAGAGATTTTTTTGCAAAAAGAATTCCTACCTGTCGTGGAACTCTAACAACTTTTATCTAGTTTAAAAATCGAATTCCAGGGGCGGGTAAGATTTGTCACAAAAAGAAATTCTACCTACGGTAGAATTCTGGTAACATTTTAAAAATGTATGAATAGGGGATAAATATTTTTCACGAAAGAGATTACGCAATAAGGAAAATGTTCCGTTTCTAAGGGGTCTGCTTTTTTCATCCGCGAGGGCGGGAGGTGTATGCCTCTCCTGACCCTTTCTTGGCTAAGCCACAACCTCAGTTGTACAACAATGTGCAAAAGTGGGAAATATAGTAGACAATTAAGAAAAACAGTAGTTAGATAATTTCAGTACTAATACGGGAATTTTTCCTAATTTTGCGTTTAAACAGTGAACACATTTTAAGCAGAATTATATATAGTAGATAAGTTACTTCAAATATATAGTATTATAGGCTTTTTTTAGAATTCTTGGAGTAATCTCATCGAAAAATTATATTATTATACAAAAAATATGTAGAAGGAAATGCCATATTTTAGTTCTCTACTCTCTACTTAACTTCGTGTTGAAATTAATATTATAGCTTCAATCATTTCAAATATCGACTTGCAATGCTTGAATAGGTATTTTTAGTGTGAGAAAGTGACATTCAGTGTTTCTTCTAGAAATGCGTGTTTGAGAGCCCTTAACTTATTTTTCGTTTTCACTTTAGTACACATACATTTTACGCCTTAAAAACAATGCGTATTGGTCACAAACAATAAAATAAATTATTGGAAATACCTTACTTAAAAAAATATAAAAAATTTAAAACCCTGCGAATGGAACACCATCTAATACAGAAAATATCTTAAAAGAATTACATGAAATTTTACATATTTATTAACAAAAATAGCACGTAGTCATGGTAGGTGGTCCTAACATTAATTTACATCACCCGGTATCAAGTTATTGCTATGTTTTGGTACGAAAAGAGTAAATAATGAATTATTAATAAACAATTATCGAGATATAAATTCTAGTATTATATCTTATAATACTATTAGCAATCCATTATCATTTATATTTTTTTAGTATTAGCAAAAATATTTGTAGTAGATACAATAACAAGCAGACACAATTTTTATTTATCCCGCTTCCTCCAAATTTTAAACTTATTTACCTTTAATTTGTTAAAATTCTTTTAACACATTAAATTAATCGCTTTAGAAGAAATAATATAACAATGGAAAAGCCAAGTGAACAGGTCGCAATAAACTCGGTAAAGTGATTTACCTTGTACCTCCTTTGTAAAACACGCAATTCTGAAATAAGTACTGAATATGGGTTTTTCAGAATAAAGAATAACTTATTTCAAAAACTTGACGTCTAAAATGAGTACTGTATGGTACAAAATTAATCATAAAAAAAGTTTACCAAAAAAGGGCTTCAGAAATTTTACAATGACATTTGACATTTTTCTTTAGATACTATCTCTGTTAAAATTGGAAAAAAAGAAGAAAGAATAAGATCATTTTCAGATTTCCTGACCCTAAAGAGAAGGTATAATATAATTTATCACCTTGTGACTTTTTTTTTTTTTTTTTCCGGCCACTTCATCTGATGACGAAACGAAAACGATATTAAGTATCGGCAGTATCGTTCTATATAAAAAATATTTAGCTAATTGGCTATGCTAACTGATGTTTCCAAGCTGACAAAAAATACGTCGATTTAAATAATTGATTTAAAAATTACAATTAGCCTGTGCTTTTTTTTTGTAAAGGTTAGTTTCTTTTTTGCTGGAGCATTTATAACAGACATATCAACACTAGATACACCAGAAATAGTGAGAACGCTGAAATTATAATGTCGGACATACAGCAAGCCCTACAGAAGCTGAAGAATAGAAAGAGCCCCGGGCAAGACAGTATTCCAAATGAACTTCTGAAATATGGGGGAGAAAACCTTCACAACAACTGCAATTAATTCAGAAGATATTCTACCACCACCGAATTTCAAATGACTGGCGAACAAGTACCCCATTCTTGTGTTTAAAAAAGGAGACAAGAAAATAACTTCGATTTATAGAAGAATAAATTTGCTGAACATACATACATTAAAACTCACAACAAAGATCATAACAAATAAAATTAACTCTCTCACCTCCCTAGAAGATGATCAACAATGATTCAGATCAGGCAAATCTTACACGGACGCCGTTTTTGTCTTAAGACAAATATCGGAGAAGTCTATCTCTATTGAATATAACAAGCCTGCCTACATATGTTTTGTTGACTTAGAAAAGGCATTTGATCGTGTCCAACTGAAAGACGTTATACATCTCCTCTTCAAAAGACAAATCCCACACAATCTAATCAAAACTATAGATAATATATACACGACAAACAAAATAAAAGCTAAAATAAACGGAGAACTGACCAATCCGATACCAGCCGGGAATGGTATTCGTCAAGGGGACTCACTGAGCCCCTTCCTCTTCAACATCGTCATGAACAAAAATGGAAATGATCTACAACTCCTACATCAATTTAATCGTATAGCCAAATGCTTCAATATGGTTATATCCGCCGGTAAAACAAAATGTTAACAACGTCAAAGACACCACACAAGATGTAAACTAGAGGTGGACGGACAAGTTATCTAACAGGAAATGAAATTTAAGGACTTGGGCATAGAGATATCGAGTTGTGGCGATGTTGAAGCAGAGGTGAGAGAACAAACAACGAGAGCTACAGAAATAGCAGGATGCCTAAACGACACAATATGGCGTACCAAAAGTATAGGAATTGAGACCAAATCGAGAATTTACAAAACAACTATAAGACCTGTTATGACATACGCCGCAGAGACCAGGCTGAAAACATCCAAGACAAAAAGACTGTTGAGGGTACTTCGCAGAATAGCTCGGAAAACACTGTTGGATGGAGAAGGAAGTAGGGATATAATGAATACGTGTGGAATTCACGATATCAACTATTGGGTATTAAAGAGGAAAAAAAGAGTGGAACGAGCACATTGGTAGGATGGAGGACGTAAGAATGGTAAGAGTGGCCCGAGATAAGTCACCAGTTGTGCATAGGAGCGTGGGCCGCCAGCGAAAGAGGTAGAGCGATGATCTGAATGCAGAGGAGTAGTAGCCAAGTGGATGAAGATTAAACAGGCGTACGCTTAAAGAAAAAGTAGGAAGATTTAATTAAAACTTTTGTAAGTAATAATCATGGAAAGCTATAATCTTGTGTTAAAGTCTGGCATTTTTAAACATTTTCTATTAAGAGTTTTGTATCTGGCAAAAATTATTTTTTGTTGATTGTTATTCTGAACTGTTACAATTAATAGTTTTAATAATTTTATAATTTGAAACCACTTATTCATGCAAGATTTGAGTCTCCATTTATGATGTAATTAAAAGCATTTTCTTGACTTGAATAAAAAAATTTTTTTTCATAAAATTAAAAAATAAAATAATATCGGCTATGTTTCTAGTACTATTTATTACAGAATATTTATGATTACATCATTTTTTAATCTAAAAAGAACAAATCTTGTAACCTAGATATTTCTGATAGGAATTTCCGTAGTCGATACCTACTTTTACACTGTTGATGTTGATATGTATAACCAGATATTTAGAATGGAATCATCTTAGATATACTAACTATATAAACAGACTATTTCATAGTCACAAGAATACTTTCCTATATTATGATAAAATCAGTAATCCTCACCATATATTATATATATATATATATATATATATATATATATATATATATATATATATATATATATATATATATATATATGTATATATATATATATATATATATTATATATATATATATATATATATATATATATATATATGTATATATATGTATATATATATATATTATATGTATTTATATATATATATATATATATATATATATAATATATATATATATATATATATATATATATATATATATATATATATATATGAGATTTGACCAAAAGATACGAAGAAAATTTTATATTATTATTCATTCATGTATATTTATTTTGTCCCCTTTAAAGTAGTTCCTACCAAATATGCACTTGTGCCAGCGCTTTTTCCAATCTTCGGAGCACTTCTGGAACTCAATTTTCGGTATGGTGTTTAGCTTCTTTAGCAATCCTGTCTTTATCTTTTCAATGTTGGCAAGTCAATGTGGGTCGTCGTTTCATGATTTTTTTCATCTTCGGCAATAAGAAGAAGTCGCAGGAGGTTGTTTTCGGCCAAAAAAATACGAACAAGGAATGAAATTTAAGCAGGTGCATTGTCGTGGTGCAATTGCCATGAATTGTTTCACCACAAATCCGAGTTGTGTCAGATTACTTCACGCAAATGGCGTAAAACTTTCATGTAATATGCTTTATTGAGCATACTATCCGGTGGCAAGAACTTAAGGTACAATATGCCCTTCAAATCGAAGAAAACAGTGACCAAAACCTTCACATTCGATCTAACTCGAGGAGTCTTTTTCAGTCATGCCTCTTCAGGAAGCTTCCCGTGGGACGATTGGGGCTTAGTTCCGACGACATATCCATACATATTCCATGGTAGATTACTAGTTATAACTTGTTTGAGAAATTTTAGTTCGTCGTTGATTTTAGCAATGTCCATTCAGCACTGCTTTTGATCGAAATTCATCAATTTCGAAACAAATTTTGCTGCCACACGTCTCGTGCCCAAAACATCAGAAAAAATTTAATGGTATGAACCAAATGATATGCTAACATCATCAGCAACCTCTCTAAAAGTGATTTGGGCATTATCCACAATATTTTTTTTCACTTTTTCGATGCTGTCATTGCTTATTGATATGGTGGGGTGTCCAGAGCTATCATTATCTTCACGGCTCTTTTGGAAATGTTTATACGACTTGTAAACACTTATTTTATTCGCAAAAAGCAATGTTCAACATCTCCAATACGGTGCTGCTCTTTATTCCATTCCTAAAGCAAAATTTAAGACAAATTCTTTGTTCCATTTTTTCCGCAAGTAAAAAATCGCCGAGCACACGAAAACACGCGTTACCCTTTCAACAGCCAGAAATAAACTAAGCATCCAATATGGCCGCTAATACCAACATACACCCACAGGGACAAGTCTACCAATAGAGCGAAAAAAAAAAATGTTGACAAGACTGCCCGAAAAATTCGAAAACTCAGCATATTTTTTTGTCAAACCTCTTATATATATTCATACAATATATATATATATATATATATATATATATATATATATATATATATATATATATATATATATATATATACATATATATATATATATATATATATATATATATATATATATATATATATATATATATATATATACATATATATATATATATATATATATATATATATATATATATATATATATATATATATATATATATATATATATTTATATATATATATATTTATATAATGTATGAATATATTTGTGTCCGCATTAATTTAAATTTTATATACGAGATGGCAATATCACAGGTCCATATAATCAAGACAAGGGCAGTCTTATAAATTGGTAATATATATTTCTACTAGCCTAGGTTTTAGTAGCATTGCATTTCATATAGAATAATGGTAGAAATTTGTATATATAATCCGTAACATTTTCTACTGTAATACAAACGGAAACGCCAAAAATATTGGTTCTCCCCCAAGCGCGTTCGCTATCAACATCAATGTCAACCTAGGACACGTTTCGAACCACTAAATCTCAACAGCTAGATATCGGCCAGGTAATGTGGCACATTCTGCAGCAATGTCACGGAAACACTGAAGCCCTATACCTTTAAAATATCGTACGTCGCATCATTGATAATTGTAACAGAAACAAGTGAAGGAGCAAATCTCCAATACAGTAGAAATTTATAACGACCAAGCTTAATAAGTACTCATCATTAGACAATAAGTCGCGACGTGATAAAATAACTAAACTGAAACATGGCTACCGCCAATATAGTATATTTATTAACACTAATGACATGCATGGTATGCCCCTCTGGTCAGATCAAGACAAGATCGGTTTTCTATATCGAGAATGTCATGCTTACGTTATCTTATACACATGATAATTTTATGTTTATTTTTACGTGGCTTTTTGTCGAAAGGCAAATGATTCTATTTTAGCTTTGATTGGTATAAATTTCTACTATATTCGAAGTTTGGTCCTTAGTCAAATGTGTTTCTGCTGCCACTGATGATGCGATTAACTATTGTTTGCTACTCTCGTACGAAACCCTAGAGTGTAAAATATTAAATATTACCATGTCACAGCGGCAAACATTCGGTTCCGCCTGTCCCTTATCTAGATCGAAAGACGTCTTATATTGATACTTGGCCGGTGAGCTCCTGGGAGAAAGTCTGTAACCTTTGGTGTGTGTATCATATAGTAGAAAAATTACCGTGAATCGTCGTCTCAGCGATAACCACATTTTTAGTGTACCATACGGAACACTTATAGGATCACTTCAGTGTCTGTTTGTCCGTCCCAATTTTCTCCGAAACTATTTGACATAGAACGTTGAAATTTAGCACAAATATAGAAATTGATGGCCAAGTCAGAGGCGTGTAGTTTTAAAAGTTAAATTTGGAGTGATGGAGTCAGTTTTGAGGGGTGAAATAGGAACTGAAAAAAAAATGTACCAGGTCATCTAGTGAGGTATCAAATAAAGGTTTGTAAAAACATGAGTTCAAAAATATATATAATGTAATATTTGCGCACCCTTTTCTTTGTATTTTTCTAAAAAATGGCCAAAAATCTCTGTCCATCCTCCCTATCTCGAAGAGTACTGATCAAAAAATCCTAAAAAAAAAATCTGAAATGTTCTTCATAAAGTGTAGATTAAGCGAAAATTATCATGAGTGTATTACGTTTAATATGTTATCTAATATATGGGGGGGGTGAAATTGCAAGTAAAAAAAAATTACCAGGTCATCGAATAGGGTGTCAAATGAAAGCTTGTGAAAACATGAGTTCAAAAATATATACGATGTAATACTTGCGCACGCTTTTCTTTGCATAAATTGCCAAAAATCGATGTCCCCCCCCTTATCTCAACAAGTACTGACAAAAAAATTTTGAAAAAATTCTAAATTATTCTCCATAAAGTGTAGATTGACCGAAAATTATCACGGGTGCATACCGTTTAATAATTTTTTTGGTGTAAAAAAACCAGATTGGCATGACAGAATGGTGAAGGTTTGGAAAGTTTGAAATTCAACTGTGACTAGGAGCTACGAAATATCAATACATATTCGGTGCAATAAGTAATATCATGATGTCTGGTAACCTACGGATAGGTACCGAAGACAAAATAATTTTATTTTATTTGTTTATAATTAAAGTGTTTAGGTAGTAAATATTTGTTTTTAACTTTTACTACTAGATTCTAGATTGAGCTAGATTCATGTATTGGCTATTGGGTAACTAATTTTTATTTTAAAGATAATCACGGTAAGGCGCAAGTCCAACTTGCACTTGTCCGGTTTTTTTTATTTAATATAATACAGTTTTATTTTTAATTTTGTTTCAGATCAGAGAGTAAAAGACTGGTTTTTAATGAGCTCACCATTGCCAACGCTATGTATATGTCTGTCATATGTATATATAGTTAAAGTACTAGGACCCAAGTTAATGGGAAAATAGAAAACCATTTGAACTTAAACGAGTATTAATATATTATAATTTATTCCAAGTATTATTCAGTGTTTGGCTATTTTACGAGGTAAGTAGTTAATTTCGATAATTTGAATGAAAAAAAAAGTTTGATGAAAGAAAAATCATAATTACTTTGGAAGTTCTTTAATTAAAGTTTTATATATATATATATATATATATATATATATATATATATAATATATATATATATATATATATATATGAACTAGTTAAAGTTTTTTCTTTTTATTTTCGGAAATCGGTCAATAAGAGGAAACTCATTTGTTGCTCAACTTGTGTTGGATATGTTTACTAAGTTGGGAATGTGGAATCTTTGGCACAATGATACTACTCAGTATATATCACCACTACACCAAACACTTTATTTTTGCACTCGACGCGCGTTTCGCTAACCATGTTAGCTTCATCAGGAGCGATGATTGACTAAAGCTAAACTACAAATCTACCCTATTTATACTTAGCCTAACCCTTGAATTACTCAAGCGGAACTAATGGCATAGACAAGACCCTCAGTTCCGGTCAAGGAACCAGTAGAGGGGACTATTAGGAATAGGCCCTCTGTCTTTATTTAAACTACTTTTACATTTTATGATTTCCATAGTTTCATATGCGTTCAACAATCTCCTATCAGATACATTTTTTTATTAACCTTAGATTATCTAATGTTACAGTATGATCAGTTTCAAGGGCATGTTCGGCAATGCTAGACTTTTCTGTTCTATTGTATCTTAAGTGTGCTAAATGTTCTTTAAATCGTGTTTTAATTGACCTTTTAGTTTGCCCAACATACTTTTTGTCACAATCATTACAACTAATTTCATAAATTCCACTTTTCTCACAATTAGGAATCTTATCTTTGGGATTTCCTAAGATATTCCTCAGATTGTCTGATGACTTATAGACTAAGGTGAGGCCTACCTTATTAAATACCTTATTGAGTCCCTTGCTATATTTCGGATTATATGGTATGGAGACATATTTGGTGTTATTTTCTTTCGCGTGTAAAAAAGGTGGAATTCTGAATATTAAACCTAAATTTATGTCTATTTACTAGCTTATTTACTAAGTCATCGTCGTAACCATTAACTCTAGTTATATTTCTAATACGATTCCTTTCTTTATTGAAGTTTACTCTGTTCAGAGGGAAAGTGCCCAAACGATGAACTAAAAAATGTAATGAGGCTAATTTATGTTGTTTGCAATGAAATGAATCATTAGGAATATATCTATCTGTTACTGTGTCCTTCCTATAGATATCAAATTCTAATCTATTATTATTTTTATTAATTAAAATATCTAGAAAAGGCAATTGTCCTTTGTTCTCAACTTCGTAAGTGAATTTAATGGAATCATACCGGCTATTTAATTTAGAAACAAAATCATTAATATTTGCTCTCTTTGTATCAAAAATCGCGAAAAATATCATCCACATACCTATATCATACCCTTGGGAAATATTCGAATTCTTGACTGGCTTCGATTTCAAACTTACTCATGAAAAAATTGGCTATGAAGGGTCAGAAGCAATTACCCATAGCTGTTCCTTCTTTCTGAACATAAAATTGATTGTTATATTGGAAATAATTTTATTCCATACAAAGTTTAGATAATGTTAAGTATTCACGAATAATTTCGTCTTCAAAGTCATTCATTCTAAGTAATTCTTCGAGATATTATAAAGTTTGTGGAATTGGCACACTTGGGAACAAAGAACTAACATCAAAAGAAATTAAGAACTAGATTTTTTGTTTTATTAATGAATTCTAACGAATTCTTCACTGCGAAAGTATTTAATGGTAACTTCTCAAGTTCTTTTGAACGACCGATGAAACAATGGGTCGCATTGCTTTTCCAGGTTTGTGAATTTTGGGTAAGCAATACAATTTTGGTATGGTCGGATTACTCACATTTAATTTAAATTTTAGTGAATTGGAGACAAGATTCTTACATTTTTTTAAAGAATTTTTAACCTCTGATATCATTCTCGGTAATTCGGATTTCTTATTACCTTTTCATAAGGGCCAGATTCGATAAGATTATCTACGCGTTCAAAGTAATCTTTCTTATCCAATATAACAACCTTATTTCCTTTATCCGCTTTTAAGTAGAAGATATCTTTCTTTTTCAATCCTTTAACTACTTTTATGTTTTTTCGTGAATTAGAATTTGTGTTGTTAACTATGTTTTTCGATATTTGATTGCGACATGCTTCCCTAACAAAGGATTTACTATTTTCTGGAAGTGTACTAATGGAACTTTCAATGTGAGCAATTATTTCTGGTAAATTATCTCTAGGAGGGGGCACTGCAAAAGTTAATACCTTTGTTTAAGATGCGAATTTCATTTCGTGTAAAGGATTGGGATGAATGATTTTCTACAATATTTACGAGTTCCTGAGGACTATTCTTCTTCGGTAAGAGCTTTTTTAATTTTTTACTTAGAATAGAGAATTTCTTTTTATATTGAATATCAATAACTAAAAAAAACATTTTCCTCTGGAACTCGCTCCATAGTAGTTTTAAATAAAGACAGAGGGCCTATTCCTTACAGTCCCATCTACTGGTTACTTGACCGGAACTGAGGGCCTTGCCTATGTCATTAGTTCCGCTTGAGTAATTCAAGGGTTAGGCTAAGTATAAATAGGGTAGATTTGTAGTTTAGCTTTAGTCAATCATCGCTCCTGATGAAGCTAACATGGTTAGCGAAACGCGCGTCGAGTGCAAAAATAAAGTGTTTGGTGTAGTGGTGATATATACTGAGTAGTTGGATATGTTTAATTCATTTAGATTACAGTTCACTATTGAAATGGAACGTGATTCAGGTGTTTCCTTTCTTGTCACCAAGGTTATTAGAGATAGACAGAACAGAATTATATTAGAATGGTACTAAAAACCCACAGCAACTAACAAATATCTGAACTTTTCTTCAAATCATTCGTCGAGTCAAAAACATAATACAGTGCTTGCCATGAAGAATAGAGTAACTCATATAAGTGATGATAGATTCCTTCAAACTAATCTAAACAAACTCTATAACATTTTCGTCAACAATGGTTACCCAAAACGTACACTAAAAAAAATCATTTTTAATTCTACTTTTTATGATGGTCCTTGAAGTGAAGTATGTTAGGTTGCAATCTGTTCCGAACCTAACTAATAGGATAGTCAAGATTTTCAACAAGTTTTCAAATTTGAAGATAGTTAAGACTAATTATTTATGTAATGGCAAGTTGTTTACCAAGATCAAACAAGAACTCCTCTGATCTTCAACAGTAGTGTCGTTTATAGATTGCCATGTCTGGGTTGTGAAGGTGTTTATATAGGACAGACCTCTCAGTGGTTGAAAAATAGGCTGACACAGCACAGGAGTGATTGCGTGATTGGGAAAAACTAGTGTGCTGTAGCGTGTCACCATTTGAATATAGGATATGTTTTTGACTATGCGAATACTAAGATACTTGAATTTGAGAACGTATATAATAAACGGTTATTCCTTGAGTTGTGCCATATTATTAGGGATGATAAGATAATTAATTATAAAACGGATATTAATAACATAAGCAATATCTATTGTAACATTTTAAGTTTGTAGATTTACAGTATAATCTGATAGGCTATTAAGAATTAGGCATAGGATACTACTACTCACACAGTCAAACCACTGTTCAAAAACAAATTACCTTCATAATTATCAGTTAATTTATAGTGAACGGGACAGAAGGTTTTATATTGTTTCTTGTCATGTTGTTTGTGTTTTTAATTGTTGGTACTGTATGGCAAATGTTAACATCACCTTTGGTTTTGTAATACTCAGTGTTGGTGAGTCTCCTTTTGTTTATTCTTGTTTAGTACATACAGTTTTTTTTTCTTCTACTTTCAGTTTTTACATTCCTGATGAAGTTGGAAATTACCAACGAAACATAGAATTTAACAACAAATGAGTTTCCTTTTATTGACCGATTTCCCGAAAATAAAAAGAAAAAACTTTAACTATTTTTTACAATAACTACGGTCGCTATCAACGAGAATTGAAATTTATATATATATATATATATATATATATATACATATATATATATATATATATATATATATATATATATATATATATATATATATATATATATATATGGGTCATTCTTCGAGAACCGGACCCTCGCATTAGTCCATAAATTTACGTAATTTATAAGGACACAAGCTTATGCTGTATAGTTTTGAATTTTGAGTGGCATATTAAGAAGTTGTGCTGATTTGGCCTCAATACTAATCCAAATCTGAAAATGGATTTCGAAAAATTTCCGACAAACTAAAGTAAAAATGCAATTTCCTAATATAACCAAAAGTTTTCTCTGGTAATCTTATTCTACCTCAAAAAACTATACTATATACTATATATATATATATATATATATATATATATATATATATATATATATATATATATATATATATATATATATACAACTGAAAACAGGCAAAGCCCATAATACAGCAGTCTAACCACTGTTCTCTTATTCATCAAATCCATTCCGAGACGCGTTCCGTATCACGACTCATCAGTTGGGTTAGGATCGACAAAAAAGACAACATAATTCTGTTCTCTCTTTCTCTCTCTCTCTCTCTCTCTCTCTCTATATATATATATATATATATATATATATATATATATATATATATATATATATATATATATAAACTTGATTGGTTTTTCTTGGGTATTTAGGTTCTTTTGGAAAATACAAACTAGTTTATTTGACGTTTCGCCTTATTTTTTTAGGCATTTTCAAAAATTCTTTATTTTTTAATATTCATTGAGTATATACCTTGAAAGTCAACTATTTGTCACAAATAGAAGCTAAGTACCCAAGAAAAACCAATCGAGTTTATGTAAACAAAAGGTTCAACAGAAAAATTATTTTATATATATATACATATATATATATATATATATATATATATATATATATATATATATATATATATATATGCAGAATTTAATGTGTGTTGTTTTAAAATAAGGTTGTTCGATAAGCGGAAAAAGAGAGAAACTTTCTTAATTCTAAACAAGAACTGATTTTGAGCCCACTACAGTAAAGCAATAGCGGAATATATATACAACTGAAAACAGGCAAAGCCCATAACACAGCAGTCTAACCACTGTTCTCTTATTCATCAAATCCATTCCGAGACGCGTTCCGTATCACGACTCATCAGTTGGGTTAGGATCGACAAAAAAGACAACATAATTCTGTTCGCTCTTTCTCTCTCTCTCTCTCTCTCTCTCTCTATATATATATATATATATATATATATATATATATATATATATATAAACTTGATTGGTTTTTCTTGGGTATTTAGGTTCTTTTGGAAAATACAAACTAGTTTATTTGACGTTTCGCCTTATTTTTTTAGGCATTTTCAAAAATTCTTTATTTTTTAATATTCATTGAGTATATACCTTGAAAGTCAACTATTTGTCACAAATAGAAGCTAAGTACCCAAGAAAAACCAATCGAGTTTATGTAAACAAAAGGTTCAACAGAAAAATTATTTTTATATATATATACATATATATATATATATATATATATATATATATATATATATATATATATATATATATATATATATATATGCAGAATTTAATGTGTGTTGTTTTAAAATAAGGTGCCAACATTGTTCGATAAGCGGAAAAAGAGAGAAACTTTCTTAATTCTAAACAAGAACTGATTTTGAGCCCACTACAGTAAAGTAATAGCGGAATTAAACTCTAAGTGGTTACCAAAATTACTACAAATGGCCTCTCCTCCTTCATTGTCTGTTTCTATCTTATTTTTCCGTGAACCACTGGAGTATCGCGCCTCGCGGAGCTATCGTTTCCTTAACAGCCGAAAGAATCTTAATATATTGATAAGTTTGTCCATAATCAGTAAATATTAATTACAGGTCACTAACTATTATATCTTCGTTTTATTTTCGGTAAAAGTTTATTCTTAAATATAAACGAACTTATTTTATCACGAAACCTATTATACCATAATTAGTGGAATTAATAAAAGGAAATGAACACTGTTGCTTTGGCTCCAGTTTTCACTTGTTCAATAGAAACTTTTGTGAGATGGTTAACCTGCATTATACTATTTTTCAAGATAGTGCATCGTTATAGTTCATATATAGTGAAAAAGTAACGACACCTAGGGTAATTCCGTTTTCAGAAAGAAAAACATTACAAATAAATACGGGAGTGCTAGCTCACACCATCATACCTTTCATGAACTTATTAGTATCTAGAGCTCAACCAATATGTGATGAATATCCCATCTCATTAGAAACAAACTAACTTACCTGTGCTCTGGAAATCGCACTGACCAACATTCGCACAATTTTTACAGTCTGCCAAGTAAGAACGTGTCCACGATAATTCATTTTTGGTAGATGCGATTCTACCGATTCAACAAAAAGTTGTTAGAGGGAACCTTTGTCTATGACGCATATTAGTAAAATTATCAGTCGATTCCGACCTTTCGTCGAAATCACAGGGTTTGCGCGTCGGTTCGAGGCAGTCTTTCTTTGTTCTCATCCAAGGGGGCCTAAAATTACACATTCCACGGTCCCTAAATATATTAAATAGTCGGTGTCGTCTGTGAAGAAATGTGTAAATCATTTTAACGAGACGAAAAATGTTGACGACTTGCCAGAACGTGGCTCGGTAGGCAAAGTCACTTCGAAAGTCGAAAAATGAATCTTTTCTTTCTTTTCACGGGACCCGAAATTGACGTCCCATAAAATCGTTCGACAACATCTTCGTGCTCATGATGTCAATTTCCGAAACACGTTAAAGGAACCTTTGCTGGGCGAAAATCACGTCGCGAAGCGGCTCGCTTGGGCCCACGGTAAGATACTAGAGTGGGCTTCACAATCGCCAGACGCCAGCCCTATTGAAAACATTTGGTCCTTGGTAAAGAGAAAGCTCAGAGAAAAGACTCTGAAGACTTTGACTCAGTTGTCTCGCGAAATTCGAAAAATTTGCACAGTATGCAGAAAATCTCGTCGATAGGAGGCGATTGCACAACTTACTAAGGTAATTGCGCCGTTGTTAGCACACCAAAGAACACACTGATGGCGAAAAATATTCTCAAAACACATTTTTTCAAAAATGCGTGCGGTCACGTTCTTACTTGACACACTGTAACACTTAAAAAACAGTGTACAGATGAAAAATCTAAAAAATCAATTTCCGCTAGAGTTAAGAAACATGCATAACGCATCAAAAAAAAACACACACATTTGTGATTATTATTTCGTAAATACATAATATTTTTGTATATCCTTTTATTTTAGGCCTCAATCGCAGGATGGTTAAATCACTATAGTTTGAAATGCCAACCAGTGGATTATTCTCGATCGCCGTTGGCAATGAGGGTAAGTAGATTAGGTTAAAGTGCTCTTAGACAGTAAAATCGTTAGACACATTGTCAATCCGATCTAATAACTTTGATCCTAATTAGATTGATACATTGCGTGTGACACAAATTCAGTCAAACCTACCTGATAGTAATATTCCCCCTTGATCTATCGCCTAGCAAAAACCGATTAATAATTTAATTTATATTTATTTAAATTATGAGACCCTTCTGATTGTTAATAAAATGTTGAACGGTAATCCATTTGTTTATAATCATGTTGAAATTACGAACGCTTGTAAATAATATAATGGAGTTAGATATAAATATCGAGCTCCAGCTGTCAATTTTTAAACGAGGCGCAACGTTTATCCGATCTTTCTAATTCGCTAAATCAATAGGGTCATCTTAAAATTACAAGGGATTATTTGATAACATCTCTTAGTTCAGTTGCACAGACTCGACGACATCGGTAAACTCTAAAAGGTGACATTGCTGATATTGGGGGAAAGCATGAAGACAGAGTTCTTTCCGCTCTGCTCTCAGGTGCGATACCTATCTGAAGTCGAACTTGAATGAAGTGACAGCCGACCCTATTGGAAACTACTAAAAGTGGTGGGGGACTGATCAAAGTGGAAAAAACTGACTGTAAGGACAATGTCTTTCTCATTCTGACTAGATTGAAAGCTGTCACCAACAAAAATATACTACTGCAATACCACGAAGATGTTCATGGGTAGCAGGCTTCAATCGTGGAAGGGTCGTAGTACGCGACAACCTCGATCAATACCGCAAAAATTGCAGGTCGGGAGTACCATCTGGGCACCATACGATTCGCATTCCATGGTAAACTGAAAGTCCAATCTGGCTAACATTACCCGTTACCTTTATGTCACCTCCAAGGCTCTATACTGTCGCCTACACTCTTACTCATTTACATTAACTACCTGCTGGAAAGGACTTAAAATTTCACGCATTGTCGCAGAGTACTCAATAAGATTATGTAATAAATGCAGATATATCATATAGATCATACCATATCTTCCATATTTATGCATCTTTACAATCTTGTCACTATTTGACGGCATGCCATTTTAACAGTAGTTAAAGATGATTTAGTATCTTAGAGAAATAGGATGGAAAAACTATAAATTACACAATATTTAACACACTCCCTTCCCCCAAAAATGATATTGCTCAGAAACTATCGTTATATTTCTACTTTAACTATTACATTTCGATGCAATAGGTGTCTCATTTCGTTCGAGGGTTATCGCACACAGTCAAACATATTTACAAATCGAAAAAACTACAGACAGAGAGACAGACGTAAATAAAAAAAATATTTTTTTTTTATCAAGGAACGTGAAGAAATACTAAAATCTTGAAGGGAGTTTTTTACGAATATGATACTTTTTTTGAGCAAAAAAAGAAAAGAACCTGCAGATAATTATATTACAATTGAAGTGATATTGCTTGGTGAGATTTAAATACATCTAGCTGGTCTATTTAAAAGTTAATGAAGACGTAAGTGCTTCACTTGTAAATAGAAATGTTACTAAACTATTACAGCTAAAAAAATGTCGTTATAAAAACGGGAATAGTAATTCCATTAAATTTTTTTTTTAATTCCAAGAAAAAATATATTTTTTTTAATTAATTTTATACGTAACGTTTGTGTCTAATTATTGTTCAATTAATCATTTTAAGTTTTTTTTTTTAATTAGTTTTCCTAATTTAAATGGTGTAATCTTAACTACTATATTTATTAGAAATTAAGTCGATACCCTTTTGGAATTAAAAATATGTAGATTTATTTACTAAAATAGTACAACTCGAACAACAAAAATATTTTCCATTATTCTTCACATGTTATGTCCACTTTTCCTTTCCCCTATCTAAAAAGCCCCGTGATTTCGAGTCGGTGAATTCTTATTTTGACGTTTTCTAGTGAAATGAATGAGAATGAGACATGATGTTGCAACAATCGAAATAATTAGTAATTGAACGGGGTCATGTACAAAAGATAAGCCACATGAAGAAGAATTTTCCATCTCAAAAAAAAAATCCGAGTCGTTTTTAGTGTTCCGTACGGAACACTTATAAGATCACTTCGGTGTTTGTCTGTCACGCCCGATTTTCTCGGAAACTATTTGACGTGGAAAGTTGAAATTTGGTACTAATATAGAAATTGATGGCCTCATCGAAGCCGTGTAGTTTTCAACGTCCAATTTTGTTTTAAGGGGTTAGTTTTGGGGGGTGAAATCGAAAGTGTAAAAAAAAATTTTTTACTAGGTCATCGAGTGGGTTGTCAAATGAAAGCTTGCAAAAACACAAATTCAAAAATATATATAATGTCTTACATGCGCACACTTTTCTTTGTATTATTTTGAACAAATCGCGAAAAATCGCTGTCCCCCCCTCTATCTCGAAAAGTACTGATCTAAAAATTTTGAAAAAATTCTGGAATATTCTCCATGGGGTGTAGATTCAACGAAAATTATCATGAGTACATTACCTTTAATAATTTATCTGGTATATAAAAAAAAAAAATCAAGGTCATTAGTTTTCAGTAAAGATCGGAAACAAACTTTGTTGAAAAGTCATTTGGGGTGTGTTTTGTGAAGTCACTGATTATTTTATACCTCCGTAACAAAAATTTTTATTTCAGAAGCAATCAACGTACGGAACACTAATTGCGTAAGTTCAACTTGCCCTTGACCGGTTATTTTTATGTGTGGTCTGCCGTTTTCCAAAACGTTCATGATCCGGAAGATCAGCTTTAAAATCGCTGTTACCGTATTTTGCACGTTTTGTGCTTTACTGGACCTTCTTATAAAGTTACATAAATCACTTACCCAGTTTCAAAAGCATTACTTCTATTTCAAAAACAGTGCCTCACAGAACGACACCACTTTCGAGACTAGATTTTGGGGTTATTTGAATAACATCACACGAAGTCGTGATTTTGCTTTCTACTTCCACACAAAAAAGTGGTGGGATATAGTTTGAATTTGAATCTAAATTTTAATATATTTGTTTTAAAAGTACTAAATTAATTTTTTACACCTAATATAATTTATTAACTAAATATTACTTAAATATTATTTTAAATTAAATTAAATGTCTTCCTTCATGTGCATACGTAGTACCTACACTCACTATTAGTTCGTGGAAAGAGATTATATATATATATATATATATATATATATATATATATATATATATATATATATATATAAAGGGTGTTTTTTATAGAGGTATAAAACTTTAAGTTGGCAACACTTTTTTAACTGGCGGCCATTTTGTCAGCTGTCAAGTGATTTATGTTTAGTTTGGTTTGGCATTTCAACATGAATAGACTGACGCCTGAACAACGCTTCCAAATTGTGCAAATTTATTTTGAAAATCATGGTTCTGTTCGAAATACGTATCGCGCACTACGTCCATTTTACAGTCAACATAATCGTCCATCAGAGCAATTAATTCGATTAACTATGGAACGTTTTCGCACCACGTTTTACTCTAAATGATAATACGCATCCACAGAGACGTCGTACAGTGCGTATAGAAGAAGTCATTGCTGCTGTAGAGCGTAGCGTAGAGGAAGACCCGAATCAGTCTATCCGCCATCGTGCACAGGAATTGGATATGTGTCCATCCACTTTATGGAAGATTTTGCGGAAAGATCTTGGTTTGCGTGCTTACAAAATCCAACTCGTGCAACAATTGAAGCCACACGATCACCTAGCAAGGCGTAAATTCGGTGAATGGGCCCAAAACAAGATTGCCGTTGATCCCGATTTTCATAAGCTAATTTTGTTTAGCGATGAAGCTCACTTTTGTTTGAATGGATACGTCAATAAACAAAACTGGCGTATTCGGAGTGATAATAATCCTCAAGTGTATGTTGAGAAACCGTTACATCCAGAAAAACTGACTGGTGTGCTTTATGGGCTGGTGGAATCATTGGTCCGTACTTCTTTAAAAACGATGCTGGTCAGAACGTTACAGTCAATAGTGACCGCTATAGAGCCATGATTACTGACTTTTTCGTTCATCAATTGAATAACCATGATGTGCAGGAGCTGTGGTTTCAACAAGACGGCGCAACATGTCACACAGCTCGTGCCACAATTGATTTATTGAAGGAAACGTTTGGTAACCGCATAGTTTCACGTTTCGGACCCGTGAATTGGCCTCCAAGATCGTGCGATTTAACGCCGCTAGACTATTTTCTGTGGGGATATGTGAAGTCGCTAGTCTACGCCGATAAGCCCGAAACGATTGACCACTTGGAGGACAACATTCGCCGCGTTATTGCCGATATACGGCCACAAATGTTGGAAAAAGTCATCGAAAATTGGACCTCCAGATTAGACTACGTCCGAGCCAGCCGTGGCGGTCATATGCCAGAAGTCATATTTAAATTATAATGCCAGAAGATTATCTTTCGAATAAAGTAAATTTCATGTCAATTTAAAAAATTCATCTTTGTTTTATTCCATTTCAAAGTTCTATACCTCTATAAAAAACACCCTTTATATATATATATGTATATATATATATATATATATATATATATATATATATATATATATATATATATATATATATATATATATATATATATATATATATATATATATATATATATATATATATATATATATATGTATATATATATATATATATATATATATATATATATATATATATATATATATATATTTACAGTCCGTCTAAATTATTCCCTTACATGTTCGGTAAATCGATTGTAAATTAAGATAAAATTCTATCTGAAAAATTATAAGCATGTACAACGTTGCATATAATGTGCAATAATAAAAGACAAAATAGAAAGGTACATTCATAAGACCACTAAATGATTTAATTTTTTTATAGAATTACCTTCACTTAAACGGTCTTGACCGCCACAACAGACAAAGGTAATTAAGTAAAATACTCGCTGCACAGAAAGCTGAGAATAATTGTATTACAATATGCTTACAGAGAAATACGAAACCATAATTCTTAAAAAAAATATGTTGATTTTCAAAGCTGGCCAGCCATAACTTATCGGACCGAATCAAAGTTATACAACAAATCATTCTTTCAGAAAAATGGAGGCTGCTAGAAATTTTTCTTTTTGGAAGACATGTTTTTATTAGTGTATCACTCAAGACTCAACTCTTCTCGAACCTGTAATACATAGCTTAATAACTAATGAAATTACAGGGTATATTAGGTTAACATAAAGTTCGTTCCAACCCGCATCAGAAACAGTTTCTTACAGTCGGGATTCTGCGCAGTAAGTTAATTGCGTTCCAACCAAAGTTACTAACGGTTAGCAAACTATTAGTTTTATGTTCCAACTAAAATTCAAACCTGTTTGAAAACTATCAGAACAGTTTGCGGATTATCTTTTCACCAATAATTTGGCGCATGCGTATAGCAACTATTTTGATTTTGCTTGCAACATAACCTATTATCCGACAAAGTGGAAGCTTTGAATAAAAGTATTTTAAAAAGGCTTGTATTGCTTGAACACCACGAAAGTTGGGGTGAACATCTCACAAATTCCAACATTTGGAGTGATTTAGTAATTATACCGTTAATATATGATGTTGGATATATTTACATATTAACCTTATCACATACCTTCTAGATCCATTTTGACTTTTATGCTAAGCCTAGTAAATAAAAAAAAAATGGTTATTCAAAGCAAGATTCAAAGATTCGACCGGCTCAAGTTTATTAGGTTATATTTATTCACCCGTCAAGTAAATTATCAGCTATTCCAACCATCCATATAAAAATTAATCAGAAGTCAATATTTTACAGACATACGCGATAAACAAGATTTGCAAATTGCTGGAAATCTGTTTCTGATTTAAGGTTGGAACGAACCTATAATAAAATCAATGTGCAGAATTTAGCAACTTTTAAGTAACAAGCAAAAATAGCATTTGACCTCGCGTTAGTAAATTAGTTAGTATTTCAACATACAACAAATCGAGTAAGTACAGTCTTGACTGAAAGTATTTGTCACCTAATAAAAACTTAAAAATCTTACAACTCTGTTAGAATAGAACAAAATGAAAGATATACATTAAATTAAACTGGTAGGTTTATTATAAATATCAATATTTAATACAATTTCCTTTGGCTTTTATTGCTGCTGTAACTCTTTTTGATAAAATAGCGTAATGCTCTTTGAACAAGACGCGTTTGAGGGTATCTTTTGATGTGATTGAGTATTCGTTGATTTCCCCGAAACAGATTCTATTGGGTTGAGATCTGATGACTATGGAGGCCAATCCAGAAACTCCACCCTATTCTCCCGGTGTCACTCCATTCTTGCAGTCGCTCTGTAAGATGGTGCGTTATCTTACTGGAAATATACATTTTCCAAGTTTTTATCGCCATACAGTTTATAAAATAATGATTGTAGTGCAATATTTAGACTCGCTTTATACTTTTGTGAATTCATTCGACCCTCCCAAACTACTATTTCATCCACGACACTTGCTGACATGCACCTTCACACCATAGTATTGCCGCCCTCATGTTTTACAGTGGGTAATAAGCAATCGGATACCTGTCTCTTACCCGCGCCTTACGTAGGTAACCTTTGGAGTACCAGAAACTTAAATAAGGAAAAAAACGAACATTAAAAAAAATTAAAATATATTTTCTAGTTACTCATAGTTTTAACAATATCCGAATTTAATAAAAAATGCACACCTCGACGTTAGATTCATCCGACCACAGGATGTTAGACCAATCCTCTTCGTTGATAGATTTATATTTCTGGGCTTGTTTATTCTTTTCCGATAGCTGAGGTTTTTTCCTAGCTTTACTGCCTTTAGGCCCAGTATTTTGAAGATGAAGAAGAAGATGTATTTTTGCGATTTTTCAAAGAAGCATATATCAACCACCGGGCTTCTCTCGCATTTGGATACGTCTTCGACCACTCTTATTTAAATTTTTGTGCGTTTTTACATTTTCAAAACGATTTATAGTGTATCTCACCGTACTATGTGGTTTAGGTTTCAATGTCTGATATATTTTTTCAAATTTCAAAAATAAACTATATTTTCATACATTTTTCTAAATCCAATTCAAACTTTTTTGGCATTTTATATAAAAATACACTTAACCTTTAGTGGAAATCACTTAAAATTAACAGATTATTTTTAATGCAGTGTACACTACGAGATCCCCAAGTAAACTAAACAATTACAAGAATAAAGCAGATTAGCCATTGTTGACTTGACAAAATTTGTTTTTTCAACGGGACTTATTGTTTCGGTTACTTTATTTGATGTGCTAATTCGGAGAAAAAAAACATATGTGCACATACTTTTAACAAGGCTATATATTGACAAATATTTAAACTAGTAAACCAAAAAGGAATTCCCATATGAAAATCACGAATAATAATTACAATGTCAATACAATTTTTATTAACTCACCAACCAGTAGGTGGACATTATAATCAATTGGTATACACTATGAAGATTTATTAGCACTCTTAGTCCTATATCTTTCCCATATACCTATATATTCATTTATGTATTTCAACTAGTTTTTCATTGAATTTAAATTACAATTTGAAAGTTATTAAATTATTTAATTATGATCAATTATAATATTATTAAATTAAATATAGTTTAAAATTTCATCATTTAAATTAATAAAACTGTTTTTAAAATAAGTTTTTCAAATGAACCTAAAAAAAGAAGTTAACATATACAGTAACTGAAATAGTGATTTTCTTCGTATTTTTTAAAATTATACTAGCTTTTTTTGCTTACCTTGTTAAAGGGAAGTATTATATTGAAGAAAAGGTTGACACACCGAGATTTTTGGATTTGTTCACATTTTTTCTTGCAATTTTTGCGCACGATAATTCTCAAAAGAATCTATAATATATATAAAATGCAACGTCTCTCTGTATGTCTGTCCGTTAGTGCGCTTATCACTCAGGAACCACTTATCCGATTTACGTGTTTTTTTTTTATTCTTAACTTAATATTTCTCAAAAAAAATCTATAATATATATAAAACGCAACGTCTCTCTGTATGTCTGTCCGTTAGTGCGCTTAGCACTCAAGAACCACTTATCCGATTTATGTGTTTTTAGTGTTCCGTTCGGAACAGTTATAAGATCACTTCGGTGTCTGTCTGTCTGTCTGTCTGTCTGTCTGTCTGTCACACCTGATTTTTTTCTCCGAAACTATTTGACATACAAAGGTGAAATTTGGTAATAATATAGGAATTGATGGTCTCATCAGAGCCATGTTGTGTTGAGAGTTAAATTTTGACTTAAGGGGTTAGTTTTGGGGGGTGAAGTCGGAAGTGAAAAAAAATTTTTTTACTAGGCCATCGAGTGTGGTGTCAAATGAAAGCTTGTGAAAATACGAGTGAAAAAATATATATATAATGTTATACTTGCGCGCACTTTTCTTTGTATTATTTTTAAAAATCGCGAAAAAAAAATCGCTGTTCCGCGCCTTATCTAGAAAAGTACTTATCAAAAAATTTCAAAAAAATTCTGGAATATTCTCCACGGGGTGCAGATTGAACGAAAATTATCACGAGTGCATTACCTTTAATAATTTATCTGGTATATAAAAAAAAAAACAAAAATTTCAAAGTCATCAGATTTCAGTAAAGATTGGAAACGAACTTTGTTGAAAACTCATTTGGGGTGTATTTTGTGAAGTCACTGATCATTTTATATCTCTGTAACAAAATTTTTTATTTTAAAAGCAATCAACGTACGGAACACTAATTGTGCAGATAAATTATTAAAGGTAATGCACTCGTGATAATTTTCGTTCAATCTACATCCTGTGGAGAATATTCCATAATTTTTTCAAAATTTCGAGATAAGGTATAGGAGATAAGGAAAGCGATTTTTCGCGACTTTCAAAACTACACGGTTCTGATGAGGCCATCAGTTCCTATATTTCAACTTTCTGTGTCAGATAGTTTGGGGAAAATCGAGTGTGACAGACAGGAAGACAGACACCGAAGTGATCTTACAAGTATTCTGTACGGAACACTAAAAAATTATAATAAGTTCAACTTGCACTTGACCGGTTATTTTTTTTTTAAATACATGTGTTCTCCGGCCAGGTTATAGGATATATTTTATTACGTTAGGTAACATAAGGAATAAGCAGTGACGATAATAGTGAATCAAGTCCTCGCGAGCGGAGCCGCAGGCACGGCTAATAGAGATATAAATTTCGAATTCGGTACACACATAATATTTAGAGTAACAATGAAACCTATAGTTTCTGAGCGACATAGCTTTAGGGTAAGGAGGGCAATTAGGTGGATTACAATATATTTTAAGTAATTTTACTAGTATTAAGGCAGGCATTACACTATAAAAGTTCTTTGACAAAGATGTATTATAAAAGTTGGATCGAAATTGTTTTACAATTTCTTTTATAAAATATCTTTTATGACTACAAAATTTGCATTACACAATGTAAAATATTTTACAAAATATTTTAAAAGAAATCTCAGTTTTTCGTTTCAAGACAGTGTTGTGAGTTGTGACTGTTGTGTAATGTATGACGTTTTACCAATTGCCGCAGGTTTTGAGGCTGCTGTAGTTGCAATAGCAATCATAATTTACTCAAAGAACTGAGCATGGAAGATACAAAAAGTTACATTGAGGATGGATAAAAAAACCTCGGATTACTTGCTTCTAAAGGTGGGACCTATATCTCGGGAAACGATACATTTGCGTAACCCAATACTCCCTGAGGACCGGCTTATGGTTACTCTGCGATTTTTTGCCACAGGCGAGAGCTACACAAGTCTTCAATACAGTAGTCGCATACCTCAGTGTACACTTTCAACCCATTAACTTTTTTTTACATCGTCAACCTCATACGTGTTCTTTTAATACACAAGCAATATCTTCATAACCATTCAAGCGTTTATTTCTATTTTTATACTCTGTATGACAAACGACATACAGATAATATATTATTTCATATTCTCAAATCAAAATTTTAGTAGCCGCCACAGACCACCTGCACTCAATCCTCAACTCGGCCATTCTTCAGTTACTTTCAAAGCTTTTGTGACTTCGGTGTCTGTCTGTCTGTTAATCTGTCTGTCTGTCTATCACACTCGATTTTCTCCGAAACTATTTGTCATAGAAAGTTGAAATTTGGTAATAATATAGGAATTGATGGCCTCATCAAAGCCGTGTAGTTTTGAAAGTTAAATTTTGACTTAAGGGGCGCAAAGAAAAATTAAACATACAACGATTGATAAGTTGATAACTGATATGTGTGATTGGATTTTGTCGCGAGACGTGAGACGTGTGCATGCGTACAAAGAGAAGAGAAGCCAACCTACCGGCGAGTCGAGTGCAGGAGTGGGAGAGACTACTTTTATAAAATATTGGATGAAAATGCAAACTATGATAAAAGAACTTTTATAAAAGACAAATTTTATAAAACTAGAGCTATTACACTATCACATTTATCGTAAAAGTTCTTTTTTAAAAGAACTTTTATCGTGTAATGCCCGCCTAAGAGGATTCTTTCTGGTTTTTCATTGAGATAGTTAAGCATGTAAGTAGATAAATGATTAAGAGAAACGGTTATAGAGGTAACTCCGAATATATCGCGTGAGACGTTCCTTTCAGATTTTTTGAAGTAGCGGAATCGCAAAATTAATATGTTTTTTCATTATTTTCAACCTTGACAGTGATTCTAAAGCGGCCACAAAAATAAATTTGCTACCATTTGTACTTTTAAATAAACCATGTAAAGATAAATAAATCTCACCAAGAAAAATAGTTGCGTATAAGTTTTTAGTATTCCGTACGGAACACTTATAAGATCACTTCGGTGTCTGTCTGTCCATGTCTGTCCGCCTGTCTGCCCGTCTACTACACCCGATTTTCTCCGATCCTATTTGACATAAAAAGTTGAAATTTGGCACTAATAGAGGAATTGATGGCCTTATCAAAACCCTGTAGTTTTGATGGTTAAATTTTGACTTAAGGGGTTAGTTTTGGAGGGTGAAATGGAATTGAAAAAAATGTTTTACCAGGTCATCAAATGAAAGCTTATAAAAAGACGAGTTCAAAAATATATATAATGTAATACTTGCGCACACTTTTCTTTGTATTATTTTAAAAAATTGTAAAAAATCGCTGTCCCCACCCTTTACCTCGAAAAGTACTAATCAAAAACTTTGAAAAAATTCTGCAATATTCTCCACAGGGTGTAAATTGAACGAAAATTATCACGCGTGCATTTCCTTTAATATATTATTTGGTATACAGAAAAACAAAAATTTCAAGGTCTTCAGTTTTCAGTAAATATCGGGAAAAAACTTTGTTGAAAATTCATTGGGGTGTGTTTTGTGAAGTCATTGATCATTTTATACCTCTGTTACAAAAATTTTTATTTTAAAAGCAATCAACGTACAGAACACTAATTGTCCAAGTCCGACTTGCACTTGTATTATATATAAGAGTTTTTTAAGTTATCTACCTAACCATAAATAACCGGTCAAGTGCAAGTTGAACTTGCTCAATTAGTGTTCCGTACGTTGATTACTTTTAAAATAAAAATTTTTGTTACGGAGGTACAGTGACTTCACAAAACACACCCCAAATGAGTTTTCAACAAAATTTGTTTCCGATCTTTACTGAAAACTGATGACCTTGAAGTTTTTATGTTTTTTTTTTTATATACCAAATAAATTATTAAAGGTAATGTTCTCGTGATAATTTTCGTTCAATCTTCACTTTGTGTAGATATTTCAGAATTTTTTCAAAATTTTTTGGTCAGTGCTTTTGGAGACAAGGGGGGACAGCGATTTTTCAAAAATAATACAAAGAAAAGTGTGTACAAGTATTACATTATATATATTTTTGAACTCGTGTTTTTACAAGCTTTCATTTGACACCCCACTCGATGACCTAATAAAATTTCTTCCGATTTCCTCCCCCAAAACTAACCCCTTAAGTCAAAATTTAACTTTCAAAACTACACGGCTCTGATGAAGCCATCAATTCTTCTATATTAGTACCAAATTTCAACTTTCTGCGCCAAATATTTTCGGAGAAAATCGGGTGTGACAGACGAACGGACGGACGGACGTACGGAACACTAAAAGAATAACATCATACCAAAATTTTGGTTATCAAATTGTTCTAAATTTATTAACAAAATTTTGAATTATTTCGTTGCATTTTCCAGTTTTGATGATCTTTTTCTACCGAAAAATGAGTGAAAGTAATTTGGTGCACCCTGCAATGATAAAGTTTTTCACTAAGGAAGGAAATGGACCAAAAGTTTTTTCTTTACTTTAGCGTTAAAAGGACTGCTGGTAAAGCAATTGTCTAGCTCAAGATTCGTCTCGTGCTTAGACAAAGCACCAACAACCCACCTTCGAGTTTAGATCTCCCCTCTTCTAGTTCCGAGGGAAATCTAATGTTGTCTAGCCTATGCTGTACTAGGTATCCAGAATATTAATTATTATGTTGAAGTTTATAATCAGTTAAGAAAATGTTTTATTAATCGGAGGCTCTGATAAAGGATATCCTCGGAAAATTGCTGCTGGTTTCGAATAAAACCGTTTTCTGTCAGCCCTCCAGTCCAGTTACGTAACTGGCTCAAAAAACACGACTTTACGTGTTTAATCATCTACTCACATCACATAACCTCAATCGACATTTTAGGAATCACTCCTGACAGCACTTATTAACCTTCTACCTTTAAAACCGCTACTAAGCAGTTTGTGAACCACTGTTCCACACTCCATAGCGACAAAACGCCCCAACCAAGAAAGCACGCCCGCGTGTTTGGATCCGAAGTGCACAAAAAATTATTCATAAAAGAATAATCCAGATGTACACTAAGGGCCTATCTTATTTTGAAGTAAAATTTTGGTCTAAAAAGTTTTGTTGGGTCCCAGTTTTAAAAATTGAGCACAAGATTTAGGGATGAAAAAATGCACGGAGAAATCGCTTACAGTGGGGCTGGAACCAGCGAGCGAAAAAATTCTCAGGAACATTTGAGTCATTTAAAAAATGATGACAGGTATTGTTCGCAAATTGTCACAGCTGACGAGATTAGGATGTTCTATTAGATTTCCGAAGTAGGAATCGATACAGTGGGTTCATAAGGGCTTGCCACCTCCAACGAAAAAAGAAAACTCGTCTTGTTCTGGAAAATAGATGGCGCTCGTTTTTTACCGAAAGCTAGGGATTTACCGAATGACAGCCGTATAATCCCGATTTAATGCAATGCGATTTATTTTTGTTCAAACATCCAAAGAAAGGCCTTAGAAGTTAAAAAATGTCCTCAGATGATAAGTTGAAAGTTAATGTAGCGTGGTTTTTCGACGAAAAAACAAAAAAAATTTTTTGGATGGATTCAAATATCTCGCGATTCACTAGATAAAATGTATTAGTGTTGACGGTAGTTAGATAGAAAAATATATTCTTTAAGCTTTGGGACCTTTCTTTATTGCTAGGTAGATAACTGTCAATTTAAAACACTATAATGCTTCTCTATAACATAAGTAAGTTCAAATTTATTTGATTTATTTCGCCAAAGCAACAGGCTCGGAGGACGAACCCAGAGCTAGTAGAGTAAGTTTAGTCTTTTACCTTAGCGGAATGTACCTGTGATGGGTAAGAATTTAAAAAAAATATATACGAGGCTGGTTTGAAAAGTCCGTGCAAAAATAAAAACTACTTATGTGTTTGGGGTAAACATTTTTTATTTTTCGACATAGTCCCTTTTTAGGCTTATACACTTCGTCCAACGATGTTCTAGTTTGTTGATCCCTTCCGAATAATAGGATTTGTCCGAGTCTGCAAAATATCCATTAGTGTCTGCAATCACCTCCTCGTTTGAATAAAATCTTTGTCCCGCCAGCCATTTCTTCAAATTGGGGAACAAATAGTAGTCCGAGGGAGCCAAGTCTGGAGAATAGGGGGATGTGAAACGAGTTGGAATCCTATTTCCATTAATTTTGCGACCACAACTGCTGAGGTGTGTGCTGGAGCGTTGTCGTGATGGAAAAGGACTTTCTTGTGGGCCAATCGCGGGCGTTTTTCTTGCAGCTCGGTTTTCAAACGGTCCAATAACGATGAATAATATTCACCTGTAATAGTTTTACCCTTTTCCAGATAGTCGATGAGGATTATCCCTTGCGAATCCCAAAAGACAGTCGCCATAACCTTTCCGGCCGAAGGAACGGTCTTCGCCTTTTTTGGTGCAGATTCCCCCTTGGTAACCCATTGTTTAGATTGTTGTTTGGTCTCAGGAGTATAGTAATGTATCCATGTTTCATCCACAGTGACGAAACGACGCTTAAAGTCCTCCGGATTCTTCTGGAACAGCTGCAAACCATCCTTGCAACACTTCACACGATTCCGTTTTTGGTCAAGCGTGAGCAATCGCGGCACCCATCTTGCGGATAGCTTTTCTCATGTCCAAATGTTTATGCAAAATATTATGTACCCGTTCAGTCGAGATGCCCACAGCACTAGCAATCTCACGCACCTTAACTCTTCTGTCATCCATCACCATATCATGGATTTGATCAATGATTTCTGGAGTCGTAACCTCCACAGGCCGTCCAGAACGTTCAGCGTCACTTGTGCCCATATGACCAGTCCGAAAATTTTGAAACCACTTATAAACTGTTCTAATCGAAGGTGCAGAGTCACCATAATGTTTATCAAGCTTCTCTTTAGTCTCCTGAGGCGTTTTGCCTTTCATAAAGTAATGTTTAATCACCACACGAAATTCTTTTTCGTCCATTTCTTGAAAATCACTCGACTTCCTTGATTCACACGAATGCCAAACACAAAGAAATAGACCAATATGGCTGAAACTTGGTGTGCGTTCATTCAAGAGATGCTACTAACTAAACATGACCTCGATACGCGCCGGTGGTGCCATCTCTCGGACTTTGCACGGACTTTTCAAACCAGCCTCGTAATTGTGCACTTTCGCACTCTTTTGCAAATTTTATACGTGATAAATACAAAGTTTTGAATCTTTTTGTTGAAGTTACAATATAAAAATATTTTTTATGTATTGATATAGTTATTATTATTGAAATTGTTATTATTATTTTAGATGGTACACGGTTGCTGGTGGTATTACTTCTCCAAATTTACGGAATTTTTTGATACGGTAAGTCCATTTAATTTTTAAACAATTTTAAGTAGTGCTGGTGTAGTATATTATTATATGGTATATTACTTTGTGCAACAAATCGCACGGACAACTTCTTGGGTACGACCATAGAATAATTTCTTATGAGACTATCAAATTCGATGAAAACTTTAGATAACTAAAATAGCAGACAGCGTAGGCAGCAAAAGCATCCTTGTCTGGAGAATGTGCCAAAAGATTGGCTAATAAAATAGGCACATTTGAAGTTCTTGTGCAATAAAGATTTTTATTTCCCGCTGAATAACGGCGATTTTGAGTTTATGGTATGATTTCTAACCTCTGCATAATAATATTACGTTTACTATTGCAATACATAATTTTTAGTGTTCCGTACGGAACACTTATAAGATCACTTCGGTGTCCTTCTGTCACACCGAAACTATTTGACATAAAAAGTTAAAATTTGACACTAATATAGAAATTGATGTCCTGATCAGAGCCGTGTAGATTTGAAAATTAAATTTTGACTTAAGGGGTTAGGTTTGGAGGTCATCGACTGAGGTCGCAAATGAAAGCTTGTAAAAACATAAGTTATAAAATATATTTAATGTAATACTTTTTTTTGTGTTGTTTTTAAAAAATTGCCAAAAATCGCTGCCCCTTTCCCCCTTATCTCGCAAAATACTGATCAAAAAATTTTGAAAAAGAACCTGAAATATTCTCCACAGAGTGTAGATTAAACGAAAATTATCACGCGTACATTACCTTTAATAATTTATCTGGTATATAAAAAACCAAAAATTTCAAGGTCAGTTTTCAGTAAATATCCGAAAAAAAAAACATTGTTGAAAACTCATTTGGGTTGTGTTTTGTGAAGTCATTATTCATTTTATACCTCGGTAGTAAAAATTCTTATTCTAAAAGCTATCAACGTACGGAACACTAATTTCGCAAGTCCGACTTGCACCTGACCGGTTTTATTTGTCTTAAGCATTTTATGGATTTGCGTAGAACTTAGAAACTTACGCGTATGATTAGCTGCGTCGAGTTGTACTAATCTCCGAGGACTTTTATAGTAATTAATGTGTGGGTATATCGGTAATTTTAAGGAAAATAAAGGATCAAAAGCGAGCTGAGCTATTGGTTTTATTGGTATTGATTTAGAATCGAGATTATCGAGAAGTAAAGAATTTGTCTAACTAGAGATTTTCGTGTCAGTCAGTGATGTTCAAAATTGATTTTAAAAACAGAAACTGAAATTCATAAATAAAAAAATCATATTATGAAATACAGATAATTTTTTTTATATAGACTTCATGATATACATTATAAAAATTTTTTAGCAAATTTTTCGGGATTTTACGCTAGTAAATCGACCATTTTTATGATCGTTTGTTTAAAAAAAAATAATAATTAATTTATTTAGGGGTGAACCTCCGATTGTATCCAGAAGGAGGAGAAGGTTATTAAGTGAATAATACAAAAGAATGGCGGTTATATAATTTTATTGTACTTTAAATTATAAGAATTTTTTTTTTAAATATGTTTTAAATATTTACGTTATTTTTTATCGGGTTAAATGGGCCACTTATGAAAACTATGGCGTCTCCTTGTCTGCAGAATAACTTCAGAAAAAACAATCCGATCTTCAAAAATAAAAATTAATTTTGTAAAATAATGTAGGAGTTAAAAATTTTCCAAAGAGTTTTATTCCAAAATAAAAAAAATTCTGGTGTTTCAAACTCCAGTATGTAATTTTCGACCAAAAAATGTATGTTTAATTATTTATAAAAAATTGTCTATTAGAAAAATTTAAAAAACCTCTCAACATTTTGTAGAAAAAATAATTGAGATTAAAAAAAAATTAAAAAATATGAAAAATTGACTGAGTAATATTGCAGACAGTATCTGAAAACAGGTAGCGGTCTCAATCCGATGCCAGGTCACATTTAATGCTATAACTTTCTAATGGAATGGATTTTTCTTAAATTTTTTTTAATAATTCTTAGAAGTATAGAGAATAAAAATCCATAAAAAAAAAAATCGAACGTTTGAAAATTCTAGTTGTATGTAACCCTATAAAATTATATTTTATTAATTTATTAATATAATGTCTTCACTTTCATCTGTGGAAACGTAGACAAAGATCAACAATTGATTACGTAATCACAAATAGAAATATTCATCCAACAAGAATACAGGACGTGAGAACTTTAGCTTCCCCCAATGCTAGAACGAATCACCATCTTGTAATAGCAAAAATACGAACAACCATGCAATGACTTCGTAACGAACCCGTCGAACAAATAAGCAAAATCAATATAGAATCTCTATCCGACGACTCAACCAAATATTTATATCAACAAAGGTTAACAGAAAAAATAGCCACAAATGATATTCGAGAGTCCGATGACATAGAAACGGCATGGACAAAACTAAAAACTAATATGCTAGAAGCAGCAGAAGAAGCATTTGGAAGAAGGACTATAAAGAAAGGGAGAAAATCAAACACAAAGCCTTGGTTCAAACAAGAAGTTAAGACATTAGCTGAAGAAAAAAGAAAATCGTACGTACAATACAGATCAACGAGAATATCCAGAGAATCAAAAGAGAGCATTGGGAGAAATTTTCGAACGAAATGGAACATAATCTGTACGGAGGACAAAAAAAAAACATGGAATCTACTGAGAAATAGAAAAAAAAACAATAAATGAGTATATACAAAATACAAAAATTACGGTAGAGGAATGGGAAAGATATTTCGAAAAACTCTACAGTCCATCAGAAACCAATTCATTAACACAGGAAATACAGCATGAAGATGAAAATGTTGCCCAACTAAATAGGACCATTTCCTTGAATCAAATACAGCACATGGCAGCGAAACTAAAAAACACAAAAGCCCCGGGCATGGACGAAATTCAGAACGAAATGATCAGATATGGAGGTGATAAATTACTAGAAGAATTACAGATTTTCTTTAACAAAATACTCACAGCCAAGATTATACCATCCGAATGGAAAGAAAGCATCTTGATACCAATTTTCAAAAAAGGAGAAAGGACAGATCCAAAACACTATCAAGGTATCAGCTTGATAGTGTGGTACTAATATTGTTCACTAAAATTTTAGCAGAAGAAATAATGTTAACCGGAATCTGTGAAGAACAGCAAGGGTTCAGAAAGAACAGGTCTACTATAGACGCCATATTTATAATCCGCCAAATTACCGAAAAAGCCATAGAGTTTAATAAGATAGCCTTTATGTGTTTCATTGATCTTATCCAGGCATTCGATAGGGTATGGTTAACTGATGTCATAACCCTACTACAAAAAAAGGAAATTCACCCGAATATAATAAAAACTATCGAAGAGTTGAACATCAACAACCACACATATGTAAGAGTGGCAAATAAATTAAGCAATAAAATATCTATGACAACCGAAATCAGACAAGGAAATAGCCTAAGCCCAATCTTACTTAACATCATAATGGATGAAATTATAAACGAAGTAAAGAAAACTGGGAAAGGATATTGATTGGGAGCCAAAGAAATAAAAATAATATGCTACGCTGATGATGCAGTAATCATATCAGAAGACGAAGATAACTTACAGAGACTCCTACATAAGTTCCAACAAACAGCAAAAGTGTTTAATATGCAAATATCTGTAAAGAAAACAAAATCCCTTACAATATCTAAAGAACCGAAAAGATGCTAACTAAACTCGTGATTTATGATCAGAGTGTAGAACAACTGATGTCCTTCAAATATCTATGGGCAAACATAACACGTACCAGGAACCTTAAGGAGGAAGTAAAAACTCAAACAACATCATTAATATCAGGATACTTAAGAGATATAATTTGGAGAAACAAATATATGAGCACCAGGAGCAAAGTAAGAATATACAAAACATGCGTAAGACTGATCATGACGTACGTGATAGAAACCAGAGCGGAAAACACAATAACAAAACGACTCCTAAGAACAACAGAAAGGCGAACACAGGACATACCTTATTTGACCGGAAGAGATGTGAAGAAATAAGGGAAATGTGCGAAATACAGGATGTGGTGAGATGGGCAAGGAATAGGAGAAGAGAATGGAGAGACCAAACACACCTCGACCGCTTGGAAGACCACCAATAAGATGGTATGAGAGCTGGTCTTCATCATCACAATTGTTTCTGGGAAACCTTTGAAGTGAACACAGGACATGGTCCTAACGTAGGAAGAACAAGAAGAAAGAAAGACTTTCATCTGTAATTTTCATTTTTCCCATTCTTTTTTTATTGCTCTTATATTACAAGTTATTTTTGTGAGCATATAACTTCTTTTTAATTAGTTCATTTAATTGATTGTAGTTATATATATCCCATAGTTACTTTAAAAATCGTCTTTTTCAGAAAGAAAATTCATAAATCTTAATCTTTCATATTCAATATTTGTGTGAATTTTAATAGTTCGCATTATTTTATATTATTATTTTTTTTATTAGATTTATTAATTTTAATAGCTAGTGATACATAGCTTAACAAAATGCAAATTTAGAAAATATGTAGCTGTTAATGATATTTCTACTATTTATTATTTACTTTATTTTATGTTAGCTAGTATTTCGTTAGGTTAAACTGATAGTGTAGAAAGAATTTTTTACGTTTTGAAATTTTCACAATACTATAAATTTGGCCGATTCGTTACTAGCCGATGCAATCAAACAGTGTTGATATGATAGCATGTTAGATGATGGATCCTGTTTTTACATAAATATATTAAACGTTAATAAGTAACAAATAGACGATTAAAACACAATTTATAAACATGTGGGAATTAGAAAATACTGAAATAAAACAGCAAATCTTTTAAGGTAAAAATAAATGGAAATAAAATATAAGAAAATATTTAAATGGATAACAAATCCATGCCTTCATTAAATTTTAGTCAGCCCTCCCTCACCATTCTTATCTGTTACGGCACTAAAACTCAGTTTGTAACAGACAGGCGGACATGGACAAGCAGACATCGACTTCTGTTTCTTTTTCTAACTGTTCCATACGGAACACTTATGGGATCACTTCGCTGTCCGTCTGCCCGTCTATCACACCCGATTTTCTCTAAAACTATTTTGGACACCCCACTCGATGACTTCCGATTTCACCCCCCAAAACTAACACCTTAAGTCAAAATTTAACTTTCAAAACTACACAGCTCCAATGAGGCCATCAGTCCTTATATTAGTGTCCAATTTCAACTTTTTATGTCAAATAGTTTCGGAGAAAATCGGGTGTGACAGACAGACGGACAGACGGACACTGAAGTGATCTTAAAAGTGTTCCGTACGGAACACTAAAAATGATTCCACTGCGCATTAAAAATTTTAAATTAAAGAATTTAATTTATATTATAGACAATATTAGAAACCGAAAAGTAATTTTCATTACTACTTAGTTTTTAGTTATCTTGTATTATTCTAATTCGCTCATTCTAGATTATTAAATCATCAGCCCTTTACTGTGCTGTTTTCAAAAAAAAATTATATAAAAGATCTTACACTAAGAGCAATAAAAAACCAATGAGTTAAAAAGGTCATGTTAAGCTAAAACTAAGTTTCAAGCCCCCAAACTAACCCCTTAGGTCAAAATTTAACTTTCAAAACTACACGCCTCTGATGAGGCCATTATGTTTTATCTTAGTGTCGAATTTTAACTTTTTATGTCAAATAGTCTCGGAGAAAATCGGGTGTGACCGACAGACGGACGGACAGAGAAACAGATAGCGAAGTGATCTTATAAGTGTTTCGTATGGAACACTAAAAAGGTTGGGTGAACATACAAACTTACAAAAAACAGTGTATACATGCATCATCATATTTTATTAAGACTTAAACATTAAAAACATGTTTTATTATATTTCTTAATAATACTATCTTTAATACAATAATTATTGAGAGTTTTTGGTACTAAGATACCATGAAACGATACAATATCAACAATAATTAGCATCCATAATTCAAACAAAGTCTCTACCCTTGTTACTTTTTTCGGGAATTATTTATTCTTTCTTTTGTTATTTATATTATAGATTTTATTTGAATAAAGTCATACTTTTCAAGTTTATAAAGTAGACTAATTTTAACGACTCAAGCGATCCTGGCGACATGATAAAGGCCCGCAACACAATCGACGATACTTGATTGCTCTAGGAGACCAAAGACGGAGAAATAGGCGCGACTTTTGTTAACTAAACTTGCAGGTCTGATTATTCTTGGTACATAATTTTATTATTGGAGCTTTAATTCTTAAAACAATCAGTAACAGCTTCGTTAGCGTTTATTGTGCTGATGAAAATTCACATGTAGCTTAACGTAAAAAAAACTATGATCGCTAATATAAAATTATTGATAAGTATATTGAATTCTATTAAAAATAACGAGTTTGCGCTCTCCTTTCAATTTAACCAGAAGTTATAAAATATTCTTACTATTTTCATTAGAAGGAATATGCCTACAAGCCCCTGTCTGAAGGAATTTTCAGGATTCTATACAAATAGTTTTTACATATGTAGCTGATACCGTAACTTCAGTCGCATTTGTATAGCAAGAAATCAACAACACTACTATCCAGCTAACAATACCAGGAACGGTGGAAAATGTGACACAAGCACAAAATCTAAACACTCAAAAATCTAAAATAATGTATGAAGCTTAGCAAGAAAACATAAGTAATATTGTTTTTGGATCGTAACTAGCTAATAAGAAACTATGTTAAGTTTAAAAATTGATCGATCCTGGGAAAATTGCCAAAATAATATAGAATAAAGATATGTCTCAATAATTCTACTTTAATACTAAACGTAGCGTTAGAGATTTTACCTAAAACAAACAAAATAACACGTAGGCTGAAAAGTTTTTGGTCTGCCACATAGATATCACCCTTTTAAAAAAATCAGTACGATTTTGAGGAAGTATCAACGTTCAAACGATGCATATCAAAATTTGATGACATTTCGACGATTAGTTTACAACTTACAATGCTTTTAGTGACGCTACTTTTGATATTTTCAAAACAATGGAAAAAATCGAATTTCATGTGTTGATTAAACACTGTTTTTTGATGGGAAAAAATACCGTTCAAGCAAAGCAATGGCCTAATAAGTTGAAATTTGACACAAATATAGGAATTGATAGCCTAATCAGAGCCGTGTAGTTTTGAAAGCTAAATTTTGGGTTAGTTTTGGGGAGTCACATCGGAAGTGAAAAAAAAATTACCAGGTCATCGAGTGGAGTGTCAAATGGAAGCTTATGAAAACACGAGTTCAAGTGAGTGAATGAGTGAGTGAGGTAGTGAGTGAGAGAACGAGCGAGTGAGTGAGTGAGTATCGGGATATGTAAATGAGTGAGAGTGTGAGTGAGTGAATGACTGAGCGAGCTAGTGAGTGAGTGTTTTGTTCAATATTAATATAAATTAAAACCAATTTTTTAATTTAACCGTTGCACAAATTTATTCTAAGCAGCATTTTGCTACGTAGCTTAGTTAAAGGTGATGTATGCATGTTTTTTGTTAAATATGAATTTCATAGTTTTCTGGCAACTTTAAGTGTGTTTTTTCAAAAAACCTCACGGTGGATGTCTTTTTTATGTTTTTTTTTTGGATTCAGCATAAAACGAAAAAATTCTGAAGAAAACACGTGTCTCACTTAAAAAACAATTTTTTTTTGTGTACCTGTAAAATTGATCTGGTATAAAAAAAAAAACACTAAAAACTATGTTTCACGACAGTATGGTGTAGGTTAATATATCCTCAGTACCGCGCATCGCTCCAACAAAATTTTATTTTATTTGTTTTTATGTAGACAAATATTTAGATAGTAAATATTTGCTTTTCACTTTTATTACTAGATTCTAGATTAAGCTAGATTGATTTATTGGCTATTAGGTAGTTAAGATTCTATAACTATTACACATTATTGACTAAGAAAATATATATTGGATCTTAAGATGTCAGGGATCTAATTAACTTGGCCTAGGTAAGGATTTTATTTTATTTAAAGAACAATCACGGTACGGAACACTAATTGCATCAGTTCACCTTGCACTTGACCGGTTTTTTTTTTAATTTTGATATGAAACACTAAAATATCAAAGTTAAATCAGTGAACTAATAGTAAAACAGAATAGTGATTAAGTTTACTAGATCGTTAATCAAATTTTATTCGTTGATAATTCAATAATTTAATTGGTACCAGGTGTGCAAGTATGAAATGCGGATTTCAGACAACAGATGGTGCACCAATGCAGTTTGTGCTATAAAGATTTGACACTGCGCCATTTTGTTGTGTCATCAACAAGTGACAGACGCGCACAAGTGATAAATTGGAAAAGTGTTTGCATAGTATTGTGTTGTTGTGTTCAATATGTCAAAATTTATATCGAACAAAGAGCATTTGCGGACAGCATTATTTTTTTGTTTTCATTTAGTTAACAAGCTGTTTCCAATCGGCTACGAGAGATGGAAAAGATTCAGAAGACCGGTAGATGGGTACCACATGAGTTGAACGACAGGCAAATGGAAAAGCGCAAAAACACGTGTGACATTTTGCTTCCTCGGTACAAAAGGAAGTCGTTTTTGCATCGTATAGTTACAGGGGATGAAAAGTGGATTTATTTTGAGAATCCCAAGCGCAAAAAATCATGGGTAGACCCAGGCGCACCATTCACATCGACCGCAAGACCGAATCGCTTTGGCAGAAAGACGATGCTCTGTGTTTGGTGGGACCAGAGGAGCGTGGTCTATTATGAGCTGTTAAAACCTGGGGAAACGGTTAATACTAAACGTTACCAACAACAATTGACCGATTTGAACCGTTTGCTGCTTGAAAAAAGGCCAGAATACCGAAAGAAGCAACACAAAGTCATTTTTCTTCATGACAATGCTCCATAACATACGGCAAAACCAGTTCGCGACACGTTGGAAGCACTCAGCTGGGAAGTTCTACCCCAAGCGGCTTACTTACCAAACTTGGCTCCTTCCGATTACCACTTGTTTGCATCGATGGGTCACGCACTTGCTGAGCAGCGCTTTGGTTAGTACGAAGATGTAAAAAAATGGCTCGATGAATGGTTCGCAGCAAAAGGGGAAGATTTTTACTGGCGTAGTACTCACAAATTGCCCGAGAGATGGGAAAAATGTATAGCAAGCGATGGAGCATACTTTGAATAAAGCACTTTTTATCATTCTTCCGAATTTAACTTGTTTTTTTAGAAAAAAAATCCGCAGTTTATACTTATACACCTGGTATATGTAAATGTCGTTAGGTGTAAGCAATTTTTATGAGTTTATTATACACGCCTCAAGACTCATTATAATTTTTTTCACTATATATATATATATATATATATATATATATATATATATATATATAAAGGGTGTTTTTTATAGAGGTATAAAACTTTAAGTTGGCAACACTTTTTTAACTGGCGGCCATTTTGTCAGCTGTCAAGTGATTTATGTTTAGTTTGGTTTGGCATTTCAACATGAATAGACTGACGCCTGAACAACGCTTCCAAATTGTGCAAATTTATTTTGAAAATCATCGTTCTGTTCGAAATACGTATCGCGCACTACGTCCATTTTACGGTCAACATAATCGTCCATCAAAGCAATTAATTCGATTGACGTTTTCGCACCACGTTTACTCTAAATGATAATACGCATCCACAGAGACGTCGTACAGTGCGTACAGAAGAAGTCATTGCTGCTGTAGAGCGTAGCGTAGAGGAAGACCCGAATCAGTCTATCCGCCATCGTGCACAGGAATTGGATATGTGTCCATCCACTTTATGGAAGATTTTGCGGAAAGATCTTGGTTTGCGTGCTTATAAAATCCAACTCGTGCAACAATTGAAGCCACACGATCACCTAGCAAGGCGTAGATTCGGTGAATGGGCCCAAAACAAGATTGCCGTTGATCCCGATTTTCATAAGCGAATTTTGTTTAGCGATGAAGCTCACTTTTGTTTGAATGGATACGTCAATAAATAAAACTGCCGTATTTGGAGTGATGATAATCCTCAAGTGTATGTTGAGACACCGTTACATCCAGAAAAACTGACTGTTTGATGTGCTTTATGGGCTGGTGGAATCATTGGTCCGTACTTCTTTAAAAACGATGCTGGTCAGAACGTTACAGGCAATGGTGACCGCTATAGAGCCATGATTACTGACTTTTTCGTTCATCAATTGAACAACCATGATGTGCAGGTGCTGTGGTTTCAACAAAACGGCGCAACATGTCACACAGCTCGTGCCACAATTGATTTATTGAAGGAAACGTTTGGTAACCGCATAGTTTCACGTTTCGGACCCGTGAATTGACCTCCAAGATCGTGCGATTTAACGCCGCTAGACTATTTTCTGTGAGGATATGTGAAGTCGCTAGTCTACGCCGATAAGCCCGAAACGATTGACCACTTGGAGGACAACATTCGCCGCGTTATTGCCGATATACGGCCACAAATGTTGGAAAAAGTCATCGAAAATTGGACCTCCAGATTAGACTACGTCCGAGCCAGCCGTGGCGGTCATATGCCAGAAGTCATATTTAAATTATAATGCCAGAAGATTATCTTTCGAATAAAGTAAATTTCATGTCAATTTAAAAAATTCATCTTTGTTTTATTCCATTTCAAAGTTCTATACCTCTATAAAAAATACCCTTTATATATATATATATATATATATATATATATATATATATATATATATATATATATATATATATATACAGTTTTCTTTTAAAACTGGCCCCATGGTAATTTACTAGTAAAGAAAACCACAAGTGACGGTAATTTTACTCAGTCTTACAAGTAGAGGGGAACTAAAATTATTTCTGCGCCACACAGACCTTTAAATTAATATTTTTTTTTAATACAAATAACTTAATAAGGTCAAATATGAAGGTTAATAACCGTTGTGAAATATCAAGGTTAATAACCGTTGCAAAATCAATAGACATTGAATAATTAAAATCAAAATTCGGAGGTTTTACATACTTGAGTATTAGTTAATCATTAGTTGGATTTAATATGTGTTTTAGTCAACGACGTCTAAACTTCCCCGGCGGAAATTTAATAGAAAGAACATTTCAACGAAAGATTTATTAAATTAGCTTCGGGATGGGTCCTGGAAATTTAAGTGTGTTATCCTGGTCATTTGGCATATGAGATGTACGCCAAATGAGATAACAATCTATTTTAAATAAACCTTCGCCTCGACGAGAAAGGTATTCTTAAATAATAAAGAGATTTTGCAACGCTTATTTTGGTAGGCCACTGTCTTTATTTTTATTTGAAGCATACGCCCACCATTTGAAGCTGGCGCAGTAGTAAAGGGAAGAAATTAAATTTAAAGACTCCTTCCTTTATTAAGGATAACGATTTCTCTTATTTAGGAACTTATAAGAGAGGTTATTTGAAGTTCGTTATTCTTATCGCTATTATGGTAGGGCCTGTTTTTTTCCTACTGAAGTATACAAACCACAAAGAAAACACAGTCAAATTGAAATGATAAACTTTTGTTGCTAATAACACTGACAACAGTTAATTAGTGTTCAGATTATGTTGGAATTTTGCAGTCTGGAGCACAATAGCATTACAGGGTGTGTAGTGCCAATTTCAAATGAAATTTTATTCGTATTACCATGGAAATATTGAAAGAAGTGATAGGAAGCTGCTAAACACAATTGTAATTTAGAAACTTGTGTTGACCCATCAAATACCAATAACCGGTGTGCTTAACTATAAAATATATATAAAAAAACCCCTAAGTTTATAGAAGATGAATACTAACCTAACTTTGCAATTCCTTCGCGTTAATACTGCGCATGCTTGTGATAACGATAAGGACAAAGGAATGTGAAAAATAAGCGTGTCAAAATCTCTTTAATATTCACTTCTCTTCTTCTTTCTCACATTTGGTCAATGTGGCTCCATGTTTGGCTGACGGGCCCAAGCCAAGTCAGCACAAACGCTATTACCATTGTGTATTAGGAAATGACCTGACAATGTTACATGTTTTCAAAATCACTGACTTCTGAATGTTTCTGTGTATGCTTGTGTTGAGTCTTAATTATACTAAGTGTAGTGTGAATGTTGTTGGTCTAAGGTCTGTGGCTGATATGACGAGGGGGACAATGATGACTTTTTCTTGTTTCCATAACCTTTTTATTTCTGTTACAAGGTATTTGAAGATTTTTTCTGTGTAATTCGTTTAGATGTTTGTGTCGTTGGGGACAGCTATGTCAATTAGATAGGTGACTTTTCCTTTTTTGTGCGGAAAAGTAATATCGGATGTATTAGGGGGGGGACTGTTTCATCTGTATGGATACTGACGTCCCGGTAGAGCTTGTAATCTTTATTTTCAAGTATGGATGTTGGTGTGTATTTATAGGGATCTGTGTTTTCTATGAGTTTGTATGTTGTGGCTAGTGCTTGGTGAATTACTTTTGCAGCTGAGTCATGTCTGGTTGTGTATTCCGTTCCAGCTAATATTTTATATCTGCTTGTTATGTGTTCGATCGTTTCTTTATGCTGGTGGCATTTCCTGCATCTATCTTCTGTAATAATTGATGATATGCTTTTAGTAGTTTCTGGTTAATATGACTTTATCCTGGATGGCAAATAAGAAGCCTTCTGTTTCAGAGAATAGCTGCCCATCCTGTAACCAGGTGTATGATTGTTTTTTCTTTACGTGGTCTTGTTCTTTGTGGTATCTGTGTTTCCGTGGAGTGTTTTTTCTGAGCACGTTTTCATCTTTTCCTGTTGTAATTGGGTGTGACTGTATATGTCTGCTGGGTAGTTTGCCCGGGATAAGTCGAGAGGTGTGTAGTTTTGTCTGCTTTCACTGTTGCTATGTGGAGGATGCCTTCCTGTCGATGGTAAGTCTTTCTTTGCATGCGTTGGGATGTAATTTCCTGTATTTGATGAATTGAGAATGTATAAGGATTTGAATGTTCTCTATCTTTGTGTGCGACCATTTGATAATACCAAATGAATATGTGAGTATAGGTATAGCGAACGTGTTGATGACTTTAGTGAGATGTTTTAGAGTTGAGTTTTGTTTGTGTAAGTTTCGTGAGTCTGTTTTTTGAATTCGGTTCTGAGCTCTGTTTTGACGTGAGTGTGGTTGAATTTGGTGCTTTGATGAAACCTCTCTCTAATCTTTCTCTCTCTCTAATATTTATTATTATTATTGTTTTGATTTAGCCACATTGCTATCGTACTTCTTCTACGGGTGTATTAGGTACTCATCCCAGATATGCTTATGATATCATGTTATTTTGTCCTAAGTAAGGTTATGCGTTTCCTGAGGTATTTTCGATAGACCGAGCGATTGTAAATGGGACTGTCTACACCATCCTGATAAACCAGTAAAAATCTTTAACTTAAGATTACCCAATTGTGAGAAGCCAAATGTTTTATTTGACAGCTACAGCGAATCAGTTTTTCTGTACAATGCTCCCTATTGAGACTTTTTTTCAAACTATCTATAAAGCTGTTATTGTTCCGCACTTCTATGTTGAATACTTACACACACATACTAAGCTCAAAGAGTCTCTTCCAGCACGCATAAAAGATAGATAATAGAGTCTTGGATTCACAAGCACGATTTCTTTTGCGCTAACATCTATATATTCTTCTTTCATTCATTTCAGTACTTTCAGAAAATAGAGGAATATTGGAACAACCAGCATATTATAAGCAGCAACTTTCTTATGCCCTAAGAATTCAAACGATCAGATAATTTTTAATTGTTTCCTATTTCGACTGCGGAAGACCAAGTAAAACAGAATTTTTCTATTCGATTCGACCCGCTCTTTTACTGCTTTTCATTGACATTATTTCCTTAACCCTAAAGGTCAAAACAAAAGGAATGGGAACTTTCAAAATTAACATAATCCTATTCATTAAACTTTTCTTATTATTTATTAGCATTTTGCACTTTTAAATGCAATTAATAATGTAAATTCTTATGTCTAATCATTGTTCATATTTTGGTAAAAAAATTCAAATTAAAATACATTTGAAATTGTTATTGTTGTGATCGAACTTTGACGCATCATTCTTATATCTATATGGTAATTTAAGAATTACGGAACCTTGATATGAATATAAATGTGCTAATTTATACGTTTCTTGTTCTAAAATTTCCTGCATAGTTTCACCTTGAAAACTATTAGCAATATAACGATTTTCCATATTGATCCGATTAGGTGTCATGTTATGACGCCTATTGTTCAATGTTCTTGAAGTAACACTAAAGATTGGCTTACTCTAGGCTTCTCCGGTCCCTCTATCAAGTTTTTTTTTATTAGACTTCCTAAGAAGGCAATTCGTAAGTAGTTTATAATGCTTTTTTGAGGTAATATTCAAGGTTGGCTTTTTTCAACACTTCTCCGACCCTTATTCAAGTCTTTATATGATTTTTCTTGAGAAAGGTAAACACTTTCTGTCAAATTTTAGCGGTATTTTTGATTATTGCCTGTATTAATGATATTTTAAACTATTGTTTATAAAAACTTTTCATTACTTTAATGATCCTGTGTCCATTTATAACCATCAAATATTCTGTATTTTGTAACTGTCCAAATTTTTAGGTGAATTTTCATAAAATTATGTGAATAAAATAAAATGAAGATACGGAATATACCACACAAAAATATGGAATGAAATCTATATATTTATACAATTTTTCACAATTCATAGGAATATGAATGCGTCTTATTACGCAGCCCAACAAAGGAATGGGAAAATTAAAATAAACCAGAAATAACGGTGAATGCTTGAGATACCGATAAGGACAAAGGAATGTGAAAAATAAGAGTGTCAAAATCACTCTAATATTCATTTCTCTTCTTCTTTCTAACATTTGGTCAATGTGGCTCGATGTTTGACTGGCGGGCCCAAGCCAAGTCAGCATAAACGCTATTACCACTGTGTATTAGGAAATGACCCGACAATGTTACATGTTTTCAAAATCACTGACTTCTGAATGTTTCTATGTATGTTTGTGTTGAGTCCTAATTGTACTAAGTGTGGTGTGAATGTTGTTGGTGTAAGGCCTGTGGCTGATATGACGAGGGGGACAATGATGACTTTTTCTTGTTTCCATAACCTTTTTATTTCTGTTACAAGGTATTTGGAGATTTTTTCTGTGTATTTCGTTTAGATGTTTGTGTCGTTGGGGACACCTATGTCAATTAGATAGGTAACTTTTCCTTTTTTGTGCTGAAAAGTAATATCGGATGTATTAGGGGGGGGACTGTTTTATCTGTATGGATACTGACGTCCCGGTAGAGCTTGTAATCTTTATTTTCAAGTATGGATGTTGGTGTGTATTTATAGGGATCTGTGTTTTCTATGAGTTTGTATGTTGTGGCTAGTGCTTGGTGAATTACTGTCCAAATTTTTAGGTGAATTTTCATAAAATTATGTGAATAAAATAAAATGAAGATACGGAATATACCACACAAAAATATGAAATGAAATCTATATATTTATACAATTTTTCACAATTCATAGGAATATGAATGCGTCTTATTACGCGGCCCAACAAAGGAATGGGAAAATTAAAATAAACCAGAAATAACGGTGAATTTCTTTTAATATGAAGTCCTGCACAAAATTAAAAAATACACGCAAACTTATGTAAAACTTATCTACTTCAGTAAGATATAACGCTTGACCAAATCTTCCTTCGCATGTTCAGCGTGTCCCATTTTTGTAGCGGCATTATTGAGATTTCGAAATTTTTAAAAAATGTAAAACGTTAAGGAGTTAAACTTGTCAATCTCATTTTTTACTTTTTGTGAGTTTATTTTCGGTCATTAGGTCTTTTGAGAGCCGTCTTAATTGTTCGATAAAATATCAACTATGATATATGCTTCTATTTAGAACTGCAAAAGTTTTTAAAAACACTAAAAAATCCAGATCCGTATTGAAAAAATTTTGCTTGATGATGACAACACAAAATGTCGCAATGAAAAAAATAAGACCATATAAAAACGCCTATAGAATAAAAATGAAAACGAAATTAAAGAATTTTGAATGTTGACGACTACTGAAAAAATAACAGTAATTTTTGTTTTATTTAATTTTTCTCTTCAAAATTCAGTATTTGGCTTATTATCTCTTTCGCCACTCTTATATTGGAATTTTGTCATTCTGTTTATTCGTTTGTTTCATTCTATTTTCTGTTAAACATATCGTCATTTATTTTATTTATTTTGAAAGACCGTCTGATGTTGTCAATTCTCTGTGTAGAAATTAAGGTCTTTCCCGCAATTCGTGCCGAACAACTTTCATTTCTTTTGTTTCCAATTTTTCATATTTCAGATTGGATATTCGCTACTCACTATTGGTTTAATTGTAGTCTTGTAAATTCGGATTTTTGTTTTAATTCCCAAAGGTTTGTTACGCCATATTGCGTTGTTTAAGTAGTCCGCTGTTTTCGTTGCCTTTGCAGCCTGCTTTTTTGTTATTAAAGCACCTAATTCTTTAACCCTGCGGGCGGGGGCGCCTAGCCTCTGAGACCCGACGCTCTGACAATCAGTCGGCAATTTTCGTAACATCGTTGCAACCGCTTAGCGGTTCGTCTACCTGTTCATTTTTGGCCTCAATACCCGCATAACAATCGGTGGTTGTGTACGTATTTTAGTTTTTAAATTATTTTGATTTTGGTCTGTGAGACCCGGCGCCCCGGTTTGCGCTTTCCTTTTTACATTCGGCTGGTTTTACTTTTCAACGGTAAGTTAGCATAAATAAAATTTATTTTGCATTATTTTATGCATATTAATTATTTATTAGTTACTATTTTATAAAAAATAGTATCTCTTTTGTTTAGCAGCGATGTCTACTTATTATGAGAAAGAGCAGGAGAAACTCCGCCAATTATGGGAAGAAGCTGATTCAGATGAAGAGCCGGATGACGAAGAAGAGGAGTTAGCTTTAGAAGAAAATCTAGTAGAAACCCGAAGTACCGATAGTGAATCAGAACAAGAGTGCGATGATAGCAGTGATGACAATGTACCTCTTGCAAAATTACCAAGAATTCCAGCTTTCATTGGTAAAAATGGAACCACGCGATGGCAAAAACATTGTCCAAACAAAACCGTAAGAACGAGAAAAGAAAATATTATTGTTCGGCTACCAGGCGTCAGGAACTGTGGGAAAAACGCCAAAACAGCCATGGAGTGTTGGTCATTATTTTTCACAGATGAAATGCTTAACATTATAGTGGAAAACACAAATCTCTACATTTCTGGATTGGCTCAAAATTATGCAAGAGAGAGAAGAGGGAAACCCACGGACATTTGTGAAATAAAAGCTTTTCTTGGATTATTATATTTGGCGGGGACCCTCAAAAGTGGACGACTTAATACAAAAGAGCTATGGCAAAGAAACGAACTCGGGATTGAAAGATTTTGGTTGGTAATGTCTCACGATCGATTTCATTTTCTTCTTCGATGCCTTCGTTTTGATGACTTGACGACAAGAGAAGCAAGGAAACAATTTGACAAGCTAGCTCCAATCAGAAGCCTATTTGACCTTTTTGTTGAAAACTGTAAAAACACATATACTGTTGGAGCAAACACAACAATTGATGAAAAGCTTGAGGCATTTAGGGGGCGATGTGATTTCAAACAGTATATTCCAAGTAAACCTAACAGATACGGTATAAAAATATTTGCTTTAGTTGATTCCTCTACATCTTATGCTTCAAATCTGGAGGTTTACGTCGGAAAGCAGCCTGAAGGTATATATGAACGCCCTAACGATCCACAAAGTATAGTTTTGAGAGTAATAGAACCTATATCTGGGACTAATCGTAATCTTACGTGTGATAATTGGTTTACCAGTGTTGAATTGGTAAAAAAATTACTTGTGGAGCATAAAACCACGTACGTGGGTACAATAAAAAAAAATAAAAGGGAATTGCCTCTAGAATTCTCCAACACAAGAGCTCGCCCTGAATTTTCTTCAATATTTGGCTTTCAAAAAGTTATGACTATTGTGTCATATATTCCAAAGAAATATAGAAATGTTAATCTTATATCCAGTTTACATCACGATGATAGGATTGATCCCTCTACAGCAGAAAAATGCAAACCCGATATAATTACTTATTACAATCATACCAAAGGAGGTGTAGATAATCTCGACAAATTGTCTGCTACCTATAACGTAGCAAGGAATACAAGAAGGTGGCCGATGGTTATTTTTTTTTCAATTATGAATATGGGTGGTGTAAATTCCCAAATTATTTTTGCTTGCAATAATAAAACTTATAAGATTGAAAGACGATTATATCTAAGAGATGTTGGACTATCCTTGACAAAAGAACACTTGGAGCGACGTTCTTATGAAACAAATGTTCCAAGGTCGGTAAGGGAAAGAAGACAAGAAGTTGCTGGAACACAAGAACCCAATAGAAATGAAGAAGTCCAACCAGGTAACAGAAAAAGATGTTTTTTTTTTGTAAAAAAGATTCAAAAACCAAATATTTTTGCAAAAAATGTGGAAAATTTGTATGTCTTACTCATATCCATGCATGGTGTTCTGAGTGCTCAGAAATTGCAATGAATCAATAAAATCTGTTGATTTATGATATTTTTACAATGTTTTACTAAAAATTTTTTTTTTCATCTTCAAGTTATTTTGTTTGTAGTTTTTAGGAAATGTTTAATTTTTTTTGACAACAAATATTTAAAAATTAGATTTTTGACTGTGTATACTTAAACCAGTTTTATAATATAAGGTTTTGTATTTAAAAAATGTGTATTTTTTTTTCAATAAAATATTAATTTATCACTTTTTTTTTTTTCTAACAAGATTTTTTATTGATGGGTTTGCGAGACCCGGCGCCCTGGTTGGAGATTTAGTCGGCGGCGCCCGGCCCGCAGGGTTAAAACTAATTTCACCGTTTTAGTATTATGTTTCCTATGATCGCAATATTGACATTATCAATTAAAATACAGTTTTAATTAATGATTATGGAGTTATCTGCTGCACATAAAAATTATTTATATACAGTAGAACCCCGGTTATCCGAGGTAACGTGGGGGGCACCCTCCTCGGATAACTGAAAACTCGGATAATCCGGATTTGTTTTGTATTCATTCAAAAAATAAACACCAATACTTTAAACCGATGTATTAACGTTTTTAACATATAAATAGGTACATACATTATAAAACAGTGAAATAGGTATCTATGCACTTCTGTTTCATATTCCATCTTCTTTTTCTCGCTGCAATGTTTCTCCATCTATTAAGAAGAAGCAAATCCGCTGGGGTTGCCTCTGGTTGTTGTTCGATATACCTCAAAGCTTTTTCCAAAGAAGCAAAACCTTCTTGATGAGAGATCTTAGTGGGAGACTGTACATCCACCGCCGCTTCGTCATCGTCATCGTCATCTGATTTTTCGGTTTCCTGAAAGGTATTCGTTATTTCTTCAATACTCATTTCTTCTTCTAAATCATCTGCTGTAATCCATTCAACAACATCTTCTCTTGTCACATTTTCGCAACCTTTTAATTTTTGCATTAATTCAAATAAACTTTTTTCTTTTTCTTCTATCTCGCTGTCAAAATTTGAACAGGACATTTCTCCATGGCTTCTCAGTTTCAAAGCTAATTCATTTAATGAAGTACCATCTTCACTGCCATTATAGTCCTCAAAATCAATAACTTTTGACCAAGATTTTTGAATAGCGGTAGTACGCACAGAATCCCAAGCTTGACTTACCCAGTAAATAACATTTTTCAGTGTAACCTTTCTCATTCCATTGATAATATTCTCCTTTTCTGTGTATTCTAACAGATGTTCGAGATATAAACGCCTATAATTTTTTTTAATGTTTTCGAGGATGCCTTGATCCATTGGTTGCATTATGCTGGTTACATTTGGAGGAAAAAATTTTACGACAATTTCGCCCACATGAAGTCCTTCTCCAGGGTGAGAGGGGAAATTATTCATTAACAAAATTGCTTTAATAGGAAGACGGTTTCTGTTCAAAAATTTAGTCACTGATGGCACGAACTCTTCTTCAAACCAGTTAGTAAATAAGGTCGCATCCATCCATGCGCTCTTCTGACTTTTGTAATAGACTGGTAGGGCTTTGGGTGAGATGTCTTTTAAAGCTCTTGGACGTGCAGACTTGCCAATCATCATCAGTGGGATTTTGTGCTTGCCAGATGCATTGGAACATACCATTATAGTTAATATTTCCTTACTTCGTTTGTGCTCAAGAGCTGATTTTTCCTGTAGATATTCCAATGTTTTTGATGGAAGCATTTTATAATTCAGACCAGTTTCGTCATAGTTGTAAATTTGATCACATGTGTATCCACAATCTTCGATTTGCTTTTTAAAGTTCTGCTTAAACTTCTCAATTGATGACACATCAGCAGAAAGTTTTTCACCACATACAGTCAGTTGTCGTACACCGTTCCGTTTTTTCCAGCGGTCAAGCCATCCAGAACTGGCGGTAAACTGATCTATCTCTGGGAATTGCCTACTAATCATTATTGCTTTCTGTTGTAAAATTGGACCTGACACAGGCACACCTTTTGATCACTTTCTGGTTAACCCACAAGAATAAAGCTTCGTTAACCTTTTCATAGTTGCCGGTTTTCATTGATTTTCTTCCTGAGGACGGGGAGGCTTGATTTATACACCACTCTTCTATTTTTGTGCGGTTTCATTTCCAATCTCCAACTGTTACCTCACCTATTCCATAATCTCGTGCACAACTTTAATTGTCTCTCCTGCTTCAATTCTTCTGATGGCTTTTAATTTTTCTTCAGTAGGAACGATGATTCTTTTACGCTTGTTTTGCTCCATTGTAATACGACAAACAAAAATTCAAACAAAGCAGTTCGTATTAATTACACTTAACTACCAGAACTCCAATAAAATAAATTATGTGAGTATAGTCGTACTTCTCCGTAGTAAACCCTATAACGCACTGCATTCACGCAAATTTATATGCTGAAAGAGTCCAAAAATATAAATAGGGGAACCCCTCACACGGGCCAGTGGGATTCCCTCAAGGCCCCGACGATTTTAAATGTTAATATGTACATACATATTTTAGAAGCTCGGTTAATACGCAGCATAGACGTGCGTACCTCGGATAATCAGGTTCTTAGATTGGCTCTGTTAATTCGGAGCTCGGATAATCGCGACTCGGTTAATCGGGGGTTCTACTGTATATATATATATATATATATATATATATATATATATATATATATATATATATATATATATATACATACAGAAATACCGTGTTATAATAATTTTTATTATACTTCATCTTTCAATTCGGGGAAAAAAAATATTTTCGGGAATACCCAATAAACAAATGATTCGATATTGAAAAATACCTAGTATTAACATACGATGTGTGGTCTGAGAATGGCATTTTTATATCGAAATCAATCAAAAATCAAAAAAAATAATAATAATTTCTTCTATAACTGTATCATTTGCCTAAAAATATTATTTTAGGTAGATGATATATTATATATATATATATATATATATATATATATATATATATATATATATATATATATTTTTTTTATTAAATATCATTTTGATATAAAAATGTCATTCTCAGACCTCAAATCATATGATAATATTAGGTATTTTTCAATATCCAATAATTTTATTACTGAGCATTCCAGAAAATATATTTTTTCTCGAATCGAAAGTTGAATGTATGTATAATAAAAATTATAATACAGTTTTTCTTTTTGTACAGTGTTCTTATAGAGTCTATTTTAGCCCGATCTGATGGATAAATTAGATAAAAAGTGATTTTTTTTTACGAATAAGGTTGGTTTTTTTTGTTGGTAACTCGAATTATACTACAGTAACGGCCAAATCACTAATAGCTCCGTATTCAGGGACCTCGAAAGTATATTATCTTATAAAGAAAATCAGTCCCGACTTCTTATAGAGCCCGTCCTAATCGATAAAATACGTCAAAAAATGCATTTTTTAAAAAAATTTCGTTAGACATTAAAGTAAAAGTAAGCATTATTATAGCTGGTTTTTAATTATATGTCCATCAATTTATAAGTCTTCTTACAAATCTTATTAATTATTATGAACCAATACTCCTTTTGTGCTAGGCATCTTAAGTGCCTATTTCATTTATAATATTTCTGTCAGAAAAATCTGTTTCTCACTTGAGTTTTATTACCAAATCAAAATATTGAATAATTGCGACAAGTGTTATTTACGAGTAATATCGTGTTCCAGCTTTGCTTTACATTAGGGGAAGTGCGGCTGTTACTAGACATGTAAAGTTCAATAATATTTTACGGATTTTCAATTAGTTAACTTTTACTAAAAAAATATTTTAATTTGTTCACAAACTCAGTAATTTAACAAATTTTGAACTTTTTAGGTTTTCTATGACTACATTTTTTAATGCTGTAGCGATATAATGAACAGTAGTAGCATTTTTTTTCAATTTTTACCATGGCAATTTACTACCGTTTTAAACTATTTTTCAATACAAAAATACAACCAGAATCAAATTCGTTGGTTCATATCGGAGGAGTCCAACTTTTTCAGGAAATCAAAGCATGCTCTCAATTTGTTAACAATAAATTGTTTATTTTTCTATTGATGTTTAATTTATTAATTTAGTATTATTCCAACTTAATACAATATACAAATTATTATGTATTATGGGATCGTGAAAATAAATGTCACAAAGCCATTACAATATACAATTTATATAAACCATCACGGTTCATTTAAATATAAACAACATAATAATATTCTCGAGCAGATCGTCTATATAAACATTGAACAGAGTAAGTGTTATGCATGAACGTTGGAGAGTACCTTTGGTTGCAAAACATTTGGTAAAAAGCCATTTTAAATCTATAAATGGAACAAAATGTGCTTAAAAGACAGACTAAATATGAGGCTATGAGCGCAATAGTGGCCTAACCCACATTTTCACATTTTCCTTATTATTCTATTGAAAATTTAATGTTTAAGTAGTCCAAAATTACAACAATAGCAATTATTTATGACAGAAAAAAAACAAAATTGTTGATTATCAGAACTTATTACTGAGAAAAATTTGCAAAAAATATTACAAAAAAAGAAGTTGCATTTATCTCCAATAGGGATGCTTGGGGGTTAGGCCACTATTGCGCTCATAGCCTCATATAATGGTTGGTCTGCACAATTTTAGATTCATCTCGATTTGTACTAAGGACCTGAGATTGCTAATAGTAATTATTTCGGAAATGAATTTATTCGAAAAAATTTATCGAATGATTGACACAGATCTATATGACGACATAGCATATCGCTGAGATCCGGTTCTCTAGTTATAACAATCAAAATTTTGTAAACCAGGTGTGACAAAGTTCTCAATCTCTTCCGGCATCCCGCTTATTCCTCGTAATGATATTGCGGCCTAACCCGTAACTTTAAGAAAATGTAAAAGCTTTTGATGATTTGGTTTTGGATTGGTCTGATTCCATAAATGACAAATCTATTTATTCACGCAGCCGCTAAGTGCGAATGTTCCTTATCTGAGAATATATATATATATATATATATATATATATATATATATATATATATATATATATATATATATATATATAAATATATATATATATATATATATATATATATATATATATATATATATATATATATATATATATATATATATATATATATATATATGTTATATATATATATATATATATATATATATATATATATATATATATATATATATATATATATATATATATATATATATATATATATATATATATATATATATATATATATATATATATATAATATATATATATATATATATATATATATATATAATATGTATATATATATATATATATATATATATATATATATATATATATATATATATATATATATATATAAATATATTTAATAAGAATGCGTTGTAACGAAGTAAGACTATGTACAGCGCTTAATCATTTATGAGAAACTGGACCAGATATTCTAAAGGAAGAAGTTATTTACGCCATAAAGAATACAAAAAGCGGTAAAGCGACAGAAAAGAATAACGTTCCAATAGAACTCTTGGAACTTATGAACGGTAACGAAATTCATATTATGGTAGATTTATTTAATCTCATTTCTAAATCAGGCACTAGTCCAACGCAAAGGCCCTCTTTAATCTTCGTAACCATCCCAAAAACTAACAACGCTAAAAATTGTCACGAGTACAGAACTATAGCACTAATGAGTCATACACTAAAGGTTTTTCTAAGGGTAATTCATAATTGAATCTATAGAGCTATAGAAGAAGATATAAGTGAAACGCGGCTTTCGTAATGGTCTTGCTATAAGAGAATACATGTATTGTTTCAACGACGTCTACATGTAAATCAGGAAATATACGCCTGTTTCATAAATTTCAAAGAGGCTTTTGATAAAATACGACATAAAAAATGACTTAAACTGCTTAAATCAAAAGACACACATGATCGGGACATAAGAAGCAGTTAGCTAAAGTAAGAGTCTAAGATGCGTTCACTGAAGAAATACAAATTCATAGAGGATTACGGCAGGGATGTATATTGTCTCCACTGTTATTTAATCTATTCAGCAGGGTTATTTTTAAAGAAGCCCTTAGTGGAGAATCAGCAGGTGTTATCCTAAATAGACAAACGCTTGAAAAGTCTAGGAAATGTGGTGTTACCGAAGAATTCCGCGAATATCCTGGACAAAAAAAGTAACCAATGGGAAAGTGTTACATAGAATCGGAAAGGAGTGTGAAATTTTACCGGTGAAACGAAAAATACTTGAATACCTTGGCCATGTAATGAGGAGGGAAAATATTCGAAGCTGAGACTTATTATACCGGGAAAGATAAAGGTAACGAGACGTGTAGGAAGGAGAAGGACATTCTGGTTGCGAAATTTGAGGGAGTGGTTTGGCTGAAGTCCTACAGAACTATTTAGGGTAGCGATGAATAAAGTTAGAATAACACTGATGATCTCCAACCTTCGATAGGAAACGGAACCAAAAGGAAGATCTTTTATGAATTGAGAGACATATTCTTGGCGCACTGACATTCGAACGCATCACGTATTTACATTGCTTACTAATGTCTTTGATCGCTCTATTCAAGCTTGACTTACAACAAATCAATTTTTTTTATGCTTGTAAAACCGTCACAGGTAAAATATATTCTCCGCCTTGGTAACACGCTCCATAATAACTAAATTTCCAATTTCCAATCTGAACTTATATGGGATTCCTGCTGGAAATATGCCACAGTTCAGTCGATACCTTAAAAAGGCAAGAAGACCTTGCCAAATAACTACCGACCTGTCACACTGCTTTCAATAATATCAAAAATCATGGAAAAGACTATCAGTCAACATCTTCTAAAATTTCTTGAAGGATTCAACATTATTAGCGATCGTCAACATGCCTTTCGTAAATATAGATCCACAGGAGATCTTCTGACTTATGTAACACATGTTTGGAACAACGCAATTGAACACTTTGGAGAATCTCGAGCGGTTGCTCTTGATATATCCAAGGCATTCGATCGTGTTTGGCACGATGGATTGTTGGCTAAGCTACGCTCTTCTGGTATGTCTGAAAAGTTCTATTTGTCCCTTTAATATTTCCTCAGAGAGCGTGTTTTACGAGTGGCAGTCGACGGATCCCTTTCTAAAACCTTCGCTATCAACGTCGGTGTGCCCCAGGAGTCCATACTGTCCTAAGACGAGCTGTTCGCCTAATTGGAGACCCCGAACTAACCAGCGACCTTGATTCGTTGAAATGTCGAAGAACGGTTGGCGACTTGAGTCTATTTTACAAGTATTTTCATAGAAAATATTCGATGAATGTATCCCGCTTAATTACTCCCCGAGCGGGAGCATACTAGAAATACACGTCGCGCTAATACTTTACATCAGTATGAGGTTCAGCTTGTTACTCCTCGTACAACTCTTTTCAAGCAGTCTTTTATATGGAGAACTTCATCCCTTTGGAATATTTGTCCAGGACTGTATTTCTCACCTAGTACAATTTACAGCGATTCAAGACCAACGTGAATCGCTTTTTCCGCACACCTGAGGGGTTTCCCTGCAGACCCATAAAAAATAATTGGTCGAGTGCAAGTTGAACTTGCACAATTAGTGTTCCGTACGTCGATTGCTTTTAAAATCAAAAATGTTGTTACGGTGGTATAAAATGATCAGTGACTGCACAAAACACACTCCAAATGAGTTTTCAACAAAGTTTGTTTCCAATCTTTACTGAAAACTGATGACCTAGAAATTTTGGTTTTTTTATATACCAGATAAATTATTAAAGGTGTGTGATAATTTTCGTTCAATCTACACCCCGTGGAGAATATCCCAGAATTTTTTCAAAAATTTTTTCATCAGTACTTTTCGAGATAAGGTGGGACGACAGCAATTTTTCGCGATTTACTAAAAATAATACAAAGACAAGTGTGCGCAAGTATTACATTATATATATATATATATATATATATATATATATATATATATATATATATATATATATATATATGTATTATACTCGTGTTTTCACAAGCTTTCATATAACACTACACTCGGTGACCTAGTAAAAAAATTTTTTTTCACTTCCGATTTCACTCCCTAAAATAACTCCTTAAGTCAAAATTTGACTTTCAAAACTACACGGCCTTGATGAGGCCATCAGTTCCTATATTATTACCAAATTTCAACTTTCTATGACAAATAGTTTCGGAGAAAATCGGGTGTGACAGACAGACGGACAGACAGACAGACAGACACTGAAGTCATCTTATAAGTGTTCCCTACGGAACACTAAAAATACGCTGAATTTTAAATGGACCACATATTATCCGTATTATGTATCAAGTTCAAGAACACTCAACACATCCTTATGTTATAATATTAGTTATATTAACCTATTATTTAATTTTCTCCAATACCCATTCTTCTCCTTTCAAATACAAACACATGTATTATGCTATTTTACAACTTTACTAATATCATGTGTGGAATTTCAGAAGTGCATTTTTTTAAAAAAAACGGTAAAGTGCCAGTTCGTAGACTTTCATACTGTAAATACTTGTGAATTAAATATAAATTATTACCTAGTTGCATTTTCGCAACGGTCTTTTTGTTTACCTATTAGAATTATTTATTATACATTCTTGCGCGGTATACGTTTGTCTGCTGGTCTGTCGTAGACGTTTTTCTGATTTTTATATACTACATGGGGTGAAAAATCCCCAGACTTTTGAAGAAAAAAAATGTTTTTGCCAAATATCGATTTTATTCTTCAATATAGTTTCCCTCAAGAGCCATGCACTTATTTCAGCAATCTTCCAATATTTGGATACCTTTCATATAGTACCATGTGCCGAGCTCGCTAAAATGAGCCTCAGTTTCCCATTCGACTCCCTCATTTCAGCTAAATCTGTTTCCCTGGAGCCACCTTTTCAAATCTGGAAAGAGTAATAACAATTAGATGGAAAAAGCAAATGAATATAAGGTAAGCTTGTGGATAGCAATGGTTGACTACAGCAGAGTCGATGAAAGATACACAACTCTTCTTAAATACATATATAAAAATGCCACATCACAAATAATGCTTGAACAAAAAACAAATAAAATCAAAATTAATAGAGGAATTAGACAAGGCGACTCAATCCCCCAAAAACTGCTCACGCTGGCCCTAGATGACATGTTCAAATCGTTATAGTGGAAAAATAAAGGAATACTAATGGACGGTGAACGATTAAATCACTTAGGGTTCGCAGATAATGTCACTGATCGCCAACGCAAAAGAAAAATTACAAGAAATGCTGATGGAAATAAGTCTCGACAAATAAGTCTAAAAATAAACTTCACCAAAACCAAATAGTTGAACAACGAAAGTGAAAATAACGGCTACGAACTATTAATAGAAGGTAAAAGAATATGAACGGTACAAACATTCATATATTTCGGACAAAAAAATCGAAATATCAAAAAATAATTTAAAGGCTGACTTGAAGAGTCTCTTTAGCTTAGTCTGCGTTCGGAATGTTACAATCTACATTTAAATTAGACATCCCAAATACAATAAAAGCCGAGTATTCGATCAATATGTACTGTCGGTATTAACATATAACACTGAAACGTCAACTTTAAATAAAAATATAATAAAGCAACTCCAGGTAACCCAAAGAGCAATGGAGAGAGGAGAATATCAGACTCCAAGATCGTATTCCTAACATCGAGATAGGAAGAAGATCAAAAGTGACAGATGTAATACAACGAATATGTATATTAAGGTGGAATTGGGCGAGGCATGTCGCAAGGATGAATGATAATAGATGGACCCGCCGTATAGTTGAATGGAGGCCTAGAGAACACAAAAGATGCAGAGGTAGACCGTAAACAAGATGGACAAATGACATAAAAAGATTAGCATAACACGATTGAATCCAAAAAGCAAACAACAAAGCTCATTGGAGACAATTTGGGGAGGCGTACATCCGGCTATTGATGGAATAAGCTAATGATAATGATGATGATGATGAATAACAATCGTTTCGTCAGTTGCCAAGTTTCACAACCGTATAACACAATGCAAGAGCATTATAAATGAGGTGCTTTCTCTGTGATGTTATGTTCTTCGACCACAGAAGAGAGTTTAAGTGTCTTATGACCGCCTTTCCTTTACCTACTCGTATTCTACTCTCCACTTCTTTTTCCGTTCTACCGTCTTTACTTATGTTAATTACAAGATATATACACTCTTTACAAGCATCAGTAACCTCACCGGTATTTAGAGTAAGGCTTCCCTGTTTTGCGCCTTTACACAAATATTTGGTATTCTTGCTGTTGAATCCCAATTTTTATAATCGTCATACAGTTTAAAGATAGTAATAAATAAAATTCTAAAAAACTGTTATATTTCCTTTCGATTTCTCATTGTAATATTTGCCCTTTATCGAAGGCAGATTAAACCATAGAGAATAACACAGGCCAACAAAAAAAATATTTGTAAAAACTTTTTTTAAACCAATACATCTATGTATTTTTGGGTGCTGAAACCGTATCTGGTATCAGTTTTTTCGTATCACCCACAGTTCTCTTACAATATGACATCGATTAAATTTCAAAATACATAAAAAATAAAAACTTAAACCGTACTTTTATTTGATTAGGCTGCAATTTTTACTCACGATAACATATTTCACTTCAATGCGAATATTTTATGTGCTTATTTTTTTGTAATTCCTTTCCCTTTTCTCTGTGAAGTTTCTTGTATAGCTTTTTCTCCGATGTGATGCATTTTGTTGTTCTCTATGAAGTGACCAAGAGCAATCACCCATCATGTTGATATTCCACCGTCCCTGATACCGTTTCTCCATCTCCTTTATGTCCTGATGGAACCGTCCCCCTGCTCTTCACTCACATCGCATAAGTTTTTAGGAAAAAAGTGGTTGTGCAAGAAGTGGACTTTAAGGCTCATCAGTCAACCCAGATTTTTGAACTTGTCTATCATATTACCTACGATAAGTTCATAGTTAGGGTCTTTCACATTGCCCAAAAACTTAGTCAAAACTTCTTTAAATAATATCCAAGCCTCCTTTTCTTTTGTAATCATCCTTGCTTCAAAGTTGGAATCGAACATCATTTTACGAATATCAGGCCCAACGAAAACCTCTTCTTTCAGTTTGGCTTCGGATAAATGAGGAAATCTTTTACACAAATATTTAAAACATTCACCATCTTTAGGCAAGGCTTTCGAAAATTGTTTCATTAAGCCTAACTTGATGTGTAGTGGTGATAGAGGAATCTTTTTTGGGTCTACTAAAGTTTTATGCAAAATGTTCTTCTCGCCAGGTGTTAAAAGTTTTTCTTACGGGCCATTATTTTGTGGACCAATGTTGGTCCCTTACTCTGCTGTCCCACTCACATATAAAACATGGAAACTTTGTAAATCCCTTTTGTTGACCAAGGATCATGGAGACAACTTTTAAATCTTCTCATAGCATCTAATCGTGAATTATATAGTTAATTTTCTGTAAAATCATATTAAGATTTTCGTAAGTTTCCTTCATATGGACTGAATGAGCAACAGGCAGTGAAGCATAAGTTTTTCCGTTGTGTAACAAAACACCTTTTCGACTAGTTTTTGATGAATCTATAAAAAGCCTCCAATCTTCCTTCTTATACTCAATGCCAAATTCGTCCATTAGACTACCAATATCATGGCAATAAACCAAATCCTCTTTCTGCTTGAAAAACTGAGCAAACTGTTCATCTCTTGTTCTATAGTGGTAAATAGATGTTCCAGATTCCAATAAATGTTTTTCTTTCAGCCTAGAACCAAGCAATTCTGCTTTTTCCTTAGTCAAACCCAAATCTCCCACTAAAACATTTAACTCAGCTTGTGTAAACAACTGTGGTTTTAAATTTTCTAGAGAACATTGACTCATCATCATCCGGTCGACTTTCATTAAATTCAGGACTGGACTGTAAAACATCATCAATAGACTGAGGTGGCTCAGGGACAGGAAGTCCCGGTCCATGTCCTACCGGCCGATTAGCTTAAGTAAAGTTAGGATAGACAATTACTTTCTTATTTTTGGAGTTATATCCAGAAACATCAAGGCTGCAAAAATAACAATCATTTGAATGATTTTGTTGCTCCATACCATGAGTATTGCAAATCTAAAAGCTTTCTTCTCTTTCTCATCCCGTTTCCTAAGATCCTTGACACAAACATAACATACTTTGTAAGGAGCCCAACATTTTTCTTGATTTGTTTACAAAGTCAGTATTGTTTCTTTGATGTTTTTTAAATACAAACTCACCACATATATAACAAAAAGTGTTGGGAGAGTTTTGACAACCACGATTAGCCATACTTTGAGTGTGAATTAAAGCACATGGCTTAAACACTGCAATGCGAGGTTATATTAACTGAAAGAAAACAAACAGCTGTGACATTTATCGTAACTGTCAACCTAATAACATTTGATTTTACTGCCAACCTTATAAAATTCTGATTTTATTACCAATCTAATGAGATTCGAATGATAAAAAATAAACTTTTCACATTTTGAATATTAAAACGTGAAAAATTGGTGGGTGATACGACTTTTTTTATTATTATTTTCGGACTCAGCACACCAAAAAACATAGGAATCAGGTAAAATTATAAAAAAAAGTTTTTTCATCGTTGGCCTGTGTAATTCTTTAGCGAGGACTGTCATAGTTGGAAACAATTACAACCAGACAACGCGATTATTGGTGTTTGGAGCACATCCTGGCTCCTGAGCTGAGCTGGAGAGAATAAAAGTCAAAGTGCTTATCACAGTACTAGTGCGAAAATTCATTAAGCTACAATAATTTGTATTTGGCTGCAGTAAACAGCTGTAAGCTCTTTGATGAGTTTTGATAGATGAAAGAACAATAAATAACTACTGACATTCTGGACTTTATCAATTTTGGTAGTCGTTATTGATTTTGTTAATATTTTTTCTTTTCTTCTATTGATGGCTATGTAATAAACAATTGAATATGAGTAAAAAACAAACAAAGTTTTTAACTGTAGGGTATATCGCGACTTAAGAAAAAAACATCGCTCGTTTCTTGACAAGATGGCGAGGCAAACCAAAATATGTTGTTCCTTATAACGCAACTTTATTTTAATCTGAAATATAAGTTGCTAAATCTCAGTACTAGTAGCAGGCGAGCGTTGAGGAAAAATTAAACTAATCTGTGTTAAATTATACCAAACTTTACTTCGATACTGCAACATGTCTTATTTTAATTACTTAAACTATAAGCGTCTTGTAAACTTTTAGTTTATTCAGATAATTATACTTTGTTAAACATATATCATATAATACCAAATTACTTATTTTTCAGTTTTTCTTCGTTATGCGGAAGAAATTTGACCACGTTTCCACGCTTCACGTCATCCATCATGGAATAATGCCAATGTCTGTATGGTTTGGTGTTAAATTTACTCCCGGTGGACATTCTACATTCTTTGGGTTCGTTAACACATTTGTTCACATCATCATGTACACTTACTATCTTATTGCTGCTCTTGGGCCCCAGTACCAGAAGTACCTTTGGTGGAAAAAATATGTAACCACTATCCAAATGGTAAGTTTATTACGAATAAGAATCAAGTACAGCTTAAATCTTAAATCTACTTTTTATGTATTAATAAAGAGAAGTTGGTTTAGAGATCTATTAGCAGAATATACGGAAAAATACTTAAAAATAGAATAGAAATGGAATACGCGGACGTAGAAGCTGAAGAACAGGCAGGCTTTAGAGCAGGAAGATCCACAATAGACCATCTCTTCTCACTGACACAAATCCTAGAAAAGAAAACCGCATTTGATCAGGAAGTCCATGTCTTGTTTGTTGATCTAAAAAAGGCCTACGACAGCGTGCCCCTAATGGGATTGTGGGAAACACTACAACAGAGTAATGTAAGCACCGAAATAATTAAAGCCGTAAAATCCTTATACCAAGACGCAAAAAGTAGTGTGAAAACCAAATATGGTATAACAACAGGGTTCCCGGTCACAAAGGGTCTCAAACAGGGCTGCTGTATATCTCCAACGCTATTTAAAATCTATTTGGAGAGTGCACTGAAGAACTGGAAAAGAAAATGCAGCAGTATGGGATTACCACTTGATGACGATACTACATTGTACACGCTATCATTCGCAGATGACCAGGTAGTAGTCGCTCAGGACATCGATGATATGGAATACATGACAAGAAAACTTATGGATGAATATGAAAAATGGGGCCTAGAAGTCAATATTAAAAAGACCGAGTACATGTGCGTCGGAGGACAACAGCAGGACTTGAAACTGGCCACAGGACACACCATCAAACACTGTGCCAGTTATAAGTATTTGGGAACGAGAATATCTAGGGACGGAACACTGGAAGAAGCAATATTCGAGAGGAATATCCAAGGAAGAAAAGCGATTGCAATGCTTAATAGTATACTATGGGACAAAAACATAACCATTGAAAATAAGAAGAGAATTTACAACTCAATAGTGAAAAGTATAATAACTTACAGCTCCCAGGTGTGGCGATTAAAGGAAAGAACAGAAAAAATACTAAAAGCTACAGAAATGGATTTCTGGAGACGAGCAGCCAGAAAATCCAGAAAAAACCGCATACCAAATGACACGATAAGGCGAACTTTAGAAATAAAGCACGATATAGTGGACGAAATCAGAACCCAACAGTTGGTATGGTATGGACATGTACAGAGAATGTCACAAGACCGACTGCCTAAAAAGATTTTAAATTGGAACCTTCATGGAAAAAGAAAGCGAGGAAGACCACGCCAAAGCTGGAGAGCAGGAATCAACAAGGAAGTACTAGAGAGAGATCTGGAGGAGGAGGGATATAGAAACCGGGAGGAGTGGAAATTAGGCATCGGAAGACGTTATAAAACCGATTGATATATATATATATATATATATATATATATATATATATATATATATATATATATATATATATATATATATATATATATATATATATGGTTTAGATAAAATTTTTAAAATTTTAAAAAACACTGAAATTTGTCACTTGTCATTAAAAGCTAATTTGTTTTTCGTGATTTGTAATAAAATAGAGAGCTTTTACAGGAAGAGGCAGAAAGTGAGCGACCTACGGAATTTTTCTTTAAGATTAAATTTAGAAGAAAGGAGAATTTATAGGTGGATTTTGCATCACTTGAAACTAAAAAATTATTTTGCAGTACCGTTTGTCATTTGGTGGAACATTTGAATTTTCTAAAGCTTAAAATCCAAAAGTCCCTCTGTTAAAGCATCGAAAACATTTATTAGGAGAGTTATAATAGTATGCAAAATTTTAGGTAGTTTGGACAAAATCGTATTTTGTCAGAGTTTGGCCAATAAACACAATCACAAAGAAATTGTTATTTTTAGAATTCGAAATATATTTGCTAGATTATTCTTCTTTCGACGCCGGCGCCGTCTCCTCACGAAGGTTAGCGATCCATATAGCTAAACAAACTTTAGAAACTGCTTCTCGAAAAATATCACTCGAAGCACATCCAAACCATCTTCTAATGTCCAATCAAGAATTCTGTCGCCTTCCGATTGATCATTTACCCTTTATTTTGCCTTCAATAATTAGACCTCCTAAGTATTGAATTTTTCTTATTTTTATGGTAGTTAGTAATTCCTTCATTTGGTTCATTCTTTCCAGTACTTCCATGTTTTTTATTTTCTGTATTCAGGAGATACGAAAAAGGCGTCTATAAATATACAAGATGGTCCAAATTGGACACTTTTAAATGTAAACCCGTTTATCTAAAAGAGATAGACGAAAACTGATGTCTGTGTTTGAGGCTCAATTTTTGTGATAAACTCAATGGTGAAAACCGCATATCGATATCTAGTATCGTTTCAAATATACAGGGTGTTTTTCAAAAATCTGCATTTTGGAAAAAAATGTTTGTAAATCTTTTCCTATTGAAAATTTTTGATTTCCGTAAAACATTCTCAAAGCACTTTTTCACGTGGATTTCAACAGTGTAAGTTACATTTTTTTACAACTAATATTTTAATAGTTATTAACGCAAAAATATATTTTTGATTGATTTAGATTTATACGTTATTTTTTAACTCCAAATTATGTTTGACTTGTTTTACAATCAATAATTAGAAAATTTCATTTTCATAAAACCCCAACTTCCGTGCTAGCAATTATTTAATATTTTTACCTTATTACTTGCAGCTTGAGGGTTTGTTTTTTAAAGGACACTCTAGCATCATAATTTATTGCAAAACATAAACAAGTACATTAATATTTATTAACGAACGATAAATTTATTTCAATACTTTGAATGTTTTCGAGATTTTCCTTAACAGTACAAATTCGTATTCACTTATATTGACATGCTGTGTATAAAATTACACAAAACGTTGAACCCATTCACAATATTTAAGTCTTTTCCCCAAAAATTAAAAATCTTTTTAGATTTCGAAGAACAAAGAACTAAATGAATGTAAAATGGTGCATGTTTTTTCTTAATAACTTAATACACACTACCCAGTATATATCACCACTACACCACACACTTTATTTTTGCACTCAACGCGCGTTTCGCTAACCATGTTAGCTTCATCAGGAGCGAAGATTGACTAAAGCTAAACTACAAATCTACCATATTTATACTTAGCCTAACCCTTGAATTACTCAGGCGGAACTAATGACATAGGCAAGGCCATCAGTTCCGGTCAAGTAACCAGTGCAGGGGACTATAAGGAATAGGCCCTCTGTCTTTATTTAAACTACTCTTACATTTTATGATTTCCATACTTTCGTATGCGTTCAACAATCTCCTATCAGATACAGTTTTTATTAATCTTAGTTTATCTAATGTTACAGAATGATCAGCTTCAAGGGCATGTTCGGCAATGCTAGACTTTTCTGTTCTACTGTATTTTAAGTGTGCTAAATGTTCTTTAAATCGTGTTTTAGTTTGCCCAACATACTTTTTCTCATAATCATTACAACTAATTTCATAAATTCCACTTTTCTCAACTTAAATTCACTTACGAAGTTGAGAACAAAGGACAATTGCCTTTTCTAGATATTTTAATTATTAGAAATAATAATAGATTAGAATTTGATATCTATAGGAAGGACACAGTAACAGATAGATATATTCCTAATGATTCATTTCATTGCAAATAACATAAATTAGCCTCATTACATTTTTTAGTTCATCGTTTGGTCACTTTCCCTCTGAATAGAGTAAACTTTAATAAAGAAAGGAATTGTATTAGAAATATAACTAGAGTTAATGGTTATGACGATGACTTAGTAAATAAGCTAATAAATAGACATAAGTTTAGGTCTAATATTCAGAATTCCACCTTTTTTACACGCGAAGAAAATAACAGCAAGTATGTCTCCATACCATATAATCCGAAATATAGCAAGGGACTCAATAAGGTATTTAATAAGGTAGGCCTTACCTTAGTCTATAAGTCATCAGACAATCTGAGGAATATCTTAGGAAATCCCAAAGATAAGATTCCTAATTGTGAGAAAAGTGGAATTTATGAAATAAGTTGTAATGATTGTGACAAAAAGTATGTTGGGCAAACTAAAAGGTCAATTAAAACACGATTTAAAGAACATTTAGCACACTTAAAATACAGTAGAATAGAAAAGTCTAGCATTGCCGAACATGCCCTTGAAGCTGATCATACTGTAACATTAGATAATCTAAGATTAATAAAAACTGTATCTGATAGGAGATTGTTGAACGCATACGAAAGTATGGAAATCATAAAATGTAAAAGTAGTTTAAATAAAGACAGAGGGCCTATTCCTTATAGTCCCCTCTACTGGTTACTTGACCGGAACTGATGGCCTTGCCTATGTCATTAGTTCCGCCTGAGTAATTCAAGGGTTAGGCTAAGTATAAATAGGGTAGATTTGTAGTTTAGCTTTAGTCAATCATCGCTCCTGATGAAGATAACGTGGTTAGCGAAACGCGCGTCGAGTACAAAAATAAAGTGTTTGGTGTAGTGGTGATATATACTGAGTAGTATCATTGTGCCAAAGATTCCACATTCCCAACTTAACTTAATACATACTTACCGTAAATAACATAATGCAATTTTACTTTAGCTTTTCATAAAGTTGCCAATAGATGAAACCGAAGAATTATGTTTGCATTGCCTCTTCAGTAAGGATGTCATTTAATTTTGGTATCTGTCAAATTATATGTGTGTACAATAGCTGCTAAAAAATTATTGCTTCACGAAAGAATTTAAATCATTTTACTATGTGGCGATAATTATCATAGTTCGCGAAATGCTGCTAGAATATTTAACGAAAGGCATTACTCGACGATGGCAAGGGTCTTTAAAGAACATAGCCGAGACAAAGTCGGCCATTAAAGGAATGTTACTAACGAAGTAGAAAATTTTAATATAATGTCAACCCCTGTCGAAAGTCCTCAAATGGCGCTATCTGAAAGACGTGAACAACTTGAAATATCAGAGTGGTCGATCAGCAAGTTTTAGTTCGAAATAAATTTCATGCTTACGAACCAAAATTTATTCACGTTTTACAGGAAAGGGGTTATGATGCTCGACTAGCGAGACTACGTTTTCTTCTAATGGAGTGATTAGCTCATAGAATTGTAGATGGTTGGGCAGATGAAAATTCAAATTTTGTATTAGACACTAAGAATCAGTACTACTTCAAAGGGAATGTGTCGTGTGGGATATAGAATACCTCAATTCGTTGCCCTTTGTTTTTCCGACAAAGTATAACTTCGGAAAGTTACCTGCAATTCTTAAACATCGAAATATTTAATTTTTTATATTAACTTCCACATCAACAGCGCAGGAGACTATTTTTTTTTAAAACATGGTGTGTCCATTCAGAGTACCCTGCAAGTGCGTGTATGGATGGATGAATGATTTGAAGACCAGTAGATTAAACGTTATTTTCCTACTCCTTAGCCAGCGAGACCTCCGGATTCCGCTCGATTTTTTTTTATGGGGATATCTCAAGAACAAAGTTTATGCTCAAAGACCTTTCAGAAATATTGAACATTTGGAAAATATAATAAGGCAGTGCGTAAATAGCGTTACTCCACACATGTTTTACAAGAGTTATATTCAGGAACAATTCAGTACATAAAATTGGGTAGCGAGCAGTCGAATTGTAAATTAGATATTTTTTTACGTTTATGGTTTTTGGTTTATTTACTTTGTGAAGTGTCTGTAATTTATTAATTTTTTTGTGTGCTATATAGTCAATGTCTGTTACCTTTAGTAAATATTATTTCCCTAGTTTTTCTTTTCTTTTTTTTTGCAATAATATTGTGATGTTAAGAGTGTTTTAGAAACAACAAAAACCTCAAACTGCATGCTACAGGGTAAAAATATTTGATAATTTTCCGTGCGACAGTGGCGATTTGACGAAAAACATTATTTTTTAATTATTGGGTGTGAAAGGAGTAAAACCTGGCTTGGAATCGACAAATAAATTTTAATATCCTGAAGTTCGTCTGGGCTGCTACTTATGACAACAATATCGTCAGCGAATCGCATATAACTCAGGCAGGTACCATCGATGTTTATTCCTCTTTTCTCCCATCTTAGAGTTTTGAGCATGTGTTCTAAGGTTAGAGTAAATAGTTTGGTGGATATTGTATCATCTTATCGAACACCACATTGAATTTTGATCCTATCAGTTGTAGTACGAGGCTGGTTTGAAAAGTCCGTGCAAAAATAAAAACTACTTATGTGTTTGGGGTAAACCATTTTTATTTTTCGACATAGTCTCCTTTTTAGGCTTATACACTTCGTCCAACGATGTTCTAGTTTGTTGATTCCTTCCGAATAATAGGATTTGTCCAAGTCTGCAAAATATCCATTAGTGTCTGCAATCACCTCCTCGTTTGAATAAAATCTTTGTCCCGCCAGCCATTTCTTCAAATTGGGGAACAAATAGTAGTCCGAGGGAGCCAAGTCTGGAGAATAGGGGGGATGTGAAACGAGTTGGAATCCTATTTGCATTAATTTTGCGACCACAACTGCTGAGGTGTGAGCTGGTGCGTTGTCGTGATGGAAAAGGACTTTCTTGTGGGTCAATCGCGGGCGTTTTTCTTGCAGCTCGGTTTTCAAACGGTCCAATAACGATGAATAATATTCACCTATAATAGTTTTACCCTTTTCCAGATAGTCGATGAGGATTATCCCTTGCGAATCCCAAAAGACAGTCGCCATAACCTTTTCCGGCCGAAGGAACGGTCTTCGCCTTTTTTGGTGCAGATTCCTCCTTGGTAACCCATTGTTTAGATTGTTGTTTGGTCTCAGGAGTATAGTAATGTATCCATGTTTCATCCACAGTGACGAAACGACACTTAAAGCCCTCCGGATTCTTCTGGAACAGCTGCAAACCATCCTTGCAACACTTCACACGATTTCCGTTTTTGGTCAAGCGTAAGCAATCGCGGCATCCATCTTGCGGATAGCTTTCTCATGTCCAAATGTTTATGCAAAATATTATGTACCCGTTCAGTCGAGATGCCCACAGCACTAGCAATCTCACGCACCTTAACTCTTTTGTCATCCATCACCATATCATGGATTTGATCAATAATTTCTGGAGTCGTAACCTCCACAGGCCGTCCAGAACGTTCAGCGTCACTTGTGCTCATATGGCCAGTCCGAAAATTTTGAAACCACTTATAAACTGTTCTAATCGAAGGTGCAGAGTCACCATAATGTTTATCAAGCTTCTCTTTAGTCTCCTGAGGCGTTTTGCCTTTCATAAAGTAATGTTTAATTACCACACGAAATTCTTTTTCGTCCATTTCTTGAAAATCACTCGACTTCCTTGATTCACCCGAATGCCAAACACAAAGAAATAGACCAATATGGCTGAAACTTGGTGTGCGTTCATTCAAGAGATGCTACTAACTAAACATGACCTCGATACGCGCCGCCGTTGGTGCCATCTCTCGGACTCGTATTTTCATCTATTTTTAAATGTGAAGTTGCGTTGTTGTATATGTACTTAATTAATTTGGTATATCTGGAGTCTACACTATAATGCACTATGCTTTAACAACATACTATAAAAAAAAAAATGATCCCAAACGCCAAATTGCAAGATCAAAATGTCATCAATCATTTTGTCCTAGAGCAGCAATTAATCACAAGACTGACATTCATATTATAATAGTAATTATAGTATTAAAAGTAACGATAATTCCCACATGAGAGTTCAATTCTGTTAAAAATTAGTTATAACATTACTAGCATTTCAGTCATAATTATATACCCGCGAAAAATTACCAATTGACCTTTTGTTTATTGAAATATGTTATTTTTAAAGTTTATTAAACAAAAACTTTTAACCTTATCCAAAAAGAGGTAAAAAAATTCATACCATAAAGTAACAAGAAAAGGAAATACATACTTTAAATGTGTAATAAATACAATTACGAGGGTTGTATGCCTTGACAAGAAAAACACATTTTTATGGTAAAATTTATTTAATTTTTCAACGTAGACTCTTTTTAGCTTGATACACTTAGTCCAGCGTTTTCCTGTTTTTTGTATCCGATCTAAAAAATACGATTTCTTCAACCATTCAAAATAGGTGTTTGTTTCAGTAATCACGCTTGAGCCAATTTTTTTTTTCGCCTAGCCTTTTTTTCATATTCGGAAATTGGAAATAACTGCTGGAGACTAAATCTGGGGAAAACACAAGTGTGCACGCGTACATTATCTTAATGAAAGACAATTTTTTTCATCGCCATATGCGGACGGTTTTCTTTCACAGCATGGTTCAAACAATCCAATAAGTTGAAATAATACTTTCCATTAAGCGTTTTGCCCTTTTCAAGATAATCGTCGTGTATTATGCCTCGTGGCCGGTAAAGTCGCTGTGGCCTTCTTTAGCGCCGATTTACCATCGAAAAAAAAAACACTTTTTCCACTGTTCTTTATTCCCTCTCTGACGCCAAAAATGATTTCAATTGCGCTTTAACATCGCCAAACATTCTTTTGAAGTTGACACACGTGCGTGTTTAATGTCAATTGTGAACAATCGCGGCACCCATCTTGCGAAAAGCTTTCTAATATCCCAATGAGTTGTTAAAATGTTCTGCACCCATGCAATTGAGATGCTTACAGTCTCAGCAATCTCACGCACTTTCACTCTCTGATCGTTTATCACTACATGGTGGATTTTTTCAATCATTTCTGATATGTTAACCTCATTTAAGTGACTTGGACGTTCTTCATCAAAAATGCTTATACGGCCGTATTTGAATGCAGCTGTCCAATATTTTATATTGTAGCGTGTCACTGCGCCCGCACATTGAGGCGCAATTTTGCAGCCCCTTATAATTTCTGAGAATGGATTGAGTAGATACTAATATTAAATAAAACTAAAGAAATTAAACATACACTAGCTCAGTTTTTCTTGGTAGAGTAATGTGGGTAAGAGATAATTTTTGTACGTCTTTTTGGAAATAGTCTCTACTGTTGTTTAAAATTTTTGGTTGTACAAATTTTGGGCACCATTCATTTTAAAATAAAAAGGATCTAACTTCAGCTAAAAAAATGAAAAAACACTGAAGGGTTATGTAGTTGTTAAGGAAAATTTTGATATGGTACAACCCTTTTGTCCTGAAAAGTAAGATGGGTGTGCAGTGACACACTAGCCTTAAACAAGAAAAAAAAGGTTTATTTATGATTAACTTAAAAGTTCTAACTTTTGCAGTTCTGTTATTACAAAAAGCCTTAGCCTAATAGGTGGTATTGCTAAATAAAATCCTTAAATCAGGATTAAAACTTTGCTACACACGATGTTGATGGTTCGTGAGGTTCACTTCACGAGTTATTAGTTCAAAACAATGTTAAATACACTTATCTCCGGGAAAATAGGTCTACTGATGGATATTCTGGTGACTTACGGTTTTCCTACGAGCTTCTAGGCCTTGAATTGAGCACTAAAACCGTTTTCACACTACTCCATCACTAATCTATCAGTACGGCTACATGATGAGAAGAGCCTACGACGGCTACTTGTTGAAAAAAAAAGCCAACTACGGCTTCATTTTGGAAAAAGCCTAGTACTCGACTTGGCTCTATGATGGAAAAAAAGCCAACTACGGCTACTGGATGGAAAAAGCCATGATCCGTGTCATCCGGACCCTTAAATATTTCGTAAAAATTACGTCTTCAAGATGGCTACTTCCCGGAAACAAATGTCCAGCCAATCGACGCATTAGAAACGAATTAAATAAATCCGGTTGGAAACCAGCAAGGCACACTGTAATATAAACGGCTTAGAAATCCGAGTGAACTACACTGCTTAAAAGTTAGTAAACACTGCTCGATATAAAAATGAAAAAAAAAAAATGTAAATTATAATGAGAAAACAGTAACATAACATGATCTTAAAATCTAGGAAAAAATGAATGTTACAATATTCGTTAACGAAGATGCAGAGTCCCCATAAACTTCGCTGAGTTCCGCTTTTGTCTCATCTTTCATTTTCTTTTTCAAAAACAAATATTTTATCACCGCTCGATATTCAATTTTTTCCATTGTTGTAAAATCACAAAAGTTGTTCTATTTAAATGGCTGCCACTCACAAACTAAATTCTGCAGCGATTTGAAAATTTGACAAGAATTTTGTGAAAAGTTATGTTTACGCCATCTCTAGCCGAGGTGAGGTACTTATCATACAATCCTCGTAGTATTGTATTGGTATAGAATGTACTATTAATTTATGCAATATATTTTTGATGACTTTTTGTTTTCTGAATATTCCTGCTGCTCTTCTCCAGAAGTTCATTTCCGTTGCTGTCAGCGTGGGTAAGGCTTTTTTCTTCAGAGGCGTTACTTCACAGGTATATAATGTGATACTTTTTACTATGATTTTATATATCCTCTTTTTGTTGATTTTATTTACAGATTTATCTCATAGAATGCTGCTTGGCAGTTTAATGGCCTTTCTTTTTACCTAGATATTGACTTGTAGTCGCCGTATTATTTTATCGTTGTTCGAACGTCCAGTATAAGATCTTTTTGTGAAAAGATTAAATATTTTGCCACCATTTACTTACAAATTTTAAAGCTAAATGGTTTTGATGTTTCCAAGAATGTGGATCAATTCTTAAAACTTGCTCAAAATGTATAAAACTATTCTTTATTGAAAAATATATATGTCTAAAGTTATTGCGTAAAATAAAAGACCAAGTATTGATATTTAATATGACAGATATCAGAAAAGTATAAATCTAACAAATTTCCTTTTTTTGCAGGTTCAATTTGTATTAGTCATGGTCCACGCTTTCCAACTGTTGTTCATCGAATGCGATTATCCCAAAGCCTTCGTCTGGTGGATTGGAATGCACGCAGTTATGTTTTACTTCCTATTCTCTAACTTCTACAAGGAAGCATATAAGAACAAAAAAGACAAGAAAGAAGTAAGTCTGTTATATTAATAATGATTTATGTACGAAATTTTCCATTTTTGTAACATCAAAAAAACAATACTTACCACGTCATTAAGTCTAAAGCCAGTTGCCATAAGATAAAATCATCAAAAATATTTTTATGGTCTTCGGACATCAATGCTACTTAAGGCAACTAATATTAAGCGCTACTTTATAGGTGTACGTCTGTACCTACTCATAACACATTAAATACCTAACATCCAGTTTATCATCCCGTGATTGGTACGCAGCGGTGAGAAGTCATTCTTAAAAAGTTGCGTCGAGTGGTCTTAATTTCCAAAAATGGTCTGAAAATATCCTGTACTGCGAAGATCGTTAATTTGGTCATAGTGTATGTACCGATTACTGATTAAATTTATTGAGAACTAGCTAATTTCTACGCTATATAACTATTATACAATGATTTGGTTAGAACAGGATTTACGATTTGGATCTTAAGATATATACATGACAGGAACCTAACTAGCTTAGCCTAGGTAACGAGTTTATATAAAAGTATAGAGACAACTTAAAATATTTCATGAGCAGAAAACTTAAAAGTAAACTTAATACTAATTAAGAGTAACTTAAACTAATCCAGTGGTAGGGAGTCGGTGGGTCTCAGCAGGCGGCGGTGGACTTGGCGTGGAGGGGAAGGGTAGGTGGTCCTGACTGTATGGTTGGGGTGGTGAATGACTTTATCCAGGAATTTGAGCTGAGCGCTGCTGATGAATTCCCGGATTGTGGGCGTCTGGAGGTCCCTGTAAAGCTGTTTTGGATGGTCTGGAGGATGGATCTGCGGGTACGTGACATTTGGCACCATGCTGAGCTGGAGTAGGTTATTCCGGCTCAGATGATCGTCTTGTAAATTATCAACTTGTTCCTGAACTTGTTCAGGGGTGGGTACAGCTTGCCGAGGAGTTGGTTGGCTTTGTTGGCGGAGGCGATAACCTGGCCCTCCCATACCATCAGCTTGTTGTAGTAGAGGCCTAAGTACTTGATGCTGATAGTGTATGTAGAATTCCGGTATCGGTGATCAAAAAAGAAAGCTTTTCTTTGTAAGTAATTGTTATGAGCTGAATATGAAGTAAAAATTACCCATAATTATTATTTTTTAACATATTTTTGAACTCCTAAAACCAATGATTTTTTAAATAAAATTGATGTCGATGTTCGGTGAATATTGACATCAATTTTCTCAATAATTGAACTGTAAATATAAATGTCTAGTAGAAAATGTATAGTCCGTTTAGGTATCAAAGAATACTTTAAGTTTAAAAAAACCGGCCAAGTGCAAGTCGGACTTGCGCAATTAGTGTGCCGTACGGTGGCTTTTAAAATAAAATAAAATCCTTAACTAGGCTCTCCTCACGTTTTCACGTTTTTTTTAGTCAATAATGTATAGTAGTTATAGCATCTTAGTTGCCTAATAGCCAATCAATCAATCTAGTTCATCTGATAATATAGGTAATAAATAACAATACTTTTATTGTTATTTATTACGTAAATATTTGTTTAATTATAAGCAAAAAAAAATAAAATTGTTTCGTCTCAGTACAGGAACAGCGCGCGACTCGGTAGTAGTAATGTACCGAAAATTATATTAAAAAAACCTCCACCATATTGTCCAGGCAAGGTGATAATTTTCGCTCAATCTACACTTTATAAAGGCTATTACGGAATTTGTTCAAAATTTTTTGAGCAGTACTTTTCGAGGTAAGATGGGAGGATTGCGATTTTTGTCAATTTTTTAAAAAACAATACAAAGAAAAGTGTGAGCAAGTATTACATGATATATATTTTGAAACTTGTGTTTCAACAAGCTTCCATTTGACACCCTACTCGATGATATGGTAAAAATTTCTTTTTTTACTTCCAGTTTCATCCCCCAAAACTTAAGTCAAAACTTAACTCTCAAAACTACAAGCCTCTGATTGGCCCTCAATTCCTATATTTGTGGCAAATTTTAACTTTATATGTGAAATAGTTTCGGAGAAAATCAGGTGTGACAGACAGACAGATGGACACCGAAATGATCCCATGAGTGTTCCGTGCGGAACACTAAAAATCGGAAAAACATTTTGTTAACACGCAGATCCAGAATACCTTCAAGCTCTACAACTTTATATTTTAAATGAGAGCTGCTTTATGGTAAGATTAATCACAAAAAAGTTGAGCGAGAAAAGGCCTTCAGAGTTATTTAGGACTGAAACCTTATATCTTCATCCGCACCATCTTTCTGATAGAAATATATTGAAGACTATACAATATATTTCTATATATAGGGGCCAAATCGAAATCTCATTTCGTTCAAGAGTTATTGCGTTAATAGATAGGCAGGCAGATGGAAGTGGAAACATTTTTCATGACCTAGGGGCTCTGAAATGTGAATAAATGGAAAAAGTCGGAGAGTGACGTTTTTATTGCAAAAAAGAAGTAAAAAATAAGCATTGCCTATTTTACAGAACCCGCCAAGGAACATGTCCCGCATTATTCATTAAAAATATATTTATTTGCGCCTCTGGGTGCAAAGTTAATTGAGCATTTCGTGAAAATATGTTAATAATAATTTTTTCGTCCTTGTCCGACTTTTTCCTCTCAAACCAAGTTCTGGCAGATTATTAACATTTTTTAATTGAGAGTATCGTTTCACCCACTTGCTAACAAATGCCCTCGACTTACCCACATACTCAGCAGCCGCTGTAGGCGTCATTTTCGAATCTTTTGGATGATTACATAGGAACACAGCCTCGAAGCGCCAATCGTATGCAACATTCATGTCCGGTAATGTACTCTAAGGTCAGTCAGTAAGTTTTGAAAGCGACACCTATGGAGCATCACTTGAACCAAATATTGAACACCCTTTTGAAGCTTCATCTGTCATATGAACACACCCTAAATTTCAAGTCGGTCTGTCAAGTCACATTGTTTATCAGCTGGGTGCCGCATTTGCTAACATCGGAACAAAAACGCACTCTAGAAAAACTAAACAACAGTTGGCTCGTTTCACAAAGAAAAAAATTGATTTTGTGCATCGATTTGTAACTATGGATGAGACTTGAGCTTACCAGTATGATCTGGAACGAGTACAACAAACCGCACGGTGAACTGAACCCGGTTGTTCAGCTCCAAAAAAGTGGTCAAAGTCAAAAGGAATCTTGTTGAACCTTTAAACCGGTAAAGCAAGCTCAGGAGAGTATTATTACAACCTTTTAGACCAGCTGGATTAGAAAATTCGTGAGAAAAGGCCTGTTTTGCAGAAGACAAAAAATCATCTTTTATCATGGCGGCAAAACTGGTCTGATTTAAGTACGAATTGTTGGAACATCCACCCAATTCACCAGATCTGGTTCCGTCCGACTTCTATCTGTTCCCAACCTCAAAAGATTTCTACGTAGGAAGTGTTTTTCAACAAATGATGAGGCGATAGTATCCGTAGATGAGTATTTTGAAGGTATTTTGGAAAAACCACTTCAGAAATGAATTGGAAAATTGCTGAAAAAATGTGTTGAGCTTAATGGAGATTATACTGAAGAATAACTGATTAATTCATCTTGTTTCATTATTAACTGATTTATAAATAAGGTTAGAACTGAACCTCTTTCCACAAAACTTTGTTTGCAGGAGTGCTAACACATACCTGAAAAAAAAAATGAATTTCTTTTCCTACTACAAATTATACGCGACCGCGCGGGTCGTATGCGGCCCGCGAGCGTCCTCCTTGCGGCCCGCGACTGTTTTGTATCATCATTCGGAATTATTTTAATTTCGCGCCAAAACTGAAATCTGTGACATCTGCGAAAGCCAACCTACCGCACTGGCCTACAGAACAATTTACTCCGCCGGCCGGCCGCGTAACTCCAGGAAAAGGCACGATTATTTAAATGCTTCTCTTTAGCTACCGATGAAAGTGATGACGTTCCAGATACTGCGGAGCTACTAATATTTATTCGCGGAATTGATGAAAACTTGTTTTTGAGGAGCTTTTACAGTTATGCAGTTCGAAAGGAACGACTACAGGGGAAGATTTATTTCGCTACTTAGAACAAGCGTTAGTATCAATGTAATTACCATGGGTAAAATTGATAAGCGTTACAATGATGGAGACAGAAACATGAGTGGACAAAACAAGGGCCTGGTGGGTAGAATTAAAACTAAACTGGCAGAGATATGTTAGGAAATCCCATTATTTTTCCATTATATTGTCCACTAAGAAGCGCTATGCTGCAAAGTTCTTGCATGGAAAGAAGTAATGGACATCGTAATAGCCACTGTAAACTACATCAGAAAAAATGGGTTGACACATCGCCAATTTCAACAGTTTCTGTCAGATATGGAAGCAGATCACCGGGATGTCCTGTATTATTCTGAAGTGAGATGGTTAAGTAGAGGTGCAGTACTGAAAAGATGTTTTGACCTCAGAAAAGAAATCAACACTTTTATGATCGAAAAAGGCAAATCTGTTCTAGAACTTACAGATCCTCAATGGTTAATAGACCTTGGATTTTTAACAGATTTAACTCATGAGTTAAATATGCTGAATATGAGGTTTCAAGGAAAACACAAATTAATATCTGATATGCACACAGACGTTAAGGCATTCCAAATGAAAAACAAGCTCTTCATAAAACACATTGACGAGAAAAAGCTGGACCATTTCCCGAATTGTAAAAAAGCTGTCAAGGAAGTTGGAATAAATTTTCATTAAAAAATGATAAAATGAAATGCATTTTAATGCAGCTACAAAATCAGTTCAACGACAGATTTTGTGACTTCGAGAAGGTACCGAGTATTTTACAAAGGAATGTAATTGATCTTCAATCTAATGACTCCCTCAAAAACTCTTCTATGAAATCAATGATCTTGTTAAATTTTATGGCACTTTGCCATCTAATTTTGACGATTTGAAAAAGTTTGCTCAGCAATCAATTACAATTTTTGGCAGCACTCACTTATGCGAACAAACTTTTTCAATTCTCAGTTACAGAAAAAATAAATATTGTCTCGTCACAGATGAGCATTTGAGTGCCAATCTACGAATTTCTACGACAGATATGAAAGCAAACATTCTACAAATAGCCAGTCAAATACAGCCTCAAAAATCACATTAATTTTTGATTCGTCTCGCATGTATGGTTATTTCGAAGTTCTCATTTAATTTGTCTCTTTTTTTCTCATTTTCTTTTTGTCATTGTTCCTACTTATTAATAAAATATAAATAAAATGATGATGAATAAAATGTAAAAGTAAATATTTGTGTTTTTGCATTTTTAATATCATCGACATTAACAAAACCTATTAAAAAATTAAGAACAATGCGGCCTGCCTTTATTTCATTTCCCCACTATGTGGCCCCTGCCTGCTAAAAGATTGCTGACCGCTGAGCTAAAGTAGTTGCCTAAACCTAATAATAATAAAATATTTTGTTACAGAAGAAAGCTCTGGCAAATGGTACATCAAATGGCGCGGCTAAAACACCAAGATCACAAATTGGAATTTGCTTTACGACTCAAACAGCGCTTTACGAAAATACCGACACTAAAGGAATGGGCAACGGATACACTACTTCAGATAATAATAAACTAAGGAACCGAGCGTATATAGACAATGGAGAAGTGAATGGAAAGCACTAGTGTGGTGTTTTTTCTTTTTTTAATTTTAGTGTTTCAGCCATTTTCCAAAGACTTTTTAGGTGTAACCAATCATGAACTGTTGCATGTAAATATTAGTATGTTATACAGGTGTTTAAAGAAACATATCTAAAACATCACTGTGTAAAAGGATGAATAGTAAACAGATATAAATTTCACGTAACGATTACACTGTAATTTTATAAAAAAAATGTAAATATTATTTAAACTTTTTTTCCTTTCATTTTATTTAACATAAATTAACTCGTGAAATGTATATACATTTTACCTATTAAATGATAGTATAAAAAATGTGTAAAATAAATTAGAATTGATAAAAAAGGCAAATTTTTTGAAATTTGTCGAGGACAGTGGTTTTTGGTTTTAGTCGATTAAAACTCGTTTAAACCACTTGACAAAATTATCATATCATCATTAACTGCATATATGTAATACTCCTTTATAGCTAGCGCCCTCTATTTGCCTGTAAGAGAAAAGCAAGAAGAGAGTAGATTACTAACGCGCAGGCGCGCCTCTTATATACACAACATATAAACATATTCCATTAATTGATTATCTAATCCAAAATTATATTTATAAGTCTTATAAATATAAATAATTAACTTAACTCGCACTGAATTAATATATTCTTATATACATCGATTGAAAGCATGCGCAGTTCGTCCGAAGTTCCGAGCTGGGATGCGAGAGAGAAACGATCGTCTATACTCTGCTAACGGCGATACACTTCTCTCTCAATCTAGTTATACAGGAGTATTACATATATGATTAACCGTAACGTCATCCATGACATAAAGAATTTTGCGCAATTAAGAAAAACCTTATAAAGAGTCATTCACAAAATCGGTTCAGCCGTTTAGGATCCAGAAAGTAAACAGATTCAGAAAGAAATTCTCACCTGGTCTCAGTATAAACACGAGATCCTATTATAAATTAGGGAGATTGCGTTTGAATTTGTTTCTTGTTACGTTCTAGAGATTGAACCGATATTAAAGAATAACGTTTTAAAGCGTTGATCCTGGTTGAGCGAATTGCAATGATATATTATATATATATATATATATATATATATATATATATATATATATATATATATATATATATATATATATACGTATATATATATATATAAATATCCACGTATATATACCGTGCGTTTCCACGTCAACCGTGCCACCCATGAGACCAAAATTTGACGCAAGGTAGGTAAATGAGCGGAGACTTAAAAAACTCGTATTGATGTGTACTTTTGAAATCCGATGGGCCTTTTGAGAAATTCAATGCAAAATGGCGTCGGCAACGGTAAAAATTCCAGTCGATCAAATTATATGGAGTATAATAAAGGTGAGTGATTATGTAAAATTTACCAACAAATATGTTTTTTGGTTCGCTGATTATAAAGTCCAACTAGGCAAATTATACCCGCGAAATCCAATATGGCGTCTTGAGTGAGCAAAATCAAGTAATTTTTAGTAATATTTCTAGTAAAATTTAAAAAAGCACCTTTTTTCTTGTCCATCAGTATTGCATTTCGCCCTTGGCATAATCGATTATAAGTGTTTTGTCGTCATTATTTTTTCCAATATAGCGGATCAAAATGGCGTCAGATTGGCAATAGGAAAAACTAGTGCTTTGAGAAGTCTTGCTTTAGTTGCTTTCCGAATATTGTGGTCTCTCCAGATTTTAACCAGTCTACCCAAAGCTTCTGTTGCCATTCCAATTCTTCACTTTATTTCTGGCTCGGATACTCCTTTGTTCATTATTCTTGTGCCGAGATAAATAACGCTACCGCTATCCCGAATAAGTTGCAGTGGTAGTATTTGAGATTTATCCACGATCATCAAACGATATTTGGCTCTTTTCAGACGCAATATAAAAATTAGACGAGCCGATGCAAGTCACTTTTCTAGATTTGGCAAAAGTATAAATGCTTGATACTGTTGACCATAAAATACTATTAGATATACTATATTACAGTGGAATAAGAGGAAAAGCTCACGATCTAATAAGTAGCTCTGATAACAGACAGCAGAGAGTAAGAATATATAGTGAATATAATAAAATAATAATGGGTGTACCCCAAGGTACGATACTCGGACCACTATTATTATCTATGTTATGATCTATTAAAGGGGATGTAATGATACAATTCTATCATATGCCGATGATACAGCAATCATATCGACAGAGGATCAAGCTCAAATTAAAAATGAATGAATATCTTGCAAAAGCTGCAAGATGGCTGGTGCTGAATAAGCTGTTTTTGAAATGTAACTATTTGATAATATTCCAAAACAAAAAGAAATAAAAATAAATGATAAAAAATAAAAAATTGTAAATATTTAGTAATTATATTCGACTACAACCTTAATGGTAATCTAGTGATAACAAGTGTAATAATAAAACAAACCTACCAAATAACCTAGTATTTGTCACTGAGTATGTCTTCGGGGTCGCTGACCATGAATTCATAGTCCAACTAGCCCAATTCCACCTGCAAAATCCAATATGGCGTCTTGAGTGAGCAAAATTTGAAAGAGCACCTTTTTTTGTCCATATGTATTGCATCTTACCCTTCGAATAACCGATCATAAGTATATCGTCGTCATTATTTTTTTCAATATGGCGGATCAAAAATGGCGTCAACTTGTAAAGAAAACCTCTGGTAGTGGAATGATAACAAATGTGATAATAAAATTAACGTATTAAATTACCTAGTATTTGTCAATCTGTGTAATTGCGTTTTGTTATCAAGCTATTATGCGTGCGCCATATTGGATTTCGCGGCTATAATTTACCTAGTTGGACTTCAAATTCATAATCAGCGAACCAAAAAACATATTTGTTGGTAAATTTCACATAATTAGGAACCTTTTTTTCATTATTATACTCCATATAATTTGATCAACTGGAATTTTTACACGTTACCGACGCCATTTTGCATCCGCCATATTGAATTTCTCAAAAGGCCCATCGGATTTCAAAAGTACACATCAATACGAGTGTTTTTAAGCCCCCGCTCATTTACCTACCTTGTGTCAAATTTTGGTCTCATGGGTGGCACGGTTGACGTGGAACGTCACATATATATATATATATATATATATATATATATATATATATATATATATATATATATATATATATATATATATATATAATATGCTTAGTTAGTGCTTATTTTATTTTTTATTATATTTTTTAATAATTATGTTACGAGGAATTCGGCTAAACTATATCAGAAATCTACATAACTGCAACGGTTGTAAAAGTTTTTTTGAAAATTTTGATTTTTGTAACTGTTTTTTAAAACACAGCATAATTTACAAAAAAAATTCTAATTACCAGAATAGTAGATTGATTTTAAGGTTAGTTAAAATTTGTTCAAAGGAAGTTTGAACACTTGGTGTAATAGAAACTTAAACGTATTAAACATCAAGGACTATGTCTTTAAAAAACGGTATTATCTACTTTGCCAATTTAATTGAGATTTTTAATAATTAGAATAAGGTTAAAATTAACTACTGCTTTGTTATGTAATATTTGCAAGACACTGGATTTTCGTTTTTTTAATTAGTCCATTCAAAGTAGGCCCGATCGTTTTGATTATTTAAGTTATCAATACCAATTTTGACCAGGACTGTCTTAAATTAGAGCCTCATTTTCTCTATAATCTGCTTACAGTAGCTGTAAGCGTTCTTGTTTTTTGATAAATTGTCAATCTTACGAAGACTCACAACGGTGGTTAGTGGCTTCCGAATATGTCTAACTTTACAACCCGGGGGGGGGGGGGGGGAGTGACTCTTTACCGTGTCCAATAAAAGGTTAAATATTTCAATTTTTTGAAAAGACTGAAAAACAGATCTACCGGTGGATTTAGTTGTAATTAAAGGATTGTATTATGACAGTACATCATATTATAGCATGTTCATTAGGATTAATCCTCTGGGCTAAATGTCAGTAAAGTCAAGGTTTCATCATCTTTTTATTCACAGAATAATAACGAATAAAATACATTTTATATTAAAAATAAAATTTAAACGAAAAAAACATTATTTGAGAGAAAAATTAATTGCCAAAAAAAAAATAAATTTGAGAGATTAAATTAATTGCTATTTACATATGTGAAAAGCTAGTTTAAAAATAAATTTTATTTTTAATGGTGTCGTCCATTAGAAACTGTTGTTAACAGTTGAAATATACAAAAATTTTAAAAATGTACCCTAATAATTCTTACGTTCCTGACTAAGTGTACGACCCTTAGCGGCCGCAATTTAAACCTAGAGATCGCTGTTTGCCAGTTGACGTATGAGTGTAGTTTTTGATTGTAACTGGATTCTCGCGATATTTATGTTAATTTTCTTATAGAGATTCTGCAAGCATTTGATCCGTAAAAATGCCATCTACCAGGGGTACAAGTATGAAATGCAGATTTTTTTTCTAAAAAAACATGTTAAGTTCGGAAGAATGATAAAAAGTACTTTATTCAAAGTATGCTCCATCACTTGTTATACATTTTTCCCCATCTTTCGGGCAATTCGTGAATACCACGTCAGTAAAAATCTTCCCCTTGCTGCGAACCACTCATCAAGCCATTTTTTCACATCTTCGTACGAACCAAAGCGCTGCTCAGCAAGTGCGTGACCCATCGATGCAAACAAGTGGTAATCGGAAAGAGCCAAGTCTGGTGAGTAAGCCGCATGGGGTAGAACTTCCCAGCTAAGTGCTTCCAACGTGTCGCGAACTGGTTTTGCCGTATGTGATGGAGCATTGTCATGAAGAAAAATGACTTTGTGTTGCCTCTTTCGGTATTCTGGCTTTTTTTCAAGCATCGAACGGTTCAAATCGGTCAATTGTTGTTGGTAACGTTTAGTATTAATCGTTTCCACAGGTTTTAACAGCTCATAATAGACCACGCCCCTCTGGTCCCACCAAACACAGAGTATCGTCTTTCTGCCAAAGCGATTCCCATGATTTTTTGCGCTTGGGATTCTCAAAATAAATCCACTTTTCATTCCTGTAACTATACGATGCAAAAACGACTTCCTTTTGTACCGAGCGAGCAAAATGTCACACGTGTTTTTGCACTTTTCCATTTGCCTGTCGTTCAATTCATGTGGTACCCATCTACCGGTCTTCTGAATCTTTCCCATCTCGCGTAGCGATTAGAAACAGCTTGTTGACTAACGCCCAATTGCTCGGCGAGTTGTTTTTGTGTTTGCGAATCATCTTCGTCCAACAATACTTGCAATTCCACATCTTCGTATTTTTTTTGGCGGTTTTCCACGTTCCTTGTCTGCAACATCGAAGTCACCACCGCCGAAACCATCGTTCACACGTATCTTGCGATGGAGTATGTTCACCATAAGCTTCTCGAAGTAATCGGTATGATTCAACAGCAGTTTTCTTCAAATGAAAACAAAAATTAATGCTGTCCGTGAATACTCTTTGTTCGGTATAAATTTCGACATATTGAACACAACAACACAACACTATGCACACACTTTTCCAATTTATCACTCGTGCGCGTCTGACACTTGTTGATGACACAACAAAATGGCGCAGTATCAAATCTTTATAGCACAAACTGCAGTGGTGCACCATCTGTTGTCTGAAATCCACATTTCATACTTGTACACCTGGTAATTCATATGCCTCTATCAATTAGGACCAGAGAAAGACCTAAATAAAATAGTCCTGACAAAAACTTTTATGGAGGATAGACGACGGTAGTAGAAGTATGGACAATTTACTGTTATTTTATTACTTACGATTTAATCACACCTCGTCAACAATATTTACTCGCTTCCCTCCATATTTGTTTACAATTATCAGCGTCCTCATGGGTAATATAAGATAGGTATGGACAAGCTACAAATGACTTTCTTAAGAATATGATAAGAAAAAAGACTTGAAGAGATTTTTTTATATCGGAATTGGAATATTCACCATCTTGTAAAATATATGTAAGATAAATTAATATGCCAGAAAATCAATAATACCGCTAACCGTAATATTATTAGAGAAGAATTGTAAATATATATAACACTGTGAATGGCCGATCTAGATATTTTAAACTTCCCCACCAATTTATATTTATAATTCTCTGTGATAAACCATGCACCTATTTTATTGTTTGCGACCAGTTATGAGGCTATTGTAAGCCACTCTCCCCCGCGGGATCTGCAGTGGATGTAGAGGAGCCACTCATTATGGTTCCTATAAAAATCCTACTCAGTATGAGTAAAATACAACAAACTTATTGTTACAGTATTTTTTGTCAAACAACCTTTTGCTGGACATCGTGTCGCGAATGAAGTACGAGGTGTCTCATAAAAACCTTAGGTTTCAAAATGCTCATAAAAAAGTCTTTATTGTATAATAAACTGCAGTTCTTGGAAAGTGGAAGATGTTTAGTTACCGACCGATTACTAAGCAAGCGGTGAAATTATTCTTTGGTGATCGGTGCCATTTCTTGCCGGATATTTTCTTTTAGTTGTTCCAGGGAGATTGTTACTGTAAACTTTGGTTTTGAGATCTTCACAAGAAAAAATCCATCGGCGATAAATCAGGGCTACCTGGAGGACAACTTATTTAATCAATTAATCCCATTTGATTAACGAAATTGGGCGTCTGGGCAGTGTCAGTTATGGGTCACTGAATATGTTAATTCCATTAAACACTTCTTTTATGTTCAATTTATACAAAATTTTAATTATTGCTATATTTTGCTTATCTTTTCTTTTTACCTATTCAATGATTTTTAAAGAAATGTTTAAGTTATTTAAAGAATTAATGCGTGAAACGGCTTCTTTAGAGAAAGAGGTCCGTTATACCATACAATCCCTTAATGTTGGTAACCAACTATCTGAAAACAGCAAATTTTCTCTTATAAAGAAGCATGGCTAAAACCTTATTTTCGGTCCTCTGCGTAGGCACATGTTTACATAAAAAATCATAAGGAGTTTTGAATGAAAAACGTGGCGGGCATACCAAAAATGATTAAAAATATGCAAAATGTCAGGTGGTTTTGCTTTTCACATAACTACTTTGTACACTTAGAAAATCTAGTGCATTTTCCAACTTGTGTACCAACCGTCTGCCTTACAACTAGAAGCAATTGTTCGAAACATCCTTAAAATTGTATATACACAGACATTCGACATTTTGTCAAGAAGTTTAAAATAGTTGCTTTAAACAAGCTGTGTAGAAGTTATTCTCTAATAGATTTTAAGGCCACCTGAATGTTCGACACATTTTACGTTTCATTTTTTTACAGACTCTTTTTAATCAAAAAGCTTTTCCACTTCACATTCTATCTAAGCTATAATACATACTATGTTTCATTTGTCTACGCAAAAGTCCCAAAATGATCTGGGTCCTATTAACGGAAATTAAACTGCTTAAAATTGTATAGATAGTTAAGTAAAAATTTACTAGCATTTTAATTTCTGAATCCAACCCACAACACAACTTTAACCATAGCAAGGTGATAAAAAAAAGTCTCTTATACTATTTTCTAACATATTGTCTGCATTCTAGCGGATAAACTTAAAAACTTTATTGTGTTATTAGTTATAATTATAAGTTAGAAGTAAGCATTTTTAGCTAGAATATTTGGTATTTATTAATGCTTAAGGTGTGTGTCTACCTTATGGTTCAGTTCAAGTTAACTAGTCAAATTTATTTTGAACAAAATATTTACCTTTATGTTTTTACATTTGCATGAAGATCTCTTAAAATTACTTTATAAATATGCTGGATCGAGAACGTTGGAGCTGGTATCCCAAAACACAATATGCTCGACATATCCTCTTACCAGGGAACTGAATAAATGAAACGCTTGGCCAAAACCAAACGTCTATTTCCGCTAAATTTTTGATAAACGTACAATAAGCAAGTTAAGAATGTTTAACTTGTCTACGTTATGTTACTGAAGACAAGCTGTTTGTCTATATCCTCTCTGTTACACACATACATATTATTTGTCTACTACGCTGGTCGCCAATCCTTTGGAAAAGTTACACAGAACACTCAAATTTTGATCGAAAATTAATGCTCAAAAACACGCCAACATGTCGCAACATTTCTGATCTGATCAAACATTGATTCATCATTTTCAACTGTAAATATTTCAAAAAGTATCGAAGAGATAAGATTATCTCACTGATGACTATTGAACTACATCAATAACTTACTTTTAACAAGAAAGAGGAAAATAATTCCTTTAAAATTACACCTACAAATAATAGAAAACCCAAATTTATTAAAGATGTTATTGATATTTGATTTTTTATCTTATTTATTACGATATTCGATTAATAAGGTCGGAATTTCAAATTTTTCTTTAGGGGAGCAAACAGTATATTAAATTTTAGTTAAAAACAAACCAAAAATTAACACAAAATCATACTTTGTGGTATTTTAGGTAAGAGGAACAAATAAACGCTGACTCCTTCAAATGATGTTACTGGGAAAACCATTGATTGCTCTGAACCTAAAAAAACTCGCCACAATTAAGCTCAATATTATATAAAAATAAAATAATAGTTTAATATAAGAAATGCATTGTTTCAACAGGTTGCACTTGTATCTGAAAAATATTTTGTTCAGACTAGCAAACTATCTTAAATTAATACTACATATAAGTTTATCTTTTTATACTTGGTACATTAAAGGTTTATTGCAACATAAGTTTAAATCCGTAAATTGTTTTTATTATATTTTGTAATATATTTTTACAAAAATAAATTCTAAGTTATAATAAAGTTGTTTTTGTTTTAGAAAATAAATGAACATTTAATAAGATTGGGTGCATATTTAAATTTGTAACGGGTGAGGCATAGGGAGTGTGACAGTATTTTTCAAAAACATTATTAACAACTGGCAATATTTGCAAATGGCCGTTACAAATCCTGCCCAAAGGAATTTCACACTCGGTAAAAATCTTTTAAAATCAAATCTTTTAATTGGGTGTGGAATAATCGATGACAAAACTGTCGCGTCCAACATAACGAAAAATTCAAGCAGCATGTATATCCACGGCCCAATTGCGAACAGTAGTGTTTGAGATAAAGAGCACCTTTTTTTTTATGGATCTAGCACACGTGCTGTAGGGAAGTCCCTAAAGCGCAACAGGAGCGGCATGTGTGCGGAACAAGTGATTCACGTTGTTCTTGAATCGCTGTAAATTGTACTCGGTGGGAAACAGCCCTGCGCAAATTACTCCAAAGGGATGATGTCCTCCATATAAAAGACTGCTTCAAAAGCGTTGTACGCGGAGTAACAAGCTGAACCTCATACGGATGTGAAGTATTAACCGACATGTATTTCTAACAAGCACCGCTCTGGGAAGAATTAGGCGGGCTACATTCTTTGAACACTTTCCATGAAAATACTTGTAGAACAGACTCAAGTCGCCAACCGTTCTTCGATGTTCCAGAGAATCAAGGCCGCCGGTCAGTTCCGGGTCTCCAATCAGACGAACAGCTCTTCTCTGAATAGAATCCAACAAATGCAGTGTGTGTTTGGGAGCGGAGCCCCAAACATGGGAGTAGTATTCCATAATTGGTCGAATTTGAGCTTTGCAAAGAATTAACAGTTGTTGTGGAGTGTAAAGCTTTCTGGTTCAAAATAATATTCCCAACTTTTGAGAAGTTCTTCTTGATATGCCTGCAACATGTTCATGCCAGGACATATTTGCTCCCAAATTAACGCCCAACAAATTGAGTGACGATGCTAGGGGAATGGAGTGCCCCGACATGACTATGTCGGATTCAGCAACGTTAACTTTTTTAGAAAAAACTGCCGCCTGGGTTTTTATAGCGTTAAATTCCACTTGGTTACTGTCACCCCAAGAATTCCTTCAGGTCTTTGTTAAGTTGAACGACCTCCTGCTATCTGCGGATATTCGCCTGAGTAGCCGACGTCCAAGCGTTCAATGTGAATGGAGAGTTAAGCGTACTGTCATCTGCAAAGCTGTAGATTGGATTCCCGGTCTTTTCCAGCAGATCGTTATTGTAAATGAGAAAGAGAGTAGAAGACACTATGGAGCCTTGGGCCACACCGGCGTTGATAGTGAAGGTGATAGAAAGAAATCCGTCGACCGCTACTCGTAAAGAACGCTCTCTGAGGAAACATGAGAGCCACAAACAGAACTTTTCAGACATACCATAAGAGCGTAGCTTAGCCAACAGTCCATCGTGCCAAACACAGTTGAATGCCTTGGATATATCAAGAGCAAACGCTCGAGATTCTCCAAAGTGTTCAATTGCGTTGTTCCAAACATGTGTTACATAAGTCAGAAGATCTCCTGTTGATCTATGTTTACGAAAGCCATATTGGTGATCGCTAATAATGTTGAATTCTTCAAGATATTTTAGATATTATTGAAAGCAGTGCGACTGGTCGGTAGTTATTTGGCAAGGTCTTCTTGCCTTTTTTAGGTATTTGCTGAACTGTGGCACATTTCCAGCAGGAAGGAAATATTCCCTTTCTGTAGGATAGGTTGAAAAGTTTACAGAAAACTGGTGTTAGTTCTCTGGCACAGTTTTTGAGAACTATGGCAGGTGTTCCGTCAGCGCCACAAGCCTTTTTGGTATCTAGCTTCATTAAAATACGCTTTATGATACGCTGTCTGAAGACAACATCGGGCATCCTTGACTGCCATATGGGAATTTTATTCCTTGGAATCAACAGTAGAATGTGAAGCAAAGAGTTCAGCCAACAAGTTCCACTGCCCAAAAGGTCCTGGAATTGTTGGGACAAGCGAGAAGTTTGTTTCTAATTCGTTGATTGTGTTAAGATTTTTACGCCATTGTCAGTAGGCAAGATGTTTAGGAGCAGCAGCTTCTTTGCATTTTCGGTTAAACCAAGGCTTGCCTTGGAGGGGCATTTCTTCGAAAAAGTGTGAAGCTTCCATACGAGCCAAAATAACATCGGAGATTTCCCTGGCGCAGTCAAATGGGTTGTCGGATCGGAAACAAACGTCTATCCAAGGGGAAATTCGAAAATATTCCATGAGATCTTCCCATTTAGCAGATTTGTAGTGCCAAATCTTGCGCAGCTTAGGCGCCTCTCTGTCACTGATGGGTAGGATTCTCGACGTCGAAAGCAGTTTATGGTCGGAAGAACCTAACGACGGATTTACGATGACCGTGTAAATCTCCGGATTAGTGGTTAAAAACAGATCAAGAAGACTGGCAAACTCCCCGTCTCGATCAGGGATCCGTGTTGGTTCGTCAATAAACTTAGTTAAGCTACATTTAACAGTACAACAGGGGAAATTTTATATATGAAATGTTCCTGTAAAGCCGGTAAAGGTGATAAATGCAAACATATCCTCGCAACTCTTTTATATTGTTACCGGTAAGATTCTAACCTATAAATATAAATAATAATAAGTTTCAATTTTTGAACGAAAATTATTTTTTTACATTTATTGTAGTAACGAGCTAAGTGTTTTAACCTGAACTGATATCAAATGTACTTGAAAAATGAAACGTCAAGAGGCATTAGAAACACTCGAACAGGAAAAATTTTAACTGGTTTCAAATTAAATGCCAATTCACTTCGGAGGTTAATATTTATTAACTATTTATGACTTTGAATGAATACAAAATAACTGAGACATATTTTATCAAAATAAAATCCGAGTCATGTTATCTAATAAGAAATTTTTGTTTGACACATATAAATAAATGACTGTTCAAGAATAAATAATTTTAGTTACCTGGAAGAATATAATTTTCTTTTTTTCTTTTTTAAAATGTTTAGAACAAACTTTAGCATCAATTGGAATTTTTCATTCAATTCGGAGAACTTTTTCCACACTTTCAATCTGGCAACTTTTTCCAACTTGCCCAATGCATTAACAATATTTATATAACTCTCGTTTTTGGAAATGGGTGAAAATCCACATTTAAATCTTTTTGCAGGCGACTTTCACAATTGTAAACGCAGTTTTAAGAAAATTTGTAATAATAATTTACACAGACGCTTATGACAGATTTAAAAAAAGCACCTCAAGTTTAATTCCGGAAAAAGTCTTGAGTTGTCGTATTGAATAGGTAAGATCCCAAATGGGATCTTACCTGTGGGCGGAGCCTACTATGATTCTTATTAAGATGTCCGAAATATAGGTGCAGATTTAAATTTGTAATGTGTGAAACATAGGGAGTATGAGAGTATTTTTCAAAAAAATTATTAACAATTCGCAATATTTGCAAATGGGCTAGTACAAATCTTGCCCAAAGGAGTTTCACACTCGGTGAAAAACTTTTAAAATCAAATCTTTTCCTTGGGTGTGAAATAATCAATGACAAAACTGTCGCGCCCAACATAACGAAAATTCAAGCAGCATGAATATCCATGGCCGAATTGCGAACAGTAGTGTTTGAAATAAATGGCATATTCTACAGTAGAATAGGGGAAATTGTAAAGCCAGTGAAGGTGAAAAATGCAAACATAACCTCGCAACCCTTTTCTATTGTTACCGGCAAGATTCTAACCGATAAATGCTTAATATTTACATTTCAATTCTTGTATGAAAATTAATTTTTTACAATGATTTTAGTGACGAGCTAAGTGTTTTATCCTGCACTGATATCAAATGTACCTGGAAAATGAAACGTAAAGAGGTATTGGAAACATTCGAACCGGAAAAAAAATTTAACTGGTTTTAAATCAAATGCCATTTCACTTCAAAGGTTAATATTTATTAACTTTTTATGATTTTGAATGACTACAAAATAATTGAAACAGTATTTGATCGAAATAAAATCTGAAAAATGTTATCTAATAAGGAATTTTTGTTCGCAAGTACACAAATTACAAAAAAAAAAAAAAAACAAATAACTGTTCAAGAATAAATAATTTTGCTTACCTGGAAGAATGTAAACTTCTTTTTTAAAAAGTTTAGAACAAACTTTAGCATCAACTGGGATTTTTCGTTCAATTCGGATAACTTTTTCCACACTTTCAGTCTGTCAACTTTACATGCATGAAAAACTATATTTAAATCCTTTTGCAGGTGACTTTTACAATTGTAAACACAGCTTAAAATTATAATTTTTTTTTTTTGATTTTTTACGAAAAGTAAATTTTCGGTGTTCATTTTTAAGAAAATTTGTAACATTAATTTACATAGACGCTTATGATAGATTTAAAAATGCACCTTAAGTTTAATTCCTGAAAGAGCCACGAGATGTCCTATTGAATAGGTAAGATCCCAATAGTTTACGTTCTAAATGTACCTAGTAATCCCATAAATACTGTTACAAACTTTCACGTACGCCCTCTATAAACGTTAACACTTTTTTAGTAAAATTATTTATAGGTTATGTTACTCAGTTATGGTGTGTAAACATATTTACAATTTGAATTTTTTAAACAATGCAGTGGGGTGATCGAGAAAATAAGATTGTTGGTGTAGCTTTATGTTAATGTGGCATGGAAAAAAGCAACATTTTTAAGGCCTTAAAACCGCTTAAAATAAATCGTATGGTTGTTTACCGAGCGATAAAATTATTTACTGAGACGGGAGACATAAAAAACAGGCAACATTCAGGAAGACCAAGGACAGTTTGAACGCCACAAACTGTTAAAGCTCTAAAAGCGCGAATTGATCGAAATCCTCTCCTCAAACCTCGTGAGATGAACATTTCGAAAAATTTCATGTCTCGTATTATTAAAGAAGACCTAAGACTTGGCGCTTATAAGAGACACATTGGTCATTTGCTAATGGAAGATTTAAAGCGAATACGGTTGCAAAAATCTAAAAGTTTGGTGAAGGAATACGCTATTGACAGAAAAATTTTGTTTACCTACGAAAAAATTTTTACTGTGGAACAATCTTTCAATAAGCACATGTCAGATCTTTTAAGGAAGTGTCCGAACTTGTTCCAAAAGTTCAAAGGGGTTATCATTCAGCATCAGTTATGGTTTGGTGAGGAGTTAGCTTTCATGGGGTTACCAGTATTCATTTTTGTAAAAAAGGTGTGAAAATTTCGGCTAAAATATATGAACTACACTATTTTAGAGAACGTTATGAAACCGCTAAATCATACTCTTTTCAAAAATAAGTATCGGGTCTTCTGCGCCAGGACACAAAGGTAAAGCAACACAAGCATGACTTCAACAAAATGTACCTTCATTTAGTATTACAGAGGATTGACCTTCTGCAAGTCCTGATCTAAATCCTTTAGATCAGGGCTGTCCAGGCGGGAGACGTTTACGGGTCAATACAAATTACGAGATGGACTGGCGAGCATTGTTCTTCATTAATTTCTCTTTTACAATTTTGACAATGTCGACTTCAATATTCCTCGTTACTAAATGCAGTGCGTGAACAAGTAACTTATTCCTTTGCGGGCCGTACAAATAGGAGTCGCGGGCCGCGATTTGGATACCCCTGCTTTGGATTATAAACTATGGTCCCTCTTTGAGGGTACGGTTTGTTCTAAAAGACATGCCCATCTAGGCTCTTTAAAATGAGCTTTAACAAAAGCGGCGGACAATTTTCCGTTGGATCAAGTGCGTGCTGCCATAGATGACTGGCCTTATAGTCTGAGGGCTTGTGTAAAGCAAGGGGGGGACATTTTGAATAAATGTTAAATTAATTTTGTCATTATAAATACAGTGCGACCTCGATTATCCGGACTAATTAAAACTGCGGTGATCCGAATTAGTAAATAATTCGAATTACTGAAGCAGGACAATATTTATATTAAAAAACGAATCATTTAATACGAAACAACTAAAAAATAGTACAGTACATAGAATAATATTTAAAATAGAAGCATATCTTATCAAGTTTTATCTTATTTTGTAAAAAAATTTGTAATCTTTGTTTGCTTGACCCTTCTCTGGTTCATCATAAAAGCAATTTCAATCTTTGAAGTACAAGAACATCACTTAGAGGGATATCATTTTCTTCTGCCCATCTCATGCACACATTGAAACTTTTAACTGCCTCATCATTCTTCACAGTGTTCTTAACAGTCTGGTTTGTATTAGTATTTAACTCTGAACCTTCATTACACTCTCGTGTTGTTCATCTGTATCATCTATGTCTTCCAGTGGTAACAAATTTCCATCATTTTCAAGCCAATTACATATTTCCACGTTCGTGAGATTCTGCTCAGTGAGAACATTCAGCATATCTGAAACATCTGTTAAATATTTACGAATTAACCAAAAAAATACTAAAAGAAAAATTTCAGGCTTTAACTTTCATTTCTTCATTCGTGGAAAGCACATTGTGCCGCAATTCACTCAGAGGAATCAGATCTTCAGCATCATATTCAGTGTCTGGGTTGGTATTTGCCACATAAGCCATAATTTTGGGCCAGCACTTTTTCAAGACTTCAGGGGAGACTGTTTTCCATGAATTGCATAGTAGACATACAGCATCTTTTAGGTTAATGCTTTTTAATAATCTAACAAGGTTCTCTTCATTATTTGATAAAATATGGGCAAAAGACTTTTCCGATAAAATAATTTTGTCAGTCTGATTGCATTCTGGTCCATAGGCTGCAAAAGTGCAGTACAATTTGGTGGAAGAAATAACGTTGTAAACTGTCCATCCTCACTAGTCAGCTCTTCTATAGTTTCATGGCTCAAAGCCAAAATCAACGATTAGCAGGGCTCTTTCAGGCAAGTTGAGACTTCTTAAATGACTTTTGACTTAACGAATAAAAGAATGATGAAATCAGTCTAAGAAAATTGCGGTAGTGGTCCATGCATTGGCAGATGATTTGTACTCAACAGGTATGTTCACATTTTTAAAAGCCCTCGGATTTGTTGCCTTTCCTATCACTAACAACTTTAATTTTTGTGATCCATCAGCATTGTAACATGCTAGAAAGGTAACGCGTTCTTTGTTTATTTTTTGATCTGGTGCGGAACGAATCAGCGTTTTTTGATTCCCGTAGGTTTCAGTGTAAAACTTTTGCTTTGCCTGGTAAAATTTCGTAGGAAATCGGGACATGCCTTGATCGTTGCGTACAAAACCATGTATACAAACGAGTTTCCATTTCTAGATATTCGGCTTTTCGTAAGGTTTTCCTGACGCCAGGACCGGAATCACATTTGGAAATAAATCTAAAAGAAGTTACACGTCCATAGTGAGTGTCCAAAATTATCTTTAAAATAAATCATATATACATACCTTTTGATTTTCCCTTGCTTCTTTTTTATATCCGAAATTATAGATGTCCTACTCCGTATTCATTTGCCAACAGTTTTCCGCTTTCACCAAGAACTAATCTTTCTAATATATCGAACTTTTGTGTTATTGTTAGTGTAATATGTTTACTTTTAGAAGGCATTTTAATATGTAGGTACATATACATAAAAAAAAACGTTTACATACTTATATGAACCACATAAAGTAAAATAGAACGTAGGTATGTTGTACTTCTGACAATAAACAAACAACTACAAAGTCCTTAACCTTTAGACGCAATACGCGATGCATTGTAGGCAAATCAAAAGCACCTACAGTTTGTGTGTATCCCAGATGTATTAGACTGGAAGTTAGGGGAATCCCCTCACTATCGATTTCAGTTTTCCCTTGTAGTTTAAATTAAGTAGATGTCTAAAAACACAGGTCCGGATTGCCTAGTACTATCAAATCCGGATTATAAAGTGCACAATGCAATAGAAATGTTTGTCCGAATTATTAAAGAATCTGGTTTAATGGAGATCCGGATTATCGGGGTGGCACTATATATGAATTAATTCAATAATAATTTGTTTTTATTTTTATAGAAACTAAATATTTAAGCAATGTTTTCATTGTAACAGTATTTATGGGAGTACTATGTAGAACTTTATTAGTAATCCATGAACTTGAGCTCAGGTTCCCATCGCGACATACGATTGTTTCGACCGCGGGCGCGGAGTACTAAAATATTATAAAATGCTGTTTTTTCCCGCTCCCTATTAAAATATTTTTTCTAATACATCTACTTACAGCAATCTGGCAGAAATCAATTGAGCAGTAGGTACAATTTAAATGAGAGTTAATTTGTAAAACAATTTATCGGAGAAGACAAGGGGGGACAAGTTTGTCCCAAGACCTGAAAGAGTACGTTTCCATGTAAATACTTCCCAAATTTTTAGTGTTCCCTACGGAAGACTTATAAGATCATTTCGGTGTCTGTCTATCAATCAGTCACCCCTGATTTTCCCCGAAACTATTTGTCATAGAAAGTTGAAATTTGGCACTAATATGGGAATTAATTGCCTCGTCAGAGCCGTGTAGTTTCAAAAGTTAAATTTTGACTTACGGGAGTGAAATTGGAAGTGAAAAAAAAATTTTTACCAGATAAAAGCTTGTAAAAAGGGTAGTTTAAAAATATATATAATGTAATACTTACGCACAATTCTCTTGATATTATTTTTAAAAGAGTGCGAAAAATTGCTGTCCTCCCCTTATCTCGAAAAGTATTTATCAAAGAATTTTGAAAAAATTCTGGAATATTCTCTACAGGGTATAGATTGAACGAAAATTATCAGGAGTGCATTAACTTTAATAATTTATCTGGTACACAAAAAAATTTCAAGGTCATCAGTTTTTACTAAAGATCGGAAAAAAAAAAACTGTTGAAAACTCATTTGGGATGTGTTTTGTGAAGTCACTGATCATTTTATACTTCCGAAACAAAAAATTTTTATTTTAAAAGCAATCAACGTACGGAATACTAATTGTGCAAGTTTAACTTGCACTTGACCGGTTATTTATAATACATGTGTACATATTGTATTAAACCTGTAGAAGAGAAGTCGTAAAGATCTGCAAAACGTAACGAGCATATAAGATTTCGGTGAAGTATTCAGAAGACAATAATGTGATAACCAACTGAAAAACAGTCTTGTATTTTAAATACGAGGTGTACAAGTATGAAATGCGGATTTCAGACAACAGATGGTGCATCAATGTAGTTTGTGCTATAAAGATTTGACACTGCGTCATTTTGTTGTGTTATCAACAAGTGTCAGACGCGCACGAATGATAAATTTGAAAAGTGTGTGCATAGTGTTATGTTGTTGTGTTCAATATGTCGCAATTTATACCGAACAAAGAGCATTCGCGGATAGCATTAATTTTTTGTTTCCATTTGAAGAAAACTGCTGTTCAATCATACCTATGACTTGGAGAAGCTTATGGTGAACATGCTCCATCGCAAGATACGTGTGAACGATGGTTTCGGCGTTTCAAAAGTGGTGACTTCGATGTTTGCAGACAAGGAACGTGGAAAACCACCAAAAAAATACGAACATGTGGAATTGCAACGAAGATAATTCCCAAACACAAAAACAACTCGCCGAGCAATTAGGCGTTAGTCAACAAGCTGTTTCCAATCGGGTACGAGAGATGAGAAAGATTCAGAAGACCGGTAGATGGGTACCACATGAGGTGAATGACCGGCAAATGGAAAAGCACAAAAACACGGGTGACATTTTGCTCGCTCGGTACAAAAGGAAGTCGTTTTTGCATCGTATAGATACAGGGGATGAAAAGTGGATTTATTTTGAGAATCCCAAGCGCAAAAAATCATGGGTAGACCCAGGCGCACGATCCACATCGACCGCAAGACCAAATCGCTTTGGCAGAAAGACGATGCTCTGTGTTTGGTGGGACCAGAGGGGCGTGGTCTATTGTGAGCTGTTTAAAACCTGGGGAAACGGTTAATACTAAACGTTACCAACAACAATTGACCGATTTGAACCGTTTGCTGCTTGAAAAAAGGCCAGAATACCGAAAGAGGCAACACAAAGTCATTTTTCTTCATGACAATGCTCCATCACATACGGCAAAACCAGTTCGCGACACGTTGGAAGCACTCAGCTGGGAAGTTCTACCCCATGCGGCTTACTCACCAGACACGCACTTGCTGAGCAGCGCTTTGGTTCGTACGAAGATGTGAAAAAATGGCTCGATGAATGGTTCGCAGCAAAAGGGGAAGATTTTTACTGGCGTGGTATTCACAAATTGCCCAAAAGATGGGAAAAATGTATAACAAGCGATGGAGCGTACTTTGAAAAAAGCACTTTTTATCGTTTTTCCGAATTTAACATGTATTTTTAGAAAAAAAATCCGCATTTCATACTTGTACACCTGGTATATAGTCTCTTGACTGAAATTACATGTAGTGGAAACTCCCGAGACTTTCCGAGAGATGGCAGCACAAAGAAAAAAAAACCGTATGATTTTCAGTTAGTGTCAACTCACAGAAGGTTCGCGTAAAATTTTCATGAGATTTCGTCTATTAGTTTATAAATTACAGCTGTTTGATTGACGCTACTTTTCATTTTTACAAAACAATCGAACAATAGGAATTTCGTGTGTTGATTAAACATTGCTTTTTTATGGGAAAAAATACAGCTGGAATTCAAACATAGCTTGAAAAGCGTTATGGTACATCTGTACCGTCGAAAGCAATGTTGTGTAGATGGTATAGTGAACTGAAATACGGTCTACAAGCACTGATAATGCACTACGTTACAGACGTTCAAATGAGGCAGTCACTCCAAAAAACACAAAAAATTCCACCATATTGTTCTGAATGACGCAAAGTTAAAGTGACGGAGATAGTTTACATCGTGAAGATATCAACAGAATGGGCATATTTTACATAAATATTTGCATATAAAAAAGCTATGTGCACGACTGATCAAAAACAGCAACGAATCGAGGATTCAGAACGCTGTTTGGCACTGTTTCGGTGTAATTCAAAGGAGGTTCTGTGTCAATTCTTAACAATGGACGAAACATGGATAAACCACTACACGCCTCAATTCAACAGTGGCATGAAAGCCGACCGTAACGTTCAAAAACACAAACATCAGCTGAAAAGGCTATGGCAAGTATTGTTTGGGATGCTCATAGAATAATACTGATCGGCTATCTGGAGAACGGGGCGAACAATCATCGGAGACTATTATGTTTATTGGACCGTTTGAATGGTCAAATCTAGAAAAAAAACCGGTCAAGTGCAAGTTGAACTTGCGCAATTAGTATTCCGTACGTCGATTGCTTCTGAAATAGAGATTTTTGTTACGGAGGTATAAAATGATCAGTGACTTCACCAAAGACACCCCAAATGAGTTTTCAACAAAGTTTGTTTCCGATCGTTACTGAAAACTGATGACCTTGAAATTTTTGTTTTTTTTTATATACCAGATAAATTATTAAAGATAATGCACTCGTGGTAATTTTCGTTCAATCTACATCCCGTGGAGAATATTCCAGAATTTTTTCAAAATTTTTGAATCAGTACTTTTCGAGACGGAGACAGCGATTTTTCGCATGTAAGACATTATATATATTTTTGAACTCGTGTTTTTACAAGCTTTCATTTGACACCCCACTCGATGACCTAGTAAAAAATTTTTCTTCTTCTTTTTTGTTTTCTTTTATACACCAGATAAATTATTAAAGGTATGCACTCGTAATAATTTTCGTTCAATCTACACCCCGTGGAGAATATTCCAGAATTTTTTCAAAATTTTTTGATAAGTACTTTTCGAGATAAGGCGGGGGGACAGCGATTTTTCGCAAATAATACAAAAAAAAGTGCGCGCAAATATTACATTATATATATATTTTTTACTCGTGTTTTCACAAGCTTTCATTTGACATCACACTCGATGACCTAGTAAAAAAATTTTTCTTTTCACTTCCGATTTCACCCCCCAAAACTAACCCCTTAAGTCAAAATTTAACTCTCAAAACTACATAGCTCTGATGAGGTCATCAATTCCTATATTATTACCAAATTTCAACTTTCTATGTCAAATAGTTTCGGAGAACATCGGGTGTGACAGACAGACAGACACCGAAGTCATCTTATAAGTGTTCCGTACGGAACTAAAATCGATCGGAGTATTAAAATAAATCAAGAGGCTATAAAATGTTATCACAAGCACATTTATTTGCAAGGATAAGCTATAATAATACATATATATAATTTTTGACGATATGTTACAAAGTAAGTAATTATTTTATAACTTCAACTTCAGTTGATTGTTCCTGCAAAGAAAAAATGCTTCTCTTTTGCTTTTCTTTCGTGATTAGTATCATACAATGATATGTTAACGTTATAGTTAGAGCCATTTTAAATCTTGCCCTTAATTTTTTTGTTTCTTCAATATATTCTTCATTCTCTACAAATTTCAGTGACATGTTAGGAAGAGACTCAGTTGCCCATTCAAATAATTCTTTGGGCGTTTGCATTAGATTGGTTACTCTTTAAAGGCTGGTTCTAGCAGCCAACCTTTTTGCATGGGCCTCCACACAACAATCTACACCCCGTGGAGAATATGTCAGAATTTTTTCAAAATTTTTGGTCCAGTACTTCTCGAGATAGAGGGGGGATAGCGATTTTTCGCGCTTTTTTCAAAATAATACAAAGAAAAGTGTGCGTATGTAAGACATTATATATATTTTTGAACTCGTGTTTTTGCAAGTTTTCATTTGACACCCCACTCGATGACCTAGTAATTTTTTTTTTTTACTTCCAATTTCACCCCCCAAAACTAACCCCTTAAGTTAAAATTAAACTTTCAAAACTACACGGCTCTGATGAGGCTATATATTAGTACCAAATTTCAACTTTCCACGTCAAATAGTTTCGGAGAAAATCGGGTGTGACAGACGGGCAGCAATTAGTGTTCCGTACGTTGATTGTTTTTAAAATAAAAAATTTTGTTACTTAAGTATAAAATGATCGATGACTTCATAAAACACACCCCAAATGAGTTTTCGAGACACACACACACACGACCGATCTTTACTGAAAACTGTTGACTTAGAAATTTTTGTTTCTTTTTTTTATATACCAAATTGATTCCTAAAGGTAATGCACTCGTGATAATTTTCGTTCAATCTACACCCTATGGAGAATATTCCAGAACTTTTTCAAGATTTTTTGATCAGTACTTTTCGAGAAGGGGGGACGGCGATTTTTTACGATTTTTTAAAAATAATACAAAGAAAAGGATGCACAAGTATTACATTATGTATATTTTTGAACTAGTGTTTTCACAAGCTTTCATTTGGCACCCCACTCGATGACCTACGTATTTTTTTTTTTACTTCCGATTTCACTCCCCAAAACTTAACCCCTTAAGTCAAAATTTAACTTTCAAAACTACACTGCTCTGATGAGGCCATGAATTCCTATATTTGTGCCAAATTTTAACTTTCTATGTCAAATAGTTTCGGAGAAAATCGGGTGTGACAGAGGGACAGACACTGAAGTGATCTTATAAGTGTTCCGCACGGAACACTAAAAAGGCTCCATTTAGCGACGAAAAAAGTGTTGTGTTACCAATCCTTCCTTCCACCTTAGCCATCGTATTCACTAGACCTGGCCACCAGTGATTATTACCTCTTTCCAAATTTAAAAATAGGGCTCTGGGGTAGAGATTTGGCTTGAATGAAGAAGTCGAATGGAAAACTGGGGCTTATTTTAGGGAGTTCGACAAATGGTACTATATGACAGTTATTCAAATGTTGGAGGATCGCTGGAATCGTATATCGCTCTTGAAGGAAACTATGTTGATAAAATAGATTTTTTGCAAAAACATTATTTTTTCTTTAAGAGTATTGGGACTTTTCACACCGTATAGTACTTTATACTTTGGCGTTATAGTCACATAATTTTACAACACGTACGCATTCAATTTAAAATCATAATTACGTAAAACATTACACGTTTATAAAGAACAAAAATGTGTACTATTTACCCAGAAATTGAAACATAATTACAAGTTTAAAAAATTAAACACAGATCTTCAATTAAACTTCGGTCTCTTTATGCCAAGTGAAGTTTTATCAGACTCGTAGTTTGTCGAAAAAAAAATAAAAAGCAACTAATTATTGTAGTAGCAATGTGACTTGACGCAGTTCTAATATTTTAAAAGCAACATGTTTCAACCAACCACGATGTCCGCTGTTGCCTATGTGGTGTTGGTTTTTATTTATAAAAATGTTCTACAGTAATTTGGTACTACCATTCTGATAATTGCTTTACAATTTTTGTATAGGATGTCTCAAATTTCACGCAAGATTTGAATTTGGCGCCATTTGTATGGTAAAGTGTTGCTAATAAAACAAAAAACACAACGTGACAGCCGACAGTTCAGGGTTATTAAAAATGGAGCGCTACACGAAAGGACAACGTGTTTTCATTGTTGAGCAATATTTTAAAAATAATGAAAGTTTGGCAGCTACAGTTCGGAATTTTCCTACAAAATATGGTCGGAATAGTGATTTAACCTCATCAACTATGAAGATATTAATTGAAAAATTCAGGGAGACTGGATCAATTAGTGATCTTAAACGCTCTGGCCGTCCTTCAACAAGTCGTTTGCCACAAAACATTGAAGCAGTTCGTGAGAGTGTTGCTGAGACTCCAGGAACATCAATTCGGCACCGTGGTCAAGAATTGGACATTTCGAGAAGCTCTCTACAGCGTATTTTCACGAAAGATTTGCATCTTCATGCTTACAAAGTTCAATTGACTCAAGAACTGAAACCTACTGACCACGCACAACGAACAGAGTTCGTTGTGCATGGTCACGATTATGGAACAACAGGTGAATACTGATTTTTCGAAGACAATCATCTTCAGCGATGAGGCTCATTTCCATCTTGATGGCTTCGTTAATCGACAAAATTGTCGCATTTGGGGTTCAGACAATCCACACGTGACTGTTGCGAAACAACTGCATCCACAACGTGTCACTGTTTGGTGCGGATCTTGGACTGGAGTCATCATCGGACCATTCTTCTTCGAAAATGCGGTTGGCCAGGCAATAACAGTTAATAGTAATCGTTATCGCGATATGATAATCCAGTTTTTGGTGCCTAAAATGCAAGATATGGATGTGGACGACATGTGGTTTCAACAAGACGGTGCCACACGCCATACAGCCCGAGAAACGATTCAATTACTGCATGAGTCATTTCCTGGCCGTGTAATATCCCCTTTTGGTGATCAGAGTTGGCCGCCCAGATCATGCGATTTAACGCCGTTGGAATTTTTTCTTTGGGTTTTTTTAAAGTCTAAGGTTTATACCAACAAGCCCACGACCACCCACGACTTGAAGGAGGAAATTAAGCGCTGTATCAATGAAATTCAGCCACATTTATGCAAAACGGCCAAGGAAAATTTCGACAAAAGAGTACGTATGTGCCAACAAAGCCGTGGAGGCCATTTTTTACCCAATATGTTATTCCATGCATAACCCTATACTGTATACTTTATAAATCAATAAAAAAATTACAATTTTTAATTAAAAACCTGTGTTTTCTATCAAAATTACTTGCGTGAATTTTGGGACACCGTTTATGATGCAGTAAATATCAGTCCTGAATTTGGTTAAAGCCTGTGTGGCTACAGGATAAGGATGTCCACAAAAATACAGCATATTATTTAAAGCTCATAACAAAAAACTAAAAAAACCAAAAATATCAGAAGCTTTTACCAGTCTTTAAATAACGTTACGTCACGGGATGCCCGAAAAAGTGTACAAATATTTGTTGTGCACAAAGAAATTTTTGTTTGCACCAATTGGTCCACGAAATATGTATCAATATATGTCATACCAATACCTGATAGTCGTCAAACCTGGTCCAATAAGATTTTTTATTTGCTTGTAATATAACAAAAATATATTTCAATTACTTTTAAAAATGTTATGTCTTTTGTAGCTTTAGCATAGTGATATTTGTTATATATATAAATATATATATATATATATATATATATATATATATATATATATATATACATATATATATATATATATATATATATAAGTTGGGAATATTATTTCGAACCAGAAAGCTTTACGCTTCACAACAACTGTTAATTCTTTACAAAGCTCAAATTCGACCAACTATGGAATACTGCTCCCATGTTTGGGGCTCCGCTCCCAAACATACACTGCATTTGTTGGATTCTGTTCAGAGAAGAGCTGTTCGTCTGATTGGAGACCCGGAACTGACAGGTGGCCTTGATTCGCTGGAACATCGAAGAACGGTTGGCGACTTGAGCCTATTCTACAAGTATTTTCATGGAAAGTGTTCGAAGGATGTGGCCCGCTTAATTCCTCCCAGAGCGGTGCATGTTAGAAGTACACGTCGCGCTAATACTTCACATCCGTATGAGGTTCAGCTTGTTACTCCTCGTACAACGCTTTTCAAGCAGTCATTTATATGGAGAACATCATCCCTTTGGAATAATTTGCCCAGGACTGTGTTTCCCACCGAGTACAACTTACAGCGATTTAAGAACAACGTGAATCGCTTTCTCCGCACACGTGTCGCTCCTGTAGCGCTTTAGGCACTTCCCTGTAGCACGAGTGCTAAACCCATAAAAAAAAAAAAAAAAAATGGAAATTAGTGGTTACCCTATTTAAGAATCCTATAGACTGATTCCCTGTCTTGACCTCTTAGTCTCTCCCATTTATTCAACTTCTTTACCGCCGACATTTACAAGTCGGACCACACCTGCCTCCTTATATACGACGATGACAAAGCCATCACCGCCACCACCAATTCGACCAGAATCATCATCAGCCGCCTCCAATGCCACCTCAACACGCTAGTTTCAACATTGGAGAATCCAAATCAACCCAGCAAAAATCCAAGGCTCGTTATATAACGCCGACAAGTTTCACCCTACAAGGCATCAGACTCCGATCTTCAAACAGCCTCCACTACAACAAGCGGCTAGTATGAAAGAACCAAGATACCACCTCCGCCAAGAAAGCTAACCAACTCTTCGGCACCCACTCCTAAACAAGTCCAGTAAATTGTCAACTCACAACAAGTTGACAATCTACAAGATGATCATCAGAGCCGGATTGACCTACTCCAGCCCAGCAAGGTGCCAAATGTTACGTACCCATAGATCCACCCTCCAGACCGTCCAAAACAAGGCCCTATGCATCATCGCCAAACCACGGTTCGTACGAAACACCCAGCTTCACTGAGACGACCAAATGGAAACAATCCTAGAATTCAGGAGCAATGTTCAGCTCAAAGGCCTGGACAAAGCCACGCACAACCCCAACCCCACAGTCAGGAAAGCTTACCGCCTCTCTCCACATCAAGCCCGACACCGTCTTCCATGACCCTCGGATCCTATATCCCTGAATTAGCTTTTTTTTTTTTTTTTTTTTTTTTTTTTTTTTTTTTATTGGTCTAGCACACGTGCTGCGAAGTCCCTAAAGTAACAAGCTGAACCTCATACGGATGCGAAGCACACCAGCGCGACGTGTATTTCTAACATGCACCGCTTTGGGAGGAATTAAGCGGGCTACATCCTTCGAACACTTTCCATGAAAATACTTGTAGAACAGACTCAAGTCGCCAACCGTTCTTCGATGTTCCAGCGAATCAAGGCCGCCGGTCAATTCCGGATCCCCAATCAGACGGACCGCTCTTCTCTGAACAGAATCCAACAAATGCAGTGTATGTTTGGGAGCGGAGCCCCAAACGTGGGAGCAGTATTCCATAGTTGGTCGAATTTGGGCTTTGTAAAGAATTAACAGTTGCTGTGGGGTGTAAAGCTTTCTGGTTCTAAATAATATTCCCAACTTTTGAGAAGCTCTCCTTGCTATGCCTGCAACATGTTCATGCCAAGACATATTTGCTCCCAAACTAACGCCCAACAAATTGAGCGACGATGTTAGGGGAATGGAGTGCCCCGACATAACTATGTCGGGTTCAGCAACGTTAACTTTTTTAGAAAAAAACTGCCGCTTGGGTTTTTGTAGCGTTAAATTCCACTTGGTTACTGTCACCCCAAGATAGAATTTCTTCCAGGTCTTTGTTAAGTTGAACGACCTCCTGCTGTCTGCGGATATTCGCCTGAGTAGCCGATGTCCGAGCGTTCAAGGTGAATGAAGAGACAAGCGTACTGTCATCTGCAAAGCTATAGATTGGATTCCCGGTCTTTTCCAGCAGATCGTTAATGTAAATGAGAAAGAGAGTAGGAGACAGTATGGAGCCCTGGGGCACACCGGCGTTGATAGTGAGGGTGTTAGAAAGAAATCCGTCGACCGCCACTCGTAAAGAACGCTCTCTGAGGAAACATGAGAGCCACAAACAGAACCTTTCAGACATACCATAAGAGCGCAACTTAGCCAACAGTCCATCGTGCCAAACACGGTCGAATGCCTTGGATATGTCAAGAGCAACCGCTCGAGATTCTCCAAAGTGTTCAATTGCGTTGTTCCAAACATGTGTTACATAAGTCAGAAGATCTCCTGTTGATCTATGTTTACGAAAACCATATTGGTGATCGCTAATAATATTGAATCGTTCCAGATATTTTAAAAGATGCTCATTGATAACCTTTTCCATGACTTTCGATATTATTGAAAGCAGTGCAACTGGTCGGTAGTTATTTGGCAAGGTCTTCTTACCTTTTTTAGGTATCGGCTGAACCGTGGCACATTTCCAGCAGGACGGAAATATTCCCTTTCTGTAGAATAGGTTAAAAAGTCTACAGAAAACTGGTGTTAGTTCCCTTGCACAGTTTTTGAGAACTATGGCAGGTATTCCGTCAGCGCCAGAAGCCTTCTTGGTGTCTAGCTTCATTAAAATACGCTTTATGATGCGCTGTCTGAAGACAACATCGGGCATCCTTGACTGCAATATGGGAATAGTAGGTGGTGTTTTTCCTTGCAAATCGACAGTAGAATGTGAAGCAAAGAGTTCAGCCAACAAGTTCGCTCTCTCAACAGGTGTGGTTGCAATGGAATTATCTGGCCGTGCGAGTGGTGGTATGGTGGATTTGGTAATATTTTGACTAACTGCCTTAGCGACTGCCCAAAAGGACCTGGAATTGTTGGGACAAGCGAGAAGTTTGTTTCTAATTCGTTGATTGTGTGCCTCCTTGGTTTCGTCGATAATTCCCTTGCATCTGTTCCGGGCATGAACAAAGATGTTTCGGTTTAAGGTGTTAGGATTTTCACGCCATTGTCGGTAGGCAATATGTTTAGAAGCAACAGCTTCTTTGCATTTTCGGTCGAACCAAGGCTTGCCGTTGGAGGAGCATTTCTTCGAAAAAGGGATGTAAGCTTCCATACCAGCCAAAATAACATCGGAGACCTCCCTGGCGCAGTCAGATGGGTTATCGGATCGAAAACAAACGTCCATCCAAGGGAAAGTTCGAAAGTATTCCATGAGATTTTCCCATTTAGCAGATTTGTAGTGCCAAATCTTGCGCGGCCTAGGCGCCTCTCTGGCACTGATTGGCAGGATACTCGATGTCGAAAGCAGTTTATGGTCGGAAGAACCTAACGGCGGATTTACGGTGACCGTGTAAATCTCCGGATTGGTGGTTAAAAACAGATCAAGAAGACTGGCGAACTCCCCGTCTCGATCAGGGATCCGTGTTGGTTCGTCAATAAGCTGAGTTAAGCCATAACTGATTGAGAATGATTCAGCTTCACGACCTTGTTCGTCGGTAGTATTTGAATATTTGAGCCAGTTGATATTGTGGACATTAAAGTCGCCCAGGATGGCAATTTCGGCACTTGGATAGTTACTTTGTAAATGATCGATGGTGTCTGCAAGAGAAGCGTAAAGTGTTCGAAAATTGGTATCACTTGGTGGTCGATACAGGATACAGATGAACCTTGTGGTTTGTTGAGTCGTTATTTTTAACCACATAACATCAAAGTTTGGGGGCTCCAGAGCTTCTTCTCGTTGACAAGAGAGGTCGCTTCTGACAAAAAGACAGATTCCAAAGTTACGCCTAAATCGGGAATAGAAGTCGTACCCAGGATAAAGATAGTTGACCGTGCTGGTCGATGGACTGACCTTGGTTTCACATAGAGCGAGTACATGAGGTTTATCTGATTGCAGGTGTTGATGCACTGAATTTATGTTCGAGTTTATACCTCGTATGTTGCAAAAATCTATCTTAAAATTATGATGTCTGCAAGTCGACGCCTCCGAACCAGCCCCTACCCGGAGATCCGAACGGGGGGCCATTCTACCTCCGGAACTTCTTGCATCCAGGCGCCTCATCATGCTCTTTGGTCCCACAGTAGTTAATGTGGAATTTTCCCGTTCTGTCACATGTTTATCTTTGCCTTCTTTGGCTTTGATCCAGGGGGTGTTATTATTGGGTATTGGGTTCTGACCAGATACTTTTCCAATGATCTGTGAGTTCTTGTTTGTTTGGTGGTTCGGTCACTGCTGTCTGTTTGCTGTGCATAGTTTTCCGGTAGAACTGTGTTTGGCTTTTTCGGAAGAGGTTGTTGGTATCTTTCCTCTCGTTTGGTTCTTTGTATCTACGAAGTCTTGCGGCATATACGGATAATTTTTGTTTCAGAGTATCCAGGATTTCTGGCAGTGTTCTGTTGGGAGACCCGGACTTGATCTTGTTTATACTCTGCGTGACTCGTTTGGATACGTTCCCGTTGATAAACTGGGTAAGGTGTCCTAGATATCTCCTGATGTTGTTGATTTGGTTTTCTATTCTTATTTGCCGTTTGAATTTTGGTTTTGTGCTATTGGGATTTCTTTGTCGTTGCGAGAGATTTTGATTAAATACTTCGTCGGTTGAGTTTGGGATTGATGGTGGTGGGTCTAGGCGGCGAGTGATTCCCTTCTCAGTGGTTTCTTTGTCAGGACTTGTGCTTTTATCAAAGCAACGCATGGTGTGTTCGTTTGTTCCTGTAGTATAACTCATGCGTTGCCTTGATTTTCCCGCCTTGATGGGTGTCGGCTTACTCGCCGGCACAACACTTTTGGCAGGTCCATTGTCAGTTGCCCGGTCTTCATCGTTTTGGTCGAGCTGCCATTTCCCGCGACGTCCTCGACCGTTACGTCGCTCGCCCGATGCTTCTTTTATTGGTCTACTGTTGTTTGGGATGTTTTTAGTGTTTCGTGGTGTCAGAAGCTCAAAGTGTCCCGACATTGGGTTGCCTGTTAGTAGAAAGTAAATAGTTTCGGTGAGTTTTCTTGTGCTTATTATTGTTGGCTTGTCCCTAAAAGTTATTTTTGTATCTGTTGTTCTTCGTTGTTTTGAGAAGATATGAAAGTTGCTATTCTGAGTTTCCGAGAGGGCAAGTATCTCTAGGCTCGTTCCATAGGTGCCATTTTTCCTCATATAGTTATAGTAGTTATTGAAGTCTTTCATATCGTCGTCCCCAATTAATGTAAATGTGTTGAGTTCCGACCAGTTTTGTTGTATATATCTTAGAGCAGCCTCTCGGAGTCTTTCATGATGGTTTTGGTGGCCATATAAGTGTAAGCTAACTGCACGGAAAAGGCAATTTCCATCACCTACAATGTCGGATCTGGTAAAACTATCGGGAGTAGTTTTAGCTGAGGCGGTTGGTTGGATCGTTTGTCGTTGTTGTTGTTGTAGTGGTGCTGTAGCTGTTTGTACGACAGGGGTCCGCCTCCTCAGCACCCTGCCATTATCACTAGTATAATTATTATTTTGTGACATAGTGTTCCCACGAGTATCCTAGGAAAGAATGGTCGACTGCGGCAGAACCTGGATGCCACAGCAAGGCTACTTACTCCCGGAGGGCGCCCGGTATCCGGGGGAACCGTTTGCGACTCATAAACGCTGAGCCATTCATCTTCTCGGCACGGTAAACACCTTAAGATTGCGTTTTTGTTACATATAATCTGGACAACACAAGACAGCACAACATGACTCAGGTACCTCGGGATCGTCAATGCCCGTACTAGGAGAATCCTGGGATTCCCCTAGCCCCTGAGGGATACTATTGTTATGTCATTAAATTTGCTGGTATTTGACGGACCATATATAAATATGTTAATTTTTTAACTTTCAGAATGTCATGAAAGCCACTAATAACGAATGTAAAGATGTTTTATATGTAGATATTGCTAGCAATACGGTGCAATATCGCAATTTTGACAAAAATATTTGAATTTTAATTTACTTGTATTAAAATTAAAATTAAAAAATTTGAGGCCTACAAGAATAATCCCAGAATTATATATTTTTTAACACTATATTAAGTTACGAAATTATTACTTCCTTATAACAATTCTTTAATTTTGTAGTTCATCATTTATAAAAACATTTTTTTTTAAGTTCCTTCACTGGGCAGCTTGATCTATATATTGTACATTTCAGTCGAGAGCATTTTGAATGCCCCTTGTGTAATGAAACTCGATATAGAGTAATTAAATATACATATATAAATAAAATTAGAATTTAATATTTAGGTGTTAATATTGTCTTTGTAAGTAGAATCTGTTCGTAACACCGTCTAGGTTAGGATCATTCAATAAAAAAATCTGAAACATCACTTGTGTTTTTGTTCCATTTTTTTCTAAGGGTGTTTTGCATCCCTGAATAATCTTAAAAATAGAATTATAGAATTATACTGTACTTTACCGTACTGCACCGTACCGTACCGGCCCGTGCTGTTCCGTGCTGTTCCGTGCCGTACCGTACCGTACTGTACCGTACCGTACCGTACCGTACCGTACTCTACTTTATCATGGAAATGGTTCTACCTCAAAGCCATCGCTGATTACCTGAGTACTGTACTGTACTGCACTGCACTGCACTGCACTGCACTGCACACTGCAGTGCACACTGCACTGCAGACTGCACTGCAGACTGGACTGCAGACTGGACTGGACTGCAGGCTGGACTGGACTGCATTGCGGACTGCGACTGCCGACTGAGACTGCCGACTGCGACCGCCGACTGCCCACTGGGACTGCCGATTGCGACTGGGACTGCCGACCGGGACTGCAGGCCGGGACCGCAGGCTGGGACCGCAGGCCGGAACCGCAGGCCGGAACTGCAGGCCGGGACCGCAGGCCGGGACTGCAGCCCGGACCGCAGGCCCGGACTGCAGGCCAGACCGCAGGCCGGGACCGCAGACCGGGACCGCAGGCCCGGACCGCAGGCCGGGACCGCAGGCCCGGACCGCAGGCCCGGACCGCAGGCCCGGACTGCAGACCGGGACCGCAGACCGAGACCGCAGGCCGGGGACCGCAGACCGGGACCGCAGACCGGGACCGCAGGCCGGGACCGCAGGACCGGGACCGCAGCCCGGGACCGCAGGCCGGGACCGCAGGCCGGCACCGCAGACCGGGACCGCAGGCCCGGACCGCAGGCTGGGACCGCAGGCTCGGACCGCAGGCCCGGACCGCAGGCCGGGACCGCAGGCCCGGACGGCAGACCGGGACCGCAGGCCCGGACCGCAGACTGGGACTGCAGACCGGGACCGCGGGCCGGGACCGCAGACCGGGACTACAGGCCGGGACCGCAGACCGGGACCGCAGGCCGGGACCGCCGCTGGGACCGCAGGCCGGGACCGCAGGCCGGGACTGCAGGCTCGGACCGCAGCCCTGGACCGAGGCCCGACCGCAGGCCCGGACAGCAGACCGGGACCGCAGGCCCGGACCGCAGGCCGGGACCGCAGGCCCGGACCGCAGACCGGGACCCAGACTGGGACCGCAGCCCGGGACCGCAGGCCCGGACCGCAGGCCCGGACCGCAGACCGGGACCGCAGACTGGGACCGCAGACCGGGACCGCAGGCCCGGACCGCAGGCCCGGACTGCAGGCCGGGACCGCACCCGGACCGCAGACCGGGACCGCAGGCCGGGACCGCAGACTGGGACTGCAGCCCGGGACTGCAGGCCGGGGAGCCCGGGACCGCCCCCGGGACCGCACCGCAGCCCGGGACCGCAGGCCGGGACCGCAGACCGGGACTGAGGCCGGGACCGCAGGCCGGGACCGCAGGCCCGGACCGCAGACCGGAACCGGACCGGGACCGCAGGCCCGGACCGCAGACCGGGACCGCAGGCCGGGACCGCAGGCCGGGACCGCCGGGACCGCAGCCGCCGGGACGCAGACCGGGACCGCAGGCTCGGACCGCAGACCGGGACCGCAGGCCCGGACCGCAGGCCCGGGACCGCAGCCCGGGACCGCAGGCCCAGACCGCAGGCCGGGACCGCAGGCCCGGACCGTAGGGCCCGGACCGCAGGTTGGGACCGCAGGCCGGGACCGCAGGCCGGGACCGCAGGCCGGGACCGCAGGCTCGGACCGCAGGCCGGGACCTGCAGACTGGGCCGCAGACCGGGACTGGTACTGGCTGCCTGCTGACTGTACTGTGCTGTGCTGTGCGTGCTGTGCTGTGCTGTGCTGTGCTGTGCTGTGCTGTGCTGTGCTGTGCTGTGCTGTGCTGTGCTGTGCTGTGCTGGGCTGCGCTGCGCTGCGCTGCGCTTCGCCGCGCTGCGCTGCGCTGTGCTGTGCTGTGCTGGTTTTTTTTTTATATTCCTAGTTGAGGTCAAATTCATGGGGGAACAGATTGCAAGCCTGCCAACCTATCAAAAGTACGTGAAAGTTTTTTTATTGGTTCCTGTTATAATTTGGTTTTGTAAGTCAGTGATATTAAGTCAAACCTATTATTTTATCAAAAAACAACACGACAAAAATTCAACAAATATGGAAGATTGTTCAAGAAAAGGGGATTATATTGAAATTTTAAGATATAAACAAAGTTAGTCTTAATTAATTTTAAGTTTAATCTTAAGTTTATGGTCATGAAATATCTTGCTCCGTTGAAGCTAATATGGTTTGCGAAACGCGCGTCGAGTGCAAAAATAAAATGTTTGGTATAGTGATGATATATACCGCGTAGAATTATATATAATAGTAATAGCATTTGTAGCTAGTTAATAATCAATAAATGATGTTATATGTTGACCTCTTAGTTAGGGTCTGTCATAGACAAGCTATTTGCTTAGTTGATATTATGCAGATAGGTAACTTAGTATACGAGATTGGTTGTCTAGGGGTAGCGACACTTCCATAAAGTTGTCAAACTAAATATCACAGGAGCGGGAGCGCCGTTCTATAAATTTTTGAATGAATGAATGAATGTTCACATGGATTATGAAGGACACGAAAACTTTGAACATAAATATATAATTCTGAGTAAAAAAATATAATAAAAAATATATTTTTTAATAAATGAAAATTTAAAAGGAAACACTTGACAGAGTTCTTAAAATTCTTAAAAATAAAGGATACTTAAAGATTAAATCTACATTGGAATGATACAATAAATAACAAATAATACGATGTGAATATAGCTATGTGCTGAGTACCCGCGTCTATTGGCTAGCCACCGACACCATTACGAAAGCATATGTCTGAGACGTTTGTCTGTGCATGTTTAAAATATTTCCATTGAAAATTCTGCGGATCGTGAAATTAGTTTTTTAAATGCGAAAAAACGTGGAAGCGGCCAAAATTCATTGGCAGATTAGTGAAGCGTATGACGCTATGAGCGATGGAATGGTAGGCAGATGGGTTAGAACACGATGAGGGACAAAGGGCGCCTGTCCGTCATTAATAATGACCTGGTGCAGAAAGTGGATGAGTGTTCGAAAAAAACAGACGCTTTACGATTTCATCATTATTTAATGTGTTTCCTTAAGTTTCAAGATGAGATGAAATTGTGTCAGAGCTATTAAATTATCGAAAATTGTGTTCACGGTGAGGTGCACAAACCGATTGTTCAGCCAGCGCTTTGACTTTCCTCGAAAGTTTCCAAGGTGATCAGTTTTTAAGCCAAATTATCACTGGTAACGAAACCTGGATTGCTCTTGTTACACCGGAATAAAAACAACAGTCCTTGGAATGGAGGCATTCAACATCACCCACTGCGTCGCGCAATCCAAAACACAAGTTTCAATAGAGAGATCATTTTGCTTCACGATAATGCTCGCCACATGTGGCTTATCGAAACCAAGATTGCATCGCGTCATGTGGCTGGGAACCACTGGATCACTCACGTTTAGCCCTGACCTAGCACCCAGTGACTACCATTTGTTCCTGCACTTAAAGATGCACCTTGACGGTCAGCGCTCCGACACCGCTGACGACGCTAAAATGGACCGTGGTGCAGGGGTTTACAAACTAGGCGGTCGATTTCTGTGAGAATGGCATACAGGAGATGATCTTAATATAGGTAGATATTATGTTGAAAAGTAGATTAATGTCCTGACATTCATGTAAAAATAAAATTGTTAAAAAAAATGTCCTTGTATTTTTTTAATATCAAAACGATGTTTACTTTAAAAACGCCTCTCCTAATAAATTATTTATCTAGTAATATGTATGTAGATGTTGGTCTGATCAGGTTTGACCATCTAGAAAGAAGCACTGCAATTTCTGTAACTTACAGCAAACAGTAGGTTACAGCTAAATTTCTCAAGTAAAACTGACAATCTTATTGACACGTCACAACTCATTAAATGTTATTATATATGAGTTTAAAAAACTACTCCTTATATGAAATATATATAAATAAGTTTGTAAAATTCTTCTGCACCTTCAAATGAAAAAATATTGTAACGTTAATTAATGTTAATATTATTGTTACTGAATTTATAACGAATTCCTTTAAATAAATTATGTTCTAATTTTATATTATATTATTTAGTGTATTCCCTGTTTACGTTTTAACGTTTATTAATTACTAATACTTAGTTATTTAAGATATTGTATGCATATTTCTTCTAGATTTTAGTAGCAGACGATATACAAAGTCACTTGTAGATGATGAATCGAAATCTTAAATTCAGGTCTAGGCAGAAGTATTAAAAATCTTAAAACAATTAGACTTAATCGACAATTTGTAATCTTTGGTACAATGACACTACTCAATATATATCACCACTACACCAAACGCTTTATTTTTGGATTTGATGCGCGCTTCGCTAACCATGTTAGCTTCATCAGGACTTGATGATTGACTCAAGCTAAACTACAAATCTATCTTATTTAAACTTAAACTAACATCTGAACGAATAAACTCCACTTTTCTCACAATTAGGAATCTCGTCCTTGGGATTTCCTAACATATTTCTCAAATTGTCTGATGACTTATAGAGGAGAGGCCTACCTTATTAAATGCCTAATTGAGTCCCCTGCTATATATATATATATATATATATATATATATATATATATATATATATATATATATATATATATATTATAAATTTATGAAATTAGTTGTAATGATTGCAACAAAAAGTATGAGCAAACTAAAAGGTCAGTTAAAACAAAATTTAAATAACATTTAGCACATTAAGATATAGTAGAACAGAAAAGTCTAATATTGCCGAACATGCTCTTGAAGCTGATCATACTGTAACATTAGATAATCTAATATTAATTAAAGATATATTGTTAAACGCATGTGAAAGTATGGAACTTATAAAATGTAAAAGTAGTTTAAATAAAGACAGGGGGCCTATTCCTTATAGTCCCCTCTACTGATTACTTAAGTAATTTAGATGTTAGGCTAAGTATAAACAAGGTAGATTTGCAGTTTAGCTTTAGTCAATCATCACTCCTGATGAATCTAATATGGTTAGGGAAACGCGCCTCGAGTGCAAAAATAAAGTGTTTGGTGTAGTAGTGGTATATACTGAGTAGTTAATAATAAAAAACCAAAAATGTAAAGGGCGTTAAAAAATATTCAAAACTATTCTTTTCTACTCTGGAAGCTGTAGGTATCTTAAAATGTTGGATAAAGAACATTATTGCAAATTGTGTTGAGAGAGGCTACAAAACTTGCTGCAGGATCTGATATAAATTTTTCATATTTTCATTTTCATATATAAAATTTCAATGATTTTGAGACAAGCTAAAGTTTGTGACAAGGGTTATATGAAATATTACACATTCTATATCTGGAACAGTTGTAGGTTCCTCACAGTTAGAGGCTGATTTCAAAACTACAATAATAAGAATAATTGGTAAATTGTTTTAGGGGATTTGTTGAAAATAAAACTAATACACAATTCTTGTATCGAAAACCAAAAGGTTAAATTTATCTACACAAACTTTTCGGTATTTTACTTATGTTCTAAAATCTAGCATTTAAAAAAAAATTCTCGAGATACTTACAAATGTAAATTAACAATTGAGATAATTAAAGGGCATTTGAAAATTTTTTTAAAAAATGTTGACGGCATGAATTAATATATTCATTATATCAAGATTTTTTTTTTGTCGACATAGCATACGTGCTGCAGGGAAATCCCTAAAGCACTAAAGGGGCGGAACGCCTGCGGAAAATTCGATTCACGTTGGTGTTGAATCGCCGTAAAATGAACTCGCTCGGAAACACAGTCCTGGGCAAATTATTCCAGACAGATGAGGTTCTTCATGTAAAAGGTTCCTTGAAAAGGATTGTACGAGAAGTGACAAGCTGAACTTCTTACGGTTGTGAAGTGTTAGCGCGACGTGTATTTCTAGCATGTATCACTTTGGGAGGAATTAAGCTGGCTACATCTATTGAAAATTTTCCATGTAATTACTTGTAGAATGGATTCAAAGGGTTACATACACCTGGGAGCTGCAAAAGTTTGTATATTTTAAAAAAAAAATAGTGAATAATACAAAAAAATGTAAATTATAAGAATTCTTTTTTAAAGGTTATTTTTAAGTGAATAATACAAAAAAAATTTTTAAAAAAAAAACCTCTCCGTAGTTTGTAATTATTAAGATTAGAAAAAAAAAAAAACTTAAAAAATTATTAAAAAAAATTAAAAATTGAGTAATATTACAGACACTGTCTGAAGACAGGTAGCGGTCCCAATCCGACGCGAGGCCACATTTAATGCTACAACTTTGTAAAAGAATGATATTTTCTTAATTTTTTTTTTTGAATAATTCTTAGAAGTATACAGAACAAAAATCCGTAAAAAAAGAAATATCTAATTTTTGAAAATTCGCGGTTTGTGTAACCCCTCAAGTCTCCCACCGTTCTTTGACACCCCAAAGAATGGCTTTTCAAAAAAAGGGAGTTTTTTTTTTTAAATAGGCTTAAAATAGCCTAATTTTGAAAAACTTACGAGATAAAATCTGGGGAAGGGGGGGGCGTTTTTGCTAACCAAAACTAACCGGAACTAACCTGAAGTAAATAACACAGGCCAACGATGAAAAAACTTTTTTAATAATTTTACCTGATTCTTATGTTTTTTGGTGTGGTGTGGAGTCCGAAAATAATAATAAAAAAAGTCGTATCACCCACCAATTTTTCACATTTTAATATCCAAAATGTGAAAAGTTTATTTTTTATCATTCGACTGTTATTAGGTTGGCAATAAAATCAGAATTGGCGGTAAAATCAAATGTTATTAGGTTGGCAGTTCCGATAAATGTCACAGCTGTTTGTTTTCTTCCAGTTAATATAACCTCGCATTGCAGTGTTTAACCTATGTGCTTTAATTCACACTCAAAGTGGTTGTAAAAACTCTCCTAACACTTTTTGTTATATATGTGGTGAGTTTGTAGTTAAAAAACACCAAAGAAACATTACTGACTTTGTAAAAAAAGTATACTTTGCATATTTTGGTGTCGAAATCGGTTTGTGTCGAGGATCTTAGGAAATGGTATAAGAAAGAAAAAAAAGCTTTTAGATTTGCAGTACCCATGGTATGGAGAGAGCAAGAAAATCATTCAAATGATTGTTATTTTTGCAGCGTTGATGTTTCTGAATATAACTCCAAAAATAAGAAAGCAATTGTCTGTCCTAACTTTACTTCAGCTAATTGGCAGGTAGGACATGGACCAGGACTTCCTGTCCCTGAGCCACCTCACCTGACGTTTTACAGTCCAGTCCCGAATTTAATTAAAGTCGTCCGAATGAGGCTGAGTTTCAATGTTCTCTAGAAAATTTAAAACCACAGTTGTTTACACAAGCTGAGTTAAATGATTTAGTGAGAGATTTGGGTTTGACTAAGGAAAAAGCAGAATTGCCTGGTTCTAGGCTAAAAGAAAAACATTTATTGGAATCTGGAACATCTATTTAGAGACTTATAAATATAAATTGGTGGGGAAGTTTAAAATATCTAGATCGGCCATTCACAGTGTTATATATATTTACAATTCTTCTCTAATAATATTACGGTTAGCGGTATTATTGATTTTCTGACATATTAACTCATCTTACATATATTTTACAAGATGGTGAATATTCCAATTCCGATATAAAAAAATCTTTTCAAGTCTTTTTTCTTATCATATTCTTAAGAAAGTCATTTGTAGTTTGTCCATACCTATTTATATTACCGATGAGGACGCTGATAATTGTAAACAAATATGGAGGGAAGCGAGTAAATATTGTTGACGAGGTGTGATTAAATCGTAAGTAATAAAATAACAGTAAATTGTCCATACTTCTACCGTCGTCTATCCTCCATAAAAGTTTTTGTCAGGACTATTTTATTTAGGTCTTTCTCTGGTCCTAATTGATAGAGGCATATGAATTACCAGGTGTACAAGTATGAAATGTGGATTTCAGACAACAGATGGTGCACCACTGCAGTTTGTACTATAAAGATTTGATACTGCCCCATTTTGTTGTGTCATCAACAAGTGTCAGACGCGCACGAGTGATAAATTGGAAAAGTGTGTGCATAGTGTTGTGTTGTTGTGTTCAATATGTCGAAATTTATACCGAACAAAGAGCATTCACGGACAGCATTAATTTTTTGTTTTCATTTGAAGAAAACTACTGTTGAATCATACCGATTACTTCGAGAAGCTTATGGTGAACATACTCCATCGCAAGATACGCGTGAACGATGGTTTCGGCGGTGGTGACTGAGATCAACAGTTTGCTCAGTTTTTTAAGCAGGAAGAGGATTTGGTTTTGAAATTTAATAGATGCCATATTGTGTATTGTGAGAGTATTGTGGGTGATACAAAAAAACATACCAGATACGGTTTCAGCACCCAAAAATACATAACACTTAGCTGTATTGGTTTAAAAAGTTTTTACAAATATTTTTTTTGTTGGCCCGTGTAATAATCAGTAATTATAAAATACATTAAATAATGAAAAAAAAAAGTCCTACCTTAATGTGAAAAAATGACGTGAATTTTAGTGACAGGAAATTAAAGTTTGTTCAGGTTAGCAAAAACGGCCTCCGTCCGATTTTTTTCTAGTAAATCTTTCAAAATTAGGTCATTTGAGGCCTTTTCCAAAAAACCTCCCTTTTTCTAAAAAGCCCGCGTATCGAAATTTTACCCAACTCTCTTCTGAATAGATTCCAACAAATGCAGTGTTTGAGAGCAGAGCCCCAAACATGGGAGCAGTATCCCATCGTTGGTCGAATTTGAGCTTTGTTCACAATTAACATTTGTCGAGTGTAACGCTTTCTAGTTCGAAATAATATTCTTAGCTTTTGAGAAGCTCTCATTGATATGTTTATAACATGTTCGTACCAAGGCATATGTGCTCCCAACTTAACGCGCAGTTGAGTTGAGGATGAAGGTACATCAACTCACGCACTAACATTTCCCATGTGTACCTTGCTCCCTTCCTTTTATTGGTGATAGGCGGTGATGGTATACGTATATATAAAATATTTTGGCGCTCAACATCGAACGGATCTACGTCGGACAAATTCGAGTCTTTCCGCCGAGAAACCCATATATATCTAACAGGCAGTCAGGCAGACGGAAATCCAAAAGCCGACACCCGACCCCGGCATGAAATAATCGACAAACTGATAGTCCATTTGGAAGAAGCGTCTGGATTTCGTTCGTAACATTGTATATATTGTGACTCTGGCACGCCTAAAATAGTAAAAATATATATATTATTAAATTATGTGTTCAAATTAGTGATAAAGACACCAATAAAATAAAAATCCGTATCGAGAAACGAGATTAATTTCTTACCAAATTAGTGAGATTTTTCCGAATTCGAAGATTTTTCAGTAGTTAGCTTGTTCCAGTGCTATATCGTAATTGCCTGTGATTTAGATTTTTATAGACATTTAAAAAAGTTTCTGCAATCCAGGGTAAGTAATTCATCGAACATTCAATCAATTTAAAAATTTCCTATTACAAAAGGCATTGACACACCCTAACACTAAAAATAGGTTATGTCATTAATTACACTTTCTTTTTGTGTTATTTTCATTTAAAAGCTGGATGGCAGTTATTTTTCTGTCAATACTTATAATTATTAAAGCTAAACCCTAAAACAGTTATAGCTTATAGGTTAGATTTAGTTTTTGCGAATACACATATACCGATTTTTGAGCGGTTTGAAAGATCAGTCACATGCACAACTGTATAGCTTCCTTTTAATAAAAATATAGGTATTTATGTTCGTACAGATTTTCGAAAATAATGTGATTACTATCACCAGGAACCATGCAATCAAATATTATTTTACCATGCACTCAAAGATTATTTTTGGGTGAAGTTTAATTGTTTGAAAAGTTACCAACCAATACTATAGCAAAAAGCAGATTACAATAGACATTTGAAATTTTTAAGTTCGTTGATAAATATTTCCAATGCCTATAAGTTTTGATTAGGGTTTTCTTTGCAAAAATAAAGATTCATCTTTGAATTATCGTTAAAAACGTAGATTAACTAATTTTTTAGCGTGGTAAGGGGTAGTGAAAAAATCTAACTTTTTTAATTCATTTGTTTTTCCTTTTATAACAAAATGTTTTTTATTAACCTAGTATAACCGAATAAAGTTTTATGCGGGTCCTATGCGTTATAGCAGATATTAGGTACCCCGAAGTAACCTTTTTGATCACTATCGATTCGGAAAATCGATCTTTTAAAAAAAGTCAAATAAACTTAGAGCTAGTAATCTGTAGCATAGTTTTTATTAACATGTACACAGTACTTTCGTCAGATAATCGGTAACTAACAACTGACGAAGGTACTGTGTACCGAAACAATTGTCAAAAGATACAAAATATAGTGAAAGTTCAGAATTGACAAAGTGTTTATTTCCATTATTATGAATTTTCATCAAGTAACGGCTACTTCAATCGAATTTAAAATTTATATTGTCTACATTTTATTTTTAGAAATTATTAATTATCTGGAGATTATATTCCATGCAATAATAAAGAAATTGTCAAAATTTTAATACACAACTTTTGATTAGAAAATTATTTTAATTTGCGGCGGTGGTAATATGGGCACAAAATTATCTTCATTACCTGTTTCTCGAAAAGGTTCTTTAATCCTATAGGTAAATTGGCCCACGAGGAGATTTTGTAACTAAATCGTTCCTAACAATAATTACAGGTATAAAATTGTAAAATGTAATAATAAAATGCAATTTCCTCCCACTACAAATTCTCATAGGATAGGTAGGGCCACTTTCGCAATCATTTATATTTTTTGCGCTGAGAGCCAGAAGTACTTCTTAATAAAAATAATGTCGGTATCTTTTATAACAAGTAATCGTGGAGATGTGTTGCTCGTCTTAGACAATTTTACATTTTCCAAGGGCAGAGTGTTGAAAGGCGGTGAAGTATGTTGGAGGTGTAGCTGAAAAAAATTAAACTGTAAAGCCAAAGTTTAGGTTAGTTCAGGTTAGTTAAACAATAAACAATTATTAAAGATTTTGTGTTTTTATTTTTAAGATATATATCTTTCGCTTTCAAACCTACGTTATGTGATAAATTAAAAATTATAGTAATTAAGGCATTCTGCGTTGTAATATGGTTTGGGCCCAAAATACCTATAGGATTATGGTGCCTCCTAAATCTTTGGGCCCAGTTTACCTATAAAATTAATCATCTTAGTGTCTTTGTGCCCATTTTACCTCCGTCCTTAATTTGCCTTTAAATTTTGTGTTATTAAAACAATTCAATTTCTAATTTTAAAGATCAAGAGGGTGAGAGTGCAATATATGTACATTCTAGAAGATTATGGATATTTTTGCAGTTGCGATAAAAATGACAAAAAGGCGATTTAGTTGGCATTTTATAAGATTGAATGACTTTAGTATGGCGATTTTATTTTTAATATTATACATTTTGGCATTAATCTGTAATATAAGGACTTAAAGTTTTACTACTGGTCGTTATAATACCCCCAATAATTTATGCCAGACTTTAAAAAATCAGTCAAGTAATTTGCTCTGTACTTCCCTGGCCACCATTCAGGCTAAAAGTTGAATAATTTTGAGTTTCAACCAATTTTTATCAAAATTGGATGTTAGAGCGGTTTTTGAAGTATTATGACTAATAATTTAATACTTTATAATTTCGAACGATTTTGGCCGAAATTCTTATTGAATCATAGGTTACGAGTGTCTCAGAATAGTGGACTAAAAGTATAGTAATTATTGTTCCGTACGGAACACTTATGGAATCATTTCGGTATCCGTCTGTCTGTCACACCCGATTTTCTCCGAAACTATTTGACGTATACAATTGAAATTTGGTACATATATAGGAATTGATAGCCCCATCAGAGCCGTGTAGTTTTGAAAGTTAAATTTGGCTTAAGGGGTTAGTTTTGGGGGTGAGATTGGAAGTAAAAGAAAATTCCAGGTCATCGAATTGGGTGTCAAATGAAAGCCTGTAAAAACGCGAGTTAAAAAATCAAATTCAATTATGATGTAATAGTTGCGCACACTTTTCTTTGTATTATTTTTAAAAAATGGTCAAAAATCGCTGTCTTCCAACCAAAAGTACCGATCAAAAAATGTTGAAAAAATTCTAGGGTATTCTTTATAACGGGCATATTGAGCCAAAATTATCACGAGTGATAATTTATCTAGTATAAAAAAAATGTATGTACCTTGACAATATGGTGGAAGCTTTTTTAATACGCTTTTTAGTACGTTACTGATACCAAGTCGCACTTCGCTACTGTATCGAGACAAAATAATTTTATTTTATTTGTTTACTATTAAACAAATATTTAGGTAGTAAGTATTTGTTTTACACTTATATTACTAAATTCTAGATTAAGCTACATTGATATATTGGCTGTTAGGTAGCTAAGACGTTGTAACTATTATTCTTATTGATTAGGAAAAAACTTGAAAATACATATTGAATCTTAAGATATATACATGGCAGGGACTTAATTAGCCTCGGTAGGGATTTTATTTTATTTTAAAAGCAGTCACCGTACGGAAAACTAATTGCGCAAGTCCGACTTGCACTTGGCCGTTTTTTTTCATTTGATTTTTTTTAGTGTTCCGTACGGAACACTTATAAGATCACTTCGGTGTCTGTCTGTCTGTCTGTCTGTCACACCCGATTTTCTCTGAAACTATTTGACGTAGAAAGTTGAAATTTGGTAATAATATAGGAATTGATGGCCTCATCAGAGCCATGTACTTTTGAGAGTTAAATTTTGACTTAAGGGTTAGTTTTTCGGAAGTAAAAAAAAAAAATTTTTACTTGGGAGTGTGGTGTCAAATGAAAGCTTGTGAAAACACGAGTAAAAAATGTATATATGTAATACTTGCGCACACTTTCTTTGTATTATTTTTAAAAAATCGCGAAAAATCGCTGTCCCCCGCCTTATCTCGAAAAGTACTTATCAAAAAATTTTGAAAAAATTCCGGAATATTCTCCACGGGGTGTAGATTGAACGAAAATTATCATTAATAATTTTTCTGGTATTAAAAAAAACAAAAATTTCAAGGTCATCAGATTTCAGTAAAGATTGGAAACAAACTTTGTTGAAAACTCATTTGGGGTGTGTTTTGCGAAGTCATTGTTCATTTTGTACCTCCGTAACAAACATTTTTATTTTAAAAGCAATCAACGTACGGAACACTAATTGTGCAAGTTCAACTTGCACTTGACGGTTATTTTAAATTAGTATGAAGGATTTAAATGGTATAATTTCGAATAAATTCAAAATTTATATAGTGCTACAAAAGTTACAAATATGTAGCTAACGAATGCAATTAGTGTAAATTTATTAATTTTTAAATTTCTGTCAAAATCTTTGATTACACTGAAAAATAAGGCTCAAATTAGGGTTTATAGTAAAAGACTTGATATGTGGTTATACTGTAAAATCAAATAAATTTACAAAATTAGTCGTTGGATATACGTTTTAATACTTGTTTATTCTTTATATCTAACCTGCAGGGTTTCATAAATGGTTGTAAAAGTTAGATCTGGTCTAGTCACTTTGAAATCTAAAACTAGCTTTGGGTTGACTTTCAAGTCAACGTTCTGATAAGGAAATTTATTTTAAAAATCAAGAACTATATTAAAGGAGGTAATATTTTTTAGAATTTTAACCCAATTTTTTGTTTTCGTCGGTTTAGTCATCAATCAAAATCGAATTTTCTGCTACTGTACGTTATTACAATTTTAGTTGTCTGACCACTTGTCTATTTAAAATCTTAATAACCAAATTAGACCAGCGTCTAAGTTTAACTCTTCTGGCCAGTCAATAGTCAATGTTTTCTAGATGTTTGTAACGACTAACGATGTCAAATTTGCCCTCAATTAATGCTGAATCTATTTATTTTAAGAAAGTAACTTAAATTTAGTGCAGGGTTTTGGTCAAGGTGTATGTTTTAAGATTAAAATTGCCTCACCCATTTTTTTTAAATGTCTAATCCTTTTTTCAGCACTTATTTTTAATCTATTCTGTATCTAAAATATAGTGATAAAAGTGTAAAGCAAGTATTTACTACATACATATTTGTTTAAATATAAACAAATAAAGTAAAATAAAATTATTTTGTCTTGGTATAGGAGCGACGTGCGACTCAGTAGTAATGTACTGAAAAATGTTTTAAAAAAACATCCGTCATATTGTCAAGACACATAGTTTTTTTTTTTTTAATATCAGATAAATTATCCAACGTAATGCACTCGTGATGATTTTCGCTCAATCTATACTTAAGGGAGAATATTCCAGAATTTTTTAAAAATTTTTTAATCAGCACTTTTTGAGATAAGGTGGAGGGAACAGCGATTTTTGGCTATTTTTTTAAAATAATTCAGAGAAAAGTATGCGAAAGTATTACTTTATATATATATTTTTGAACTCATGTTTTCACAAGCCTTCATTTGATACGCCACCCGATGACCTGGTACAAAAAAAAAAATTTCACTTCCGATTTTACCTCCCAAAACTAATCCCGTAAGTCAAAATTTAACTTTGAAAACCACACAGCTCTGATTGGTCCATCAATTTCTATATTTGTACCAAATTTCAACATTATATGTCAGATAATTTCGGAGAAAATCGGTTATGACAGACAGACAGACTGACACCGAAGTGAACCCCTAAGTGTTCCGTACGGAACACCAAAAATGAATAAATTATTATGATTTGAAAACCCATGTACTTTTTGAAAAAATTTCCTATTTTGATTTTTTTTTATGAGTCTAGCACACGTGCTACAGGAGCGACACGTATGCGGATTCACGTTGTTCTTGAATCGCTTTAAATTGTACTCGTTGGGAAACACATTGGGCAAATTATTCCAAAGGGATGATGTTCTCCATATAAAAGACTGCTTGAAAAGAGTTTTGTACGAGGAGTAACAAGTTGAACCTCATAACGGATTTACTTTAGTATTACTTGTTATATTATAATTATTCATATATCGATAACTATCGGCATATCAATGAACTGTCGATATTTTAATAACTGTCATTATATCAGGAACTATCGAAATATCAATAACTATCGATATATACGTAATTATGGATAATCTATAATTATCAATAAGTATCGATTTATCGATAACCATTGATATATCGGTAAATTAAATTCATCGATAGGTAGAGTGACATCGACTATCGACAGATAAAATCCATGATCACTAGACGTTCCGGCAATTATTCCAAGTGCGTATAATTCAGACCTTGAAACTTGCACTCATATAATTTTCAGGTAACGTTTTCTTTTTTCGGAATTATCAGTATTTTTGGTGCACTTCTATGGTAGTTAATTTTACCCTAATACACTAATGATAGCTTAGAATATGCAATTAAAGAATATTTAAGATTCTAATTATCATGTTACTCGTACAGATTTTTTTAACTTAGTAATTACAGGTTTCATTTTATTTTAACAATTTTATTTAACTAATTTCGGTATAAACATGTTTAAAAGGAGAAATGAATAAATATTTTAAAACCAACAGAATTATATTTGGTCTAGGTATATTCATATGAACCTAGGTAAACATAAAGTTCAAATATCCATACTTAGATTGAATTTATTCTGTTTTGTGATTCTGACAAAAAATAACTGAAAAACTTTTAAAAATCTAATAATGAAATATACTTTCGATGTATTTATTGTTATGAAGAGCATAGATTCTCGACAGCACTGTGCGACGTTTTGATGAAACGAAATAACATATATATATATATATATATATATATATATATATATATATATATATATATATATATATATATATATATATATATATATATATACACAGTAGAACCCCGATTAACCGAGTCGCGATTATCCGAGCTCCGGATTAACCGAGCCAATCTAAGAACCTGATTATCCAAGGTACGCGCGTCTATGCTGCGTATTAACCGAGCTTCTAAAATATGTATGTACATATTTCCTTTTAAAATCGTCGGGGCCTTCGGAGAATCCCCCTGGCCCGTGTGTGGGGTTCCACTATTTATGTTTTTAGACTCTTTCAGCATGTAAATTTACGTGAATGCATTGCGTTATAGCGTTTACAACGGAGAAGTACGAGAATACTCACATAATTTATTTGATTGGAGTTTTGATAGTTAAGTGTAATTAATACGAACTGCTTTGTTTGAATTTTTGTTTGTCGTATTATAATGGAGCAAAACAAGCGTAAAAAAATCGTCGTTCCTATTGAAGAAAAATTAAAAGCCATCAGAAGAACTGAAACAGGAGAGACAATTGAAGTTATTGCACGAGATTATGGAGTAGGTGAGGTAACAGTTGGAGATTGGAAAAGAAACCACACAAAAATAGAAAAGTGGTGTCAAGCCTCCTCGTCCTCAGGAAGAAAATCTATGAAAACCGGCGACTATGAAAAGGTTAACGAAGCTTTATTCATGTGGTTTAACCAACAGAGATCAAAAGGTGTGCATCTGTCAGGCAATTTTACAACAGAAAGCAATAATGATTAGTAGGCAATTCCCAGAGATAGATCAGTTTACCGCCAGTTCTGAATGGCTTGACCGCTGGAAAGAACGGTACGGTGTACGACAACTGAGTGTATGTGGTGAACAACTTTCTGCTAATGTGTCATCAATTGAGAAGTTTAAGCAGAATTTTAAAAAGCAAATCGAAGATTGTGGATACACATGTGATCAAATTTACAACTGTGACGAAACTGGTCTGAATTATAAAATGCTTCCATCAAAAACACTTTTCATTCCCTGTAACTATACGATGCAAAAACGACTTCCTTTTGTACCGAGCGAGCAAAATGTCACACGTGTTTTTGCGCTTCTAAATGTTTCCCATCTCTTGTAGTGGATAAGAAACAGCTTGTTGACTAACACCCAATTGCTCGGCGGGTTGTTTTTGTGTTTGCGAATCATCTTCGTCCAACAATGCTTGCAATTCCACATCTTCGTCTTTTTTTTGGCGGTTTTCCACGTTCCTTGTCTGCAACATCGAAGTCACCACTTTTGAAACGCCGAAACCATCGTTCACATGTATCTTGCTATGGAGCATGTGCACCATAAGCTTCTCGAAGTAATCAGTATGATTCAGCCGCAGTTTTCTTCAAATGAAGACTAAAAATTAATGCTGTTCGCGAATGCTCGTTGTCCGGTATAAATTTCGACATATTGAACACAACAACACCACACTATGCACACACTTTTCCAATTTATCACTCATACGCGTCTGACACTTGTTGATGACACAACAAAATGGCGCAGTGTCAAATCTTTATAGCACAACTTGCATTGGTGCACCATCTGTTGTCTGAAATCCGCATTTCATACTTGTACACCTGGTATGTGGACAAGTCGAGAGCATTCGTTAACAAGTGGGTGAAACGATACTTCCAGTTAAAAAATGTTGATGATCTACCAGAACGTGGTTCGAATAGAATAGTGCCGGACAAGGACGAAAAAATCATTATTAACGGGTTTCCAGCAATCTTCAATAAGGGGCGAAAAAACTCGCATCCATCTCCGGCCTAATGATGTGAAGTGGCGGAGTATAATCAAGAAAACATTGCTGAGCGAAAACCACAGAGGACAACGACTCTCATGGGCAGAGGAAAACAGAGATCGAAACTGGAGCAATGTAATTTTTTCCGATGAAGCCTTTCATTGTTTACTGTCAGGTGTTTTAGTATTAGACTTCGGTAATAAATTTTAATTTTTTTTATAATTCCCTTGTCAAGTGGTTGACAAGCTGATGGATGTACAGTTAGAGGGCAGAAAGAAGATTTTTATATTTTTTAAGCGGACGTCTTTTGGATGAGATCCTGCATTGTCTAAAAATAACAAAATGTTTCTTTTTTCTTTTGTCATTTTCCAATCAAGATCTTGCAGCCACTCTGTCATAATTCCTCCTGTCATCCAAGCTTCCTTATTATTTTTAGGCAGGTTGTTTATGTTAATATTTTTAAATGCTCTGGGTTTAGCTGCCTTTCCAATGACTAAGAGTTTTTCTTTTTCTCCCGCCATATGCAAAATTGTAAACCTCTCTTTGGGATACTTACCACCAACACATTTCCCTTTTTTTAATGTTAGCGTTTTGTTGGGTAGAGCCCTAAAATACAGGCCTTTGGTGTTCACACCACGAGCCTGGTCAACTTCCACTAATCGTTTGGTTCAGCGCACCGTGAAACACCCTGTGAAGATCCATGTTTGGCATTGTTTTTTGGAAAAAGATTTGAGAGATTCTTCATTTTTACCTACAGTTTAAACGCTGAGAAAATGCTCCAGATTTGCAAGAAGGCATTAGATCCGACTGCCAAACGGTGGTTCGTCAATAAAAATAAGGAATGGATTCTTCAAGAGGTTTAACAACCCCAAATATCGAGAACGTATGGTCATACATCAAACAGAAGCTTCGTAGTAATAAGGTGTACACAGTGAAGAACCTGTCACGGCAAATTCGGGCAATTTTTAAATCTTTTTCCTGAATACTCGGAAAATCTTGTCAAAAGTATTCCCCGAAGATGCCAAGCGATGATCGACGCGACGCTGATGGAGACTGGGCGAACTGCTGAATCATTAGCATTTATAAACAAGTACTTTTTCTCATGAACAATGCGCAACACGTTTTTACTTGACCGACGATATGTCAATAGTTTAAATTTATATTATCGTAATGTTTAATGAAACAGAAGAGCCTATACTGACTATCCCCCCGTATATCGCAATGTCTATAATTGTTTTTATTCTGCTAATTAAATTGTAATTTGGTTTTAATTGACAGTTTGTATTTAATTCTGTGATCTACATTTCTTAAAAATTTCACTTACCACAAAACTTAGGTTAAAACTAATTTAACAAGAAATCGGCTTTCTAAGATCGCTTCCGTATTACATCACTATTCTTCACGGTGTTTAACTTGATCCAGTTTATTTGGTGTTCTCTTAAATATATCATATTCTATTACACATACCTCGAAATAGATAGTGTTGTTACCTAACTTCGTAGTGAACCTTATGTTTTTAGTTTTTTAACATCACTTCACAAATTATATTTAATTTTTATTATGAATTAGTGAAAGCTTATGAGGTTGTTATTCATAAAAACATATCGTTTTCAGTAACGGAATTACAGATGTATTTTATACATATAGGTCATTTTTTTACAAACTCTACGGATTTGAGGAAAAAAGTCTTCATATTTTCGATTTTCCTGAAAAGTAACTAAATTTACTTTTCACGTGTATTGAGTTTTTTTTTGCAAATGTATGTATTTTGCAAAATATGAATTTTTTAAATTATACAGGTATAAAAAAAAATCTCTGTCTTTCAAGACAAGACAGAGTTTTCTTAAGTATTTCTTTATGCTGAATTCAATCATAAATAACCGGTCAAGTGCAAGTTGAATTTGCGCAATTAGTTGATTACTTTTAAAAAAAAAATTTTGTTACGAAGGTATAAAATGATCAGTGAGTTTACAAAATACACCCCAAATGAGTTTTCAGCAAAGTTTGTTTCCAATTTTTACTGAAAACTGATGACCTTGAAATTTTTGTTTTTTTTTATATACCAGATAAATTATTAAAGGTAATGCACTCGTGATCATTTTCGTTCATTCTACACCCCATAGAGATTATTCCAGAATTTTTTGCAAAATTTTTTGATGAGCACTTTCGAGATAACACGATAACGGACAGCGATTTTTCGTGATTTTTTAAAAATAATACAAAGAAAAGTGTGCGCAAGTATTACATTGTACGAGGCTGGTTTGAAAAGTCCGTGCAAAAATAAAACACTACTTATGTGTTTGGGGTAAACCTTTTTTATTTTTCGACATAGTCTCCTTTTAGGCTTATACACTTCGTCCAACGATGTTCTAGTTTGTTGATCCCTTCCGAATAATAGGATTTGTCCAAGTCTGCAAAATATCCATTAGTGTCTGCAATCACCTCCTCGTTTGAATAAAATCTTTGTCCCGCCAGCCATTTCTTCAAATTGGGGAACAAATAGTAGTCCGAGGGAGCCAAGTCTGGAGAATAGGGGGGATGTGAAACGAGTTGGAATCCTATTTCTATTAACTTTGCGACCACAACTGCTGAGGTGTGTGCTGGTGCGTTGTCGTGATGGAAAAGGACTTTCTTGTGGGCCAATCGCGGGCGTTTTTCTTGCAGCTCGGTTTTCAAACGGTTCAATAACGATGAATAATATTCACCTGTAATAGTTTTACCTTTTTCCAGATAGTCGATGAGGATTATCCCTTGCGAATCCCAAAAGACAGTCGCCATAACCTTTCCGGCCGAAGGAACGGTCTTCGCCTTTTTTGGTGCAGATTTCCCCTTGGTAACCCATTGTTTAGATTGTTGTTTGGTCTCAGGAGTATAGTAATGTATCCATGTTTCATCCACAGTGACGAAACAACGCTTAAAGTCCTCCGGATTCTTCTGGAACAGCTGCAAACCATCCTTGCAACACTTCACACGATTCCGTTTTTGGTCAAGCGTGAGCAATCGCGGCACCCATCTTGCGGATAGCTTTCTCATGTCCAAATGTTTATGCAAAATATTATGTACCCGTTCAGTCGAGATGCCCACAGCACTAGCAATCTCACGCACCTTAACTCTTCTGTCATCCATCACCATATCATCGATTTGATCAATGATTTCTGGAGTCGTAACCTCCACAGGCCGTCCAGAACGTTCAGCGTCACTTGTGCCCCTATGGCCAGTCCGAAAATTTTGAAACCACTTTCAAGTTTCTCTTTAGTCTCCTGAGGCGTTTTGCCTTTCATAAAGTAATGTTTAATCACCACACGAAATCCTTTTTCGTCCATTTCTTGAAAATCACTCGACTTCCTTGATTCACACGAATGCCAAACACAAAGAAATAGACCAATATGGCTGAAACTTGGTGTGCGTTCATTCAAGAGATGCTACTAACTAAACATGACCTCGATTCGCGCCGGTGGTGCTATCTTTCGGACTTTGCACGGACTTTCCAAACCAGCCTCGTATATATATATTTTTTACTCATGTTTTCACAAGCTTTCATTTGACACCCCACTCGATGACCTAGTAGAATTTTTTGTTTCACTTCCGATTTCACCTCTTAGTCAAAATTTAACTTTCAAAACTACATGGCTCTGATGAGGCCATCAATTCCTATATTATTACCAAATTTCAAGTTATTAATTCTGACATCAAAAAATAAAGTTTTATTTTCAGTTTCAACAAAAAACTCGCTTTTAACACTTACAAAGGAGCTATGGGGAGGTTGGTAAAATGCATTTTTAAGTAAATAAATGCAATAAAATAATAATATTGTTCAGTATTAATAAGAATTAAAAACATTTTTTAATTTAGCACTTGCACATATTGCACATATTTATTTTAAACAGCATTTTGCTACTTAGCCTAGTTTAGTTAAAGGTGGTGTATGCGTGTTTTTTGTTAAACATGAACACTAAAACCTAATATTTTTAAGTTTTTGTGGTAAATGTAGATTCAGAATATTTAAACATGTCCGAAATAATAGGTTTATTTTATAATTTTAATGATTATACAATTTTACATTATTTATTAAAATTTATTTTTTTAAATTTAATTCTGGCAATTTAAGTATGTTTTCTGAAAAAAACCTCACGGTGGATGTCTTTTGTTGGATTCAGCATAAAGAAGTACTTAAGAAAACAGGTGTCTGTCTCACTTAAAAAACAAGGAATTATTTTTTTTTGTATACCTGTGTTATCGTAGTCCACTAATCAGCGGCACATTAAAAAAGCAATATCTTCGGTTCTATTTCTCGTATAAACTTCGATCTTCTGCCATTTTATTGCTCTTTATGTTGGTTTTCGCAAAGTATATCCGTGGAATTTTTTGTTTATTTATAAAAAATAATAACGATGAAGTTGTTTAAATAATTTTTTTCATGCTTGCCCCCACAACTTATAAAATCAAAAAATAGCATTATATTCTCTATGTTTTAATCTAAAAAACCCATATTTTTGAAAAGTGGAATCTCTATTAGGTCGGAAAATATTATAATTTTGAACGCTCGTTACGCGACGCGCGCCGACCGCATAGTGTTTTAACGGAGTCTTGTTCACGTTTGTGCCAATTTCTTGCTTTTGCTTTTTATGTCAGTACTTCTATATGAAAATTATATATACATTATCCAAAAAACGAACAAGCAGAAAGTGTTCCTTACTATTAGTTCAAATGTACAGTCATAGAAAACCTAATTATTGAATACTGGAACAAAGACAAACCCAGCTGAAATCGAATATTACGATTTTCTTATGATAAATAACCGGTCAAGTGCAAGTTGAACTTGCACAATTAGTGTTCCGTACGTTGATTACTTTTAAAATAAAAAATTTTGTTACAGAGGTATAAAATGATCAGTGACTTCTCAAAACACACCCCCAAATGTTTTCAACAGTTTGTTTTCAATCTTTACTGAAATCTGATGACCTTGAAATTTCTGTTTTTTTATATACCAGATAAATTATTAAAGGTAATGCACTCGTAATAATTTTCGTTCAATCTACACCCCGTGGAGAATATTCCAGAATTTTTTCAAAATTTTTTGATAAGTACTTTTCGAGATAAGGCGGGGGGACAGCGATTTTTGGCAAATAATACAAAAAAAAGTGCGCGCAAATATTACATTATATATATATTTTTTACTCGTGTTTTCACAAGCTTTCATTTGACACCACACTCGATGACCTAGTAAAAAATTTTTTCTTTTCACTTCCGATTTCACCCCCCAAAACTAACCCCTTAAGTCAAAATTTAACTCTCAAAACTACATAGCTCTGATGAGGTCATCAATTCCTATATTATTACCAAATTTCAACTTTCTATGTCAAATACTTTCGGAGAACATCGGGTGTGATAGACAGACAGACACCGAAGTCATCTTATAAGTGTTCCGTACGGAACTAAAATCGATCGGAGTATTAAAATAAATCAAGAGGCTATAAAATGTTATCACAAGCACATTTATTTGCAAGGATAAGCTATAATAATACATATATATAATTTTTGACGATATGTTACAAAGTAAGTAATTATTTTATAACTTCAACTTCAGTTGATTGTTCCTGCAAAGAAAAATGCTTCTCTTTTGCTTTTCTTTCGTGATTAGTATCATACAATGATATGTTAACGTTATAGTTAGAGCCATTTTAAATCTTGCCCTTAATTTTTTTGTTTCTTCAATATATTCTTCATTCTCTACAAATTTCAGTGACATGTTAGGAAGAGACTCAGTTGCCCATTCAAATAATTCTTTGGGCGTTTTCATTAGATTGGTTACTCTTTAAAGGCTGGTTCTAGCAGCCAACCTTTTTGCATGGGCCTCCACACACGCCAACACTCTTGTCATGGGACGTTGGAAAAAAAGTGCCCCTCTACAGCTAAACCAAAATCTTTCAGATGATGAGTGACATTGGTTTTGTTTTTTTTGTTTTTGTATTGCGCATTCATCCATCAGAAAAATATGTCAGTTGAGTTAGAAGTACTGTTATAAATGGAAGATCTTTCAAAAGCAAGAAATGGGCGCAAACGTGAATGATATTCCGTTAGAACTCTATGCTCAGGGCGCGCGCCGCGTGACGTGCCCTCGAAATTATTTAATATTTTCCGTTCTAATAGAGACCACACTTTTCAAAAATATGGGTTTTTTAAATTAAAACATAGCGAATATAATGGCATTTTTTTCGATTTTATAAGTTGTGGGCGCAAGCATGAAAAAATTATTTAAACAATTTAATTGTTATTATTTTTTATAAATAAACAATTAAAAAATTCCACGGTTATACTTTCTAAAAGTCAACATAAGAGCAATAAAATAGCGGAAGAACGATAAATAGAACCGGAGATATTGCTTTTTTAATGTGCCGCCGATTAGTGGACTATGATAAATAATAACATCCATGTTTTGCGAAATATTCATTTGGAAAAAAATCTCGATAGTGACTAATTTTATGTATAATATACAAGCCATAAAAAATTTTTCAGGCAAATCATAAATGTGAAGTCAAAATAGATGTACGCTTTGTAAAAGAATGACCCATATATGAAAGTCAGCGTTTGTATTTGTATGTACATACATATGTACGCACTGGGTTAGTGATCTAAATAGACTACTCCTCTAAGACGCTTATTTGAAGAGATAGTTAAAAATGTTAATCACACAAATTGTAGTGTTTTTTTTAAAAAAAAAAATTCCGAGTTTGTTTAAATGAAGCTCCCCGTATATTATTTTTTAAGTTATAGAACTCCTAATTCTTTAAAAGCTCATATGTATTTTTTTGGTGTTACTGTAAAAAATAAGAAAGAAAAACACTTTCTCTAACTTTGCCAACGAAAATGAAAATTGACAATACTGTAGTAATAAGTTAAAACTATGTGTTAGTGTAAAAATATTCTCTTTTTAGTGTTCCGTATGGAACACTTATAAGATGACTTCGGTGTTTGTCTGTCCGTCTGTCTCTGTCACACCCGATTTTCTCCGAAACTATTTGTCATAGAAAGTTAAAATTTGGCACAAATATAGGAATTCATGGCCTCATCAGAGCAGTGTAGTTTTGAAAGTTAAATTTTGACTTAAGGGGTTAAGTTTTGGGGAGTGAAATCGGAAGTGAAAAAAAAAAAAATACGTAGGTCATCGAGTGGGGTGCCAAATGAAAGCTTGTGAAAACACTAGTTCAAAAATATTAATGTAAACTTGTGCATCCTTTTCTTTGTATTATTTTTAAAAAATCGTAAAAAATCGCCGTTCCCCCTTCTCGAAAAGTACTGATCAAAAAATCTTGAAAAAGTTCTGGACTTGGGGGGTAAAATCGGAAGTGAAAAAAAAAATTTTTTTACTAGGTTATCGAGTAGGGTGTAAAATGAAAGCTTGCGAAAACACGAGTAATATATATATATATATATATATATATATATATATATATATATATATAAATATAAATATATATATATATATATATATATATATATATATATATATATATATATATATATATATATAAATATATATATATATATAAATATATATATATATATATATATATATATATATATATATATATATATATATATATATATATATATAAAATGTAATACTTGCGCACACTTTTCTTATCTCGAAAAGTACTGATCAAAAAATTTTGAAAAAATTCTGGAATATTCTCCATTGAACGAAAATTATCACGAGTGCATTACGTTTAATAATTTATCTGGTATATAAAAAAAAACAAAAATTTCGAGGTCATCAGTTTTCATAAAGATTGGAAACAAACTTTGTTGAAAACTCATTTGGGGTGTGTTTTGTGAAGTCACTGATCATTTTATACCAGCGTAACAATTTTTTTTATTTTAAAAGCAATCAACGTACGAAACATTAAATTGTGCAAGTTCAACTTGCACTTGACCGGTTATTTAAAAGTTAAAATGGGTTATATAAGGAATATTTATCAAAAGGTTATAACAAAAGATACGCATAGCGGAAATTTTGTAACACTTTATGGAAGACAAGGAAAAATCCATTTCCGAGAATATATAACCGTCAACTTAATATTTCAAATTCACCAATTCATAAAGGAAAAGTTTTTTTTTTAAAAAATGGTTATTACAAGGATGTTGTGTGGCGAAGTGCTGTCCTGATCTCTTTTTGTATTACTTCAATATTCTACCCAAGCTCGTACAAATTTGTGGCCAGGACTTTTTATTTCCCGTATCTCTGGGAGGATTTTGATTAGGCCAGAAGTAAAAATATCTTCAATTAAAAACATTAGCTGTTAAGAAAACGGATACACCCGTCTAAATAATTTTATTAAACAGTACTTGGCATTCATTATCTCCGGGAAAAAGTCTAAGCGCAATGTTTTGTTTTCCTTTGTGAAATACTCCAGCGGTAAAACTTTGTATGGATGATAACCTCACTTGTGTAAAGTAGTTTGTATCCTGTAATATGTTTTGCTAAAATCTTCAGTTTTCGTTTAATTTTCGTAATAGTAATGTATCTTGAATTCACATTGAGTAAAATGTCTGTAAAATAGGACATTAGATTCAATGTTTTGTCCTTTTTTAAATAGTTAAAGACATGATGATGTCTGTGAGTCCTAAAGAAAAGTTGTCATCACTTTTCTCGCTTATAAACTTGCCAACCCATTGTTTTGGCTGCAGTTTTGTTTCCGGTGTATAATGGTGAATCCACGTTTCGTCTACAGTCACAGAATGACGCCAGAAGTCCCTCGGATTACGCTGTAACTTTTCCAAACACTATTTTGAAATGTCCTTCGTCGTACGTTTTCGGACTGGAGTCAACAAACGCGGGACCAATGGCGCACTCAGCTTTTTCATTTTTAGAACTTCATGCAGGATATTATGTACTCATTTATATGAGATGCCTATCATCTCAGCAATCTCTCAAAGCTTAACGCGACGACGTTGCATCACGATACCATGAATTTTATCAATTATTTCTTCAGAAGAAGCCTCAATCGGGTGTCCTAAACACGCAACATTTGCAGTACGCACTTAAATTCATTTATCTACTAATAAATGGTCTTGAGTGCTGGTGCAGAGCCCCATCAACTTCCTTCGGTACAGTTTCTATTTGGACCAGAGTCCACTTCTTTTAAATAAAAATATTTTGTCACTGCATGATAAAGAGATGGTTAGAGGATGTAAAAGCTGACATAGTGGCACTGAGGGTACCGGACTGGGAGCAGAAGACAAGGAATAGGAAGGAATGGAGAGAAATCATCAAAAAAATTGAAGCCATGGGCCCTACGGCCTGAAGAGCTGATGTATATGATACTCGGCTTCATCCATTTCTGGGAAAGTGTAAGTGATTAGATCACTTAGGATCTGTTTGAAATTTTGTGCACAACCGTTACAGGAATCATGCTTACCAATAAGCATGCCGCTTAACAAAATTTCCCGCCATTTCGTAGGAATTTACCAGACTTATCAAACCACCTTCTTGTGTGGCAACCAGTCTCGGCTAATAAACCACTTTCTTTCATATGAATGTTTTCACAAGTGGCTCTGAAATAAACATCCATGTTTTAACATAATTGAGGCACCGACTGTACTGTAGGCAGGACAGAGGAGAACGCGTCGATCGACGGACAAATTCAATTTACAACGCAATAATCAACTCGTCATTTTTCTGTTAATAATTAACGAATCAAGTTGATTTTTTGCGTAGGAACACTTTTTAGGTTTGTGCGCTTCTTATGGATATAGTCATTTGATAAAATCGTTAGTTTAATTTGTTATTAACAATGAATAAACTTTACGCTCAAAAATTTCAATGTTAATTAAAAAATTGACCAAAATGAGCAATCTTGCCTTATTTTTCATACATTTGCGAACATTATATCAAAAATTCAGGTCAGTATGTTCATTTTTGCAGCAATGATGTGGATAAATAAACAAACGCGTACGAGCTCTTACCGCACGCGTGCCTGTTCATGCAGCTAATCGTAGTGAAAATTTGTTTTTTAAATGCTTTCAGCTACCAAAAAGATATTTCGTTTTCTTATTTGGTTATTTCATTTGGAAATGAAATAACCAAAAAAATTTAAACTAGGCATGTCGATTTAAAATCGATTGATCGAAAAATCGATTTTTTCCAGGGAAATAATCGATTTTTTAGATCGATCTGAAACACTGAATCGATTCAGTGAATCGATTCAAAAATCCCTCGAATCGAACCGATTCACGTTATAATAATAAAAAAGTATGTAATGTATTTAAATATTCACAAAACAAGTTTATTGTTAAAAATACTAAGTACAAAACATAACGTATTTTTTACGATTTTTTAAAAGTCTGTAATTGATAATCTTTAAATTGAACGTATCCAAAAATGATGCAAAGAGTGTCCAGGAGAAGGTTTACAAGGCGAGTTAAAGCGTTATTTGATACAGCCCGTCGTCGACTTCAAAACACCTATTTGTTCCTGGTGAGAGACTTTTTTCCGTTGCAGGAAATGTTGCGACTGATAAAAGGAGTCGCCTAAAACACTTGATTTGAAATATTGAGAGATGTAATAATTTATTCATTTGATCCAATAAACGTATATAATTTATCTATTGTTTTATTTCTTGATTGCAAGTTTGTACCATAAACTGCCCCACCGAACTTCATATTTTTTCTGTCTAGTAAGCACATGAATCCAGAATCGATCTTTTAATGCTCGATTTAATCGAGAATCGATTCTAGTGCGTTCGATTCGAATCGAATCAAATTCGAATTCAAACACCATTTGGTTTTACAATTTAAAACTGAATGGTTTTTGAATTTTGGGATGCAAAATTGTTACAACGAGTTTAAAGCGTGCATATATCTTTTTATAATTTTTACTTGAAAAATTTTATATACCCTTAAATCAGGGATGTCAAAGATACGGCCCGCGGGCCGCATCCGGCCCCCGGGACGTATCAATAAGGCCCACGATCGCAATGAAGAATCATAATTTTTAACAACCGTATATTATATACTATATAATTAAATAAATAAAATGTTATAATAATTCAGTACATTTTTTTTATTTGAATCTGGCCCGCCTATACATTCTAAATTTAATATATGGCCCTCTGCAAAATTGAGTTTGACACCTCTGCCTTAAATAAAAACACTCCAAAAAATGCTTAATTAATTGAGCGTATTTTCGTACACTCAACTTGAGTGTTTTTCCTTACAATAAAACACTCAACTTCAGTGTTATATTATGAAAAAAAAGAACAATAAAGATTTTTAATAGAATAACCAAATAAGAAAACAATATGTTTTTTTGGCAGCTGAAAACATTCAAAAAACAAATTTTCACTGCGATTAGCTTTATAAAAAGGCGCGCGTTCGCTAAAAGCTCGTGATCACTTGTTTATTTATCCATATCATTGCTGCAAAAATTAACATAATGGCCTGAATTTTTGATATAATACTGGCAAATGTATGAAAAATAAGTCGACATTGGTCATTCTGGCCAGTTATTTAATTAATATTGAAATTTTTCAGCTTAAATTTTATCCATTGTTATAACAAACTAAACAAACAGTTTTGTCAAACGACTATATCCATAAGAAGCACACAAGCCTAAAGCGCAAAATCGACTTGACTCATTAATTATTAACAGAAAAAAGACGAATTGATTATTGCGTTGTAAACTGATTTTCTCCATCGACAGACGCGTTCACGGCATTATCCTCTCTCCTGCCTATTGGGAAGACAGTCACGCGTAGGTGCAGTTCTGCAATCCGGTGCCCCAATTGTTACCTTCCTTATATTGGTGTTTGTGAGAGTACGATGTAGTACTTAACAAAAGTTGACCCTGGAGAAGTCGACTGTTTCTGTGAAATTGGATTTTTCACAATTCATAGATTTTTAGCTTATAAACTCTATTCTTTAGGGCCCACTTTCCCGATTGCATCCAAAGGTACAGAGCACAAGATCCTGATTACTAACATATGTTATGTGTTCATGACACTGTTAATTTGATTTTATTAAAGACAAATTTGTATGATTAATAAACTTTCTTTGGTAGCAGTTGCAAAATATGAATCCCAGAAATACATTTTGAGCTGATAAACTGATGAATAATCAGTGTGATAACACTAAGTAGCCATCTTTATTTTGAAAGTATAGATAGAAGCCCTTAGGGCTTACCTTCAATTTGAATCACATAAGTACAGAGTGAATACTATCAAAATAAGGACACTTGAACTTGAAGTTAGTTACTCGACTTTGTGATTTTATTTAGATAAAATTGTCCAACAATTTAAATCAGTGAGTCATATGTGTGACGAACATTATTTGCAGAATTATTATGTAGATATAATTGTTTAAAATGAATTTTTTATTTTATCAGGTAAATATTTAGGTGGACTTTGTAAGGTAAGGCTTCTGTCTGAGTGATATCATATATATATATATATATATATATATATATATATATATATATATATATATATATATATATATATATATATATATATGTATATATACACATACATAAAACACGTAGGCTGAAAAGTTTTTGGTCTAGCTACTTAAAACACTTTTTTTTGCAAAATTCGATTTTATTCATCAACATAGTCTCCTTCAAGACCGATACAATCGGTCCAACGCTTTTCTAACATTTCTATACCTTCCTTGTAGAAGGATTTGTCTTTGCCTTCAAAATAGGCCTCAGTTTCGGCGATAACTTCTTCATTGGAGCCAAATCTCTTTCCTGCGAGTCTGTGAATAGATAATAGTTGCTGGGGGCCAAATCTGGAGAATACGGTGGATGAAGAAGCAATTCGAACTTCAATTCATGCAATTTGCCATCGTAATCAGTGACTGGTGACACGGTGCGTTGTTTTGATGAAAGAACACTTTTTTCTTGTTCATTTGAGGCCATTTCTTTGCGATTTCTGCCTTCAAACGCACCAATAACTTTATATAATATTCGCTATTGATGGTTTTTCCCTTCTCAGCATAGTCGATCAAAATTATTCCATCCGCATCCCAAAATACAGAGGCCAAAACTTTCCCAGCCGACTGTTGTGTCTTTGGTTGCTTCGAGCGGCTTTCACCTGCCGCTGTCCGCTCAGCTGACTCCCGATTTGATTCCGGTGTATAGTGGTGGATCCATGTTTCATACATTGTCATATATCGCATAAAAAAAACCTTTTTATTGCGCTTAAACAGGGCCAAACAGTGCTCAGAATCATCAACACGTTGTTTTTGGTCCACTGTGAGCAAGCGCGGTACCCATTTCGAACAGAGCTTTCTCATGTCCAAATGTTCATGCAAAATATGACCAACACGTTCTTTCGATATCCTTAGGGTGTCGGCTATCTCAGGCAAGTTTACTTTACGGTCATCCAAAACAATTTTATAGATTTGTGTGTGTAACCACCTCATTTGGGCGTTCAGAACGTTCAGCATCATTTGTATCTGTACGACCGCATTTAAATTGAGCATACCAGTAAATGATTGGTTTTCCAGGGGTAGAGTCCCCATAACGTTTATCACGCCATTGCTTTGCTTCAACGGTATTTTTTCCCATCAAAAAACAGTGTTTAATCAACACACGAAATTCGATTTTTTTCAGCCTTTTGAAAAGATTAAAAGTAGCGTCACTAAAAAAACTGCAACTTGTAAACTAATCGTCGAAACATCACAAAATTTTGACATGTATTGTTTAAAGGCTGGTACTTCCTAAAAATCATGTGGATTTTTTGAAAAGGGCGACATCTATGTGTCAGACCAAAAACTTATCAGCTTATGCGTTTGGGGTATTTGTATATTAAAGAAACACAGATTTTAATGACATTTCGCCCATTGTATGGGACTTTATAAAATATAATTTTTATATTTAGTTTACCTACCAATTAAAAAATGTGGAAAATCTAAAATAAAATAAATATTTTACGATCATATAACACTTAATAATAAACCATGTATTTTATTTAATGAAATTTGAACCAAAAACAGGTTTAACGCACCTCGTTGTTTCCAAAAAATATCCAACCCTACTAAAAGGGGAAAAGAGAAAGTGTTTATGTTTTACGGCTGTTTACTTCTAGTGTAATTGATAAAAAATGTGCAATTACAGAGTTGTATTAAGGCTGATTTCCTTAATCGGCAATATTTATTGTATTAAATTGTAATAAATCTGGCTTAAATTGCTAATACCTTGCTTGTCATTGATAATATGTTGTTCTTTTTTTATACGAATCATTTTCTTTACCAGAAGTTTGCGGTAATATCTTTCTTGAGGACGACTTTAGTGTTTGGAAAGTCAAGTTCGCACTTTTCTTTTGCTTTGTGTTTATGCAAGGCTGTAGATGCATTTTTTTGTGTATTTGGGTTGTCATTCCAATATATTTTTAGGGCACTTTAGTCAGGGTATACAATAAATATGGCGCAGTAAAGAAATAAACCTTAATAGCATTCTATTTAATTGAACGTTCTTTATTAATTATACAAGCAACATGGTCTCGAGGAGCGTTAAACCTATTTTTTGTTCGAATTTAAAAAAAATAAAATACATTGTTTATTATTAAGGGTTGTCTCACAGTAAATCCAAACAGTAGCGAAACTCAGAGGTAACCGTATAGGAAAAATCAGGTCTTAGGTTTCATGAGGTCACGTGGTAGTCTGTTATATTAAAAAGGGGACCACCGGGAGATTTTAAATAGAAATAATGTTACTGTGCAAAGTTTTATCATTCAGAACTATAGATATTATTCAAATATTTGAAAATTTTTGATTTAATAAAATGTCAAGTTAAGGCAGCATGAGTAATATAAAAAAAAAACAAAATAATTCAGGGCTTTGTTAGAAAAGAGATGATAAACTTGACAGGAAGGCATTTTCAGAAAGAATGTTGCACACAAAAGTTTTAGCATTTTCTAGAGGGAGTTGAATAGGCATACCCGATTTTGGAACCAACGCTTTGTTGCGACTATTAAGGCCCATAAGTGAAAACTGGAACTGAAACCCAAATTTTTAAATACATATTTGAATTTAGCAAGGAATTTTATGTCCAAATACAAATTGAATATTTCTGGGCCTGATTGGGCCTCATTGTAACTACAGTAAAATTCGACTGTTATAAAGATCATTGCCTGTGTGATTATTTCAATTGGACAATTGATAACGCGTTTAGTTGCTGCAAGCCAAATCTTTGCTCAAGAACTAAAAAAATGTCATAAGAGAAATAGCTTCTCAGAATTATTCAATTTATCCGCGTACGATTTCTTACGCAATTGATATTCTTTAATTAGATCACTTACCTTTCAACATTTTTAGGGAAGAAAAAGAAACTTACTCCCGGCGTACTTTTTGAATTATTTTTACAATTATCAGCGGCATAACAATAACTTCCTTTCCCCATGATTTTATAAATTGTTTGTCAACCTTTTCGATTCTCTTCACTTACAAACGTGTCTTTCAATTCATATAAACTGCAGTCACATCAAGAAATGATTGACAATACATTTCAAAAGACACAATGTAAAACTGTAAACACTGAGCGGCCATTTTAAAAGAAGGAATCGTCGACGCACGCGCCGTTAAAATTGTGTCACCAAATTGGAGCTTACTTTCGCTACTGTAATGGGTTTACGGTGGTTGTAGGCTTATAAAATATTTATCTACAGGGCTGTAGTTATCAAAACAGAATAAGTGAGGCCATCTGTCTGCGGCTAACGGGGTATTAAGTTTCGTCTCTCCTCAACCTCTCACAATTCGATGCATCTCAAATATAGCAATATGCATGGTGTCCCATAAAAAGGTTCAAATTTATTCGATTTATTGTGCGAACGCAACAGATGGACGGGTAATGTAGGGTTATAGAGCGTAACCACGATCCTTGGAAATTTAGTTCTATGGAGCAGTTTATCTGAACAGAACATGCCTTAATGGGTAAGATTGTAACCAAAACGACAATTCTGCCACTATCTCGCTGCCAAGATGTCATTGATACAACATGTATATTAACACCAAGCATCTAATTTAATAAGAAATAAGTGTAGAAGCTGGAGAAACTGGTTTTACTTTAAATAAAACTATGTCAGAAAAAAGCGATGTAACATTTAATGCGTTTGAGTGTCAGTTGGCGGGTATCCCGGCATCTCAATGCGCATAAGTTTGTAAATATGCTCTGGAGTTCGTTGCAACGCATTTTTCGTAAAGATTTATATCTAAACCCCTACAAGATACAGCTGGTACAAAAATTAAATCCAACTAATAGTACTTAGAGACTTCCCTCCTGAATAAATTGATCTCCAAAAGGGGTGACATTAATTAAGCTCCACATAGCCCTAATTTGGTACTGATGAATTCCATCTCCAATGAGCTCTGGTAATTCTCTCACGTCATCAAAGGTGTTTTTAACGTATCGGACGTCAAAATAAGCATTCATTGACTCAAAATCACAAGCTTTATTTTTAATACCAAAAGAGTACCGACTTAATTTCTAGCAAATATAGTATTTAATGCTCTGAACTCAGTAAAGATTAAAAAAGCGCCAGGAAACAATGACATTCTGTCTGAAATGATCAAAGAAGCACGAGAAATACTATTACCAACATTAGAACATGTATTTAATGAATGCCTAGAACAACAAACGATACCCGAAAACTGGGACGAAGCGCTAGTAATAATTCTATTCAAAAAAGAGGATAGAATACTTCTAAAAAACTATAGACCAGTAAGCTTACTATCGCAGTTATACAAATTATTTACTCGAATAATCAATAAAAGAATAGAGAACAAACTGAATCTCTACTAACCTGTTGAGCAAGCAACATTCCGTAAGGGATGTGGAACATGCGATGACCTGCTCACTATGAAACTACTGAGAGATAAGACGGTTGAATACAATCTCCCGCTGCACATGGCCTTCATGGACTACGAAAAGGCATTTGACTCCATAGAGCACTGGGCGATAATGGAAGAACTGGGAAAAGCACGTACAGACCATCGCTACAAAAACATACTAGATAGTATATACAAACGAGCCAACTCCACTATCAGACTTATGAAGATATGAAACAGATACCAATCGAAAGGGGTATAAGACAAGGAAACACAATATCACCCAACTGTTCAATCTGGCCCTAGAAGGAGTCTTTACAAAATTGAAGTGGGGGAAGGGTTTGGTGTAAATATCAATGGACAACGACTCTCCCACCTCAGATTCGCCGACGATATCGTCGTAATATCAGACAATGGAGATGACTTAAGAAAAATGCTAACAGATCTAGAAAAAGAATCAAAAGCCATTGTAATGAAAATGAATTTAGATAAAATAAAAATAATGAGCCAGCAATAAATAGAAATAACAATCAACGGAAAGACAATAGAAAATGTCAATCAGTATATATACCTAGGACAGCTAATGGAGATAGAAAAAAGAAACAAAGAAAATGAACTAGAAAGAAGAAGAAAATTGGGATGGGCTGCACTTGGCAAATTAAGCCACATACTAAAGAACAAGAAAATTCCTCAATATTTCAGGACCAAAAACTTGTCCAATGTGCTAACGTATGGAGCGCAAACCTGGACTTTTACAAAACAAATAACAAACAAAATTGCAAACAACACAAAGAGCAATGGAAAGAGCGATGATAGGAAACGAAATGAATGGATAAGGCAAAGAACTAAAGTTACCCATATCGTAAGAAGAATAACACACGTAGCAAGAATCACAGATGGTAGATGGAACAGCAAGATTATACAATGGAGACCATGCGACGGACGACGAGGAAGAGGGAGACCAATCATGCGCTAGTACGACGACATCAAAAGAGTGGCAGGATTGGGATGGATAAGAACAGTACAGAATAGGGAAACCTGGAAAAATAATAGAGAGGCCTATGCTCAATACTCGGCGCAACAGAGACTAATATGATGATAATGATGATAGTAGTTAAGATTACACTATGTAAATTAGTGAAATTAATTTTAAAAAAATGAACTTAAAATAATTAATTGAACAATAATTAGGCACAAAAAATTTGCTTAGTATTAAAAAAAAGTGTCCTGCAACTACTATTCCTCTTTTTATAACGTCTTTTTTTAGCTATAATAGTTTAGCGATTTTTACAAATGACGCAATTACTTCCTCATTAACTTTTAAACAGACCATCTAGACGTTGAACTAATTTCCAACAAATCTGTTAGCTAAGATTTTAATAAGTAAAATTAATTAAAAAAAAAGAACGAACTTAAAATAATTATTTACACAATAATTAGACACAAGTGTTACGTATAAAATTATTAAAAAATATTTTTGCTTGGTATTAAAAAAAAAGTGTACTGCAATTACTATTCCTTTTTTTATAACATTTTTTTTAGCTATAATAGTTTAGCGATATTTCTATTTACAAATGAGCAATTTTTCTTCATTTAACACCGATTCTTGAATTTAATTTTCAAACGGTGGTATTATTTTTGGTATCATTAAAATGCTGATGTTCAACTCTTTTCAATAATACCCAAAACATTTGGATATCCAATAGAACTGTTTTTGCTTGCTCAGCAACGTACTCGTTACGCGCTATTCATCCCTATAAAACACATGTAACTGCATTTTCCTACCATTCCTTTATCGGAATTTGGACCGTCAACATCTCTGCTATACCTTCTCACTAATTACGTGTTCGGAAAATGGATACCACCCCGGAAGAGACGGCACAAGTCATTACCCTACTGCAAAAAGGGCATAGCTAAGATGTAGTCGCTGTGCAACTGCATGATGAGGCACCTGGATACAAAAAATTCCGGAGGTAAAATAGCTGGTTCAGGTGCGTCGACATGCAGAGATCAGAATTTTAAAATGGATTTTTGCAACATACTAGGTTTAAACTCGAAGATAAATTCAGTGCACCAACACCTGCAATCAAATAAACCTCATGTAGTCGCTCTCTGTGAAACCAAGGTGAGTTCATTGACCAGCGCGGTTAACTATCTTTATCCTGGGTACGACTTCTATTCCCGATTTAGGCGTAACTTTGGAATCTGTCTTTTTGTCAGAAGCTACCTCTCTTGCCAACGAGAAGAGGCTCTGGAGCCCCCAAACTTTGATGTTATATGGTTAAAAATAACAACTCAACCAACCACAAGGTTCATCTGTATCCTGTATCGACACCAAGCGATACTAACTTTAGAGCACTTTTCACTTCTCTTGCAGACACCATCGATCATTTACAAATTAACTATCCAAATGCCGAAATTGCCATCCTGGGCGACTTTAATGTCCACAACATCAACTGGCTTAAATATTCAAGTACTACCGATGAACAAGGTCGTGAAGCCGAATCATTTTCAATCAGTTGTGGCTTAACTCAGCTTATTGACGAACCAACACGGATCCCGGATCGAGACGGGGAGTTCGCCAGTCTTCTTGATCTGTTTTTAACCACCAATCCGGAGATTTACACGGTCAGCGTAAATTCGCCATTAGGTTCTTCCGACCATAAACTATTATCGACATCGAGTATCCTACCAATCAGTGACAGAGACGCGCCTAAACCGCGCAAGATTTGGCACTACAAATCTGCTAAATGGGAAGATCTCACGGAATATTTTCGAACTTTCCCTTGGTTAGACGTTTGTTTTCGATCCGATGACCCATCTGACTGCGCCAAGGAGGTTTTCGATGTTATTTTGGCCGGTATGGAGGCTTACATCCCTTTTTCGAAGAAATGCCCTTCCAACGGCAAGCCTTGGTTTGACCGAAAATGCAAAGAAGCTGTTGCTTCTAAACATCTTGCATACCGACATTGGCGTGAAAATCCTAACACCATAAATCGTAACACCTTTGTTCGTGCTAGGAACAGATGCAAAGAAATTATCGACGAAACCAAGGAGGCACACAATCAACGGATTAGAAACTAGCTTCTCGCTTGTCCCAACAATTCCAGGTCCTTTTGGTCAGTCGCTAAGGCAGTTAGTCAAAATTTCACCAAATCCACCATACCACCACTCACACGGCCAGATAATTCTATTGCAACGACACCTGTTGAGAAAGCGAACTTGTTGGCTGAACTCTTTGCTTCACATTCTACTGTCGATTTCCAGGGAAAAACACCACCTAATATTCTCATAGTGCAGTCAAGGATGCCCGATATTGTCTTCAGGCAGCGTCTCATAAAACGTATTTTGGTGAAGCTAGACACCAAAAAGGCTTCTGGCGCTGACGGAATACCTGCCATAGTTCTCAAAAACTGTGTGAGGGAACTAACACCAGTTTTCTGTAGACTTTTCAACCTATCTTACAGAAAGGGAATATTTCCTTCCTGCTGGAAAAGTGCCACAGTTCAGCCAATACCTAAAAAAGGCAAGAAGACCTTGCCAAATAACTACCGACAAATCGCACTGCTTTCAGTAATATCGAAACTCATGGAAAAGGCTATCAATCAGCATCTTCTAAAATATCTCAACCGGAGATCTCTTGACTTATGTAACACATGTTTGGAACAACGCACTTGAACACTTTGGAGAATCTCGAGCCGTTGCTCTTGACATATCCAAGGCATTCGACCGTGTTTGGCACGAAGGGTTGTTGGCTAAGCCACGTTCTTATGGTATGTCTGAAAAGTTCTGTTTGTGGCTCTCATGTTTCCTCAGAGAGCGTTCTTTGCGAGTGGCAGTCGACGGATTTCTTTCTAACACCTTCACTATCAACGCCGGTGTACCGCAAGGCTCCATGCTGTCTCCTACTCTCTTTCTCATTTATATTAGCGATCTGCTGGAAAAGACCGAGAATCCAATCTACAGCTTTGCAGATGACAGTACACTTATCTCTTCATTCACTTTGAACGCTCGGACATCGGCTGCTCAGACGAATGTCCGCAAACAGTAGGAGGTCATTCAACTTAACAAAGACCTAGAAGAAATTCTATCTTGGGGTGACAGTAACCAAGTGGAATTTAACGCTACAAAAACCCAGACGGCAGTTTTTTCTAAAAAAGATAACGTTGCTGAACCCGACATAGTTATGTTGGGGCACTCCATTCCCCTAACATCGTCACTCAAATTGTTGGGCGTTAATTTGGGAGCAAATATGTCCTGGCATGAACATGTTGCAAGCATAGCAAGGAGAGCTTCTCAGAAGTTGGAAATATTATTTCGAACCAGAAAGCTTTACACTTCACAACAACTGTTAATACTTTACAAAGCTCAAATTCGACCAACTATGGAATACTGCTCCCATGTTTGGGGCTCCGCTCCCAAACATACACTGCATTTGTTGGATTCTATTCAGAGAAGAGCTGTTCGTTTGATTGGAGACCCGGAACTGACAGGTGACCTTGATTCGCTGGAACATCGAAGAACGGTTGGCGACTTGAGCCTATTCTACAAGTATTTTCATGGAAAGTGTTCGAGGGATGTGGCCTGCTTGATTCCTCCCAGAGCGGTGCATGTTAGAAGTACACGTCACGCTAATACTTCACATCCGTATGAGGTTCATCTTGTTACTCCTCGTACAACGCTTTTCAAGCAGTCATTTATATGGAGAACATCATCCCTTTGGAATAATTTGCCCAGGACTGTGTTTCCCACCGAGTACAGTTTGCAGCGATTTAAGAACAACGTGAATCGCTTTCTCCGCACACGTGTCGCTCCTGTAGCGCTTTAGGGACTTCCCTGTAGCACGTGTGCTAGACCCATAAGAAAAAAAAAAAAAAAACTTCACCTGAACCCGTCAACTGTCTCCAGAGTTTATATACGTCACCGAGAGATTGGCGCTTTTATACCGAGACAAAGATCAGGAAGAAGAAGGTGTACCTCGAAGCGTGACGACATTGTAGACACAACTCTGAGAAATCGTCACTTGACCGGCGTTGAGGTCAAGCAGGAGCTCCGACAAGTTCTAATTGACCAACGACTTATAGCCTCAAGGCTGTCAGTTATTGGACTTAAAGAAACTAACCTCACTCCGAAGAGACCAGCTAACAAACCAAAATTGACAGCAGCCCATGGACAAGCGCGACTTAGGTTTGCCCGAGAACATATCGACGGGACCTTAGAGCAATGGCGCTCCCCTCCGACGAGTTCCGTATGTGCCTACGTAGCAGTCATGGAAGAAAAAGCGTCTATAGGAGTCCTATGCGCAGTGTTGCATTACTGAAACGGTCGCCTACAGAGGAGGTCCTGTCATGGTGTGGGCAGGCATCTAACTGGATACGAAAACCGATTTGGTTTTTGTGACTGATAAGACTCTTAGCGGTGGATTAACTGCTCACCGGTACATCGAGGAGATCCTGCAAGAACACGTCTTTTCTTACGCTAGGTTTGTTGGCGATAGCTTCGTGCTAACACGAGGTCATATGCTGCTGCATCGGTGCAGCAATACCTGTAGGAATACCCACATTAGACTGTCCTGCCCGAAGTCCTGACCCCAATCCAATCGAGCACATGTGCGATGAGCGCAAAAGAAGGGTTCGAGCCAAAAATCCAGCCTTTGTATCGCTGAGGGACTTAAAGATTGCGATGGCGGAAGTGTGGGAAAGAATCCCACAGTCGATTTTTTTGCTCACTAGTGTATATGGTTTTCGGAAACTATTCTAGATTGCTTATTGTTATTTTATGAGATTATATGACGCCTATGTACTCTAGTTGTGTTTATTACTTATAAATTTAAAAACTCAACATAGGTATCCTTGTACTAAATACCCTTATATGTTTTAGAGCTGTTTTTACTATTGCAAAATACGTTTAAATTACAAAAAAACATGTTTTTCAAATTTATTTTATTGTGACGCACATTACAATTTAACTTGATTTACTAGAGTGTACTTTGTTTTGCACTAATTTTAAAGTTATAAATAAATTATAGAGTAATTAGTAAAACAACAAGGTTTTTTTTGTTCAATTTGATTATATGATTGCCTCTTGGAATTAATTTCTTAAATTAAGGTTGTCGATTGTCCATAAGGGCATCGATCAAAAAGAACTCTAACTTTATGGAAAGTGGATTTGGACAAAACTTTCGAAAAATGTAATTTACGTGATGCTGAACAAAATATTTCATGGCCCCAACTTTAACCTATGAGCCGTTTTCATTCTAGGAAGTCTTATAAGTGAAATACAAATTGAAGAAAATGAAATTCAGAACATGAATATTGACAATATAATGGGTTATTATGGCACTTGTCCATCCGGCGCTAGAATAGTTGAATCATGTGCACATGTGGCGAGTGTACAGGGTGAGTCGACGATAGAGTAAAGTTCATTATCTCATTTGTTTCGGGAATGACGAAAAAATGTTAAATACAACAGTTTTAGGGAATGTTAAGAAGGTGGTCGATATAACATATGTTTTTTTTTAAATGGAACATCCTATTTTCTAATTTATTTTTAAATTCTGCGTAAAATTTTTTTATTAATAAACCTAGCAATTTTTCTAATATTTCAATTTTTTTGAAAAAAATACTAATTTTCAGTTTTAATAATAATAATAATAATAATAGCTTTATTACCCAACAGTTTCCCATTAATAGGGTAAATATTTAGACATTTACATATTCAATGACAGTCTGTAGTAATTGCTTCTTAGTACAACAGTATATATCACAAACACTACAAATATGATTAAAACTAGTACACATTACATGAATAGGTGAATTCAATAACAAATTAGTATTAGGTCTGTCACATCTAAAAAACATACTTGATCGTGAGTGTAACCGTAGCACATTGATGTTAATACGAGACGTATATCCGTGCAATCAATCATATTGTGCAATACTTTATATAGGAATAATATTGAGGCACAAACTCTCCTGATTCCCAGGCTAAGAATATTTGTCTGTTCAGACAAATAATCGCTGCTGATTCCCCGTTCAGGATACATTCCATTAATCTTAAACAACAGAAATTTCAGAAATCTCCTCTGCACTTTTTCAAGTGAAACTCTATGCACCTCGTACATTGGACTCCAGACAATACTTGCATATTCCAGTTTCGAGCGAACAAAGCAGAAATACAAAATCTTCAGTGATGCAATATTAGTGAAACCCCTACAATTCCTAATGATGAACCCGTAAGACTTCATTGCTTCAGAAACTTTCAATGCTATATGCTGAGCAAATGTTAGTTTTGCATCAAAAACAACTCCCAAATCCTTAGCTGTGCTACACCTACTTAAATGATAGTCTTGAATTCTATATTGAAACTCTATTGACGCTACCCTCCTAGTATATGTTAGAACTTTGCATTTTTGAGCATTTAGATGTAGTTTGTTGTCGCAACACCAAGAATGCACGAAATTCAACTGGCTTTGCAGATAGGAACAATCCTCAGTTTTTTTCTATTGGCATAAACATTTTTAAATCATCAGCATAAATTAGCCTGTTACATTTTAAATCCTCGCAAAGGTCATTTATGAACATAATGAAGAGCAAGGGTCCCAAATTTGAACCTTGTGGAACTCCGGAGGTAGCCACAAATCTTTCTGATTTGAATCCGTTGTAGGCTACAAACTGAGTTCGATTAAACAAGTAAGAACTTATAAGAGCCCTCGCACCATCAGTGAAACCAAAGAAAGACAACTTATTGATGAGAACATGATGGTCGATCCTATCAAAGGCCTTCGAGAAATCTGTATAAATAACATCAACCTGCTCACCATCATCTAATATTTCCGAAATGAACTGTGTCATAACAGTTAGATTTGTTACCGTAGATCTCTTACTAACAAATCCGTGCTGATAAGGAGAAATTTGATTTTTAATTTGGCTATAGATACGTGCATACAAGACTGACTCAAAGACCTTTGAGAAGTTACAAAGTAGAACGACACCCCTGTAATTTTCAACATTTCCCCTGTCTCCATTCTTAAAAATAGGACTTAATCTACCTTCTTTCCATCGTTTCGGATAAACACCCTGTTTAATTGATAAATTAAAAATATACTTTAAAGGTCTTACAAGGACAGTCGCACAGTCCCTAATGAGAAACGAGGGAATATTATCAGGGCCAGAGGTCATCTTATTTTTTAATTTTTTCGTGGCCATCAGTATTTCATCCCCAGTGATGGGCGAGAATTCCACAATTGTCAACGACGTACTAAGCGAATGACAAGTCCCTGCTGATTCCGACAGTGCGAAGACACTCTTGAAAAAATCTGCAAACGCGTTACCAATGCCCGACGGAGACTTCAGAATGTCATTTCTATACATCATCATACTGGGAATCCTAGAAGATTTACTTCTGGAATGGACATAACTCCAGAAGCGTTGGGGATCCAGTGCCAGAGAAGCCTGTGCATCATCCATGTATTTAACATATGACGCTTTAATTTGCTGCTTAGAAATTGAACTTAACCGTCTAAATTCTAGATAATCATTGTGATTACCATATCTCTTGAATTTTTTTGCATGCTTTGCTTTCCTTTTTATATTTTTAATAATATCAGCAGAAAACCATCGAGGATACTGATGAGCAAAATTTTTGTATGCCGGAACATGTTCATCAAACAAATGAAAAACATTATCATACAATTGCTCCAGTGCAAGATCAACATCACAACAACCCTCAAGAGACGTCCAGTCAACTGCTGATAGGGCTCTGTATAATTCAGGAAAATTTGCTTTTCTAAAGTTATAAATCTTAGCCGGGGAATTAGTAGAGAATTTTTTTTGTCTTATATTTATTTTTGGAATGGAGAACATAAGCGCCGGATGATGTGTATCCTCCGGGACCATTGGGGTATCATCTTTCCTGACAATACACTCTGATCCAGAGATAATTAAATCAAGTAGTCTATTATTCGAGTTAGTTATGCTGTTCCATTGCTTACACTGATTAATTTCAAGAAAGTTGTTGATAACCAAAGTCTTGCGATCAGAAACGTTGCCGTCAACAAAATATGGAGCATTAAAATCACCCATTATGAATACACTGTCTCGACTCAAATAATCAATCTGTTCAGTAAATTCGAAAAAATGATCATATACATCAATACTTAATCTATCAGGTATATATAATACTACTACATACAAAATTTTATCATTAATACTACATTTTACCATCAACAAATCAATATCCGAATCAAATAAAGTCACATCCATAGACTCTTGAGTTTATATAATTCTTGACGGCCAGTAAAACACCACCACCACGTTCTTTACCTGTTATATCAAATTTTCTATCCTTTCTGTAAACCGTATATTCACTCGGAAACAATTCCGAGCTATGAACATCTTCGTGAAGCCAGGTCTCACTTAAAGCCAACAAATCAAACTCACAATCACAAACCGAGGAATAAAAGTCAACAATTTTTGAATTTCGACCCCTTACATTCTGATAATAACATACTAGATTTATTTCATCACCTGCTGAAACACTCATGACATTTAGTTTTTTAATTCACAAACAACAGGCTTTCCTTTAACATATTTAATACCAACATTTTCACCATTAGATCTTCTTTCCTGAATTTCCTGTTTCATTTTCTGCAAGTTGACAATTTGTAAAGGAGTTAAGTCGTTACTTATGTACAATTTCCTCGCCTTAAGAGACTCCTTATTAGCTCTCATCAGTTTTGCAAAACATTGCCAGTAGTGGCATTGTTTCTGAAGGTGGAATACTCATAATTGGTACGAGCGTTCTTTAGAGATGAAAAAAAGATATATGTAAAGAAATTTGAGTTAGATGCTACAGGGTGTTCAAAATAAATTAATCTACACCCTGTAGAGAATATTCCAGAACTTTTTCAAAATTTTTTGATCAGAACTTTTCGATATAAGGTGGGGGGCAGCGATTTTTCGCACTTTCTTAAAAATAATATAAAGAGAATTGTGCGCAAGTATTACATTATATATATTTTTGAACTCGTCTTTTTACAATTTTTCATTTGACACCCCCACTCGATGACCTAGTAAAAAAAAATTTTTCATTTCCGATTTAACCCCCCCAAAAATAACCCCTTGAGTCAAAATTTAACTTTCAAAACTACACTGCTCTGATGAGGCCATCAATTCCTATATTAGGGCCAAATTTCAATTTTCTATGTCAAATAGTTTCGGAGAAAATCAGATGTGATAGACGGACACCGAAGTGATCTTATTAAGCGTTCCGTACGGAATACTAAAAGCTGGCCAAGTGCAAGTCGGACTTGCGCAATTAGTGTTCCGTACGGTCAGTGCTTTTCAAATAATAAAAAAAACTGTTGCTCTAAATGAGTTTTCAACAAAGTTTGTTTCCGATCTTTGTTGAAAACTTATGATCTTGAAATTTTTGTTTTTATGTATACCAGATAAATTGCACAAGTATACAAAATAAAAAAAATTATGTTTTTTAAGTGAGACACGTGTTTTCTTAAGTATTTGTTTATGCTGAATCCAAAAAAAATGATAAAAAAGACATCCATCGTAAGGTTTTTTCACAAACACACTGAAAGTCGGCGTTAGTAAATTTCACACCAAGACTACCTGTGCCCTTAATACAACAGGTAAATTCCACACTAACCTTATAAGGGTGCTTAAATCTTACACGTTATTTCCACACCAAACCAATATAATTATCCTTTATTCATCTAAATAAAATTGGACGGATTTCTTTTAAATCAGTTTTTTTATTTCATAGTAGAATAATATTGATAAACATGAAGTTTTTGCTAAATACATAAAATACAATTGGATAAATTTCCTTACATATAATACTAGATGATGCTACAAACCTATACATATTTATTTATATCTATTTACAAAACAGGTTGAGAAAAATAGGAGACACATTTTAAAAAATGGAAACGATTAATATTTCCTAATTGTCTTTGTTCATAAAGATTTTTTAAATGTTTTAATTTTTGATTATTATGATTATTACTTATTTTAGACTCGTCGACACTTTGTATTTTTATATATTTGTTAATCTGAAATTCTTTCAGCCTATCGATAAAAGTATACAGAGATGGATGTGTAGAATAAAAAGAATTATTTAGATGGGAATGGAATGACTCACAACAGTTAGTTCAGGTTTTATAGAATATAAATCGTATGCAAAACTGCCACCTAATTCTTTGGGTGCTAAATAGGACAAGCCGAAACAATACTTTAACCAACGACCAATTTCAGAATTTTTGTCGCAATACTCTTTAGCTAGACCTAGATCTGTATCTTACGAACCAAGTTTGGTGTAAATGAAATCTACATCCTAACACTTTAGCATTTGGCCAAACTTCCGATACTGCCTTATGAATAGATTTTTCGAAGTCAATAGTAATTTTCTCTGGATTGAAATACAGTGTATCTGTTGAATAAATCTTACATTTTAATAATGTAAAGAGGTTTTTGTATGTTTCAGCTTTCTTATCACGCAATAAGCAAAATAATAATGGAATGTAATGACCGTTTGCAAAACCATGCACTGTAAATAACTGTGTAAAATATTTAGTGCAGTTTGAAAAGGTGCCGTCCATATATATTGGATATTTTACACAACATATTGACATTTGTAGTGCAAGAAAAAACAATAATGCCACTTTCGAGTTCATTAATATATAGAAAATTCTCACCCTTGCTAGTTTTGATTTCAAATGTCTCTAAAACACTATGCACCTTTTCAGCACTTCTTGGATTACGTCCTGGCAAAAATTTTCGTCTATGGTTATAAATGTTTATTCTAATATATTCATCTTTTTCTGTTACTGTTTCAGACAGCGTGTTTTGTAGTTCTTGTCGGATAATTTTAGATGACCTTTCACTCATATGCTCTCCGGCTTCTTGGTGCCGGCTTCGTGTGTATGGAGTCCTTCACTTCTGGTAACTAAATTCTCGGGCGCAACGGTGAATATTTGCAATCTTTTTTTGAACATCTCCAAAATGTTTCTCCATATTTTAACACCTTTTGTCGAAAGTAAGTGTAGTAATTCACACATAACATATCCTTTCCTCGATTATTATTTATTAACTTTGCTTCCATATTAGCAACACTTTAAAAAATATACGCACAACCAAGTAATAATCACAAATTAATAATATGTACTAAACTGATATGTAGAAGGGTTTAATAATGATTTAATTGACCAGGCCGGTGCGTACCACCACCCATTTATCAACCGTTATCCTCTACCAGAAAGTACTCGGTGTGGAATTTACTTCTGCAATTACAATCCCTTAAATATGTCTAGGTCATAAACGGATTAGTGGTGTGGAAATTACCTGCGCCCCTGAAAGTTGCCAGAAAACTATTAAATTGCAGAAAATACATTTTAATAAATAATGTAAAATTCTATAATCATTAAAATTATGGAATAAAACTATTATTTCGGGCAAAATATTAGATTTTAGTGTTCATGTTTAACAAGAAACACGCATACACCACTTTTAACTAAGCTACGTACCAAAATGCTGTATAAAATAAATATGAATAGCCGCTAAATTAAAAAATTGTTTTTAATTTTTATGAATATTGAACAAAACACTCATATATATTTTTTTGGATGCAGCATAAAAAAATACTTAAGACAACACGTATCTTACTCAAAAGACAGAGAATTTTCTTTTGTGTACGACGCTGGTTTGAAAAGTCCGTGCAAAAATAAAAACTACTTATGTGTTTGGGGTAAACCTGTTTTATTTTTCGACATAGTCTCCTTTTAGGCTTATACACTTCGTCCAACGATGTTCTAGTTTGTTGATCCCTTCCGAATAATAGGATTTGTTCAAGTCTGCAGAATATCCATTAGTGTCTGCAATCACCTCCTCGTTTGAATAAAAGCTTTGTCCCGCCAGCCATTTCTTCAAATTGGGGAACAAATAGTAGTCCGAAGGAGCCAAGTCTGGAGAATAGGGGGGATGTGAAACGAGTTGGAATCCCATTTCCATTAATTTTGCGACCACAACTGCTGAGGTGTATGCTGGTGCGTTGTCGTGATGGAAAAGGACTTTCTTGTGGGCCAATCGCGGGCGTTTTTCTTACAGCTCGGTTTTCAAACCGTCCAATAACGATGAATAATATTCACCTGTAATAGTTTTTTACCCTTTTCCAGATAGTCGATGAGGATTATCCCTTGCGAATCCCAAAAGACAGTCGCCATAACCTTTCCGGCCGAAGGAACGGTCTTCGCCTTTTTTGGTGCAGATTCCCCCTTGGTAACCCATTGTTTAGATTGTTGTTTGGTCTCAGGAGTATAGTAATGTATTCATGTTTCATCCACAGTGACGAAACGACGCTTAAAGTCCTCCGGATTCTTCTGGAACAGCTGCAAACCATCCTTGCAACACTTCACACGATTCCGTTTTTGGTCAAGCGTGAGCAATCGCGGCAGCCATCTTGCGGATAGCTTTCTCATGTCCAAATGTTTATGCAAAATATTATGTGCCCGTTCAGTCGAGATGCCCACAATCTCACGCACCTTAACTCTTCTGTCATCCATCACCATATCATGGATTTGATCAATGATTTCTGGAGTCGTAACCTCCACAGGCCGTCCAGAACGTTCAGCGTCGCTTGTGCCCATATGGCCAGTCCGAAAATTTTGAAACCACTTATAAACTGTTCTAATCGAAGGTGCAGAGTCACCATAATGTTTATCAAGCTTCTCTTTAGTCTCCTGAGGCGTTTTGCCTTTCATAAAGTAATGTTTAATCACCACACGAAATTCTTTTTCGTCCATTTCTTGAAAATCACTCGACTTCCTTGATTCACACGAATGCCAAACACAAAGAAATAGACCAATATGGCTGAAACTTGATGTGCGTTCATTCAAGAGATGCTACTAACTAAACATGACCTCGATACGCGCCGGTGGTGCCATCTCTCGGACTTTGCACGGACTTTTCAAACCAGCCTCGTAAATTAACTACAAAGTATGGTACAAAATATAGAAGTTACCTGATTATTAGAGCTAAATTAATTAACAATATTCACCATAATACCTAAAACAAATTTAATAAAGGGGGCCCACCACAACTGATCATTGAGTAATAAACCTGAGGATTTTTTCTGGTTAATTTTTAGCGACTCTAAACAATTTATTAATATCCCTTTCTTTTCATCGTGCAAAATTGTGAAATCTTCATTGAAAGTATGATTTTCATCTGTTAAAAAAAACTTAGTGAAATATGTTATTTTTCATTCTGTAACTGTTTATAATCATTTATTTTTTTATAAAAGGATCTGCCTGTTTGTCCTATATGTATAGGTTTTATTACAAGTGCCATAGCATAATTCGTAAATTCCTGTTTTATTTTCTTTTTTGTTTTACTTTTATTATTAGTGTTCCGGAACACTTATAAGATCACTTCGGTGTCTGTCCGTCCGTCTGTCTGTCACACCCGATTCTCTCCGAAATTTTTTACCAGGTCATCGGGTGGGGTGTCAAATGAAAGCTTGTTAAAAAATACGACGATGGATCAAAAAGTTCGCGGCTTCACCAAAAAATAATTATAATATTTTTATTATAGTACCCTCAATAAGTTCATACTTTCTTTGGTTGTCACAGTGTAAAATTTAGAACGAGTTTAGTGAGACCAAGTGCAGCGTTTTTGGAAAAATGGAAAAAAATGAAAAACGTGCGGTCATCAAGTATCTATTTAAAAAAAGATTAACACCAAAGGAAATCCACGATGATATGAAAACAACACTAGGGGAGTCTGCTCCGTCATATACCACTGTAGAAAAATGGGTTGCAGAATTTAAACGTGGACGAGAGAGCATCGAAGATGACCTCTCCCTGGACGGCTCACGTCGTCTACGACTGAAGAAAATACCGGCAAAGTGTGTGATCTCATATTGAAAGACCGTAGATTAACTATCAGGGAGATTGCAGACACTATAGGCATCTCGTATGAACAAACACAAAACATCATTACCAACGAACTCGAATTTTCTAAGGTTTCTGCTAGGTGGGTCCCCAGATTGCATACAGTTGAATAAAAACGAATTCGATCCACGATTTCTCGCGACTGTTTGGAGATGTTTGAGGCTGATCCTTAAGATTTTCTTAACAGCTTTGTGACAATGGACGAAACCTAGGTTCACCACTACACTCCAGAGTCAAAACAACAATCCAAGTAGTGGAAAAAATCTGGTAAACCGACCCCAAAGAAAGCGAATGCAATTCTGCCGGCTGGAAAAGTGATGGCGTCAGTTTTTTTGGATGTTAAAGGTATTATTATGGCGGACTACCTTCCGAAAGGCGAAGCAATAAACTCGACTTACTATTGCACCCTTTTGGCGTCATTTACGTCAAGAAATTAAAGAGAAACGCCCAGGATTACTAAGGAAGAAAGTTTTGTTCCATCAGGACAACTCTTGCGTTCACACGTCTGTTGAGTCTATGGCTCAAATTCGTAATTGTGGTTTCGAATTGCTGCCCAACCCGGCTTATTCTCCTGATTTGGCACCTTCGGACTTTCATCTATTTCCAAACCTAAAAAAATACGTCGGTGGCCAGAAATTTTCATCAAATGAAGAAGTCGATACTGCAGTTAATCAGTATTTTGAAGACCTTGAGGAATCTTTTTTTCAAACAGTTGTGGAAGCTTTGGAAAGCAGGTGGAAGAAGTGCATAGAGCTGAGTGGAGATTACATCGAAAAATAAGAATATTTTTGTACCTATTTTATTTTCTTTTCTTGACTAGGCCGCAAACTTTTTATTTTAATCCATCCTCGTATAATGTAATACTTGCTCACATTGTTCTTTGTATTATTTTAAAAAAATTGCCAAAAATCGCTGTCCCCCCTTTATTTCAAAAAGTACTTATCAAAAATTTTTGAAAGAATTCTGGAATATTCTCCACAGGGTGTAGAATGAACAAAAATTATTACGTGTGCATTTTCTTTGATAATTTATCTGGTGTATATAAAAAAAAAAAAAAAATTTTCAACAAAGATCGGAAACAAACTTTGTTGAAAACTCATTTGGGGTGTATTTTATGTCATTTATCATTTTATACCTCCATAACAAAAAGTTTTATATCAAAACCAATCAACGTACGGAACACTAATTACGCAAGTCCGACTTGCACTGGACCGGTTATTTTATTTTATTTTTAGAACTTCATGCAGGATATTGTATACCCGTTCATAGGAGATGCCTACCATCTCAGCAATCCCATGAAGCTGAATGCGACGCTTTGCACTGACGATGTCATGAGTGTATCGACTATTTCTTTAAAAGAAATTTCAATCGGACACCCTGAAGTGCAGCACCTTCAATATTTGTACGGCCATATTTAAATCCATTTATCCAGTAATAAATGATCTTGAGTGCTGGTACCGACTCCCCATAAACTTCCTTCAGTTGAGTTTTTATCGGGGCAGCAGTCTACTTTTTTAAATATTTTTTTTTATCACGATACTCGGCTTTATCCATTGCTGCGAAATTGTAACACTGATCATCTACGATAGCTGTCATCAAACAACTGCGTACTGCATCTGTTTGAAATTTTGAAATGACGCTTACCAACAGTGATGCCGCTTAACAAAATTTCCCGCCATTTCGTAGGAATTTACCAGATTCATCAATCCACCCTCGTATGTAGGACATATAAATATCTAAATTAAATGACAAAAATAGAAAAATAATTTTTTTTGGTTCGTAAATGAACTATTTTCTTACTTTTCTGTATTATATAAAAAATAGTAAGGTAATAAATAAAAATCGGACAACTTACACCTGTTGACTGCGTTTTGAGAACACCAGTATTCCGTCCATTAACCTCAATTTTACCACACTGTTTGTTTAACAGTATTATGTAAATCGTCATTAGTGATAGAATACCTATGTCATTTCATAAAACGTCTTGGCTCGTGGGATTAGGGTATGTTAAACTGGAGCGACTTTCTGAATTTTCAGCATTTTAATCTCGAATACTAAGTATTTCTGAAAGAACCTCATCCAATCGTAGGCGCAACATTGCAAAGATTAAGAACTGTAGTTTCTCGTCTAACGAAAGCAGAGAAAGCTTCCATTATAAATTAGTTTCTTTCTCGATTAAAAATCTATTTTAAACACAAGTATTTAGAGCTAAAAATTTATTTCAACAAATAATTTTTTTCCATGTAATTAACGTAGCACACAGTTTTTTTGACAAAAATATGTTGGGAGTAAATCGCTCTATAATTATGATCGACCTGCGAATTTGACAATTTGGCAATGGGGTATTTTTAGCTAGTTGTAGTCTATATAAAAATTAAATAATAAGGGACATAGAATCCTTTGAAATTATTTTACATTTAAATGCTGTCCAAAAAAATAATTCTAAAAAACCTACATACCTAACTATTAAAACCTACTTTAATACGAGGGCCGTTTTTTAAGTTTTTACAAATGACCACTAGATGGCGCTATTGAGATGTGACATTACCATTGTTGTAAAATTTGACATTTGTTATTGCTAAAACAGTGGCAGTTCAGAAATTGGCCGAATAGTTTGTTTAGAGTGAGCGTCTAAAAAAACAGTTTTGTGAACAATGGAAACTTCACGTGCAGGTTTTCGATGGATGATTTTTTACGATTTTAATAAAGGCCTAACTCAACAACAATGCCTCAAATGGCATTGTCCAACTTTTGGTAATGAATCACCATCAGAAAAGACTGTTTACAATTGGTTTGCAGAATTTCGTCATGATCGCGCTTCCGTCAGCGATTAATTTCGTGAAGGTCGACCAAAATCGATTGTTGTTCCAAAATACATCGATGCTGTCCGCAACATAATTGAAGAGGATCGGCATGTGACTTACCTTAGGCATATCGAAGACCGCAGTACATTCGATTTTGCGTAAACATTTAGCTGTAAAAAAGGTCTGTTCCCGATGGATTCCGCATAATTTAACCGAAACTAAAAAACAGACTCGTGTCAATTGGTGTAAGGAAGTGCTTCAAAAATTCTACCCAAGACGTGCAAAATCGTAACAGGAGCCAAAACTTGGATATATTCGTACGAGCCGGAAACTAAGCAACAGTCAACTGTTTGGGTGTTCCAAAATGAACCGAATCCAGCAAAAGTGGTTTGTTCACGAAGCACTTCCAAGAAAATGATCGCTTGTTTCTTTTGTTATCCTGAACATGCTGCAACCATTGCTTTAGAGGAACGAACAACAATTAATGTTGAATGGTATACAACAATTTGTTTGCCAGAAATTATATGAAATCAGGAAAAACAACCGAAAACGTCGCATCATTCTTCATCATGCCCATGTTATCTCTCACACAGCACATCAAACAATTGATTATTTGGCTGAGAAAAACATCGAATTAATGTCTCATTGCCCGTATTCACCTGATTTATCACCTAACGAATTCTTTGTGTTCCCGAATGGCTTGGACAGCGATTTTCATCACCTCAAGAAGTTGTTGAATCCTTCCAGAACCATGTTTTTAAGGTACCAACTTCAGAGTGGAAAAATTGTTTTGAGAATTGGTTCCAACACATGCAAAAGTGTATAACTCTTAAAGGCGAATATTTTGAGAAACAATAAAACGATTTTTACCAAAAATTTTTTTCTTTCATTGTTTTTGTAAAACTTAAAAGGTAGCACTCGTAACACATTAAATTTTAAAATTGTCGGTCTTGTTGAGGTGGGTCACTTTTGTGGAGATCTGCATTATTATCGTGATACTAAGACACCAGTAGGAATTGTTCTTTTGTTCCCATGAGATGCAATTTTGGTGTTATTCAAAGTGAGGAAATATGCGCAGGAAATTTTTTTACGAAAAAATTCGTAATCGTACTGTTAAAAGGTGCAAAAAAACGCAGAATCATATTGATAGACCACAGTAAGGCCATCCTTGTTCTGTCGAAATCGAAAATGGCTGTTCCGTCATTGATCTAAAGGTTGAAAGTTTTGTTATCAGAGCGATGGCGAGTATTTTAAATAACACTAAATGGTTTCAAACGCATTTTGAATGTACTTTTTAAATATATGTTTTAATTTCGTTGCATTGTGTCTTTGAGTGTTTGCATTAGAGATGCCAACGTGTATGGGTAAACTATGTAGAACTTACATTATTTTATTCCTATATAGAAAAAGTCCAGGTATAAAAATTATATCAATTACACTATCTCTAGCGCAAGAAAGAGTTGTTGAGGGGTAAGGTCACTCCAGGTCCCAGGAAAAAAAGCTAAATTTCGGAAATTTTCTTCAAGAGTATAATAAAAGTAGTAGAAAATTTATTTGAAGTACTTTATTACACAGATATTTCAGTATACAAAAATATTTTTTTTATCTTTTTAATTTAAAATGACCGCTTCAGAATCTAAGGCGACAAGGCACATTTTATGTGAGGCCTGAAACTGGCGAAACGATTGCTCCCGTAGATTTCAACCTAGAACAAAAAAATCAAAAATGTTTTATTAATATATGTCAAAAACTAGTGGATACTCGTAATGTACAGGGTGAGTCAACGATAGAGCTTATTATCTCATTTGTTTCGAGAATGACGAAAAAAATGTTAAATACAATAGTTTTAGGGAATGTTAAGGTGCATAGTTTAAAATTATTTTTGAGTATACACGGTACTTCGGAAAAGTGTGGCCGATATAACATGTTTTTTTAAATGGAACATCCTATTTTCTAATTTATTTTTAGATTCTGAGTAAAATTTTATAACTTTTTTATTAATAATGTTATATACCTAAACCTAGTAGTTTTTCTAATATTTCAATTTTTTTTAAAAAAATTTAGATATCTAGGTTTGTTAAGTGATTCGCGGTATAAATATGGACCAATAATTCGAAAATTTAATATTCCACACCATACATTAAGCGACCAATGGTTCTGGTTTTGAACCTCCCGGACCCAAAATGGATTAACTGTTGAATAATAATGCATGGTATGACTGTTAACTACTCCATTACTGCGAAAAGTAGCTTCATCAGAAAACAGTATTTTGGATAAAAAATTTGGATCGGCCTTTAGTGCTCCATTCATGGTGGTACAAAAGTTTACTCGTTGTTCAAAATCGCGGTCTTGAAGTTCTTGGTGTAGTTCCATTTGAAAGGAATGATACTTGTATTTTCTCGTGGTGCGATTAGCCGTAGATTGGGATGTGTCGGATAAGTCAGTTAGTTGACGGCTGCTGACCTAGGAATTATCTTCAACATGAAGTGAAATCTCCATTTCTTTGTCCTCATTGGTAGCATTCTGGTTTACTACTTTCCGTTTCGTGTACTCAACGCTATCACTACCATCAAACCGTTCCATTAAGCACTAAAAAGATTTTCTAGACGGTATACGTCTGTTAGGGTACTTCGCTCCGTAAAGCCTTACTGCCAAAAGACAATTTTTGTTCCGCCTCGCCCAGTATATAAACCATATCAATTATTTCATTTTTAGGAAAATCCATAACTATTACCTTTATACTCACTACAACAAATTAAACTATTTTTATTTGCTTAATAGACATGTCAAAATTTGACAATGCTTGCATGTTTATTTTGTCTTGGCAACTATGATGTTAGTGTAAGTGTATTAAAAACAAGGGTAAAAATTGAAAAATTCAAAATAAGTTGAAAACTATTAGAAATGGGTATATGATATACTTAATAAAAGTTGGAAGGTTTTGTAAAATCTATCAGAAAAAATAATAATATACAGGGTGTGTCATTTAAAACATTTGAGATTTTTCAATTTAAAATAGTCGAAATGCATAAATTTATTTTGAACACCCTGTAGCATCTAACTGGAATTTCTATACATATATCTTTTTTCATCTCTATAGAACGCTGGTATCAATTATGAGTATTCCACCTTCAGAAACAAAACAATGTGCAGCTGGCAATTTTTGACAAAACTGAAAACTAGTATTTAAAAAAAAATTGAAATATTAAAAAAACTACTAGGTTTAGATATATAACATTATTAACAATAAGGTTATAACATTTTACACAGAATTTAAAAATAAATTAGAAAATAAGATGTTCCATTTAAAAAAACATGTTATATCGGCGACACTTTTTTGAAGTACCCTTTATACTCAAAAATAATTTTAAACTGTGCACCTTAACATTCCCTAAAACTATTGTATTTAACATTTTTTCATCATTCCCGAAACAAATGAGATAATGAACTTTACTCTATCGTTGACTCACCCTGTATTGATTTTGCGATAAGTTTAAGCTTCCTTTTTTCCTGAAATTTTTGGGTGAAAAATGAATATTTTTTTCAGTTGTGCACTACTTTTCAAAAAAACGATATTTTCAAATTTCCGTACCTTATACTAGTTTTTTAACATATATTAATGTAAATTTTTTCACCCGCCTCGTATAAGAGGTGCCTGGTCATCTTGGATTCTGAAGCGCCTATTCTGAATTAGAAAGATAAAAAAAATATTTTTATACATTTAAATATTTGTTTAATAAAGTTCTTAAATAAATTTTCGATTGCTTTTATCATACTGTGGAAAAAAAAATCGAAATTAGCCTTTTTTCCGGGGACTTGGAGTGGCCTTACCCCTTAAGGAGTTTGATAAAAACTATATTGTAAATATGAATGAAATAATGAAATGCATATTCTACCTTACATTTCCTAAACCTATTATCATTTTAAAGTTTTTAGTGTTCCGTACGGAACACTTATAAGATCACTTCGGTGTCTGTCTGTCCGTCTGTCTGTCTGTCACACCCGATTTTCTCCGAAACTATTTGACATAGAAAGGTGAAATTTGGTAATAATATAGGAATTGATGGCCTCATCAGAGCCATGTAGTTTTGAGAATTAAATTTTGACTTAAGGGGTTAGTTTTGGGGGGTGAAGTCGGAAGTGAAAAAAAAATTTTTTTACTAGGTCATCGAGTGTGGTGTCAAATAAAAGCTTGTGAAAACACGAGTAAAAAATATATATATAATATTATACTTGCGCGCACTTTTCTTTGTATTATTTTTAAAAATTCGCGAAAAATCGCTGTCCCGGGCCTTATCTCGAAAAGTACTCATCAAAAAATTTCGAAAAAATTCTGGAATATTCTCCACGGGGTGTAGATTAAACGAAAATTATCACGAGTGCATTACCTTTAATAATTTATATGGTATATAAAAAAAACAAAAATTTCAAGGTCATCAGATTTCAGTAAAGATTGGAAACAAACTTTGTTGAAAACTCATTTGGGGTGTATTTTGTGAAGTCACTGATCATTTTATACCTCTGTAACAAAATTTTTTTATTTTAAAAGCAATGTACGGAACACTAATTGCGCAAATTTAACTTGCACTTGACCGGTTATTTAAATTTATGCGCCTTTTCAAGGAAAGTTATTGTTAACTTTTATTAAATTTGCGCATCTTATATAATTCAAATTATTCTACTTTCCATTCACAAAGAATTTACTTTAATTTTTGTTGATAGGTAAAATTTGTTACTATTTTATTCTTATAATCGTTTTAAATATGTTTACCGAAATGCACACACAAGATTGGTCATGTTTTTTACCGGTATAGAGGGTATGTATATACGACTTCGAAGCGGTCATTTTATTGGTTATATTCCGGTAAAATATTGGCCAGATTGGTTTAAAAATTCCCCGTAAAATTATCTAGAATTCAAAATTAAAAAAAAAAAACGAAGCATTTTACTTTTTACAACTGAATTTTCACTTATCTTGGTCGTGTTACACAACTCCGCAATCTATCTTAAGACGCGTTTCATCGTATCACGGCTCATCAGCCACGGTCGGCAAACGAGAAAACAAAACTTCGAGTACTTATTCGCATACTGGCCTAACATCGTGGGAAGATACAATAAATTGCACCTAAAACTGAAAAGCATACCTGCCTTCAATTGGAGGCCGTCTACGGTCATAGGCTAACAGAGGAATTGTCAGCAAATTGCCAACATTTACCTCAGGCAGCATGATTCGATAAGAGTGCCACCCCATGAATATGTGGTTCAATGTGAAACCATTGAAAAAGAACAAAATTCATATTTCAGAAGTCCACCTATTGTTCTCTCATTTGTCAATTTATCTTGAGATATTTTCTTTCTACAGAGAAAAATCCGCTTTATGGATCCTGGAGCAGTCTGCGTTACCTTATAGATGCCCCAAAGTGCTCCAGTTATGTGGGGCTCTCCAACCTGAAGGGCTGGCATACCCACGAAAACTCCTCGTGAGCTGGGACAACCCTTCACTCTTTTTACATACTGAGTTTTAATATGTCTAGCTGTTTACTTGTTTTTAACTCTAGGGTTAATTTTCTAATGATTTGGACTAATCTACCTTATCCTAACTTAAAGCTAATAATAAACCTAAATACTCGACTTAATGCCCCCTGTTTCAGAGGCGTGTGACGTTATAATGATGTTAGTGGTGTGTGATGTTTACACTTTTTTCTTTTTCAGTAAGAAGCTGCTCAACTATACTATAGCCTTAAATAGGGAGTAGTCTTTAGTCAAGTCTAAAGTCAGCCTAATTGTAGAATGTCAGTGGGTTGTAAGTATCGGTTGCCGACGTTTACGTTGTCTCTGAAAGTGTTAGCTATCTCGGGGTTAGAGTGGGCTGTGGCTTTCTCAAGGAAGCGGAACTGGGCGTTACGGGTGAATTCTTTTATCCGAAACTCCCTGTGCAACTGGTTGTTGCGGACAAACCAGGGAGCTCTTGCTATGATGCGAATAGCTTTATGTTGTACTCTCTGGACCTCGGCCCGATGGGTTTTAGACATCTGGCACCAGGCCTGGCAGCCGTACGTAAGCCCGGCTCTGATAATCGATTTGTAAATTAGTAACTTATTAGTTGACAATTTACTCCGATGATTCAGGAGCGGGTACAGCTTCTCTAGGAGCTGGTTTGCCTTATGCACGACCATTGGCACTTGGTCCTTCGGCACGAGTCGTTTGTCGTATAGAAGGCCCAGGTATTTGATATTGTTGGCCCATTTGAGCCTAGTTCCATTCAGAGAGAGTTGAGGAGGGGCTCTACGGGGGTATTTTTAAAAGATTATGGCCTGGGTGTTGGTTGGATTGACCTTAATCCTCCATTGGTCAAACCAATTAAAAAGACGCGTTAGGTGGCGTTGATGTCGGGCCGTGATGTGTTCAATCCTCCTAGGAGGTGGAAATGGCCATGCCATCGGCGTACAGTTGGAGGGTAGTGTTTGTAGTGATCTCTGGGGATGTCGGATGAGTAGATATTGAAAAGGTGTGGAGATAGGACGGAGCCCTGTGGGACTCCAGCTCTTATTCTCTTAACCCCAGAAGGGGATTGCTTAACACGGATTTAGAAGGTCCTGTCAGTGAGGAATCAGGACCAGAGTAGGCTCATCAGAGCTAGGATTGACAAACGGGAGAACAAAACTTCGACTCCTTATTTCCGTAATATATATATATATATATATATATATATATATATATATATATATATATATATATATATATATATATATATACACAAAATAGGAAGACTTCTAGGAAAACACCAAATTGAGACCATTTACACAACCAACCAAAAAATTAAAGATATTCTACCTACACCAAAAGATATTATAGCCTTAGAAGACCAAGGCGTATATGAAATTCCGTGTCAGGACTGCGGTCTTTCATACATAGGACAAACAAACAGGAAAATTAGTGCCAGAAGAGACGAGCACAAAAACGCTGTAAAACAAAAATCCACCACCTCTTCTCTAGCACAACATGCACACAATACCGGCCACAAAATCGATTTTGACAAAACCAGAACCCTACAAAAAAGTAATAACCTATCCACTAGGGTAATCAAAGAAGCCATAGAAATAGAAAAGAGGCCCAACAACTTAAATAATCGGGATGATAGCCAACGTTTACCGAACTCTTGGAAACATATTCTATCCCAGTACCAAGTCCAACCAAGAGAAACAATAATTCAACCATGTGTTACTTCACCAACACAAACATTACAAAGAACCACAGGACCGACAACGCGCAGCCAAAGCCGAGCCTCTATTGGCCAGGTCCGTCCGACCAATAGAAACACCCCCGAGTACATAAAACCGGCGCACTCAGGGCCAGTCTCGACATTCAACGCCAAGACACCGACCAGTGATCAACGCTTTGAAAAAGATGGATGAGATTCCATCGAAACGTCAGCGAAACCGTCCATCAAGGGACTTCAAGCTAACACGGGATACCCGAAAAACCATTACTACATATATATATATATATATATATATATATATATATATATATATATATATATATATATATATATATATATTATATATATATATATATATATATATATATATATATATATATATATATATATATATATATATATTGAAGTAAAAGGATAAGGAGTTTACAGGAAATGAAAGAGACGCGAATATGAAAGTATATATATATATATATATATATATATATATATATATATATATATATATATATATATATATATATATATATATATATATATATATATATATATATGTATATATATGTATATATCAAGTTATTGAGCTTAACTTTCAACTTTTAATTGACTCACTCAATTTACTCTTACCCTATTTGAAGTATCCAAAAACTTATTTTTTTGGGAGGAAGCTAAATATGATAGAAAACAAAAGATTTGTCACTTGTCAAATTTGACAAAGTCAATTAGGATTTTTTTAAATGGCATCCTCTACATATCAGCACAGCATTAAATAGCATTTTTCAGTCTATCTGCAAAAACATGTAACTGTTGATATTTATTTTCAGTCGTACCGCTATACTATAATATATATATATATATATATATATATATATATATATATATATATATATATATATATATATATATATATATATATATTGAAGTAAAAGGATAAGGAGTTTACAGGAAATGAAAGAGACGCGAATATGAAAGTAGAACAAAGTGAGAAAAGAGGTTTGATATGCGGTTAACACGCAAATCGCCTACCTGCATACTGACTTGGCTGTTTGCCCACCTGTCATAGATACGCAGGTAAGTTGGTCGATAGGCTTATTAACTGACTCCATTTTTTTTGGTTTGACGCAAACTTTTTCATGGCTACTTTTAGAGGTTAGAAGATTTTGAACTAGGAAACCGCTACATAGATATTACGACGCTTGAACGATATTACATATATATGAAAGGAATTGCGAACCTCCTTTTTTAATCTGGTTAATAACATGATTTTCCGATTTGTCTTCTGGTGTCCCCTTTATATGAATGACTGTAAATAATTATGCTTAAAATTTGTTCATTATGACATCCAAAATTCTCAAAATTCTTTTGAAACTAAACAAAATGTCATCCCTCCTGAAGTTGTATTTCTCAACTGTTATAGTTATATACCTCATTTTGTTCAGAAGTTAACATGTCACAGACGACGGAAATTGGGAACTATATGCAATACGTGCAACTTAACGAGAACATAAAATTTGAGGGCAGAGCTTGATCTGAAAGATATGTTTAACTGAAAATCAAATTCAAGTTCAAACTAAATAATAGTAAATGAATGTCACGCAGTTAAGTGGTTGAGTTATGTCAACTACTTAAAGATCAAGTAGTTTTTTACGACTGCACTTAATGTGTTATTGGAACTGTTAAAATTGTTTAATGTTTTAACTGGTAGGAGATATGAAAATAGTTACCTACTTTATATTCACAAAAGTAATCATAAAAAAAAATTTGGCTAATATTTTCCAGGTAACGTCTAAAAGGTTAATCTAATAGCTCCTATTAACTTTTTTTGTTGGGTTTTTAGTTAAGTGCTTCTGTAAGGGTCGGTCAACAAATATATCGATAAAGTAATCAATATCAATTAACAATATGATAATTTAACAGCAGCTATGTTTAGTTGATAAGCCTAAATGGTAAGTTGGTTTTTTTTATCATCCTACTACATACAACTAATTAAAACTGGTAATTGGAAATTTTTTGCTAATTATAAACATGTTTAGGTTACTACTTTAAATGGGTCACTATATCATACATAAAGATAAGACTTTTCTATTCAGTCCATTAATAAATTAAAAAAATTAAAAGTACTGATCATAATATGTCTTCAGTCATCATGTTAATAGACATGTTGATAACCTTTGGCTGATCCGCCTCTATAAAACATTAAGTACCTAAATGTCAGTATTTAACCCTTATTTATAATTTACCAACATCTTTAAGGATAATAAAATACACTTATACTTTTAATTTTTTACATAGAAAAAGAATTTTCCCTAAAGTGTATCACGTCCCTACAGTTTCCTTTTTATAGCTACATATAATAGAGAAACAAACACTTCATATTTTTTACGGAACATCTTATAGCTCCATTTTTTTTTCAGTTTTTAAATGTTACTGTTTTGTTTCAGGTTTAAAAATGGCGCATCTTGTGACAAGCGTGGTAGAAAAATACCACGATATTTTAGACAACAAAAGTGGTAAGTTTAAAAAACTATTAAGGGATAGTTCACTGATTTTTAAATTCATTTAAATATACCTGATGAATATTAAATATAATCGTAGGTATAAATAATTATTTTGTTGTAAATTTATATACAATATTTAATGCTGAAAGTTAGAAAAATAAATTAAATATGCAGTCGCTCACATAAGAACATGTCGCCTATAACTTGCAGTCGGTAAAAAAAATTCTTTTTTTTTAAATTTATTATTAGCACAGATTCATTTCTAACCTTATTTATGGTTAAATAGTACATTATCGCACATGAGTGCTACATACGCTTCGTTCGAGGATATGTTCTTACGTAATCATCCAAAAAGTCCGAGAATGATGCTTACAGCGGGCAGTGAGTGAAACGATACTCTCAGTTAAAAAACGTTGATGATCTCCCAGAACGTACTTCGAGAGGAAAAATGTCCCTAGAGAGGCGATCGTCACGTTATAAATTTTAGTTTTTTTTTTTTAATTATCTTCGCGAACCGAGATACGAACTTAGATCGCTGGCGTAGAAAGCAGACACATTAACCACTACGCTATGGCCGCCCCTTATATATATATATATATATATATATATATATATATATATATATATATATTATTTATTTATTTATTTATTTATATATATATATATATATATATATATATATATATATATATATATATATATATATATATATATATATATATATATATATATATATATATATATATATATATATATATATATATATATATATATATATATATATATATATATATATATATATATATATATATATATATATATATATGTATATACATATATATATCTTCTTCACTCAACGTCGTATTCGACGTGCAGTAATTTCAATGCTACTCATGATTGATTTTTTATTGATTAATTGCTCTTTTAATTGCATATCTCTGTCAGGATCTGTCTTCGGTTATTTAACATCTGTCCATCTAGTGGGTGATCTTCCCTTCGTCTTTTACCTTCAGTCTTTCCCTGAACCACAAGTCTTTCTATGTTCTCGCCACGCATATCGTGACTGAAGAATCTTAATGTTCTTTGATATGTCATACTCAATAGTCATTGGGTTGGCTGAATTTCTTGCAAAACAGACACACTGGTTCTTTTAGCCGTCCAAGGTATTCGAAGAATTCTACGCTAGCATCATATCTCGAATGCATCAATTCGCCTTCGATCTGTTTGGCGAATGACCCATGTCTCAGAAGCATATTGGAAGACTGATTATACAAGTGTATTTACAATATATATATATATATATATATATATATATATATATATATATATATATATATATATATACATATATATATATATATATATATATATATATATATACATATATACATACATATATATACATATATATATATATATATATACATATATATATATATATATATATATATATATATATATATATATATATATATATATATATACATATTCTAACGAAAAAATTTTTACTATGGATGCGAAAATCAATCGAAGGAATGATCATTGGCTCGCTCATGGTTCTGAAAATGTTCTCATTGTTTCCAGAACGAAATTTCCAGTGATGTCATGCCACCGCATTTCTTTAAAAAAGGGGAAAATGTCACAAAAGAAGTTTATTTGCATGTTCTGATAAATATGGTGAAGTCGTGGATGGAAATCGTCTGAAAAGCCGTATATTTTCCAGCAGGACGGTGCGCCTGCGCACACAAGTCATTTGGTGCAAAATTGGTTATCGGACAATGTCGACATGTTTTGGTCCAAAGAATTTTGGCCTCCCAACAGATTTAAATCCTTTGGACTTCTATGTATGGAATGAAGTCGAAATGGTCACTAAAAAGTTAAGACATCTAAACGTCACATGAGCCGCTATTGAAGCGGCATTCGCCGATATGGACCGTGACTCATTAAAACGGGCGTGCGACCGCTTCAGACCGAGAATGAAGGCGATCATTCAAACGAAGGGGGTTATATTGTTCTTTATGACCTAACAAACAATTTATTAAAAAAAAATAATCATAAACTTCTCCATTTTTGCAATAAAAATTATGTTTCAAAAAAATGTTCAATATGTCTTGATTTTGGCGCCGCATCCTGTATATATATATATATATATATATATATATATATATATATATATATATATATATATATATATATATATGTATGTATTTGTATATGTTTATGTATATAATTATCTCAGTTATAGATTTTAAAATTTCTATATTGTTAAACAAGCATGTATTATTGCACACTAGGGTTCAGTGCCTACCACTGATACATATAGTACGTGATCTTTTTTTTAACATACCGCATTTTTTCACGATTCGGCAAATATCGCTAATAACGAATTAATTTCACGTCGACTTTCTTATTCATTCTTAAATAATAAGCAAAAATGTAGACGTGGGCAAATTAATAATTGTTCGCTTCTTAACCTATCGTTAAATCCATTTTAAATTCATAGTTAATATTTAAAATGAAATGCAGAGAAAAATTTAAGGATTTATTTATATAACTATAATATAAATATATATATATATATATATATATATATATATATATATATATATATATATATATATATATATATATATATATATATATATACAGTCAGTCCAAAAAGTCTCCATACACTCAAGATCAGCTGCATTTTATCAAGCTATCTATTGCTCGCTAAACTGAAAACAAATGAATAATTTTCGGCCATACTTTATAATCTGTCACTTGTTGCTAGTAATTTTGCAGTGGGTTTTCAAAGTAGTATTAAAAATGAGCGAGAGAAATTGTGACATTTGTGGAAAGATGGAAAATCGTACAGAAATATAGGAAAAATTGGTAAAAAGTCACATGCTATACTGTTCAATACGTTGAAAACCAGTATAAATCAACGAGTTTCTATAAAATTCGACCACGCTTCGGTCATCCCTAGAATCTGACTCCACATGAAGAATATTGTTAGACAAATAATTACAGATCCCAAGAAAAGTGCACCAAAATTAAAAGAAGTAAGGGAACTATTTTTGAAAAATGTTTGTTCACAAACAGTGAAAAATTGTTTGTACAGGGCAGGCCATAAGGGGTGTGCAGTCTCGAAGAAGGCGTTAATTTCGGAAGCTAATTGCAAAAAGCGGTTAGCTTTTGCTAAGGAATACGTTACTAAACTTCCTGAATTTTGAGAATCTGTAATTTTTAGGGATGAAACTAAAATTAACCTTTTTGGGTTTGATGGCAGAACTAAAGTTTGGAGAAAGAAGAATACCGCATTCGATATTAAAAACATTTGTTCCACGGAGAAACAAGGGGGTGGCAGTGTTCTGCCTTGGGGATGGGTACTTCGTAGAATAGTTGGGAAAACACTATTGGATGGAGAAAGAAGTAGGGATATAAGAAGTACGTGTAGAGTCGACGATATCAACGTTTGGGTATTAAAAAGGAAAAAAGAATGGAATGAGCACATTAGTAGGATGGAGGACGGAAGAATGGTAAGAGTGGCCCGAGATAAGTCATCAGTTGGGCATAGGAGCGTGGGCCGCCCACGAAAGAGGTGCGGTGATGACCTGAATACGAAGGAGTAGTAGGCAGTTGGATAAAGATTAAACAGACGTACGCCTAAAGAAAAAATAGGAAGAAGAAGAAGAAGAAGAAAAAAAATTACGGTGTGTCAAACTTAAGTATGCAGTTTTCGACCAAAAAATTTATATTTAGTTATTTATAAAAAAATTTCTATTAGAAAAATTAAAAAAACCTCTCGACATTATGTAGAGAAAGTAATTATTAAGATTTAAAGAAAAAAAGTTAAAAAATATTAAAAATAATTAATATTGCAGAAGGTCCTCATCCGACGTCAGGTCACTTTTAATGCTAAACTTTGTAATGGAATGGTATTTCTTTAAATTTTTTTCCAATAATTCTTAGAAGTATAGAGAATAAAAATCCGTCAAAAATCTAATTTTTGGAAATTCTAGGTGTATATTAATAAAATTCTTCTCTTAGTGTTAACACTGATGCTTTGACCCAATCTCTCGCGCCCTAGAGGATGAAAGCACTTAAAAATTTGACCAGTTGCTAATTTGTCGATATTTGACTTCTTTGTAAAGTTTGGTAATGAAGAATTTTTTACCTACTGAGAAAAAAATTGACGCAACTTTTCTATTATATCCTTGTAAAGTTTGACAAAATAAAAAGAAAGAAAAAATTTCGAGTAGAAGACAAGGTCGCAAAACACTATCATAAATTCTTTCGCGTCCAATTTCTTGTTATCGCTTACGCCACAATCTGCTTAACTAATTCGGTCGTACTCTCTTACAGTAATAATAATAATAAGGTCCAACTTTCTTCTTGCTTGGCGAAATAGTCTGTGCTATAAAATTACGTAAAACCTGCAAAACCCAGTAACGTTAACTTTTACCAGAGGTGTACCCGTGACGAATTGTAATTCATAATAATAAATTTCGATGTTGTCTTATTAATTGTAGGTATGTTATCTGCGAAATTAGGTAAATTTAATTTATAATGAGGTTTCCGGAAGTTGAAATAAACATATATGGTTTGAAGATTTATGCTTAGGTAATAATAAAAGTTTTTTTTCTAAAAATGAGAGTGAAATATACACTAAATTCTTTAATAATGTCAGTAGATGTAATGTTGATGTAGTGATTTGCAAAAAAACTTTCACACTATAATGATTGTCCGGTAATGTTTTATGTTTATTACACTGGATATGATGACTCATAAAAATAGACGCACTTTATATGCAATATCTAATCTCTTAAGGTACACATTTTATTTTTTTTATACGAGGGTAACGATAAACTCGTTTTTAGTGTTCCGTTATGTAACACTTATGGGATCACTTCGATGTCCGTCTGTCACACCCGATTTTCTTCGAAACTATTTGACATAGAAAATTGTAATTTGGCACAAATTTAGGAATTGATGGCCCAATCGGAGCCGTATAGTTTTGAAAGTAAAATTTTGACTTAAGAGTTACCATTGGGGGAAATGATTTTTTTTTTCTAAGGTCATCTAATGGGGTGTCAAAAGAAAGCTTCTGTAAATAGTGTATTTTAAAAACACGAGTTCAAATATATATATATGACGTAATACTTGCGCACACTCTGAGGCCAATCTTTTCAAACCCAGTGGTGTGTTTTGTCCCTTTTCTTTCTATTATTTTTAAAAAATGGACAAAAATCTCTGTCCCTCACTCTATCTCGGAAAATACTGATCGGTAAAAAAGAATTTTTTGTTCGAAAAAACTCTAGAATATTCTTCATAAAGTGTAGATTAAGCGAAAATTATCACGAGTACATTACGTTTGATAATTTATCTGGTATATGGAGTCCTGACGAACTCGGAAGTGAAAAAAAAATACCAGGTCATCGAGTGGGGTGTCAAATGAAAGCTTGTGAACACATGAGTTCTAAAAAAATATATATGATGTAATACTTGCGCACACAAAAATATATTTGATGTAATACTTTTTTTTTGTATTATTTTAAAAAAAAAAAATCTTTGTCCCACTCCCCTATCTGGAGAAGTAAAAAAATTTTGGAAAAATTCTGGAATATTCTTCATAAAGTGTACTACTCAGTACATATCAGCACTATATCAAACACCTTATTTTTACACTCGGCGCGCGTTTCGCTAACCATGTTAGCTTTATCAAGAGCTATGATTGATGAAGCTGACATAGTTAGGGAAACACGCGTCGAGCACAAAAATAAAGTGGTGGTGGTGTATATTGAGTAGTGTCATTGTGCCAAAGATTCCAAATTTCCAACATAGTTCATAAAGTGTAGATTGAGCAAAAATTATCACAAGTTTGCGCATTTTTCAAGTATAAAAAAAAACTAAATGGCATGTTGCACAGCGTATAGAAATTGTTAAATTTTATTATCAAAATAATTATTCTATTCGGGCCACGTTTCGCGTATTAGGTGAAATTTATGGTCAAACTAGTCGACCTACACAGCTTACTATTCATAATTTAATTCAAAAATTTGAGTAAAATGGTAGTGTTTGTCTGCTAAGAATCCAGCCCGTCAAAGACGTAGACGTATTGCTGAAAATATCGATGCTCTGAATCAAACTGTGAGTGAAAAATCCAGAACAATCAATTACATGTCGTTCTCAAGAATTTGGACTTTCTTGTGGCACTATATGGAATATTCTTCATAAAAATTTGTATTTGAAAGTGCATAAAAGCACTGGCCATTTATTTCGAAGCAATTTTGCATATTGGACTTTAGAACAACTTGAAACAAACCCATTATTTTATTAAAAAATCATCTTCAGTGATGAAGCTCATTTTTGGTTAAATGGCTTCGTAAATAAGCAAAACAGTGGCTACTGAAAAATTATCTCTTCAATAAATAATTGAAATCATTTTAATATGTGGCGATAATTATTAAAGTTAACGAAATGCTGCAAGAATATTTAACGAAAGACATCCTGGTGAAAATGTTCATCATTTGACGGTGGCAAGGCTCTTAAATATCTTTACAGAATATGGGTCTGCCGATACCAAGTCCGTCATCACAGGCCTGTGATTAACGAAGAAGAAACCCATATTAATGTAATCCGAAATCTTCAAATGGCGTTATCTGACGAGACGAGAGCTGGAATGTCATAGCCGTCGATTAGGTGAGTTTACAACCAAACCAAATTTATTCACGTTTTACAAGAAAGGGATTATGATGGTCGACTAGATTTTTTGTTTCTTGGCTAAATAGTGTAGTAAAAAATTGTACAGTCTAGATACAGCAATATTTTGATTTTATTCTTTCTGGGGTATCACCAGGAGTATTGTCCTGAGTTTTGAACAACGAAAAACTTGTGCTCTTGAGTTTTGAGTTTTCAAAACGCGTTTTTTGGGCTTAAAATTTGAATAACTCTGGTTATATAACTCGGATAGAGACAAAAACCAAACTCTTCATAATGAAATTTCCAACAAATTCTCGTTGGTTTTAAGTCGCTTAAGTGCTTACCTAACCTACAAATTTGACAAAACATTTTATTGTACAGGTCGACTAAGTGAATCGATCGGCTTGAAATGTATACCTTTCATTATAATTAAAGGTCTCGCGATTCTCTAGATATGATAACAATTTTTCAATTTTTCTTTTAATGGCATCGGAAAGCTGGCGTCGAGATCTAAATTTTGAAAAAAAAAGATCTATTTTAGACCAAATAGCATAAAATGGCGAGCAATTCAAATTTTAAATGACAAACTCAATTGTACCCACTGGGTTTTTTTGCTATAACAAAAGGCTTATTTTTAAAAACAGTTTTTGTCGTTTTTTTTTTCAATTTTGTATTACGAAGCTGGTTTTAAAAGTCCGTGCAAAGTCCGAGAGATGGCACCACCGGCGCGTATCGAGGTCATGTTTAGTTAGTAGCATCTCTTGAATGAACGCACACCAAGTTTCAGCCATATTGGTCTATTTCTTTGTGTTTGGCATTCGTGTGAATCAAGGAAGTCGAGTGATTTTCAAGAAATGGACGAAAAAGAATTTCGTGTGGTGATTAAACATTACTTTATGATAGGCAAAATGCCTCAGGAGACTAAAGAGAAGCTTGATAAACATTATGGTGACTCTGCACCTTCGATTAGAACAGTTTATAAGTGGTTTCAAAATTTTCGGACTGGTCATATGGGCACAAGTGACGCTGAACGTTCTGGACGGCCTGTGGAGGTTACGACTCCAGAAATCATTGATCAAATCCATGATATGGTGATGGATGACAGAAGAGTTAAGGTGCGTGAGATTGCTAGTGCTGTGGGCATCTAAACTGAACGGATACATAATATTTTGCATAAACATTTGGACATGAGAAAGCTATCCGCAAGATGGGTGCCGCGATTGCTCACGCTTGACCAAAAACGGAATCGTGTGAAGTGTTGCAAGGATGGTTTGCAGCTGTTCCGAGAAGAATCCGGAGGCCTTTAAGGTCGTTTCGTCACTGTGGATGAAACATGGATACATTACTATACCCCTGAGACCAAACAGCAACCTAAACAATGGGTTACCAAAGGGGAATCTGCACCAAAAAAGGCGAAGATCGTTCCTTCGGCCGGAAAGGTTATGGCGACTGTCTTTTGGGATTCGCAAGGGATAATCCTCATCGACTATCTGGAAAAAGGTAAAACTATTACAGGTGAATATTATTCATGGTTATTGGACCGTTTGAAAATCGAGCTGCAAGAAATACGACCGCGATTGGCTCACAAGAAAGTCCTTTTCCATCACGACAACGCACCAGTACACACCTCAGCAGTTGTGGTCGCAAAATTAATGGAAATAGGATTCCAACTCGTTTCACATCCCCCCTATTCTCCAGACTTGGCTCCCTCGGACTACTATTTGTTCCCCAATTTGAAGAAATGGCTGGCGGGACAAAGATTTTATTCAAACGAGGAGGTGATTGCAGACACTAATGAATATTTTGCAGACTTGGACAAATCCTATTATTCGGAAGGCATCAACAAACTAGAACCTTATTGGACGAAGTGTATAAGCCTAAAAGAAGACTATGTCGAAAAATAAAAAAGGTTTACCCCAAACACATAAGTAGTTTTTATTTTTGCACGGACTTTTCAAACCAGCCTCGTATGTACACATTTGAGCGACTTAAAGCCGAGGAGGATTTGTTGAAAATTTCATTACGAAGAGTTTTTTTTTTTTTTTTGTCTCGATCGGACTTAATTAACCGAAGTTATTCACATTTTTAGCTAAAAACCTACATGTTGTTCTTAAAACACCTTTACATCGACAAAAATTAACAGTTTTGGTGTGGTTTATGGTATGGAGGAGTAATTGGTTGCAGCAGTTATCGTCAAGAGAAAACTCTACAGAAATATGATTACTGATTATTTCTGGCACGAATTAGTTGATTTTAATTTGGATGGCATGTTGTTTCAGCAAGATAGTGTAACATGCCATACATCTCGTAGCACAATAAATTTATTGAGAGAGAAGTTTAGTGACCGTGTAATCTCCAGAAATGTCGATGTGAACTAGCCACCAAGATTATGCGATATAATTCCATTGGACTTTTTTCTCTAGGGTTATGTTAAATCATTGGGTTCCCCCAATAAACTACAAAGACTCAATGTCCTTAAACCAACATTATTTCTCTCATTGGTGAAATAAGTGCTGATTTATGTGAAAAAGTGAGTAAAAATTGGTGTTCCAGAATCAAATATTTAAAAAAATCCAGAGGCGGTCATTTGCATGAAATTATTTTTAAATAAAAATGTCATAACTATCTTCAAAACAAAAAAAGTCACATCGATATCTTATCACGTTTTGTTTTTATTTCAAATTAAAAATATATAACTCTTATTTGATCGCCCCTTATATGCTGTTAATAAATATAATAAACAGTGACCTTATATGGTTACCCTGAAAAACACCTGAATTCAAATTGAGTACCTCTTGTGCTTTTGAGGTATGAATTGTTAATATTGTCAAAATTGTAATTGCTAATTAGTGTTCGGTACGGAACACTTATAAGACGACTTCGGTGTCTGTCAGTCCGTCTCTGTCTGTCTGTCTGTCACACCCGATTTTCTCCGAAACTGTTTGTCATAGAAAGTTGAAATTTGGTAATAATATAGGAATTGATGGCCTCATCAAAGCTGTGTAGTTTTGAATTAAAGGGTTAGTTTTGGGGGGTGAAATCGGAAGTGAAAAAAAATTTTTTTTAGTAGGTCATCGAGTGTGGTGTCAAATGAAAGCTTGTGAAAACACGCGTAAAAATATATATATATATATATATATATATATATATATATATATATATATATATATATATATATATAATGTAATACTTGCGCACACTTTTCTTTGTATTATTTTTAAAAAATCGCGAAAAATCGCTGTCGCTTATCTCGAAAAGTACTGATCAAAAAATTTTGAAAAAATTCTTATCTCCAGGGGGTGTAGTGCGAAAATTTCACCCCCTTTAATAATTTATCTGGTATATAAAAAAAACAAAAATTTCAAGGTCATCAATTTTCAGTAGAGATTGGAAGCAAACTTTGTTGAAAACTCATTTGGGGTGTGTTTTGTGAAGTCACTGATCATTTTATACCACCGTAACAACATTTTTTATTTTAAAAGCAATCAACGTACGGAACACTAATTGTGCAAGTTCAACTTGCACTTGACCGGTTTTTTTATATATAAGTAATTTGGTGTTAATGCCCATACTCACTTAAACGCGAGAACAATCAGTTTGGGTGAACCAAACAATTTTTTATTATGTAAGCTTTGGCTATTATTAGCTCACAATGTTCAATTTAGACTATATTTTCTAGTTGTTATTCGAGATAAATTAACACAATATACGGTGTTAAAAATTACGTCATCATATTATTCATCGTTATTGAGAAATATTAATTTTATATAAAAATGTGCTAAATATTAGCTTATCTTATCTTGTATATTAAGTAGCACATTTTTGCATTTCCTTTAATAGTCCAGTCAGAATACGACCAAAACAGGCCAAAAACAGAAATTTTCAGATACTGCTTTTTTTTTAAATGTTCGTTTCGACGCATATATTAGAGAAAAAATATTGCGACTGCTGCAAAATTTAGGCAACACCCTCAAAAATAGGAGAATTGGCCCGTTTTTTGGGTTTCCTAATGTATTTTTCTAATTTTACCATAAATTTATGAAAGATAAACTAAAAATTCTGACAGATTTTGATTCTAAATAAAAAAAAAAAAACAAAAAATTTAAGGGACTATAGATGTCATTTGAACCTTTTGGTCGGGAGAAATTGGCTGTTTTTTTCGTTGTTTTTCTTGTCATTTTTTATGATTAAATAGCTTGCAAACTGTAAACTATTTTTTTTTAGTTAACTCTGGAAATATATTCCATGGACATTACTTTAATTGATCCAAGCATACTTTTAGCCATTTTTTACATATTAGATATGATTTTCACTCCTCATATTCATAAATTTTACATATTCACGTTTTTTTTTCTTCTGACGAATATTTTTAAACAACTTTTTTTCAGTATACTACTCTACCTAAAATATCAGAAAATTTTTTTTAGTCCCCTACTTAAGAATTCATTTAAACAATTTAGGCCCGAGAAATTAACCATTTTAGTCTCAAATTTAATTTTTTTTAATACAAATTTACGATTTCACTGGCAATATCCAGTGAAAGATATTCTTTGAGATGGAAAATAGCTAGGATATGTCCAATCTTTAAGAGCGGGAACAGAGGGGAAGTCGAGAATTATAGGCAGATTCGATGGATTTTCGAAACTTTTTGAGATGCTTTTGTATGAGCACATCGTCGCCAAGGTTAAATCGATGCTGTCGGTGCGACAGCACGGCTTCGTGAGGGGTCGGTCGACTGCCACCAACTTGGCATACTTTATGCATTTCACGTCTAAAGTGCTTGATTTGAAAGGCCAGGTTGATGTGGTGTTCGCGGATTTCTCAAAGGCATTTGATAGAATAGATCATAGTGTGGATAAGGTAGTGAATTTTGGTTTCACACCTAATTTAGAGATATTTAATGAGCATTTTCCCCAAATAAAGCTCCCACGTAGAAATTTTAATAAGTCCAAATATATGCAAAGTAGTCCTGAAATGAAAGAGTGTAAAAGACAATTGGATATTCTGTATGTAATAAAAAATGTAAATATTAGATATAAGGCTATGTACAGTAATAAAAAGAAAGAATATGACAACTTGTTGAAAGACCAGAAAAGAAAAAACTATGCGGAGAGGTTAAGAAATTCGGATAATAAAAGTAAATGTACTTGGAAAATTATAAATAAAATAAAGGGTAAGCCAGCAGAGAAAAACATTAAAATTGAAGGAAATAAGGAGACAACAGTAAACGATTTTAATGATTTCTTGATAAACGTAGCACCTAATCTATTAAACAAATTGAATAATATACCTTTTAATTCGGAAATAGAGTATAACCCTGTACAAATTAAGGTAGAATTAGTGAATAAAGAGGAAATAATGCAGATAGTCACAAAACTGAAAAATAAGTTCACGTGCGGTTTTGATGAGATTTCAAATAGCCTAATAAAGTTTGTGATATCCGAAATTATGGAACCCTTTAATGTACATTATAAATAATTCAATTAAATACGGTATATTCCCGGAACAGTTAAAAATTGCACTAGTAATTCCGGTTTATAAAAAAGGTGATGAAACCAATATAGAAAATTATCGCCCAATAAGTCTGCTCAGTTCATTCTCCAAAATATTTGATGTTATGTGCCAGCGAATTCTAGGATTTATGGTGGAAAATGGCCTACTTAATAAAACACAACATGGGTACTTACATGGAAAATTCACTCAAACAGCAATTGTTACCTTTGTACAACAGATAATAGACGTTCTAGAAATTAACGAGATTCCTCTAGGGTTGTTTCTTGATTTATCAAAGGCATATGATACATTAAACCATAATATACTTTTACACAAATTAAACATGTATGGAATTCGAGGAACAACCCTGAAGTGGATCAAATCATACTTATCTTGTAGGGAACAAAGAGTGGTGATAGGTAAGGGAAGTGACAAGGTGTCATCTCAAAAAAAGAAGATAATGTTAGGCATTCCACAAGGTAGTGTTATGGGCCCTATACTGTTTATCTTATATGTAAATAACATAACTGAATTACACAATAAATGTAAAATTACTAATTATGCAGACGATACGAACATTTTGTTAAGTAATAAAGACATTACTGACCTTGAAGATGATGCTGAGATTTTTATGCTAGGGGTGGATGAATGGTTCACAAAGAATAGGCTAGTCATGAATAACATAGAAACGAATACTAGAGGAACCAACTAGTTTAAACTTAAATGTTTATTATTATTAGTTTTAATGCTGAAGTTAAGTTTTTGGGCATGTTTTTGGATAGTACAGTAATACCCCGCTTTACGCGAGGGATACGTTCCGAAAAAAATCGCGTTAACTGAAATTCGCGTATATCGAGGTTTATGATTAAACATAGTCAAAATTTAATACAAAAAAATACAAATCATTTTAATCAATCACTTTAATTCTAAGAACACTTTATGCAATACATACTCTTATTTTTTACGGAAAAATACATCTATTGTCTTTTGGGTAACGTTTTGTTTACGTTCTTGTAAAATACGTTCATAACACCCAACACTGTTTTTAATTGTTTGACACACGGTCAAGACACGGTCATCATTATTGTCTATACTCTGCAATATGTCCAAACCTGAATAAATTTTTGAAAGTGCATTTTGTATTTCCCCTGAAGATAAAACTTTCTCTTCTACTTGTTCTTCCTCATCGTAGATAGGATTATTCTGTAACTCGATCAGATCTTCATTGCTAATAGGATCGTCGTGCGTTGCTACAAGTTCTACGAGATCTTCTACCGTGACATCTTCAAGTTCAGACCCCTCAATCATTGCAGCAATGTCTTCAAGCACTTGTCTCTGCATCTGGACAATTCTTCTAGGTGCTTCCACTACATCTGGCCAAAGATTACGCCACACCCCATTCATATAACTCATTTTAACTTCCTTCCAAGCCTCTTCTATGTTGTGAATAGACTTCATAATGTTGTATGACTTCCACCACTCTCGCATAGACTGTCTTCCTTCCCCGTCAGTTTCATGAATTAGTTGGCTAAAAGTGCGGCGATGGTAATAAGCTTTGAAGTTTGCTATTGCTCCCTGGTCCATAGGTTGTAATATTGACGTAGTGTTTGGTGGAAGGAACTTTACGTACACTTTTAAGTCTCTGGGCGTATCAAGTGAGGTTGGATGTCCTGGGGCATTGTCTAAGAGTAATATAACTTTAGGTTCAAGCCCATTTCTGTCACAGTATGATTTGACTGATGGGCAAAAACTATTAGAATACCATTCTTGAAAAATTTCCCGTGTAACCCACGCCTTTCTGTTTGATCGCCACACAACTGGTAGACTTGTCTTGTCTGTGCCTCGCATTGCACGGGGTGTTTCTGAATGGTACACTAGTAAAGGTTTCAGTTTGAAATCACCAGTGGCATTACCACCCAGCAGAAGTGTTAGTCGATCTTTCGCAGCTTTGAAACCACTGGCTTGACGTTCTTCCTTAGAAATGAATGTTCGAGATGGCATTTTTTTCCAGTAAAGTGCGGTCTCATCAACATTGAAGATGAGACAAGCAGGAATTTTCTCTCGTCTAACGAAGTCTTGAAACTTGTCTGGAAACTCAGCTGCAGCTTGAATGTCCGCGCTGGCCGCCTCGCCTGTTATGTGGATATTGTGAAGATTAGAACGCTGCTTGAACCGATGGAACCAGCCTCTGCTGGCAGCAAAAGTCGGAGTGGCACTCCCTTCTCCTTCTTTTGTTTTCAGCATCTCATACAAAGATTTTGCTTTTGTGCATATGAGATCTTGACTTAGTGGTGTGTTCTTCTTATTCAAATCTTCGATCCAGACTGACAGTAATTTCTCCATTCTTTCTAAGATAGATGATCTCGAACGAGAAAGTTTTGTTGCACTTATACGTGTTGAACCTTCGCTGGAGATTTTAATTTTTTCCCGATTTTTATAAATCGTTCTCACAGTCGATTCTGAGAGTCCAAAATCTCTCCCAACAATTGTTGCTTTGCCTCCATTTTCCATTCTTCTTAACACTTTCATCTTCAATTCCAAAGTGACGCTTTTACGCTCTTTTTTCTTTACAGGCGGCATTTTTAACGTAGGGTTAAATTATGTATGTATGTATCTCCAATAAATATTAAAACAAAACTGCCAGCCGACCGAATTAACATTACGGAACAAATGAACACACGAAACGAACGAGGAAATCCCCATAGAACAAAGTCGAAGGACAGGGAATTCCCAATTCTTCAAAGAGAATATTCAGAGAAAGCGGGGATCCCCCGCGACCATAGAGAAGTTAATGACTACATGAGCGCGAAATTTGAAATTCGCGTTATAGTGAAACCGCGCATAACGGGGTCGCGCTAAGCGGGGTATTACTGTACTTTATCCTGGGAATGTCATGTCAACCATGTTGTGAGTAAATTAAACATATGTTATAGTCTTAGAGTGTTGGGGAGGTATATTCTTTTTGACATCAAGAAAATACTGTATCATGCAAACTTTGAATCCCATATAAGGTATGGAATTATCATGTATGGAAATTGTAGGGATGCTAGTAGGGTTTTTGTTTGTCAAAAAAGAACTTTACGAATTATACTCAATTTCAAACATAGAGAATCATGTAGAGGAAAGTTTACAGAAAATAAACTACTTACTGCTACTGCTGTTTACATACAGGAATGTATACTATTCCTGTTTAAAAACAGATCTTTATTTGAAAGATATGAGTCAGAAACTGTATATGCCACAAGAACAATGAACTATACTTACCCAAGACACCGATTGACTATGACGGAGAAGGGTGCACATTATCAATGTATAAAGTTGTATGACACTTTACCAAATGATATTAAATTAATTACAAATCTCAAAATAATCAAAAAGAAAATCTTTAGATTGTTATTGAAAATAGAGCCATATAATATTGAAGAATTCTATAGATACTTTGATCATGTTTAATCCTGTTAGGTAGTTTTAGTCTTAGTTGTGGACACTATTTTATTGTATGCTGGCATATTTTTAAAATAAAGAGAATTTTGAATTTGAGTTTCGTTAGATTTTTCAAGACGTATCTGGTGGGCAGGTCACAATATGTGCAGTATAATGGTTTTAGGTCGCATTCGTTTCATGCAACGTCTGGTGTTCCGCAGGGGTCGAACTTGGGGCCTTTGTTATTCATTATGTTTATGAACGATATCCAACATGTCATTGAAGTGGAATACCAGATATTTGCGGAGGATCTGAAATTGTATGTTTCAGTTGGGTCCGGCGACGACTGTGAGCGCCTACAGCGCGGGGTTGACGCGGTGCAGAGGTGGTGTGTCGCCAATGGTCTCTTGCTTAATGCTAAAAAATGTTTGATAATGACGATAAGTCGGAATGTATCGCCACTAAACTATAAATATATTATTGGTATTAATGAGTTGCAAAGAGTGGAAACTTTCAGGGACTTGGGCATTGTTCTTGATTCTAGGCTGAATTTCAGTCATCAGATTAACACATTGGTTTTGGATGCGATGAAGATGATGGGGTTTGTAATCAGAAATTCTACGTCTTTTCAGAATGTTGCGACTCTTATTACAGTATTTAATGCGTTCGCTAGAAACAGGCTTGAGTATGGGTCTGTTGTCTAGGCACCATTCTATAGTAAATATATTGTTGCTTTGGAAAGGGTTCAGAGGAAGTTTTTGAAGGATATATCTAGAAGAGTGGATGGAGTATATCCGCAGGTTGGTATAGACAACGATATCTTGTTGAAAAGGTTGAATTTTTTGAGCTTGAAGAAGCGTAGAATTATAGCGACGGTGATGTTCCTATATAAACTAGTTAATGGTAGAATTCAGCGTTGGAAGAATTGAAATTTATTGTCCCCAGATTTGCAAATGGTAACTTCTTTTACCTTCCTACGGCGCACACAAATGTATTGTATGCATCTCCTGTTTACGGGATATGTTCTGTTTACAAGGAAGTGTCGCACGCATGTAATTTCTCTATGACTCTCTTCCATACTTGTTTGAACCTACTCAGTATATATCACCACTACATCAAACACTTTATTTTTGTACTCGACGCGCGTTTGGTTAACCATGTTAGCTTCATCAGGAGCGATGATTGACTCAAGCTAAATCTACCCTATTTATATTTAGCCTAACCTTTGAATTACTCAGGCGGAACTAATGGCATAGGCAAGGCCCTCAGTTCCGGTCAAGTAACCAGTAGAGGGGACTATAAGGAACAGGCCCTCTGTCTTTATTTAAACTACTTTTACATTTTATAATTTCCGTACTTTCGTATGCGTTCAACAATCTCCTATCACAGACATTTTTTATTAATCTTAGATTATCTAATGTTACAGTATGATCAGCTTCAAGGGCATGTTCGGCAATGCTAGACTTTTCTGTTCTACTGTATTTTAAGTAAATGTTCTTTAAATCGTGTGTTAATTTACCTTTTAGTTTGCCCAACATACTTTTTGTCACAATCATTACAACTAATTTCATAAATTCCACTTTTCTCACAATTAAGAATCTTATCTTTGGAATGTCCTAAGATATTCCTCAGATTGTCTGATGACTTATAGACTAAGGTGTGGCCTACCTTATTAAATACCTCATTAAGTCCCTTGCTATATTTCGGGTTATATGTTATGGAGAGATACTTGGTGTTATTTTTTTCGCGTGTAAAAAAGGTGGAATTCTGAATATCAAACCTAAACTTATGTCTATTTATTAGCTTATTTACTAAGTCATCGTCATAACCATTAACTCTAGTTATATTTCTAATACGATTCCTTTCTTTATTAAAGCTTACTCTATTCAGAGGGAAAGTGACCAAACGATAAACTAAAAAATGTAATGAGGCTAATTTGTGCTGTTTGCAATGAAATGAATCATTAGGAATATATCTATCTGTTACTGTGTCCTTCCTATAGATATCAAATTTTAATCTATTATTATTTTTAATAATTAAAATATCTAAAAAAGGTAATAGTCCTTTGTTCTCAACTTCGTAAGTGAATTTAATGGAATCATACCGGCTATTTAATTTAGAAACAAAATCATCAATATTTGCTTTCTTTGTATCAAAAATCGCGAAAATATCATTCACATACCTATACCCTTGAGAAATATTCGAATTCTTGACTGACTTCGGTTTCAAACTTACTCATGAATAAATTGGCTATAAAAGGTGGAAATAAGCAATTAACCATAGCTGTTCCTTCTTTCTGAATATAAAATTGATTGTTATATTGGAAATAATTTTGTTCCATACAAAGTTTGGATAATGTTAAGTAGTGTAAGTGCTTATGCCATTAGTTCCGCCTGAGTAATTCAAGGGTTAGGCTAAGTATAAATAGGGTAGATTTGTAATTTAGCTTTAGTCAATCATCGCTCCTAATGAAGCTAATATGGTTAGCGAATCGCGCGTCGAGCGCAAAAATAAAATGTTTGGTGTAGTGGTGATATATATTGAGTAGTATCATTGTGCCAAAGATTCCACATTCCCAACTTAGGTGAACCTACTTTAATCACTGTAATGGTGTGATATGATATGAATCATTATATTTATTATGCTGTAAGGTTAATTTTAGTCTTGAGTTACTGTCTATATTGTATTGTTATATATTGATGTTGTGTAATAGTTATGTTATCGGCCCTATTAATTACTTTTGTCGGGCTTGTGGTAAATAAATAAATAAATATGTTATTAAAAAATTATTTTTTCTCGAGTTTTATAATATTTTCAGTGGCTAGAGTTATTGTTAATTATTATACACAGGTTACTGTTGAATGGCCGAGTTAAATTGGTAATCCAAATCTCATTCCTCCCCTTGTTAGCATAAGTCTCGGCAAGTAATTTGAGCTTTTACGAGGAAGTAAACCATAATTTATTACCGATCTGTGAGCATAGACCCATTTTTAATTATTAAATAATTTCTTGTACAATTTGTAAATATTTGTATTCCCGTATTTATTTAATTTTTAGTATTTAATAATTACTACATTTAAAAACATAATAATTCCCCCGTTTTATTTTGATCAATTTTGTTTTTATATCTTTAAAGTAAAGGAACTAGTATAATGTTACTTTATAACTAGATTTTTTTAATACTGCTGCTCTTTTCTTCACTTATAGATCTAGTTACTCAGCAACATTCATCCAAACAGAAACGGTGGCCTTAGATATATAACTAGATATAGTTCTAGTGCTTTTAAGACCATCCTTACTACATAATAAATACTAATAGTACACTGTAGTATAGTAGTGGCGTTTTGCAAAAAATCAAGCAAAAAATAGTTTTCTGGTAACAGTCCCATTTTGTAAACAAAAAATTAATTTTCTCTTTTTGTTAAGTAGAAAAACTCTTAAATTAACTATAAATGTAAATTTTATATGAAGATATAATAATTAAATTAATAAAAATTAAAAAGTTACTACACGAAGTAATAATTTTTATGATACAAGTTTAACTAGTTAAATAAAATAATAAATTATATTTAAATTGTTGTAGCAATGTATTTTTTATTTAATAGAGATATTACTACTTTTCAAAACATTAAGAAGCCAAATAAAATTAATTTTCTTTAAAAAAAAATCCTATGAGATAAAACATAAAACGAGGTTCTTAATATATCCGTGAAACCTGACTCTTCATTAAGTGTCATTCAAATCGGTGATCCAAATGCTCTGGCCTCTCCTTGTAAGACATTTGATAGTCATTTTATAACAAATAAAAATGACCTTCGTTACGGCAAATATGATAAAATTCTAGAAAAAATAATTTTTTAAAAGAAACTGTAAATTTGAAACAAAAAAGCATAAAATGGCCAGTTTTATCTGCCTAAATGGACCAAATGACTTCCTCAGCCACTCAACATGTACAGTAACCTGTGTATAATAATTAAAGATAACTTTGGTAACTGAAATTATCATAAAACTTAAGAAAAAATATTTTTTTAAAAAGAAAACGTAAATTTGCATTAAAAAAAAATGAGACTAAAATGGCCAATTTCTCGGGCCTAAATTGTTTAAATAAGTTCTTAAGTACCTCAAATGAAAGCTTAGGGATTAAGGAACATTTTATGATATTTTAGCTAAGCTAGTAGTACACTAAAAAAACGTTGTTTTAAAAATTCGTCAGAAGAAAAAACGTGAATCGGTAAAATTTATCAATATTATGAAGATTGAAAAATATATTTTATGGGTAAAAAATGGCTAAAAGTATGTTTGGATCAATTAAAGTAACGTCCATGGAATAGTTCCAGAGTTAAAAAAAAAATAGTTTATAGTATGCAAGTATGTACATGAAAAATGGTAGAAGAAAAATGACATAAACGGCCAATTTCTCCCGACCAGAAGGTGCAAATGACTTCCATTACCCCTTAAATTTTTCGTTTTTTTTTTTATCTAGAATCAAAATCTATCAGAATTTTTAGTTTATCTTCCATAAATTTGTGGTAAAATTGCAAAAATACGCTAAAAAATCCAAAAATGGGCCATTTTTGAGGATATTGACCCAATTTTTCAGCGGTCGCAATAATTTTACCTTAATGTACTCGTCGAGACGAGTGTTTAAAAAAAAAAAATAGCAGTATCCGACGATTTCACCTCACCTCACCCGTATTCTGATTGGAGTATAAATCTAATAAGCCGTTATGAAAAGAAATACAATCGACACAGTGATTCAAATTAATCCTCTTCATTGAAAACTTAATGACTTTTATCATTCACTTACCAATATTTGACGATTGATTGCCAGTTTTTACGCACCTTATTCAGGCAGTGGTGGTGTTATATGGTAGTAAGGTTTGTAAGCTTTAAGGGGTTATATACAGTCAGGAGGGCTAAAAAAAGGGATTTTTCAAGAATTTTTCCTGAGAAAAGTTTTAAATTTATTAATGTAAAAATTTTTACACATATTCTGGTAACTTTTAACTGTATTTCAACATTTTTTAATTGTAAAAATAATAATTTTGAAGGCTGCTATAGCTGATCTCCAGGAGCTCCTCTCAAAAAAGGCGTCTTGCGGTGACCACGATATCTCTGAACTGGATGGATCATCCAAAATGAAAAAAAACCAAACGGATATCGTTAAAGTAATGTATAATATGGTTATTAACCGAAGGAATAAGCAAAATAAAATTTTTTGCGAAAATAGCGTCTTCTCAAGAAAAAAAAAAAGATTTTTGGCCAAAATTTTGGCCTTAAATTGTTTATAAAAAAAATATGTATTTATCGGTGAGAAAAAACCTTCGATTAATTACTAAAAAATGTACTTAAGAAGCTTGTGTTAAAATTTGAGACTGATCGGTTCAGTAGTTTCCAAGAAATCTTGGTCACCGACTATAAAAACATGGTTTTGAGAAAAATGCGTTTAGAATTTGAAAAACACTTTACATAGAGTAAAAATTTTTTTTTTCAACTTACCCAAGAGCCCTAATACACTTTCACTTTATGTACCTGAATACAATAGAAGGAACATTTACAATAGGCAGGTAAATTAACGAGAGAGCGTTCTAGGCTCCGGCCTCCTCTTTTCAACCGCTCTGATGTCTTTACAAAATTACAGAATAATCGTCGGATTGACTTAAAATTTTCTGTGCGTGTACTTAAATTTATATACATTACGAAAATGAAATTTAAAAAATCGATTTTTTGGAAATTCTGAGTGTATATAATCCCTGAAAACTCTAGCATCATCCTAAAACTTGCAGTTAGTTTCAGACAGCCGCATCTACTAGTTTAGATCAACGCGTGTACTTCAAGACCTACAAGACAGTACATTTTTTTTGTAAGAAATAGAGGTACAATTGTACTCTAACGAAGTTATTTTTGTTGAATCAGCTCTTAAACTATCAGAGATATTTCATCATATCAATTAAATTTAAAATACTGTTTAGCCAATCTATTTCTACTTTTATCGCAATATTTTCACACCCACAAACCAACTAATTATTTTTTTATAGAAATGCACATTATAATTGAAATAAATATGAATATTGATATTTTTTGAAACAGCGGTTATGATAATGTTTAGATAATAATTTCAAAAATAATAATTCCGACATTAATGCAACTCGACGACTTAAGTTAGCCGTTGTTTGCCGCAGCTTGTTCAAGCATCTACTTTATACTAAAAAAAATATTTTTTGCAAAATATTTATCTTTATTTTGTAAAGAAATCGCGTGAAAAAATGACTAAATATTTATGACATAAAAAGGTTTTTTGGATCAACTAGTACGTTAGCAAATGTATTACACACATTTAACCAATTGAAAATAAACGTAGTGTCCGCCAATTTCGGCTTATTACTTCACTGTGTGACCGTGATCACACGTTGTGATTGGGTCTTCCAACTTTTTTAGTGTCAACAAATGTTGTACTTGATTCAAGTAGTTAAACGATAGTCCATTTTTGGATGTAGTATTTTGGGCGTTCCTGGGCACGGGGGCAAAATCAACGTTAAATACTTTTATTCGACTCAACCCGATAGAAGAAAAATAGGCAGACGGTTAGTCTGCAAATTTCGGGTCGTCCGTTTATACGAGGCTGGTTTGAAAAGTCCGTGCAAAGTCCACCACCGGCGCGTATCGAGGTCATGTTTAGTTAGTAGCATCTCCTGAATGAACGCACACCAAGTTTCAGCCATATTGGTCTATTTCTTTGTGTTTGGCATTCGTGGGAATCAAGGAAGTCGAGTGATTTTCAAGAAATGGACGAAAAAGAATTTCGTGTGGTGATTAAACATTACTTTATGAAAGGCAAAACGCCTCAGGAGACTAAAGAGAAGCTTGATAAACATTATGGTGACTCTGCACCTTCGATTAGAACAGTTTTATGGTTTCAAAATTTTCGAACTGGCCATATGGGCACAAGTGACGCTGAACGTTCTGGGTTGATCAAATCCATGATATGGTGATGGATGACAGAAGAGTTAAGGTACGTGAGATTGCTAGTGCTGTGGGCATCTCGACTGAATGGGTACATAATATTTTGCATAAACATTTGGACATGAGAAAGCTATCCGCAAGATGGGTGCCGCGATTGCTCACGCTTGACCAAAAACGGAATCGTGTGAAGTGTTGCAAGAATGGTTTGCAGCTGTTCCAGAAGAATCCGGAGGACTTTAAGCGTCGTTTCGTCACTGTGGATGAAACATGGATACATTACTATACTCCTGAGACCAAACAACAATCTAAACAATGGGTTACCAAGGGGGAATTGCACCAAAAAAGGCGAAGACCGTTCCTTCGGTCGGAAAGGTTATGGCGACTGTCTTTTGGGATTCGCAAGGGATAATCCTCATCGACTATCTGGAAAAGGGTAAAACTATTACAGGTGAATATTATTCATCGTTATTGGACCGTTTAAAAAACCGAGCTGCAAGAAAAACGCCCGCGATTGGTCCACAAGAAAGTCCTTTTCCATCACGACAACGCACCAGCACACACCTCAGCAGTTGTGGTCGCAAAATTAATGGAAATAGGAATTCCAACTCGTTTCACATCCCCCTATTCTCCAGACTTGGCTCCCTCGGACTACTATTTGTTCCCCAATTTGAAGAAATGGCTGGCGGGACAAAGATTTTATTCAAACGAGGAGGTGATTGCAGACACTAATAGATATTTTGCAGACTTGGACAAATCCTATTATTCGGAAGGGATCAACAAACTAGAACATCGTTGGACGAAGTGTATAAGCCTAAAAGGAGACTATGTCGAAAAATAAAAAAGGTTTACCCCAAACACATAAGTAGTTTTTATTTTTGCACGGACTTTTCAAACCAGCCTCGTATTTTGGGCATTCCTAGGCACGGGGACCGCAAAATCAACGTTAAATGCTTTTATTCGACTCAACCCGATAGAAGATATAACTAGGCAGACGGTTAGTCTACAAGTCAAAATTTCGGGTCGCTCTCTTGGTTTATAATATTTATAAGTGCTGCATCCACGATCCTTTCTAAACACCGATTGATAAATAGTAGGTAAAGTAAATCCTAAGATTCCTGCCTTTTTGCTTTTTCAATGGGGCAATAAACGACCCTATTAGGGTTTTGTGCAGGTGAAAGTTATTACGATAAACGTATTTTTATTTTATTTTACCTGGTTTGTATACCACCCTCACTTGCACTTGCAATCATATTGGATCTATTTTTACCTATATATTTACTACCTGGCAACCCGGTTTGGAGCCCTTTAAGTATTTGATAATATAGATTCGAAAGATACTTTTTATTATTTTTATTTTTAGTTTACAACTTACAACAATGGTTCTAATTTAATTATGTGGCGCCCGTAGGAAAATTGCAATAGTGGCTATCGCAAGAGAAAACATTTATCACTTGACGCTAAACAAATAATGAAAACTGTTTACGACAGTTTAGTAAAAAGAAATTTGAATAAACAAAGTGCTTTGCAAGAAACCAGTGAACTAACAAAAACCCCAATTTATACGATTAAGGGTATTGTAGGAAAACCATCACTCAGAAACAGGAAAAAACAGAAAGATTTTCAAATGCATCATGTAGACGATTGTGAAAAAGACGTCATCAGGGGAAAAATATATTCTATGTATGAAGAGTAGTTGGTGCTGACACTAGACAAAATAAAAAAGACTGGTGCAGGACGGGACCAATATACATTGTGGCCGATCAACCCTTCACAGAATTCTCTTACGAATGGGATTCACGTTCCGAAAAATCAACAAAAGGCAAATAGTGATGGAGTCACAAAGATTACGAATCTTGTGACATACTTATTTACAAGAAATTAAAAAGTATCGATCAAAGAATTGAAAAATAATTTACCTTGACGAAATATGGTTCGATACCCATGACACTGTGCAAAAAGGGTGGGTTGACAGCAGTACAAAATGTCAAGACTAACGCACCTTCAAATAAAGGTAAACGAATAACCATTTTGCATGTTGGATCTGTCTACTATTATCTGCAAAAAACATAAAAGATACTAGTTTGGACTATCACGAAGACACGACCGCAGAACTTTTTGAAAATTGGTTTTAAAATTCCCTTTTGCCTTTTCCCGAACAGAGTGTTATAGTTATGGACAATGCAACAAGTTACCATAGTCGCCTACTAAATAAGGTTCCTAATACAGCCAACACCAAATCGGAAATACAGGAATATATATTAGAAAATGACATTTATTTTGACTTTAGTTATAAAAAAGTGATCTTTTGGAAGTTTCGAATAAATTGAAAAAGAAAGTATGTTTGTGACAGGATGGCTGAGAAAATCAAGTTAAATCAAAAATAAGGGCACAAAATGTTTCTCCTACTTTAAGCGTGTCAGTGGTTGAATTAGTAAAAAAGTTATAAATGATATACCTTGTGAAAGCTGGAAGAATTCCATTTAGCACGTTGTTAAAGTTGAAGATTCATATATTTATGTAAATAATATGACACCACACACCACAGCTGATGACAGTGATAGTGAAACTGAATTAGGCTTAAGTTAAAATATATTTTATTTATACAATATGTCCCCTCTTGTAAACTCCATTCATCCAAACTGTATATTTGTACTTTTTATCCATTTGTTTTTACATGCATCTATAAATAAACATCTCCAAAAACACTTATAATTTTATTTATTTGCATTAATGAATAAAATTCTTAAGTCCATCTCTGCAACCTATCATAAACAAAAGGTCAGAATTTTTATATTGCCCACTTAAAACGGCAAAAATCAGGATCTTGTATTTTGGGACAGGCTATAATACTTTATTATGTTTGACATGCTTTCTAACCTGGGTTGCTGAAAGTTTTTTTCTAATATTTTTTTTAAAAAGTTGCTCAGATGCTAATCAGTATAATTTAAATAAGTTAAAAATTCTAGGGTTGTTTTTTGAAGAAGGGAGATCATCCGCACTTTCTTTTACACTTCAGGTACCACCGGATGCAATATATAGTAGTTAACAATTTGGGCAAGTAACCCATACAAAATTTTATTGTTAAATCGTTAATTGTTAGTTCTAAACAAGGAAAAAATAAACCTAATAGTATAACTGCTACTTTTCCATTTAAACTGATGCCTTTCCGAAAATCTGAATCGTCTGTGAAAAGCAAAGTGAGAGATTTTACCCAGACCTAGCAAGACGGAGTGTAACAATAACCGCAAGGTATTGTTGGCTGCCCAACGTCGTCAATACTACAAGAAAAAAACTTCATAGATATTTCCCGGCAAATAAAAAAGGAATCTTTTAAAATAATATAAACATGACATTATGTTAACCTTATATATCATACAAAGATTATAAAACAAAATGAAGCAAATATTTTTAAATAAATATTTTAATATTGATGTTTAATAGGAATATTAAAAAATACAATGCTTTTATGTCACATGCCTAGTTATAAATGTCTGGTAAAGGCTTAAATTTAATTTTTTCAACAGGATTATTTTCGAATTAGCTTCTTAGATGTCACAATATGAAGGATGTTTTAAGTACTCTCTTCTTCTTAAAGTGCCTATTCGGCTTTAATGTTGGCAATCATTCTGGCTATTATTACTTTATCCACTGCAGCTCTGAAAAGACCGGTAATATTTGTTGAGAACGAATTTCGCAAATTGTTGAGCCAGGAAATACGTCTGCGTCCTGGTCCCCTTTTTCCAAATACCTCTCCTTTGAGTATTTGCTGTAGTAATCCATGTGCTATGGAGATTTATCATTATATGTCCTAAATTCTCCAATTTACCTACTTTAACAGTTTCCATAATTTCCTTTTTCTCGTGCGACGTAAGACATCCTAGTTAGTAATATGGTTAGTATAAGAAATTTTCAAAATTCTGCGATATAGCCATAATTCAAATGCCTGAAATTTCTTAGAAGAGGCTTCAGTCAGTGTCCAAGAGTCCACACCATAAAGAAGGACACTGAAGGCATAACATCTTAGGAGTCTCATTTTCGTACTCATTATTGCTGGGCTTTTGAAAAGTGATGTCATTTTGAGGAACACTGCTTGAGCTTTTTCGATACAGCAACGAATTTTCTGCTAATGATCGTTTATCATGGTACCTAGATATGGATATTGTGGAGTTCTTTGTATTTCTTGATTGTTAACATTCAACAAGGTAGTAGGAACCGAAGACTTACTGATTACCATATACTTTATTTTGCTGATATTACCAGGTGTACAAGTATGAAATGCGGATTTTTTTTCTAAAAAAACATGTTAAATTCGGAAGAATGATAAAAAGTGCTTTATTCAAAGTATGCTCCATCGCTTGTTATATATTTTTCCCATCTTTCGGGCAATTTGTGAATACCACGCCAGTAAAAATCTTCCCCTTTTGCTACGAACCATTCATCGAGCCATTTTTTTACATCTTCGTACGAACCAAAGCGCTCCTCAGCAAATGCGTGACTGCTAGACCGATCGATGCAAACAAATGGTAATCGGAAGAAGCCAAGTCTGGTGAGTAAGCCGCATGGGGTAGAACTTCCCAGTTGAGTGCTTCCAACGTGTTGCGAACTGGTTTTGCCGTATGTGATGGAACATTGTCATGAAGAAAAATGACTTTGTGTTGCCTCTTTCGGGTATTATTCTGGCTTTTTTTCAAGCAGCGAACGGTTCAAATCGGTCAATTGTTGTTGGTAACGTTTAGTATTAACCGTTTCCCCAGGTTTTAAAACACCTCATAATAGACCACGCCCCTCTGGTCCCACCAAACACAGAGCATCGTCTTTTTGCCAAAGCGATTCGGTCTTGCGGTCGATGTGGATGGTGTGCCTGGGTCTACCCATGATTTTTTGCGCTTAGGATTCTCAAAATAAATCCACTTTTCATCCCCTGTAACTATACGATGCAAAACGACTTCCTTTTGTACCGAGCGAGTAAAATGTCACACGTGTTTTTGTGCTTTTTCATTTGCCTGTCGTTCAACTCATGTGGTACCCATCTACTGATCTGAATCTTTTCCCATCTCTCGTAGCCGATTGGAAACAGCTTGTCGACTAACGCCCAATTGCTCGGCGAGTTGTTTTTGTGTTTGCTAATCATCTTCGTCCAATAATGCTTGCAATTCCACATCGTTGTATTTTTTTAGCGGTTTTCCACGTTCCTTGTTTGCAACATCGAAGTCACCACTTTTGAACCGCAGAAACCATCGTTCACAGGTATCTTGCGATGGAGCATGTTCACCATAAGCTTCTCAAAGTAATCGGTATGATTCAACAGCAGTTTTCTTCAAATGAAAACAAAAAATTAATGCTGTCTGCGAATGCTCTTTGTTCGGTATAAATTTCGACATAGCACATACTGCATTGGTGCACCATATGTTGTCTGAAATCCGCATTTCATACTTGTTCACCTGGTAAATTCGAGGCCATATCGATTACTGACTTCGTTTTTTTTTGTCATAAGATATTGTAGACCCTTTAAGTTATCAGCCATAACCGCTGTATCGTCAACATAACGAATGTTATTTATTCGCTCTCCATTAAGCAGTATTCATCAGCCTCTTCCAGTGCCTCTCTAAAGATTTGCTCAGAGTATATATTAAACAATAGTGAAGACAAAACACAACCCTGCCGTACTTCACGCTCAATCGATATTGCTTCTGAGCGCTCCCCTTCTGCTTTAATAAATACCATCTGGTTCCAGTAGAGATTGCCAATAATCCACAGATCCTTTCCATATAACCCAAGGTCTTTCAGAATTTTGACCATTTTGTGATGTTGGAGTCTATCAAAGGCCTTTTGGTAGTCGATCAGGCACAAATATACGTCACAATTGACGTCTCTACATCGCTGAATCAAAACCTGCATAGAAAACAAGGCCTTTCTGGTTCCCATGGCATAACGAAAACCGAATTGTATAGCGGATATGTTTTCTTCACACATCTTGTGTATTCTTCTGTGAATGATTTTCAGAAATGTTTTTAAAAGATGACTTATGAGGCTAATTGTTCGATATTCTCCGCATTTTTTAGCGCCTGTATCTTTTGGGATCATTATAAATTCAGACTTTAACCTGCTAAGAGCTTTCTGGTTAAATCTTAGATTTTATTGTAGATCACCGTAAGCCACTTTTTCCATCCTCATTTAAGAACTTAAGAAACTCCCCGTAGAATTTATCGGGACCGGTGGCTTTTCCATTTTTTAGTAGATTTATTGCAATGCACACTTCATCGTTGGCAATACAGGGCCCAAACAAGTCTGTTGAGCATTGTGACTGATCTGGTCTTGCATCAGAAAATGACTCTGTAATATATTCTTGCAATATCTTAAGTTTCTCTTCTTTATCGATAACGTTTCCTCGATAATCTATTCAACGTCCATTTGATTTCGTTCTCCGTTCAGCAGTTAAGTCTTTGATTTTTCGATAGATATTAAAGCTATCATACTTTCCCTGAAACTCCTCTATCTCTTTACATCTTTCACCATTCCACCTATCTTTAGCTGTTCGAATTTCTTTCTGTATTTGTCTTTGTAGTCTGCTATATTCTCTTTTGTTACCTCTGTTTTTGTATAACCGTCTTTCTTTCTCCCATTAGTCTTAGAATGACATCTGTCATCCATTCCTTCCTATTGTGTATTTGTTCCATAGTTAGATACTTATTCTTTAGCCCCCTTATTGTTTTATTTAATTTTTCTATTTCAGATTCTGTCTTCGTTTAGATCTGTGTCTCGCGAGTTCTTTATTAAGATCTTTTTTAATTACATTTGTTACATTTTCGTCTTTAAGTTGTCACATATCGTAAATGTTTTTCAAGATAATTCTTGAAACCCCTACCAGAGTATTGTGATCCGAGTTTATATCAGCACGGGGATATGTTTTGACAGATACAACACTATTTCTGAAACGTTTATTCACTAGAATATAGTCTATTTGATTTCTGGTGATATGGTCTGGTGAATCTAGTGGGGACTTCCACGTGTATAATCTTTGTGGTGGTAGGTTGAAAAAGTTAGTGATAACATAACCTATTTCTTCACTGAAAATGTTTAGGCGCTCGCCTCTGTTGGTTCTTTCACCTAGACCATATGGTCCTACGGAAGTTCCTGACCTACCTCTTCCAATCTTGGCGTTGGAGTCTCCCATTATGACTGTCAAGTCTCGTTTTGGTATTGTTTTTAGGACTTCTGCTATTTGCTGGTAAAATTGCTCAACCTCTTAGCCTGTTTATCTGCAGTGGGAACATATATTTGTATGACGTTAGAGGAACAGATTTCGTTCTTATTTGGAGAAGCATTTTGCTTTCTGAAATAGGCGTAAAATTTATGACGCATTTGTCTGGAGCTTTATCAATTACAACTTCCACTCCATACTCATGTTTATTTATATATAATAAAATCCCTCCATAACTTATTTGCAGTAATTTTTTTGTTTCAAAAATCCTGATTAAACTAAATCCTACAAACTCATTGAGAGAGGAATTTGTTGGAATATTGTTTTTCTGGAAATTAAATTCTATTTATTAAAATCTTATTAATTAGATTAATTTATTGTTGAAATATTTTACATATTATTGTACGCTAATAAATTTTTGTTCCTTCATCCATTTCCTTAGAAAACTTAACGTGATTAAAAAATAACTGGTCAAGTGCAAATTAAACTTGCGCAGTTAGTGTTCCGTACGTTGATTGCTTTTAAAATAAAAAATTTTGTTACAGAGGTATAAAATGATCAGTGACTTCACAAAACACAACCCAAATCAGTTTTCAAGAAAGTTTGTTTCCAATCTACTGAAATCTGATGACCTTGAAATTTTTGTTTTTTATATACCAGATAAATTATTAAAGGTAATGCACTCGTGATAATTTTCGTTCAATCTACACCCCGTCAAGAATATTCCAGAATTTTTTCAAAATTTTTTGATAAGTACTTTCCGAGATAAGGCGGGGGGGGACAGCGATTTTTCGCGATTTTTTAAAAATAATACAAAGGAAAGTGCGCGCAAGTATTACATTATATATATATATATATTTTTTACTCGTGTTTTCACAAGCTTTCATTTGACACCACACTCGATGACCACACCATTTTTTTTTTTTTTCACTTCCGATTTCACCCCCCAAAACTAACCCCTTAAGTCAAAATTTTACTTTCAAAACTACATGGCTCTGATGGGGCCATCAATTCCTGTATTATTACCAAATTTCAACTTTCTGTGTCAAATAGTTTCGGAGAAAATCGGGTGTGACAGACAGACAGACACCGAAGTCATCTTATAAGTGTTCCGTACGGAACACTAAAAAGGAGCTTATATTTGGAATATGATATATCAAAAACACATACTGCCTGATTCTTCTTTATTGACCTCAATACATTTGGTCCAGTCAAATTACAATTTTTTATTCCTTCAAAAAAAGGTGGTTTCGAACTGAGCATAATACTCGTTTACAGCACAGATAGCCCCTTCATTCGACGAAAGGATTAGGTTAGAAGCAAAAAAAGTCACTTGGGGCTAAATCTAGGGAGTAGGATGGGTGGGGAACTATTTCGAAACCCAACTCGTGCACTTCTGTCATTGCAATGGCCGATGTGTAAATAGGCGCGTTGCCCTGGTGAAAAAGCACGTTTTTGCGCGGTAATCTTGGTCGTTTCTGTTTCAACTCACTATTCGAACGGTTCAATAATGTTGTGTAATAAGGGTCAGTCACTGTTTTAGTCTTTTCCAAATAGTCAGTGATGATGTTACCCTGTGAGTCGCAAAAAACAGTTGTCATGACTTCTCGCCAATAAAACTTAAAACATCTTAACTTTCTTTATTTTTAATATATATTTTATTTATTAAATAGAAGCCGTTATTTGCCCCGTATGTATATCTTAATTTTTGAGAATGGATTGAGTGGATATTAATACTGAAAGACCTAAAGAAATTAGATATAAGCTAGCTCATTTTTTTTTAGTAGAGAATATAGATAAGAGATAATTTTTGTACGTCTTTTGAAAATAGTCTCTATAGTTGTTTAAAACTCGGTTGTAATGTGTTTTTTTTGGACACCATTCATTTTAGAATAAAAGGAATCTAATTTCAGCTCAAAAAATGAAAAAATATTGAATAGTTATTTAGTTGTTAAAATAAGATTAACGTACAACCGTTGTGGCCTGAAAGAAAGAGTAGGAGTTTAGTGAGACACTATACATTTAAATAAAAAAGGGTATATTTATTAACAAAATAAAAATTCCTAACTTTATTGCACTCCTAAAATTACTTCTACTAAATAAAACCCCTTAAGCTAGAAGAGTGTACACTATGGCATAGGGTTTTTAATTTATGATTATTAAGTTTTTAATAAAAGGCTTGTTACAACTCGATTTTTAAAAGTTTTTGAAATTAACTCCGGGAATTACACGTGTAGAGTAGTTGATGGAAACGCACTTGTAGACAGGAAGTGAGATTTTTAGACCGGTGTGTTTATGACTTACGATTGGTTTCTCCTCGTGGGTTTTCCATAAGTTACTCGGCCTCTCCTGGTGAGACTCTCATACAAATGTTGTCTCAGCCATCACCATCCTAGTTTCATTTGGGCTGCTAAACACTTTTTGACCCGAAATGCCTGAGGATGAGTAGGATATTTCAAGAAAGGAAAAAGCCTTAAACTTGAGAGCTAGAAACCGTTACTGCACTACTACATCACTGAGAAAAAAAACACTCTCTGGCGTGCTGGAGGAGAAAGCCATTACGGCGTCATAGTTGAAAAAGCCACTACTGCGACATGGTGGAAAAAAGCCCCTACTTCTTCATGGTGGAAAAAGCCCTTCAAAATTCGAAAATGGGCTGCTTAAATATCTTCGTCCCTTCTCCAAAGCGACGTCTTTAAAATGGCTCACTTCCGGGCGAAAAATTAATGCAAACTGAGTAAGTCAAGTCGGCAGCACGCGTTACACACTGCCGGTTTAAATTAAACTGCTCGACAATTTAAAACACTGTTTTAAGCTACACTGCTCAAAAATTGAAACCACTGCAATAAATATAAAAATGTAATAAAATATAAATTATAGAGAGAAAAACAGGGTCGTAACATGATCTTAAAATCTAGGAAAAAATGAATGTTACAAACTGCCAACTGTTTTGATAGTCTCAGAATAACTCCAGAAGTTCTTCGGATTATGCTGCAACTTTTCCAAACACGATTTTGAAATGTCCTTCGTTGTGTGTGAAAGAAAAACGTTGTTGGAAAATAAAATAAATTTTACACATAAATGTGTTTTTTTCTTGCCAAGGCCAGGTACTTATCATACAACCTTCGTATTTTTTAATAGTCTTTATAACCTGGAACACAACAGTAAATCAACATTTTAGTAACTCAGATTCAAACTTATAATAGTGAATAGATTCAAAAGAAAATCAACTTTTTATCGCAACGCAACGCAACACAACTCACACCAGTAAAACGATCTAGGAAATGGCAACCATAGACAAACATGCCATCATCATCATCAGCTTATACTGCTGGACGAAAGCCTCTCTCAAGTTTTGCCACCTTTTTCTGTTCTGAGCCGCTTGTACCCAATATCCTGCCACTCTTTTTACATCATCAGTCCACCGACTTGGTGGTTTACCTCTACTCCGATAGGCTTCGGATCTTGGTCGCCACTCTATAATTCTGTTTGTCCATCGTCCATCCTTAAGCCTAGCAACATGCCCAGCCCAATTCCATTTCAGATGTAGAATAAATTTGACTGTATCTTGTACCCCTGTACTCTTCTTGATAATGTGATTTGGGATGTGATCTCTAAGAGTAACGTCTAATATTGACCTCTCCATCTGTCCTTACATGACACATATTTTATTGATGTTTTTCTTCGTCATTGTGAGAGTATCGGCTTCGCACGTAAGAACGGGGAGTATGCATCTGTCAAATACTTTTCTTTTTAAACACATGGGAATGTTAAATTTGAATACATAGGCCAGTTTGCCATATGCAGCGCAAGAGAGACCTATTCTCTAAATTTCATGTGTTTGGTTATCTCGTCCTATGCTGATTTCATGTCCCAGGTATTTATATTGATGCACTTGCTCGATCTCTACGTTATTCAGTTTTATAGTATCGCTTAACACAAGATTTGTCATAAACTGGGTCTTGGATAGATTGATTTTCAGGCCAACCTTTCCTGAAGCATGTGTAGCATAGTTTGTGCTTCTTGTATTTTGTCTGTTATTAAGACAATGTCGTCGACGAAACAGAGGGTTGTTTAACTTTTCACCGTCAATGTTAAGTCCCATTCTTTCCCAGTTTATTGATTTTAGAGTACTTTCTAGGAGTGTTACGAAAAGCTTGGGAGAGAGCGCATCACCCTGCCGTGCTTCTCTTTCGATTAAAAATTTGCTGGTGGATTGGTTAGTTTGTGTTTTAACATGAGCAGTGGCATTTTCATATATGTATTTAATTACATTAGAATATCGATGATCAATACGACACTCAGTAAGCGCTTCCAAAATATGGCATGCACCAACAGAAGATAATGTGAATGTCATAAATAAGCAAATAAATAGCTAAAATTCACATTTTATCTTTATTCCTCTTATTCTATCACCGTTAAAGAGAGAGGCAAAAAGATAAACCGGTGCAGCCCGGTAATATAAATGGTTTTTCCTTTCGCTTCCAATCGCTTCTTCAAGAAATTATTTTCCTAAAATTTTGCAACGGTGGTGCTGCAGACGTCTAGTTTAAAAAAATAATTTTCTAGGAAGGAACTTGGCTATTGAGTGATCAAAATTGAAACAGGTCACCAAGTTGTAGATCTGTGTAACATTAATAGTGGGAGTTATACATATACATTAGTCTGTTGTTATTCAGTACTTTATAATCTCCGGACGAAAATTCATCGCCTACGACCTTAAAAATTACCTATTTATATGCTGAATTCGGTCACAAGGTCGTGCCAAGTTTATCTATTGCACTTAACTTTGCCTCGATGCAGTTTACAGTATCGAACAAATTTTGCAAGTTATTATTTTAATTAAGGTTAACTTAAGTGTACAAGTACAAAGCAAGCGATAAAGTTTTGTTGTAATTGGGTTTTAGATATTATTATAATAAACTTTTTTTTCGAAATTTACGGCAATTATATCATTTTCTTTATTATTATTATCGTATGACACAACATAGGAAAAACAGAAAAATACGAATACACAAAATATAAACAAAAAAACAATACATAGATAATACGAACAATATAACTAAGCAATACAGGTATAAATATAAATAATAAAGTAAAGTAAGATAAAAGTCCTAACATTAATATAAAACATCAAAACCTAGTAAAGTAAATCCCAAAATATTCCAGGGGACGGAGACCGCAAAATCAAGGTTAAAGGCTTTTATTCGACTCAACCCGATAGAATAAAAAACGAGACAGACGGTTAGTCTACAGGTCAAAATTTCGGGTCGCTCTCTCGATTTATAATTTTTATAAGTGCTGTATTAAAGTAAATCCCAAGATATAAGATCCAGCCTTTTTGCTTCTTCAATGGGGCAATAAACGACCCTATTATGGTTTTGTGCATAGTTGCCAGGTATTACGATAAACGTATTTTTATTTTTCCGCCGTATACCGCCCTCACTTGTACCTGCAATCATATTAGATCTATTTTTACCTATATATTTACTACCTGGCAACCCGGTTTGGAGCCCTTTAAGTATTTGATAATATAGGCCTAATGACCACAGGTCCTCATTAAGTTTCGAAAGATACTTTTTATTATTTTTATTTTTAGTTTTACTTATAATTTACAACGTAACGGTTCTACTTTAATTATGTGGCGTCCATGGGAAAATTGCAATAGTGGCTGTCGCAAGAGAAGACATTTGTCACTTGACGCTAAACAAATAGTGAAAAATGTTTACGACAATTTGGTAAAAAGAAATTTGATTAACAAAGTACTTTGTAAGAAACCAGTGAACTAACAAAAACTGCAATTTCTACGATTAAGGGTATTATAGGAAAATCATCACTCAAGAACAGGAAAAAACGGAAAGATTTTTAAATGCATCATGTAGACGATTGTGAAAAAGTCGTCATCAGGAGAAAAATATATTCTATGTATGAAGAGCAGTTGGTGCCGACACTAGACAAAATAAAATTAAGACTGGTGCAGGACGGGACCAATATACATTGTAGCCGATCAATCCTTCACAAAATTCTCTTAAAAATAGGATTCACGTTCCGAAAAATCAACAAAAGGCAAGTAGCGATGGAATCACAAAGATTACGAATCTTGCGACATACTTATTTACAAGAAATTAAAAAGTATCGTTCAAAGAATTGACCAATAAATTACCTTGACGAAATATGGTTCGATACCCATGACACTGCAAAAAGGGTAGGTTGACAGCAGTACAAAATGTCAGACTAACATACCTTCAAATAAAGGTAAACGAATAACCATTTTGCATGCTGGATCTGAAAAGGGCTAGGTTTCAAATTGTCTACTATTATCTGCAAAAAACATAAAAGACTCTAGTTTGGACTATCATGAAGACACGCCCGCAGAACTTTTGAAAATTGGTTTCAAAATTCCCTTTTGCCAAATGTTCGCGAACAGAGTGTTATAGTTATGGACAATGTAAGTTACCATAGTCGCCTACTAAATAATGTTCCTAATGCAGCCAACACCAAATCGAGAATACAGGAATATATGTTAGAAAATAACATTTATTTTGACTTTAGTTATAAAAAAGTGATCTTTTGGAATTTTTGAAAGACTATAAATTGAAAAAGAAATATGTTTGTGATAGTATGGCTATGAAAATGAGACACACTGTTTTGAGGCTTCCTCCGTTTTATTGTGTGTTTAATCCAATTGAACATATTACAGTTAAATCAAAAATAAGGGCACAAAATGTTTCTCCTACTTTAAGCGTGTCAGTGGTTGAATTAGTAAAAAAAGTTATAAATGATATACCTTGTGAAAGCTGGAAGAATTTCATTCAGCACGTTGTTAAAGTAAAGATTCATATGTTTATGTAAATAATATAAAACCACTGATAATTACCTCAGCTGTTGACAGTGATAGTGAAACCGAATTAGGCTTAAGTTAAAATATATTTTTATTTATACAATATGTCCTCTCTTGTAAACGTCATTCATTCAAACTGTATATTTGTACTTCTTATCCATTTGTTTTTACGTGCATCTATAAATGAACATCTCCAAAACACTTATAATTTTATTTATTTGCATTAATGAATAAAGTTCACCTCTGCAACCTATCATAAACAAAAGGTCAGAATTTTTATATTGCCCACTTAAAACGGCAAAAATCAGGATCTTAAATTTTGGGATAGGCTATACTAAAGATCCCCTCTTAATTGTCGTAGCCATTCAAAGGGCAGTGGGTTTCACCTCATGCAATTGAGTAAGGTCTCTTTCAAAAGCAAGTTCGCCGCATTTACTTAAAATATGATGCGTTGTTTGCTCAGCCGCACCACACATACGAGTACACTGCGGAGAATTATTAAAACTCCATCGATACATAAGATAAGCGCACCGATTCTGGCGGGTTCGGGTTCGATTTAGAGAAGACTATTATCTTCGTTGAAGTTGAAAACCAGGATATCGATTAGAAGGGTCACCGATTAAATGAGAGTTCAAATGTTGCTTGCTGTTCCGTTCTGTTCTCCATTCAGTCTGTAGAACGAATTTTTCATTCACAAGTCTTCGGGTTGTGTCGCTAGGATGTTTACTAGATCGGAGTCTTCTTGGGACTGAATGCCCAACATCTGCGTGGACCGGTAAGAACTGACGAGACGAATATTTTTCCCACTCTCTTCGCGTCTTAGCAGGGTAGCGTCAGAGGAAGCTTACTATGAGGTACTCTTTTAACGCCGGTTAGAAAAGAAATAAAAATGTTATACATAGTTATATTGTTACGATTATAGATAAAAATTTGAAAAAAATGAAAAGTCCCATAAATCATTTAAATGGTCAGATTTTGTTACGGAGGCCTAAGACCAATAGTACCGTCTAGCCCCACCTGTTCAAGTTAATTGTTTTTGACAAAATATGATTGTATTTGTATTTCAGGAAAATGTATTAGTTTTCGTTTGGAATTTAAACTTATTTTATTTAATAGGGCTTTACTGTTGTTTATTCTAGCGGTTAGGAAGCGCTACAGGAGCAACAGCTGTGCGGAAAAAAAAGCGCTTTACGTAGATCTTTAATTGCTGTAAATTGGGTTCGGTGGACAATACAGTCCTGAGTAAGTCATTTAAAAGGGATAAGGTTCCAGGAGGTATAAAAAACTGTTTGAAAATGGTTGTACGAGAAGTGACAAGCGGTCCTCAAATGGATGTAAAGTATTAGCGCGACGTGTATTCTTAACATGCACTGCTCTGGGAGGAATTTAGCGGGTTACATCCATCGAACACTTTCCATGAAAATTCTTGTAAAATAGACTCAAGTAACCAACCATTCGTCAATGTGCCAAGGAATCAAAGTTGCTAATTAGTGAATAGCTCTTTTCTGAGTAGAATCCAGCGAATGTCGTCTATGTTTGGAGTAGTAAATGAGATAGGTTTCCAAAAAAATTTGACTAGTATTGCTAGACGATGATGATAATACTTGGTTGAGCATTGCTCAAATTTTGTCTGATAGCATTTATTCCTGCCTTGCATTTTACGTTAATCTTTTGACTTTACAAAAGCTTTCCTACAATCGATTGGGAAAAAAATGTTGCTAAATACAACATCAATGATCTATGAACTATTTCCTTGAAAATTAACTTTACATTTAAGGTTCAATAATATTTGCATATTCTTATCTAACATGTTCCTGCTATCTTCCAAAAGGTGGCTCTAAACGATGTTATCGGCCTTGGAGCGCTTCTGATAATGCTAACATGGCAGGCCGAGGGCAAAAATAAAATGTTTGGCGTAGTAGTGATATATACTTAATAGTGTTATTGTGCCAAATATTCCAAATTTCCAACATAGTTAAGTGTTCTAATCAATAATTAGAAAGATAAATACCTATTCAACCGAAGCCAAAAAACAAAATAATGACATTAAAGTTAAAATGTGTCACACCCAGACTCTATTCTTCTATTTTTCAATGTATTCAGTCCTTGAAATTCTTCGGTCGTCCAATTATAAACGTTAATTGGGTGTCCTCTATCAAATAAATAAATAAATAAACGAAATATGGTGAGGTCTACTATATCACTTTAAAGGTCATAGATTTTACGAACATTTAATGATTTATAAAATATATTAGGTGGACTTAAGTGTAGACTCTATTATCAAACATATTTATGACAACTTTTAACGAATGTTCGACAAACGTTTTATGGTGTAAAATCACATATTTGGTAGAACAGCTTATAGGTACAATTTTTCTAGATTTCTCCTATGTCGTTTGAATAAGCATGAAAATATTTCTTTTCGTACTAGATTTCGTAGAAGTTAGTTCGCGGAACACGCTCTGAAGAAGCTGGCAGAATGATCGGCGAAACGTTAGTATTACTTATTCAAACCACACAGGAGAAATCCAGAAGAATTAAACCTATAAAATCACATTGTTTAAAATACAGATAATATTAGATGTACCAATTAATTCTCGTTCGTTATAGACTAACTCTTACAGTTATTCATAATAAATAACCGGTCAAGTGCAAGTCGGACTTGCGCAATTAGTGTTCCGTACTTTGATTGCTTTTAGAATAAAAATTTTTGTGACGGAGGTATAAAATTATCAATGACTTCACAAAACACACCACAAAGGAGTTTTCAACAAAGTTTTTTTTCCCGATCTTTACAGAAGACTGATGACCTTGAAATTTTTGTTGTTTTTTATTTACCAGATAGATTACACAGGGCAACAAAAAAATATTTTTGTTTTGGTGCCTGGGATTTTAGAGCTGATTTTAACTATATTTTGGACGCTAAATCTATACATGCAATCCGTTTTTCTCTATCAGCTCTACTTTTTTAGATACATCAACTTATCTACCAATGTGGTTTTTATTCAGTATATTCATTTATGAGAGTTCTAAAATTGTTATATATTCATTAATGTAGGTACAATGGTTTTATTGTCAGTCTGTAATTGAGTAAATTCCAGGTAAATCTATAAATAGTGGAACCATGCCTATCAGGTACCTGAACTGACCCTTTTAATCACCTAACTCGGGTAAGTCTCGTCAGTTTGTGCGTTCTTACTAATGAGAGTAGATCGAATTCGGCGTGTTATGTTATGTTAAGAAAAGAGTGTTTTTTGTGTTATTGAACAGAATTAAAATGAGTTCAGGTTCCAGTTCAAGAAGAAGTTGTGTAAATCAACCTGATGTGTTTTGCTATATATGCGGAGAATACATGTTTCAACAAAACAGACAAACTATTACTGACTTTGTAAAGCGAGCGTATCTTGGATACTTTGGACTTAAGCTTGGTGATCAGGACAAAACGTGGGCCCCGCATCTCGTATGTAAAACTTGTACAGAGCATTTACGGCAGTGGACTACCGGGAAAAGAAAATGTCTAAAATTCGGCGTACCAATGGTTTGTAGAGAACCAAAAAACCACTTCAATGATTGTTATTTCTGTTTAGTAAATACTAATGGAATCAATCGAAATAACCGCAGTAAGTGGACTTATCCCAATTTAGACTCGGCAATACGCCCTATCCCGCACTCAGATGAAATACCGATTCCAACATTTCATCAGCTACCACATATCTCTGATGACGAATATTTTCCCTCTGATCGCTCTTCTGATGCTAATAAAAGTTCTGATGCTAATGAAACTAACAGTGACTATAAGGGGACGTCATCAGTTCCTCAACGCTTCAATCAAAATGAATTAAATGATCTCACCAGGGATCTCAATTTATCGAAAAAAGCTTCTGAAGTACTGGCTTCTAGGTTGAACGACAAAAATTTACTGGAACAAGAAAGCAAAATTACCTTTTACCGTACAAGAGAAAAAGATCTGCTACCATTCTTTTCTCAAGAAGACAATCTTGTATTTTGTCACGAAATTAGGGGACTCATGAAAGAAATGGGACTTTCTGAATATATTCCAGATGATTGGCGCCTATTTATTGACAGTTCAAAGCGAAGTTTAAAATGTGTCCTTCTACATAATGGGAATAAATATGGTTCAATACCACTAGCTCACTCAACGAAACTGAAAGAAGAATATAATACCATAGCTTTGGTCTTGCAGAAGATAAAGTATTACGAACATCAATGGATGATTTGTGTAGACTTAAAAATGGTAAACTTTCTTCTTGGGCAGCAAAGTGGTTACACGAAATATCCGTGTTTCTTTCTTGTGCCTCTGGGATAGTAGGGACAAAACACACCACTGGGTTAGAAAAGATTGGCCTCAGAGAGAAAACATGGACGTTGGGGAAAAGAATGTCATTAACGACGCTTTGGTTGAAAGAGAAAAAATCATACTTCCTCCGTTACATATAAAGTTGGACTTAATGAAGCAATTTGTAAAGGCTCTTGATAAGAATGGGTCTTGTTTTGCATATATAGGGGTAAAAATGCATCAGTTGAGGGATATTTGATGGCCCACAAATAAGACAATTAATTAAGGATCCTGCCTTCATAAATTCAATGAATCAAGTTGAACGAGAAGCTTGGACATCATTTGTTGCAGTTGTAGAAAATTTTCTAGGCAAACATAAAGCTCAAAACTATGTTGAAATGGTTAACAAGATGCTTAATAGTTTCAAATCCTTAGGGTGCAATATGAGTATTAAAATACACTATTTACACAGCCACTTAGACCGTTTTTCCAGAAAATTTAGGAGACATGAGTGAGGAACAAGGTGAAAGATTTCACCAAGATATTAAAGTTATGGAGGACCGCTACCAAGGAAGATGGGACATGCACATCATGGCCGATTACTGCTGGAGTTTAAAAAGGGACTGTTTAAAAAAACATTCAAGAATGTCGCGGAAAAGAAGCTTTCCAAGTGTTGAGTGACTATTTCATTTCTTCAATGTTTTTTTTTTGTTTGTAAGTACGATATAATATTGTATTTTGTATAACTAAAATAAAAATTTCGTATCTACTTTTGTTTACTACACTTACGGATTTGAGTTACAATAATGTAACTTATATTTCTCTAAAATTGTATATCTTAAAAATTTGAGCTCCTAGGTACAAATGAATACGTTATTTGAATTCAGGACATCAAATTGATATAGAATCAGCTCAAAAAACCTCGACACCAAAACAGCTGTTCCCCTGTGTTATTAAAGGTAATGCACTTGTAATAATTTTTGTTCAATCTACACCCTGTGGAGAATATTTAAAAAATTTTCAAAATTTTTTGATCAGTTCTTCTCGAGGACAGCGATTTTTCGCTATTTTTAAAAAATAACAGAAAGAAAAATGTGCCGCAAGTATTACATTATATATATTTTTGAACTCGTGTTTTTCCACACGCTTTCATTTGACATCCCGCTCGATGACCTGGTAAGTTTTTTTTTCACTTCCGATTTTACCCCTCAAAACTAACCCCTTAAGTCAAAATTTAACTTTCAAAATTACACGGCTCTGATGAAGCCATCAATTCCTATGTCAAGTAGTTTCGGAGAAAATCGGCTGTGACAGACGGACAGACGACACCAAAGTGATCTTATAAGTGTTCCTTACGAAACACTAAAAACTAATACAAATCCAATCCCCAGAGTAATATTGTTCGTTTTCTACACATTTTTGCGGTCTTTCAAGTAATTGTCGGGAGTCCATATCGAACACATGTTTGGTGGTTATTTCAATGTAATGAATTCTGCTGGACTAAGGTTACAAAGGAAACCACAAGTAATAGAGAATAAAGAGGTAAAAGGTAAAATACTACTGAACATAAAAGAAAGAAGATATAGATGGGAAGAATATATAGGGGAAATGCCTAGTCAGACAACTAGACAACATAATACAAATAAGTTTAATACAACTGCCTTTATGAATAAAAAGGCAAAAGTAAGGATATACAAAACATGTGTCAGACCCACACTAACATACGCTATGGAAACAAGAGCAGACAACAAAAGAACAAAGCATTCTTTGAACAACAGAGTTGAAAATACATACATACAACATTTCAGGATACACACTAAGAAACACAGACATAAGATATGAATGCGAAGTGGAAGACATAATCAGATGGGGACGTAAACGTAGAAGAGCTTGGAGAGATCACCTGGAGGGAATGACTGAGGAGAGACTAGCGAGAATCGCGCGAGATGGTAAACCACGGACACGACGACCCCTGGAAAGACCTCCAAAGAGAGTTCGAATCATGGACATCAACATCTCAAGAAAACTGATGAGTTGGAAACTACAGGCCTGAGGCCTACAGTACGTGGAAGAAGAAGAAGAAGAAGACGTGACAACTGGCCCCCCTCATAAGTAAAGACCAAATATTAGCAGCAGCAAATCAGCCTAAAAACAAAAAGGCATTAGAAGGTACCTACAGAAATCATTAAAATATTTCTTGAAAAACATATGGACATTATACAGGATCTCTTCAACAGCATATACAACACAGGTGGCGTACCTCATGATTGGTTGTCATCAATTTTTATACCATTGCCAAAAAAGAATAACCCTAGAAAGGGCGAGGAATACCGGAATATAAGTCTAATGAACCATATCTTGAAACTGTTCCTTAAAATAATCCATTAAAGAGTATACAAAAAAAACCGGTCAAGTGCAAGTTGAACTTGCGCAATTAGTGTTCCGTACGTTGATTGCTTTTAAAACAAAAGATGTTGTAACGGAAGTATAAAATGATCAGTGAATTCACAAAACACACACCCCCAATGAGTTTTCAACAAAGTTTGTTTCCAATCTTTACTGAAAATTGATGACCTTGAAATTTCTGTTTTTTTTTTTACATACCAGATAAATTATTAAAGGTAACGTGATAATTTTTGTTCAACCTACATCCCGTGGAGAATATTTCAGAATTTTTTCAAAATTTTTTGATAAGTACTTTTCAAGATAAGGCGGGTGGTGGACAGCGATTTTTCGCGATTTTTTAAAAATAATACAAAGAAAAGTGCGCGGAAGTATTACATATATATGTATATATATATATATATATATATATATATATATATTTTACTCGTGTTTTCACAAGCTTTCATTTGACACCATACTCGATTACCTAGTAAAAATTTTTTTTTTTTCACTTCCGATTTCTCCCCCCAAAACTAACCCCTTAAGTCAAAATTTAACTTTCAAAACTACATGGCTCTGATGAGGCCATCAATTCCTATATTATTACCAAATTTCAACTTTCTATGACAAATAGTTTCGGAGAAAATCGGGTGTGACAGACAGACAGTCGGACAGACAGACGGACAAACAGACACCGAAGTCATCTTATAAGTGTTCCGTACGAAACTCTAACTAGATGAACGTACTGGACAAACACAGTTCGGCTTTAGGAACGGACTAGGAACGAGGGACGCACTATTCTCCATCTGCGTTCTGATGTAGGAATGTCAACTCTGCTGCATAGATTTCCAAAAAGCCTTTAATATGGTAAATTATGAGAAAATGATGGAAACACTACAATCGTGTCCCATTGATGACAAAGACTTACAAATAATATCAAGTTTATACTGGAACCAGACTGCCAAAATAAAAGTTGAGAATCGCTTGTCCAAAGAAATAGAAATAAAGAAAGGCGTACGTCAGGGTTGTATTTTGTCGCCCCTGTTGTTCAATTTCTATTCGGAGGAAATCTTCAACAAAGCACTTTCTAAGAAAAAAGATTTACAGTTAATGGTGTTTGTGTAAATATCCTCTGTTACGCTGATGATATTGTCAGTTTAGCGGACAGTGAAGAAGGCCTACAAAGACTCATGAATGCAATTGTTGATGCATGTGAGGTATATGGAATGAAACTGAATACGAACAAAACAAAAACAATGGTGGTCAGTAAGGATACTAATACAAACAGAAATATTAAAGTACATCAACAAACACTTGAGAGGGTAACGTAATTAGTGAAGATTGGGACCACTCTATTGAAATACGCTCAAGAATTGAAAAAAAGCACGAAGCTCCTGAATGGAGTCATTCGAGATGTGGTGCTATCGCCGAATGCTGCGTGTTCCTTGGACGGCGCATACCACAAACGTGTACGTACTTGCTCAGATGGGAAAAGAACAAGAGTTTATTCCAGCTGTTAAAGAAAGAAAAAGCACTTACTTTGGCCATATTATGAGAAGCCAAAAGTATGAGCTCCTGCAAATCGGTAGGCGAGGACCGGGAAGGCGCCGCAACTCCTGGTTGAAAAACTTACTTACGACAGTGGACAAACATGAATTCTCATCCAAGATTATTTTAATACGTAGTACCTACTAACCAAAAGATTTTTAGTGGTTCCTGTCCTATATACATATACATTTTTTCAGAAAAAAAAAGTTATTTTGCTTAATCAAGTGTTAGAAAACTGGAGTGCCATAATAAGCCTATAATCATATTCGGTCATTCACTAGATTCAAGGTTTAGCATCAAAATGACAGTTAAGACAATATTGAAAGAATAACGGTTAATGTTATACTTAACGGCCTGTTGTGTGCCTACTAAATTGCAAAAACTACTGTTTAACTGCGCATATCGTTGCAATTTCTTCATCTTATGCATTGCCATTATGAATAACAGTCATTACCTGCTTAAAATATACTTTACAAAATTTACTTAGAAAAGTCGTAAAATATCAGAATATAACAATTATTTGGGACATTTAAATATTAGACATTCTTCTGTATGGCCTATTAACCTTCCTTTACTGTAACTCAGTTTAAAAATTAAAATTAATAATAACACCTAACAGATTACGTAATTAGCTCGAGGCAGTATTAAAGCAGCGGACTAAAAATGAAAGTGATCATAGAATCAAAGTTCCCGTAATAGTGAAGCCCAATTCAGATTCTAGGAAGGCAATAAACCCAGAGCGACCGACTGAACGAGGCTAAACACAACATCATAGGCGTAGAAATGTTTAAAAAATTACCTGCTTTTTTTAATATCAAAGCGCAATAAAGTTGAAATTTTGCACAAATATAGGAACTGATGGCCCAATGGGAACCGTGTAGTTTTGTAAGTTAAATTTTGACTTAAGGGGTTAGTTTTGGGGATGAAGTCGGAAGTGAAAAAAAAAATTACGAGTTCATCGAGTGGGGTGTCAAATGAAAGCTTGTGAAAACACAAGTTCAAAAAGATATATGATGTAATACTTGCGCACATTTTTCTTTTTATTATTTTTAAAAATTGTCAAAAATGCCTGTCCTCTCGAAAAGTACTGATCAAAAATTTTTTAAAAAATTCTGGAATATTCTTCATACAAGCGAGATTATCACCAGTACATTACGTTTGATAATTTATTTAATATAAAAAAAAACTATGTTGCTTGACGCAATGATGGAGGTTTTTGTAATATACTTTTCAGTACATTACTGTTACTGAGTGGCACGTCGCTCCTGTAGAGAGACATAATTTTATTTTATTTGTTTACAATTAAACAAATATTTAGGTAGTAAATACAATACTTTTAATACTAGATTCTAAATTGAGCTAGATTGATTTACTGGCTATTAGGTAGCTAAGGTGCTATAACCCTTTTACGTTATTGACTAAGAAAAAAGCTGAAATTAGGGACCTAGGTAAGGATTTTATTTTATTTTAAAGGTAATCTCGGTACGGAGCACTAATTGCACAAGCCCAACTTGCACTTGATCGATTTTTAAATTTGAATTTGACATCAACATTACCATTTCTTATCAAGTCTTTGAGAAAACTGAATCTCAGGGAAAATGAAAATTTCACTTGAAAGAATAAGAAATCAGAGCGAGAGGTGACCCATATTTTAAGGAGAGACCAATGTTTAAAATAAAACAATGTAGTGAGACCCTGGGTTATTTTTAATAATATTTCGCTCCCGCCCCTGACGTAGTTTTTAGAAATAAGTGAAGTACTAGAAAATAATTACTAATAGTAATTTTTATTGTCTAATGGAGGAGAATCTTCCATTCATAAGTCTATTAGAAATCATTAGAATATTGTATTAAAAATGTATGAAGTTAATAGTAATATTTAAATAGGGTTAGGTATAGTATTTATTAAATAAAGTCATTTCATCAAAAATAGCCTATTTAAAAGTTTTCAGAAAAACCATCCTAAAACTGTACAAAATTGTATTTAGCCCGACCGGACCGGGAAAAATTGTATACAAAGACACTATTTATTGAATACCATTATTCAGCCCACACCCCATTATCATTTATCCTATTCGATTGATAAAAGTGTCATTTATATTTAATATATGAACAGCATAAAAAAGGAAATGTATATATATATATATATATATATATATATATATATATATATATATATATATATATATATATATATATATACGGGGTGTCCCAATATTCCATGTACATAGAGTTACTGTGGATTTCTGATATGAAAATATAACCATTTAATCCAATTTACTTTATTCCAAAAATTCGTAATTCTTGAGATACAGGGTGTCAAAGTTATAATTTTATTTTAGTTTTTCTTAAGGAGCTTTCTTAATAATTATACTATTTGCAGAAGATTCGGTGCTTAGAGGTTTTCTGAGATGAGAAATCGAAATCAGCTTACACTTTTGTTGTAAATTGTAGGGGGTACCACTTATTGCACTGTGTAAAGTATACACATAAATTTTCGAATTTGACAATGGGTTAAAAAATAGAAACAAAGATCCCATTATCTCAGAAACTGTTGCTCAGAGCAGCATTTACCAAGAGAGCTTTTTTAGACAGGTGAAAGCGGAAAATACGAATATTTAATTAAAAATATCATACAGAATGGTATAAAAAAGTTATGACAATTTAAAAGTATAAACAGTGGAATAAGTGGCGCCCCCTACAATTTACAATAAAACTGTGAGCTGATTTCGATTTCTCATCTCAGAAAACCCCTTGACATCGAATTTTGTACAAATAGTAAGAAAGCTACTTAAGAAAAACTAAAATGAAAGTATAACTTTGACACCCTGTATCTCAAAAATTACGAATTTTTTGGACTAAGGAAAGTTGGATTAAATGGTCATATCTTTATCCCAGAAATCCACAGTAACTTTATGTACACGGAATACTAGGACACCCTGTATATATATATATATATATATATATACATACATATATATATATATATATATATATATATATATATATATATATATATATATATATATATATATATACATACATATATATATATATATATATACATACATATATATATATATATATATAAATATATATATATATATATATATATATATATATATATATATACATATATATATATATATATATATATATATATATATATATATATATATATATATATACATATATACATATACATACATATACATACATATACATACGTACATACATTGAACGTGCAAGTCTTTATATAAATAGCAATTGCAGAAAAGTAATGATAAAAGGCGCTCCTGTATAACTGATGAGAACATTGACTCTGAAATTTCAGCACGTACACCAATAGCTGTGGCAAATAGATACGTCAAAAACAATTAACTGGGATTTTGATAAAAACCTGTACTGTGGCAATATGGTTATAGCATAAAATTATTATATTATACTATATAATACATTTTATATTAAAACGACTTTGACGAATTTTGAAAAAAGCATCTGAAACTACGAAAACAAGCTATATTTTCAATGTTTTAATATGTTGGAAGGAAGTAGCCATTACTTGATGGAAAGTCATAATAATTGAAATAAATACTTATGTTAATTCCAAGTTTCCACTATATTTTGTGTTTTATGACAATTGTTTCGGTACACACTACTTTCGCAGATAATCGGTAACAACAAATGAAATCTATAAACAAGTTATCACTTGTCTTAAGTATTACGTAATTAAACCCTAATTTACACCTAGAATACTACTATGATGCCTAAACGGATTACTTTAATTGATACCATAAATTAATTACAGTTTAACAATAGGGAACCGTTTAGATCAATCTGTTCATTTAGTAAATTACCTATATCTTTATGTTTGTTAATTTCCATTGTTTCTAAAAGATTTAATTTATGAGATTTAATTTCTAAATGTAAAATTTGGAAATTATCATCAAAAATATGATTTTTATTTAAAATAGGAAAAGCATAATTCGATTCAAATTTGTCTTTAAGGTAACACTTTAAGGTGCAATCTAGTACTCAGGGAGGAATCAACGAAAAAGACAAGACTAGTACTAAAGACCATGTTGTTACTTTCGAAAAAGAAAAGTATATTTTTATATATATATATATTTATATAGAGCACGTCACTGCAATCAACATATTGAAAAGTGGACAGTTGCTAATCATGCTATAAGGAAAAAGCTGATAAAATAGAAATAGGTCTGTTGTTACAGATGTCGCCTGTTTTAAAAGCAGGAGTGATTCAAATCTCCTTCAAGACTTACACTAAAGTATGACTACTCATGATTAACTTGCAATAACGTTACAATTAGAAAACGTACCGTGCATTGGTGTTTTAGTAACTCTACCACGAACGTGCTACCATCTCTACGGGATCAGACAGTTTGTTTCTACATCAGTAAAGCGTAAGCAGCAGATTAAAGCGGAATTTATGGACTAAATAAATGCACAGAAGATTGTAGAGTTATTTGATTGTTTTCGGATATACAGTGTGTCAAATAAGGACGTGACTACTCGTAATCTTGAAAAAAGATGTTTTGAGAACATTTTTTGTCATCAATGTATTCTTTAGTGTGCAAGCAACGGCGCAATTATCTGCATACTCTGCGAATTTTTTGAATCTCGTGAGACAACTGAGTCAAAGTCCTCAGAGTCTTTCCTCTGAGCTTTATCTTTACAAGGAAATAAACCTTTTCAATAGGGTTCGTCCCATAAAAATGATTTACCTATTACTTCACAAACGATACCGACTTTTTAATATATTTAACTGCCGCGGAATGTGTCATTTTAGACCCCTTTAGATGGGAATAAAGAAAGATTACCTGGAACCGACGCGCAAATAAGTGACTCATTTTAGATTTTAAGTGATTTCGATGAAGTTCGGAATCGATTGATACTTTTACTAAAATGCGTCATAAATAAAGATAGTTCCCTCTACCGATTTTTTGTTGAATCGCTGAATTATCACGGACAAGTTCTTACTTGACAGCCTGTATGTTCTATATGTTAATTGTGTTATCTAATTAGGGACTTTGAAACGAATGCTTTAACTACTGTCATTTACGTTTAATATTCTTAGTTTCGACGTTAATTTAAATGAAAAGGTTTTTTTTACGGATGCCGAATCTTGACAGATACCCACACATCTTGAGAATTGATAATATTTGCCCAGTTAGAATATAGGATCATAGTGTAAAGTAACGGAAACTTTGAGACTACAAGAAGTCTGTAAAAATGATGTTTTTTACTAGGTCTAAGTGTAAGAAAAATGTTTAATGTGGACTGACACACGAGTATGTCTGCTTCCATGAACCACAAAAATTTAATAAAGATTTTGTTTCCATATATGTAATAAAAAATATCCATTTTATATATATATATATATATATATATATATATATATATATATATATATATATATATATATATATATATGTATATATATATATATATATATATATGTATATATATATATATATATATATATATATATATATATATATATATATATATGTATATATATATATATATATATATATATATATATATATATATATTATATATATATATATATATATATATATATATATATATATATATATATACATATATATACATATATATACTGTGAATGATAGGACTCACATAAAAGGAATCAGTCATATCTACACAAATTTAATTAAAAAATAAACATGCTGGCATGCATATCCTCTTAATAATACAAAATGGTATATATACTTAACATCAATAATAGTTTTTTCGTTAAGACACCCATTATAGATAATAAAATTTTAAAAAAATCAGTAAAAAGTACGAGACACGATATGCTGAAAGAAACACACAAATAGTTGCCTTTCAGGGTATATACACGTTGGTTAGTAAATTGTTTTATATTTTTGTTATGGTGTAATATTTTAAATGTCAGAGTGTGCGTAAAAATGCTATATGTTTTTAAAAGTGTAATTTGACTTAAAAGATTTTAACCTTATGTTTTCTGATTTTAGAATGAATATTAAAAAATAAAGAATTTTTGAAAATGCCTAAAAAAAAAATAAGGCGAAACGTCAAATAAACTAGTTTGTGTTTTCCAAAAGAACCTAAGTACCCAAGAAAAACCAATCAAGTTTATGTAAACAAAAGGTTCAACAAAAAAATTATTATTATATATATATATATATATATATATATATATATATATATATATATATATATGTATGTATGTATATCTGATGTGATGTATCGATGACAAAAATTAATACATATTTGACTTGTAGCTTTGCACCCTTCTATATAAATCTTTGTGGAAATTGCTAGTTAGGACCGGTAGATGTAGTTAGGTTAGTTTAAACTCCTTCTTCACTGCCACGTGATACATATCTGAGCCTTGTCACAGCTTACCGTCACTAGTAGCTATTACTTCATTGTCAATATTACTTAGATTTATAAAATTCTGATGTTTTTAAGTCGAGCTTACTAATGTTTTCATATATGCAGAAAAAAATAATCAAGGTCGTCAATAGATAGACGTAAATATACAATGTAGTTTAAATAGCATTTTTTGTTCTTATTAATGATATACCACTAATTTTTATAGTTTCAAGTTTTGCTTTGTTCTATATGCTGCAATGTGGACTATGGTTTAATCTTCACTGAGAAAGGCTTCGAGAGCTCAGAGAGTCATGAGATACGCTTGAAATTACAGCATTTCTTACAAATAAAAAATCTTGTTGCCGTCCTGAACTAACTTGAACACGACTTTTTTAAGAAATTTTTTTTTACAACTTCAGTGTGTAAATTTTGTAAAAAAAAAAATTGAAGAACTCGCTAAATTGTCGTAAAAAGCCATATATATATATAAGTTTATCCATGCGACCTTTATATACATGCATATATACATTAGCTGTAAGATTAATATCTTTAAATACACCATTTTTAATTTACGGCCATTTCTGACCAAAAATGACTAAAATCTGACCATAACTTGGAAGCGATATCCTAATATCAACAAGGTACATAAAAATTTGAAGTCAGCAGGTCAAAGAAGATAAGAAAAGTGTACAGGTGAGTCAACGATAGAGTAAAGTTCATTATCTCATTTGTTTCGGGAATGACTAAAAAATGTTAAATACAATAGTTTTAGGGAATGTTAGGTCCTATGTTTCTAATTTACGTTTTTTTTAAATGGAATTTCCTATTTTATAATTTTTTTTAAATTTTTATTGATAATGTTATATACCTAAACCTAGTAGTTTTTGTAATATTTCAATTTTTTTTAAAAAATACTAGTTTTCAGTTTTGTAAAAAATTGCCAGTAGCGCCATTGGTTCTGAAGGTGGAATACTCATAATTAGTACGAGCGTTCTATAGAGATGAAAAAAAGGATATATGTAAAGAAATTTGAGTTAGATGCTACAGGCTGATCAAAAAATAAATTTATACATTTCGACTATTTTAAATTGAAAAATTTCAATTTTTTTAAATGGCACACCCTGTTTGTTTATGATTTTTTCTGATAGATTTTACAAAACCCTCCAACTTTTATTAAGTATGTCATATACCTATTTCTAATAGTTTTCGATTTATTTTGAATTTTTCAATTTTTACCCTTGTTTTTAATGCACTTACGCTATCGTGAAAACATAAACAAATAATTAATATCTTAATATAGTTTAACTTATCTAATGATTAAGTATTATGACGTAATAAATGTTCAAAAATATGCTCGTCTACTTGAATACACATGCTTCGTCGTTTTAATATATTTTCCTTCACTTTCCTTAACTTAAAGGGCGTTATTGTTTTGCACTCTTCCTATTTTCCACATCTACTGGTGTTGTAGGGGGATTCACATAAACACGATCTCTAATGTAGCCCCACAAAAAGAAGTCTAAAGGTGTTAAGTCACATGATCGAGGGGGCCACTAAATGAATCCATCCCTACCGATCCACTTTTGTGGGTAACGATAGTCTGAAAATTCCCGAACTTTCCGGTGGTAATAAACAGGAGCTCCGTCCACATTTGTTCCCTTTCAAAGTTATCAGCTTCTTCAATAAGCTGGGGTAATTCGTTTTGCAAAAAATTTAGATATCTAGGCCCGTTAAGTGGTTCGCGGAAAAAATATGGACCAATAATTCGAAAATTTAATATTCCACACCATACATTAAGCGACCAGTGGTTTTGGTTTTGAATCTTTCCGGATCGGGCTGTTAACTGCTCCATTACTGCGAAAAGTAGCTTCATTAGAAAACTTTATTTTGGATAAAACATTTGGATCGGCCTCTATTGCTCCATTCATGGTGGTACAAAAGTTTACTCGTCGTTCAAAATCACGGTCTTGAAGTTCTTTGTGTAGTTCCATATGAACGGGATGATACTTGTATTTTCTCGTGGTGCGATTAGCCGTAGATTGAGATGTGTCAGATAAGTCAGCTAGTTGACGGCTGCTGACCTGAGAGGATTATCTTCAACATGAAGTAAAACACCATTTCTTTTTCCTCATTGGTAGCATTCTAGTTTACTACTTTGCGTTTCGTATACTCAACGCTACCACTACCATCAAATCGTTCCATTAAGCACTGAAAAGATTTTCTAGATGGTATAGGTCTATTAGGGTACTTCGCTCCGTGAAGTCTTACTGCCAAAAGAAAATTTTTTTCCGCCTCGCCAAGTATATAAACCATATCAATTAATTTATTTTTAGGAAAATCCATAACTATTACCTTTGTACGTCACATACTATAACAAGTTAAACTATTTTTACTTGCTTAATAGACATGTCAAAATTTGACAATGCCTACATTTTTGTTTTGTCTTGGCGACTATGATGTTATAGCGTAAGTGTATTACAAGCAAGGGTAAAAATTGAAAAATTCAAAATAAATCGAAAACTATTAGAAATACTTAATAAAAGTTGGAGGGTTTTGTAAAATCTATCAGAAAAAATAATAATATACAGGGTGTGCCATTTAAAAAATTTAAGATTTTTCAATTTGAAATAGTCGAAATGCATAAATTTATTTTGAACACCGTGTGGCATATACGAGGCTGGTTTGAAAAGTCCATGCAAAAATAAAAACTACTTATGTGTTTGGGGTAAACCTTTTTTATTTTTTCGACATATTCGTCCAACGATATTCTAGTTTGTTGATCCTTCCGAATAATAGGATTTGTCCAAGTCTGCAAAATATCCATTAGTGTCTGCAATCACCTCCTCGTTTGAATAAAATCTTTGTCCCGCCAGCCATTTCTTCAAATTGGGGAACAAATAGTAGTCCGAGGGAGCCAAGTCTGGAGAATAGGGGGGATGTAAAACGAGTTGGAATCCTATTTCCATTAATTTTGCGACCACAACTGCTGAGGCGTGTGCTGGTGCGTTGTCGTGATGAAAAAGGACTTTCTTGTGGGCCAATCGCGGGCGTTTTTCTTGCAGCTCGGTTTTCAAACGGTCCAATAACGATGAATAATATTCACCTGTAATACTTTTACCTTTTCCAGATAGTCGATGAGGATTATCCCTTGCGAATCCCAAAAGACAGTCGCCATAACCTTTCGGGCCGAAGGAACGGTCTTCGCCTTTTTTGGTGCAGATTCCCCCTTGGTAACCCATTATTTAGATTGTTGTTTGGTGTCAGGAGTATAGTAATGTATCCATGTTTTATCCACAGTGACGAAACGACGCTTAAAGTCCTCCGGATTCTTCTGGAACAGCTGCAAACCATCCTTGCAACACTTCACACGATTCCGTTTTTGATCAAGCGTGAGCAATCGCGGCACCCATCTTGCGGATAGCTTTCTCATGTCCAAATGTTTATGCAAATTATTATGTACCCGTTCAGTCGAGATGCCCACAGCACTAGCAATCTCACGCACCTTAAGTCTTCTGTCATCCATCACCATATCATGGATTTGATCAATGATTTCTGGAGTCGTAACCTCCACAGGCCGTCCAGAACGTTCAGCGTCACTTGTGCCCATATGGCCAGTCCGAAAATTTTGAAACCACTTATAAACTGTTCTAATCGAAGGTGCAGAGTCACCATAATGTTTATCAAGCTTCTCTTTAGTCTCCTGAGGCGTTTTGCCTTTCATAAAGTAATGTTTAATCACCACACGAAATTCTTTTTCGTCCATTTCTTGAAAATCACTCGACTTCCTTGATTCACACGAATGCCAAACACAAAGAAATAGTCCAGTATGGCTGAATCTTGGTGTGCGTTCATTCAAGAGATGCTACTAACTAAACATGACCTCGATACGCGCCGGTGGTGCCATCTCTCGGACTTTGCACGGACTTTCTAAACCAGCCTCGTAACTCATATTTCTTTACATATATCTTTTTTTCATCTCTATAGAACACTCGCACCAATTATGAGTATTCGACCTTGGCGCTACTGACAATTTTTTACAAAACTGAAAACTAGTATTTTTTTAGAAAAATTGAAATATTAGAAAAACTACTATGTTTAGGTATATAACATTAGTAATAAAAAAGTTGTTCCATTTAAAAAAGCATACGTTATATCGGCCACACTTTTTTAAAATATCCTATATACTCAAAAATAATTTTAAACTGTGCACCTTAACATTCCCTAAAACTAATGTATTTAACATTTTTTCATCATTCCCGAAACAAATGAGATAATGAACTTTACTCTATCGTTGACTAACCCTGTACATGGACTTTAATTTGACTAAAAGATATAAAAAGGGCTAAAAATGGGCAAAAATAGCCATTATATAAAAGAGGAAAACGTTATCAGGTTTCACGATGAATAATTTCAATAAATCGCATGGTTGAACTTATATATTGATTTTTGACGCTTTTTACGGCAATTTAGCGAGTTTTTCCATTTTTTCCGCAAATTAAGCTGTTAAAAAGAGGTTCTTAAAAAGTCGTGTCCAGTCGTGAATAATTGTTTCTAGAGGTCCAAGGAACGATTTAAATCGAATCTAATGAGTGTCACTTTCAAAAAAAATTTCTCTCTTGTTTGAACCGATAACATACCAACAATTTACGGAAATGTTCATATATCAAAGCGTACTACCGTTTATAAGCTGATAATTGAATTGATTCGAAACAATTGAATATTAGTCTCCGAAACGCTGTGTTTATGATGGAAAGAGTACTTATTTAATTTAAAATTTATGATTAAGAAATAAACCAAAACGGTCTATGCACTTTAGTAATCTTTGAAAATTTCATAATTCTACTTGCAAAAAGAAAGCTATGATTTATAGTATAGTTTATAGGTATCTAATAAAAACAAATTTCTAAAATCTAGGTTAAGTTGTAATTAAAGATGTAATACAAATGTAGAACGAATGGAGGAAAATTAGTTTACTTAGCAAAATACCAAACATTATGTGTTGTTGATATACAGAAATAAAATAGAAATATTATGAAACAAATTAAATAACATTCCATGCAGTTTAAGTACAGGCATGACAGTGTACTATATGTAAACTTTATTGATAATTTTGTATCCATTTTTAGTAATTCCGTACAGAATACTTATAAGATCACTTCGGTGTCTGTCCATCTGTCTGTCGGTCTGTCACACACGATTTTCTCCGAAACTATTTGACATAGAACGTTGAAATTTGGCTCTAATATAGGAATTGATGACCCCATCAGAGCTGTGTAGTTTTGAAAATTAAATTTGGATTTAAAGGGTTAGTTTTTGGGGTGAAATCGGAAGTGAAAAATAAAATTACCAAATCATCGAGTGGGTTGTCAAATGAAAGCTTGCGAAAACATGAGTTTGAATATATATATATATATATATAAATATAAATATAAATATAATATATATATATATAATATATATATATATATATATATATAAAATCTAATACTTACACTTTTCTTTGTATTATTTTTTAAAATTGCCAAGAATCGCTGCCCCCCTTATCTCGAAAAGTACTGATCAAAAGATTTTGAAAAAATTCTGGAATATTCTCTGCAGGGTGTAGATTGAACGAAAATTATCGCGAGTTTAATACTTTATCTGGTATATATGAAAAAAGAATTCAAGGTCATCAGTTTTCAACAAAAATCGGGAATAACCTTTGTTAAAAAGTCATTTAGGGCGTGTTTTGTGAGTCATTGTCCATCTTATACTCCATAACAAAAATTGTTATTCTAAAAGCAATCAATGTACGGGAACACTAATTGCGCAAGTCCGACCTGCTCTTGGTCGGTTATTTTGGGTTTAATAGTATTTGTCCATTTACAAAATTACCGTACTTTGAGTGTAGTTTTTATTTTTCATTGAGTACGATTAGCTTTTATATTCTACTAGCGTGTCCTTGTAAATCTGCCCGTGTGGACTACACGATTGGTCCCACTAAAGTAATAAAGGACATTAAGAAAGTCACAGGAATTTCATTGCTTATCTATTATTTTACCTCTAGCTTCATATCATATGCCAAGTCATCTTTTGGCAGTCGGTACTAATGCTTCTTATAAATCTAAAAACTAAACCACCACGCGAGGTTAAAGCGAATTAAACTGTAAAATATATTTGTAAAGAAATGTTTGTATAATTTGTGAAATAGTTCGTTTTCTATATGTATTATAAAACTTTTAATTTTGTATACCAGGTGTATAAGTATGAAATGCGGATTTCAGACAACAGATGGTGCTCCAATGCGGTTTATGCTATAAAGATTTGACACTGCGCCATTTTTTTGTGTCATCAATAAGTGTCAGACGCGCCCAAGTGATAAATTGGAAAAGTGTGTGCATAGTGTTGTGTTCAATATATCGAAATTTATACCGAACAAAGAGCATTCGCGGATAGCATTAATTTTTGGTTTTCATTTGAAGAAAACTGCTGTTGAATCATACCGATTACTTCGAGAAGCTTATGGTGAACATGCTCCATCGCAAGATACGTGTGAACAATGGTTTCGGCGTTTCAAAAGTGGTGATTTCGATGTTGCAGACAAGGAACGTGGAAAACCGCCAAAAAATACGAAGATGTGGAATTGCAAGCATTGTTGGACGAAGATGATTCGCAAACACAAAAAACAACTCGCCGAGTAATTGAGTGTTAGACAACAAGCTGTTTCCAATCGGCTACGAGAGATGGGAAAGATTCAGAAGACCGGTAGATGGGTACCACATGAGTTGAACGACAGGCAAATGGAAAAGCGCAAAAACACGTGTGACATTTTGCTCGCTCAGTACAAAAGGAAGTCGTTTTTGCATCGTATAGTTACAGGGGATGAAAAGTGGATTTATTTTGAGAATCCCAAGCGCAAAAAATCATGGGTGGACCCAGTCGCACCATCAACATCGACCGCGACCGAATCGCTTTGGCAGAAACACGATGCTCTGTGTTTGGTGGGACCAGAGGGGCGTGGTCTATTATGAGCTGTTAAAACCTGGGGAAACGGTTAATACTAAACGTTACCAACAACAATTGACCGATTTGAACCGTTCGCTGCTTGAAAAAAAGCCAGAATACCGAAAGCGGCAACACAAAGTCATTTTTCTTCATGACAATGCTCCATCACATACGGCAAAACCAGTTCGCGACACGTTGGAAGCGCTCAGCTGGGAAGTTCTACCCCATGCGGCTTACTCACCAGACTTGGCTCCTTCCGACTACCACTTAGTTGCGTCGATGGGTCACGCACTTGCTGAGCAGCGCTTTGGTTCGTACGAAGATGTGAAAAAATGGCTCGATGAATGGTTCGCAGCAAAAGGGGAAGATTTTTACTGGCGTGGTGTTCACAAATTGCCCGAAAGATGAGAAAAATGTATAAAAAGCGATGGAGCATACTTTGAATAAAGCACTTTTTTATCACTTTTCCGAATTTAACATGTTTTTTTAGAAAAAAAATCCGCATTTCATACTTGTACACCTGGTATATTATAAAAATATTATTAATATGAAATATTATGAAATGTGGTGTCGGTCAAGAATGTTACGGATCCCTTGGACAGCCCACCGAACAAACATAATCAAGCCAGCCAATTGTTGAAGCAGCATAACATCAGCTCGAATCTTAACATTTTTTGGACACATCTCGAGACATAACAACATGGAGAAATTAATTATACGGGGCATGCCTATGGGTAAATGCAGGCGTGGGCCTTCCCCGTCTAGATCGACAGATTTAGACCTAAAACTTACTAACACATCAGTGGGAAATACGATCAGAATTGCTGAAAATGTGCCCCGATGGCACGAAATGGTTTCCAGAATCTTAAAGGAACAAGAGATGATGAAAGCTGGTGGTTATGACAGTTTGTGTATGGGATCACTGCACATCACTTGTGATGTTGGAATGAGAAGATTTATATATATACATACATACATATACATATATATATATATATATATATATATATATATATATATATATATATATATATATATATATATATATATATATATATATATATATATATAAGGTAGTCGCGGCTGACTAGTAAGAAGGAGCCAAATTGTTGGGGAAGCAGTCGTAAGGGCAGTTAGAAGTCAGTTTGTTTATTTGTCGAAACCGACATATTTGTTTCTTTCTCAAGACATAACCTGAACACTAATTATTAGAGGAAACATGTACATTAGTTTTACAGCACAAGCCAATTCACAGAACAATTAAAAACATCTAATTAAAAACACCAAATCAGTAACAACCAAACATAGGTACCATTATAGTTAACGATGACATATAACTTTCTTAGAGAATCCGGGAAATTCCCGGAGGAAACACAGGCAGGGCCCACGTGCCGATTTTTGGTTGCTCTCCTCCGGGAATTTCCCGGGTTCTTTAAGAAAATTATATAACATCGTTAACTATAATGGTGCCTATGTTTGATTGTTGCTGATTTGATTAGTGTTTTTAATTAGTGTTTTAATGCCAGGCCTGAATAAACGATTGCTTCCCTAGATTTCAACCTGGAACAAAAACTAAAAAAATTTCATCAATATATGTAAAAAACTAATGGATAACGTACCAAATTTGAAAATATCGTTTTTTCGAGAAATGGTGAGCATTTGAAAAAAAATGTTCACTTTTCACTTAAAAATTTCACGAAAAATTGTTTATAAAAAAGGAAGTTTATAACTTATCGCAAAAGCCGTATGCTTTCCCTTATATAATGTACCTGAAAAGTTACTCTCAAAATTTCAAGCGAAAAAATACAGTTTTTAGAAAAACGCATTTGAAAATTTGAGTAACATTCTACAGTAGAATATGACCTTATACCTTTAATCGGCGATGCCTGCACCATACAATTGGCCTTCAAGCTAACATTAGCCAAAAAAAAATTCGATTTTTTGAAAATTGTGGAGTGGCTTGACTCTTTAATGCTACCTAGTGATTAATATTACGAACATTCATTTAACAATAAAAAAAGAACATATATTATGATTTTATATGAAACAACCCTTCTAACTCCGCACCCCACCCTTTAATCCCTTGTATATTTTACTATAAATAATATACTTAAAGTTTGTCAATAACGTCTACTAAAAAACCGGCAAAAATTCTCAAAATACTATTTAAACTATACGATATTTAATGACGCCCATCTTTTTTACTCCCTTCTCAGGTTAAAATTAAAAAAATGAAAAAATAACCTCATTACTGAATTTCTCGACTCCAAAAACCTTGAAAATGACATATAACACTACATAAATAGAACAACTCTAATCTCCACTTCCATCCCTTTCACCTCTATTATGTTCTATTATAAATATTTATTCAGAATATTTGTTTAGGATAAATCTTAACAAAAAAACCTGGAAAAATTACTATATCAGGTGAACAAGTATGAAATGCGGATTTTTTTTTTTCTAAAAAAAAAAACATGTTAAATTCGCAAGAATGATAAAAGTGCTTTATTCAAAGTATGCTCCATCGCTTGTTATACATTTTTCCCATCTTTCGGGAAATTCGTGAATACCACGCCAGTAAAAATCTTCCCCTTTTGCTACGAACCATTCATCGAGCCATTTTTTTACATCTTCGTACGAACCAAAGCGCTGCTCGGCCAGTGCGTGACCCATCGATGCAAACAAGTGGTAATCGGAAGGAGCCAAGTCTGGTGAGTAAGCCGCATGGGGTAGAACTTCCCAGCTGAGTGCTTCCAACGTGTCGCGAACTGGTTTTGCCGTATGTGATGGAGCATTGTCATGAAGAAAAATGACTTTGTGTTGCCTCTTTCGGTATTCTGGCCTTTTTTCAAGCAGCGAACGATTCAAATCGGGCAATTGTTGTTGGTAACGTTTAGTATTAACCGTTTCCCCAGGTTTTAACAGCTCATAGAACGCCCCTCTGGTAGAGCATCGTTTTTCTGCCAAAGCGATTCGGTCTTGCGGTCGATGTGGATGGTGCGTCTGGATCTACCCATAATTTTTTGCTCTTGGGATTCTCAAAATAAATCCACTTTTCATCTCCTGTAACTATACGATGCAAAAACGACTTCCTTTTGTACCGAACGAGCAAAATGTCATACATGTTTTTGCGCTTTTCCATTGCCTGTCGTTTAACTCATATGGTACCCATCTACCGGTCTTCTGAATCTTTCCCATCTCTCGTAGCCGATTGGAAACAGCTTGTAGACTAACGCCCAATTGCTCGGCGAGTTGTTTTTGTGTTTGCGAATCATCTTCGTCCAACGATGCTTGCAATTCCACATCTTCGTATTTTTTTGACGGTTTTCCACGTTCCTTGTCTGCAACATCGAAGTCACCACTTTTGAAACGCCATCGTTCACACGTATCTTGCGATGGAGCATGTTCACAGTAAGCTTTTCGAAGTAATCGGTATGATTCAACAGCAGTTTTCTTCAAATGAAAATAAAAAATTAATGCTGTCCGCGAATGCTCTTTGGTCGGTATAAATTTGGAATATTGAACACAACACAACACTATGTACACACTTTTCCAATTTATCACTCGTGCGCGTCTGACTCTTGTTGATGACACAACAAAATGGCGCAGTGTCAAATCTTTATAGCACAAACTGCATTGGTGCATCATCTGTTGTCTGACATCCGCATTTCATACTTGTACACCTGGTATTACTATTAAAATCATACAATAAAACCATACAAAATTTATCAACCCCCCCCCCCCCCTCCCCGTTCACCTTCTTCGGATTAACCAATATCGCTCAAAAACTAGAGGCTTCATCCCTTTATTAGATATTATATATATACTAAGTTTGAAATTGATATAGCATTTCGTTTGAGAGTTATTATGCCCACAGACTGACAGACGAACAGCCTTACCGCCTAACCGACGGAAATGAGTGACTATGTTTTCATGATCTAGGAACCCTAAAACCTAAAGAATAGCAAAAATCTCGGATTGCGATTTCATCACGAATACAATACTTTCCTTTAGCAACAAAAGTAGAAATTACTAACACATTAACAAGCGATTAATCTAGTAGATCCTATACATGTTCTCGTTGCGAAACTTTCTGGATCTAGCTATTGATTGCTAAATCATAGGAATCCAAAATAAGTAGCTTCTTTGCAAGAAAGTTAATATATCTAATTTATTGTGAAACTATCGTAAATAACTTGTCTCTCTGTAAAGACTTTAATCTCGGTTTCCGGAAAATTTCGCCCTTCATAAAAACTTAGGTCGGATTCCCCCGGCCGTAACATAACCCCGAACATATCCAAAGAAGCACTGTTGTGACGTCTAATATAGACAAAAACAAAACGAAAAAGGTTGCTTGAACAACGAAAGAAGGATCATCTAAAAATAAGAAAGATAGTTCAGGACCCTTACTACTCTAGGTTCTATAGCTAAATATGATTTTTCTGCGACTATTTAATACACTGTTTATTATGTATTTAAAATAAAAAAATATTGCCAATACTTGAAGGAATTAGATAATAAACTTGCATATTCGGCAGTTTTACAGCTCAGGGATAAGTTTTTCATCCCTTTGTCACTCGATTCTTTTTGGAATTACCTACGTTGATTATTTAGCCAAATTGACTTCAATTAAATTTGCATTCATTTTTGAAAAGATTTTTCCCAGAGTTGTCTCGTTTTACTTTTTAATTTCGGTTTATGTTGACAAACTACATTCATATATATTACGTCGAAGAATTGAATAAAAAACAATATTTTAAATGTATGGTACATACCTACTTCATGATAAGATATTAATAAATTGGATCGATGGATTGGCAATAACAGAAAAATAACTAATATTAATATAATAATATAAGTAAATAAGTAATCATAATAAAGAAATTTTCAAATTCCTCGACTCCCGAGAACATGGAAAAGGGTTATAATACGAGGGCTACCTTTTAAGTTTTTACAAAAACAATGAAAAAAAAACAAATTTTGGTGTAAATCGTTTTGTTGTTTCTCAAAATATTCACCTGTAAGATTTATACCCTTTTGCACGCGTCCGAAACATTTTTTCCACTCTAAAGCGGGTTCCTCAAAAACATGGTTTTGGAAGGATTCAACAGCTTCTTGAGGTTTTGAAAATCGCTGTCTACGTATTTTTTTTTGTGACATTCAGCAACAAAAAGAAGTCGTTAGACGATAAATCAGGTGAATACGGCAATAAGACATTAATTGGATGTTTCTCTCCGTCAACTAATCAATTGTTTGACGGCTGTGTGAGAATAGGCAGTGTCATGATGAAGAATGATGCGACGTTTTCGGTTGTTTTTCCTGATTTCATCGATGACTTCCGGCCAACAAATTGTTGTATACCATTCAGCATTAACTGTTTTTCGTTCCTCTAAAGCAATGGTTGCAACATGTCCGGTATAACAAAAGAAACAAGCGATCATTTTCTTGGAAGTGCTTCGCGAACGAAACCACTTTTGTTGGATTCGGTTCATTTTGGAACACCCAAACAGTTGATTGTTGCTTAGCTTCCGGCGAATATATCTAAGTTTTGTCTCTTATTACGATGTTGTATACGGATTTTGTATGTCCTCTGCCGAATTTTTTGAGTATTTCCTTACACCAATTGACACGAACCTGTTTTTGAGTTTCGGTGAAATTATGCGGAATCCATCGGGGACCATCGAAATTCATCGCTGACGGAAGCACGACCATGACGAAATTCTGCAAACTAATTGTACACAGTTTTTTCTGAAGGTGATTCATTAGCCAAAGTTGAACAAAGCGATTTGGGGCTTGGTTGTTGAGTTAGGTCTTAATTAAAAAAACCATCCAACGGAAACTTTCATGTGAAATTTCCACTTGTTCGCAAAACTATTTTTTTTAAACGCTCACTTTAAACTAATTATTCTGCCAATTTCTGAGCTGCCACTGTTTTAACAATAACAAATGTCAAATTTTAACAACAATGGTAATGTCACATCCCAATAGCACCATCTAGTGGTCGTTTGCAAAAACTGAAGAGGCGGCACTCTTATGAGATATTCGACGCAACCTCTCTATCCCTCTTAACAGTTAATATGCTATATCTAATTATGCTTAAAATTTATTCACTTTCTAAACTTAAAACCAGAGAAATGGTCTTTTTAACTTCAAGTATTATGTATATACTACAATTTAAGTCGATATCGCATTTCATTTTCGTTTAAGAGTTACCGTGCCAACAGACAAGCAAACCGACGGACACACGGAAATTATGTTTTTCGTCATCTCGGTTTATGTTTTTACGCATACAAGACTTCCATCTAGAGAGGAAAGTACAAATACCAAAGAACTAAAGAAAACTGTAGAAAAATCTGTGATAAATTTACAACGTATTTATGATTTGTTAAAAATATTCTCATGGCGTCATATTCATTGTTTGTGACTCCGAATGTGTAATTTTGTTGAATCATTTTAGAGTCAACAGAAATAGTCAAAGTTCTAAACTAATTTTTTTATCGGTATTTTCTGGGTATTTTCTGCTGTATTTTAGCTATTTCAGAGATCCCGTCCATATTTTTCTGGATATCTTTGGGATCAGTCTAAGGATGGGAAAATCCAGGCTAAGTTTTTATATGCGTCAGATCTTTTTCAGATACAGTAATAGAGAAGAATTCGAAAGGGATAAGTTGCTTAAGTTAGCTTCGGAAGGAATTCGCTGTGATAAATTTGGTGGTATAAGGCTAATTTTTTGGGCTCAAATTCTTTTTTAAAAGTATCTAGAGCTAACATGTTTTCTAAAGAAAACATGTTTAGGACGCTTGTGAATCTATTTGCTAAACTTTTCTTACGGTTAAATATAATATAAATTATTTGGTGGCCCTAAAATGGGCCGTACGTGGAAATTTCGTTGTTGCATTCTCCATTTCGCAAAAACGTTATTGAATAGGAATTTGTCCTATGAAGTTTTAAGCACCAGAGTTAATTTCAAGACTATGTTTAATGGTGGGTCAAAATAAACAGGTATAATTTTGTCCTTTTTTGAAATTCATTTTCATTAGACAAAAACAATAATAATCTTCCAAAATGTAGTTAGAATCTATACAATATAATAAAAATAGAAACAATTGATTGCTATTTTGATATGAGCAGACCAAACGAGAAACGTCAAAAGGATATAACCACACCAAATGTGTTTTCATAAAACTTTTCGTTGTGTATTTTAAAAAATTTTAGTTGTAATTTGCAGTTTCTTCATTATTTTTCACAGGCTTTATATTGCAAGTTTAAGTACTTTAAAAAATATCATATTTTGGAACAGCTTTTCAATATTTATTAACTTTTTGATAGCTCAAATTGAGTTGTAGGCATTTTGTTTCAATTATGGTATAAGGGCGAATGAAACAAGATGAGGGAGGGTTAGAGGGGTGGCTTTTTATATACGATTTTATACGTCCTTTTGAGGATTCTTGAAGTCTAGAAAATTATGTCATTTTTCGTTATTTCCGATTTTAACGAAAATAGTATGTAGAAGGAATTGTCAGGTTTCAGTTGTAAATATTTCCAAAACTCCTCCTCTGCTTAACTTTTTTAAAGGTTAGTACCTTACAATAACGGACATATCATCAACTTGTAGTGCTAGAATTAAGTTATTCAAAGTCAAATTTAGTAGTTATTTTAGAGCTAGAAAGGAACTATTGGATATTTCGGTTTACCGATCCTTATGTACCAATAAAATTTTCGTAGATACCGAGTTGCGGTCCGCCTAATGGCCTTTAGAAGGTTGTAAATATTTTGACCAGCATTTCATCCGAGTTGCGGTAATCGACAAATCGGCAGGTAGGTAGGGTTAAATTATCAAATATTATTAATTCTTAAATATTATTACATTAAATTAGGGTTAACCTAAATTATATAAAAGTATAAAACGTAAAGGCATTTTTGAAATTTACTAGTTTGGTTTAAACTTTTTTTCAAGTCACATGGTCTTATTACAGACGATGTTGAGCGAGAAAGGCAAAACTTTGATCCTATTGGAAAATTACTAATTTCGACAATATCGCCGTTTAAAATCGACAGAAGAGATGTGCTGGGTCTGCACAAACAAGAACTGCACTGGCAAAGTTTATACCATTGGACCAGTCGACGCACATAGGGGTATTTGAACAATCTACGCGGCCAAAATTATTTTTCGGTTCTATTGTATGCTAAATTATATTACCAAGTTAAATTAATCAGTTACTTTGCATAAAATTACTTAATTTTGTAATAAAAAATGAAACTTAATTTTACAAAAAAAAAAAAATATTTTAAATGAAAACATTTATTTACAAAATAAATGTAAAATTTAAACTTATAACACCCCTCTTTTGCGTCGAGGGTTAAAAACACACTATAAACAATCATATTTTGTCGTCCACAAACGTATTTTCATCTTCCAGAAGAACACAGTGGGTTCGGCTCTGCAGGCAGGAGCATTTCTAGCGTCTCTGGTAGGAATGAATGTGACTTTAACCTCTTTATTCGCCTCATGCTGCTCAACAAAGGATCGGAACTTAAAAGTAAACGATTAAAAATGTCCCTGTTGCAGTTTTCTCGTGAAAACTTTCGGGCAAAATCTTGTCGGTAAGACCGAAAGTGCTTGTTCCTTGCCTCTGCGGCTTCTTCAGAGAGCTGCCCGATTGGTAACAAAGCATTTTTTATTATCTCTGCGCCATGAACAAGTATTTTGTGCATCGTGGGTGTCATGGGATGCCACATAAAGAGGAGCAGTTTCTGATGCATACTTGTCATATTTTTCTGGGTCGACTTTATGTCCGCTTGAGATTGTCTCCAAAATGACTTTTAACCTATATAACAGGTCATAGCTAAGGCCCGTTATTTCTGCTGCCAATTTCGGGTCTTCAAAAAATCTTGGACTGGTGTTCCCATCATGGTGTTTCCAAAATTTGCTTTTGGCATATCGACCAATAACTAGGTTGCATTGCGAAACCGGGTCAGGATTTTAAGTTTCCTCTCTTTCTCGAGTTCCTTTTCAGCCTCTGATTTTCTTTCTCTATATTTTTTTACTGGCAGTTTATAAGCCAGATGTAGGACACTCTCAAATAATCTTATCTTGGCATGTAATACTGAGAGACCGAATTGTACTGCCTCGGAATTAACTTCTTTTGTTATATCCAATCGGTTAAAATCCTTTGTGGTTGCACCACAAATATAGCACCGGCTTGTTGCTGTGGTTCCAGTGGCGGCATTACACACTTTTCCATCCACCATTGTCATAATAAATTTGTGTTTGACTATAAACTTTTTCTCATCCAAATCAACCTCAGTAGGAATGAGATAATCAACTGATTTATTCACGTAGTTAATTTCTTGTTCTGTGACATCAGTACTCTCTTTGATAAAACGAAATCTTATTGGCCGACAAAAACGCGGAAAAGACGGAGTCGGATTCTCCCACACGGGTTTTTTTTTCATTATTTTTTCCACACACTAATTTTAGAGGCACGAAGCAACTTTGAAATATGTTGCTATCCGAATCCGCATCACTGTCAAACTTTTGTTTGTATTGGGATTGTTGTGATCCGTCGCAACCCCATTTATGAATCATCGTTAGGGTATTCCGTTTTTGTTCATTTAATGTTTGCAATACCTATCGTGTAACAGTAAGATCCGCCAACGGCTGTAATTGAGCTTCCGCACTAGTGCTAGTTATCTTGCACGCTTCTGGTGGTGGGTAACACTTTTTTTTCCTTTTGTAGGAGGTTATAACACGGAAAAATATGTTTGTTCGTCCTTCTTATGATTTCATACTGTTCTCTTGTTAGATCTGCGTCTATGTACATTTGGATTGCTTCCTCGACAGTCAAAGGCTACTTTTATTTTTTGATGATTTTGTGCGATAATACACCTTTTTATATTTCGTTGCCCGAGTTGGTGTAGTGATGATTTCTTTGAGTACATTTGAAACATCTCGCTTTCCCATTTTTTCTCAACTCAACTTGCGCGGCATGCACTATCACCTGCTCTTCAAAGGTAGAGCGAAGCTCCTCCGTCTTTCTTCTTTTACTTCTCTCGCTTAATGGTTCAAAAGGTTTGCTTGGTCGACCAGATCGATTTTGCAGACTGTCAACCACTGGAATTTCAAAGGTTCCTTCTAGCCACGAACTATTGTATTGAACAAACATGTCTTCCTTAACAATAAAACTACTTAATTACTTTGTTAACTGTCACTAAATATTTAGTGACAGTTAACAAAGTAATTAAGTAGTTTTATTGTTAAAATGTACTGCCACAAAGTAACGGACCAATCAATCAATGTCTTCCTTATTATGTATGGGCTTTGATCCCTCTACGTTTAACATCAGATTTAAAATGAGAAAAATTCCTTTTTAAGGTTTGTATTTGCTCTTGTGTATATCCTTCAGTTGGCAAAAGTTGTTCTTTCAAGCAATTTAATTTGTCTTCCAAATAAGGTAAATTTTCTTTCATCATGCGGTCAAACAAGTATTTCCTGTGACCCGGAAATACTTGTCATTCCCGATGTACCAAGTGAACCTACAACAAAGAATCGTTAAGTTAAAATTGATAAAATCAAAATCTATTTTTTCTCACAATTTTGACCATAATTTCCAAAGTCCCAAAATGTATCTTATCCTGGGCCAGTTTTTTGATTTATTATTTACTGAAACTACCAACTTTAGAATAGTATCAAAATTATAGCCGAATCTAACAGGGAAGTATGAAAACGACAGTAAAACATATTTTTTTTACAAAATAATACTCGTGGAAAAAACCTTTCTTTACCGTCCCTTACGTTGACTCACAAATAAGTAAATGATAAAAGTTTTATGAAATAACATAGTTACATACCTGTACTTTGAGAATCCATCACTTTTTCCACTACTTTAGAACTTATAGACATAAAATTCCACTTTCACAATTATGATTTTTAAGAGCGCCGAGAACTGATAACGTATACAAGGTAACAGGATCGAATTCCGACTGACATAAAACAGGTAAGACTGCACGGGTGGGGTTGGAAGCGGTTGTCTTTTGTTCTCGGAAGGTTCCTCTGTCTCTGGTAGTCGGTTACCTGGCAATATTTTGTGTTTTGATTTTTTGACTTTTGGCCGCGTAGATCGTTCAAATACCTGTATGTGCGACGTATTTTCACGACAAATTGGCAATCATCAACATCAACACGATAATGAACAAGTACTGAATCGCCAAAAAATTAACAATGCAGTAAAGAAGAGAGCCAACGAGGAACATTACAACGAAAGACCAAGAAAGATGATTCGGCAGGAAGTGGCTGCAGATCCGAATGTGCTGAACACTTTCACCGACTCCGATATGACAAGAATAAGGAAGAATTTGAACCGAGCCAAACTACAGTCTTACAAATATAATAATTACTGAAATATGTCTTTTCTTTTAATTTTCACTCATAACTTGCATACTTATAGCTCTCTACCTCCCTGTGATGGACCGCAAATCGGCTGTCAATTTTGCTTTCGAAAAAGGTCTGTACCGCAACTCGGAACTTTTTATTGCCTTTCACCGACCCTTACAGTAACTCGGTATCAACCAAAATTTTAAGGGAAACTAATAGACTACTAATTTGTCATTCGAAAAATTTCACCTTATCTTTGTAACGAAAAAAACTAACGGTCCCAGATACATACACACATGCTGGTCAAAAAATATTACATTTCTTGCGCATACAGTCTTATATCTTAATTTAAAGTAATAGTCTTTTGAAATTATGGCTAGTATGTGAAAATTACTAATAAAAATTCAGCAGTCATTTATTTCGACCAGCATTTAGTACATCAACATGTGACATCTTAATATGTGTCTCACACATTCACACATAAGCCCCCTCAGTCGTCGATTTTCAAGTTGAAATTCATTTTCCTTGTCTCGCAAAGTCCGGTTGTTGAGAAACGTGTCGGTATGCATGAAGGAACAAGGAAGTAGCAGTAAATTTTACTTAGCAAAAAGAAGTACCAGTTTGTTGCCGCATTTTAGCGAATAAAATAAAAAGAGTTTTATTCTTTGCATTGGTTCTTATTTAATTTATATCGTACCATTTAATAGTAATTTCTATGGAAGTAGAGTGCTTTTCTTTTTAGATATAGCATTTTGATTAATTATTATCGTTGATTTAAATATATCTTGATTTAACTGATGCAATTTTTAGTGTTCCGTATGAAAACATTTATAAGATGACTTCGGTATCTGTCCGTCTGTCTGTCACACCCGATTTTCTCCGAAACTATTTGTCATAGAAAGTTGAAATTTGGCAATAATATAGGAATTGATGGCCTCATTAGAGCCGTGTAGTTTATAAAGTTAACTTTTGACTTAAGGGGTTAGTTTTGAGGGGTGAAATCGGAAGTGAAAAAAAAAAATTTTACTAGGTCATCGAGTGTGGTGTCAAATGAAAGCTTGTGAAAATAGAAGTAATATATATATATATATATATATATATATATATATATATATATATATATATATATATATATATATATATATATATATTGTAATACTTGCGCACACTTTTCTTTGTATTATTTTTAAAAAATAGCGGAAAATCACTGTCCCCCCACCTTATCTCGAAAAGTACTGATCAGAAAATTTTGAAAAAATTCTGGAATATTCTCCAAGGGGTCTAGATTGAACGAAAATTATCACGAGTGCATTACCTTTAATAATTTATCTGGTATATAAAAAAAAAAATTCAAGGTCATCAGTTTTCAGTAAAGATTGGAAGCAAACTTTGTTGAAAACTCATTTGGTATGTGTTTTGGGAAGTCATTGATCATTTTATACCACCGTAACAAAAATTTTTATTTTAAAAGCAATCAACGTACGGAACACTAATTGTGCAAGTTTAACTTGCACTTGACCGGTTATTTTCTATGCGACCGCCATCTATTGCAGAAAATAAAAATAGTTTTAGGAGCTATAATTTATATATATATTTTTTTGTAAGCAAATTTAGTTAGTAAAAAGGTTAGAAACTTGGTTAGAACGAAATTTTAAATATTCAAAAACTTAAAATTTAGTTTTTTAGTTTAGTGAGAGGAATAAGACTTGCATGAATATTTTTAAGAGACTAAAACATATATTACACATCTAACCAAAAAAATTAACACATCATACATAAAAACAAATGTATCGAATCAGTGAGTTATCCCAGTCCTTCTGTATGGGACTGAAAGGTAGGCAATCACAAGGAAAACAATAACAAAGATGCAAACTACCCAACGTCCCATGGAAAGAATAATCCTAAATATAACGTTAAAGGACAAAAAATCTATAGAATAGATTATAGAACGTAACAAAATGGAAGATATCAAAATCCCAATTTCAAAGCCAAAATAGAGATAGGCAAAACATGTAGCAAAAATGGAAAAGATAAAGATGGAGCAGGGCGGAATGGAAACCACGAGTTTAAAAGAGAAATCCTGGATATGCTGAGATGATATAATGACATTAAGAAAGTGACTGGAAGGGGTTGGACGAACATAACATAGGACAGAAACAGATGGAGGGAAATGGATGAGATGTATATCCACTCCTGGACTCATAAATTAGATAGAGAAAGAAATTATTCAAGGTGGTCTTAATGCAGCTTACATATTCAGTGTCACTCAGAACACTGCTTAGAATATGTTAAGAGGAACCCTTATCAACACCTCGTATGTACCAAGTGTATGCATAAGTTTTTGCCGGTTTCACTTAGAGATGGCACCAGCGAACAGTACGCAGTGTATGAAATTGATAGATACGTCAGTTTGTTCGTCTGACATTAACCTAACCAAGATACACAAGTTGAGTCCGCCAAACATTAGCGTCTGTATTGTATCGTTCAGTGATCATATCGACTTTTGTGTCTGAAAAAGAACATTTGCGGCAAGCATTGCTTTTCTTATTTAATCAAAAAAAATGCTACGGAAAGTCATCGTTTGCTGGTAGAAACATATGATGAACACGCTCCATCGATTAGAACATGTGAGAAATGGTTTCGACAATTTAAACGTGGTGATTTCAATGTGAAAGACAGTGCGCGCTCTGGTAGACCACAAAAGTACGAAGACGAGGAATTGCAGGCGTTACTGGATGATGACCCAACAAATGATTAATTTAAATCACGCATTGATCAAAAGACGATCGGAATGGGCCAGAAGATATGGCAAAGTGATTTTGTTACACGACAATGCGCCGTCTCACACAGCAAAACCAGTGAAAGACACCTTGAAATCGCTTAGATGGGACATCCTTCCGCACCCGCCGTACTCTCCCGACCTGGCGCCATCTGACTATCCACCTCTTCGCATCAATGGGGCACGCGCTTGCAGAACAGCATTTCAGCAATTTCGAGGAAATTGGAAAATGGTTCGACGAATGGGTTGCTACAAAAGACAAGCAGTTTTTCTGGCATGGTATTCATAATTTACTTATGCATACACCTGGTATATAAAACCCTTTGTGGTAATGTAAGTGTAGTTTTTATAAGCAAATACTCCCTATATTTTTGAGTAGTAATAACAATAAAAATACACACCAACATCCATACTTGAAAATAAAGATTACAAGCTCTACTGGGACATCAGTATCCATACAGGTAAAACAGTCCCCGCCAATAGACCCAATATTACTTTTCAATACAAAAAAGGAAAAGTCACCTATCCTGATTGACATAGCTGTCCTCAACGACACAAACATCCAAACGAAATACACAGAAAAAATCTCCAAATACACAGACCTTGCAACAGAAATAAAAAGGCTATGGAAACAAGAAAAAGTCATCACAGGTCTTACACCAACACCATTCACACCACACTTAGTACAGTTGAGACTGAACACAAACATACACAAAAACATTTAAAAGTCAGTGATTTTGAAAACATGTAATATTGTCAGGTCATTCCTTAATACGCAATGGTAATAGCGTTTGTGTTGACTTGGCTTCAGCCCTTCAGCCAAACATAAAACTACATTGACCAAATGTGAGAAAGAGGAACAAAAGTATAATAATGATGATTTTAAACATTAATTATTAGTAAAAAAAGGTGCGCAGTATGAATAAAATTCCAATAAACTTTGATCATCTTAAAAAAATTGATTATTCATTACTATATTTTCTAAATAGAGAATAATCAATACTTTATTTGAATAATACATTGTAAACTAATGTTCTGACTTGCAAAAATTAATATCTCAAATTTTTAGTACAATTAATAATGGAATCCTGAAAAGTTATATAAAAGAAACCGGCTGAAACTAGAATTACGCTTTAATAAATTGTAAACATACACTAAACAGTTGGGTACTTATTCTTGAACCTATGTTGTAAATTTTAAAATTCAGAATTTAATTAAGAAAAACAAGTTAAATATAGGATGACACTTAAATAAATCGTAAAATTTAGCTTATCTAAAAAACCTGTTTCGCCATGACAAGAATATTATTTTGTTTTTCTTTAAATGAGGTTTAAAAAATATATTGTTTTACTACTCTTTGTCATTACGTTGTTTGTCTTATTTATTTGTTTTGGGGAGACGTATTTCTAAGCTGTCACTGTCTCGAATAATTTAATATCGTTACATATGAAAATTCGATTTGGCGAATACATATCACTATTATCAAAACTAATATCATATTAAAAAATAGTTTTAAAACAATAAAATGAAAATTGGCTCTTACCAGTATTAGAAAAAATTGGTCCCTAATATATCAAATTCTTGGCACAAATGGTTAATATGTTATATATTAATACTAGCCGTGCCCGTGGCTCCATATTACCTAACGTAATAAAATATAACCTGGCCAGAAAACATATGTATTTTATAAAAAAACACGTAAATCGGATAAGTGGTTCTTGAGTGCTAAGCGCACTAACGGACAAACAGACAGAGACGTTGCATTTTATATAGATTATTATTATTATATAACCTGGCCAGGGAACATATGTATGAATTGAAAAAAAAAAACACGTAAATCGGATAAGTGGTTCTCCAGTGATAAGCGCACTAACGGACAGACAGACATACAACGAGACTTTGCATTTTATATACATTGTATTCTTTGTTACATAACATTGTTCCATATTTAACGGTTTAGGCAGCGTATTGCAAGAGAATGCGCTAACGGCAACCTTTTTTCCGATTATTATTGTCACTGCTAATTTCTTATATTACCTTACGTAATAAAATATATTCTAAAATCTGACCAGAGAACAAATGTATAAATCTAAAAAAAAAACACGTAAATCGGATTAGTGGTTCTCGAGTAATATGGGCACTAATGGACAGACAGATAGAGACGTTGCATTATATATATACTAGCCGGGCCCGCGGCTCTGCTCGCGTGGACTTGATTCACTACTATCGTCACTGCTTATTCCTTATGTTACCCACCGTAATAAAATATCTCCCATTATTTCGCCTTATCTCCCAATATTTTTCCTGATCTCTCATTATCTCTACATAATTTCCATTATCTAGGCTTATCTCTGCTCATCTCTCATTATTTCTCCTTATCTCCCATTATTTCTCCTTATCTCCCATTATTTCTCCTTATCTCCCATTATCTCCCCTTATTTCCCATTATCTAGGCTTATCTCGACTTATCTCCCATTATTTCCCCTTATCTCCCATTATTTCCCCTTATCTCCCATTATTTCTCCTTATCTCCCATTATCTCACCATATCTCCCATTATCTCACCTTATCTCCCATTATCGAGGCTTATCTCGACTTATCTCCCATTATTTCTCCTTATCTCCCGTTTTCTCACCTTATCTCCCATTATCTAGGCTTATATCGAATTATATAGAACATATGTATAAATTTATAAAAACACGTAAATCGGATAAGTGGTTCTCGAGTGATAAGCGCACTAACGGACAGACAGACAGACAGAGAGACGTTGCATTTTATATATATTGTATTCTTTGCTACATGATATTGTTCCATATTTAATGCTTTAGGGAGTGTAATGCAAGAGAACGCGCTAGCGGCAAACTTTTCTCCGACTTGATTCACTATTATCGTTACTGCTTATTCCTTATATCACCTAATAAAATATATCCTATAACCTGGTCAGAGAACATACGTATGTTTAAAAAAAAGCACGTAAATCGGATAAGTGGTTCTCCAGTGATAAGCACACTAACGGACGGACAGACAGACAGACGGACAGAGAGACATTGCATTTTATATATATATATATATATATTATAGATATTCTCTGCTACATAATATTGTTCCATATTTAATGGTTTGGACTGTGTATTGCAAGAGAACGCGCTAGCGGCAAACTTTGTCCGACTTCATTTACTATTATTGTCACTGCTCATTTCTTATGCTACCTATCGTAATAAAATATAGCCTATAACCTGGCCGGAGAACATATGTATGTTTAAAAAAAAAAAGTACGAAAATCGGATAAGTGGTTTTCCAGTGATAAGCGCACTAACGGACAGACAGACAGACAGAGATACGTTGCATTTTATATATATTATAGATGTAATAAAATATATACCTATAACCTGGTCATAGAACATATGTATGAATTTAAAAAATCACGTAAATCGGATAAGTGGTTCTCGAGGGATAAGCGCATTAACGGACAGACAGACAGACAAACATTGCATTTTATATATATTATAGATATAGATTATTATTATTATATAACCTGGCGAAAGAATATATGTATGAATTTAAAAAAAGACAGGTAAATCTGATAAGTGGTTCCCGCGTGATAAACGCACTAATGGACAGACAGACAGACAGAGAGACATTGCATTTTTATATATATTATAGATTATACATTACAGATATTCTTTGGTACATAATATTGTTCCATATTTAATGGTTTAGGCTGTGTATTGCAAAGGCACGCGCTAGCGGCAAACTTATTTCCGACATCATTCACTATTTTACGTCACTGCTCATTCCTTATGCTACCGTAATAAAATATAGCCTATAACCTGGCCAGAGAACATATGTATGTTTTAAAAAAAAAAGTACGTAAATCGGATAAGTGGTTCTTCAGTGATAGGCGCACTAACGGACAGACAGACAGACAGAGAGACGTTGCATTTTATATATATTATAGATATATATATATATATATATATATATATATATATATATATATATATATATATGTATATATATATATATATATATATATATATATATATATATATATATATATATATATATATATATATATATATATATATATATATATATATATATATATATACATATATATATATATATATATATATATATATATATATATATATATATATATATATATATATATATATATTATAGATTATTATTATTAGTATAACCTGGAAAAGAACATATGTATGAATAAAAAAAAACACGTAAATCGGAGAAGTAAACGAACAGACAGACAGAGAGTCTTTGCATTTTATATATATTATATTCTTTGCTACATGGTATTGTTTCATATTTAATGGTTTAGGCAGTGTATTGTAAGAGAATACGCTAGCGGCAAACTTTTTTTTTGACTTAATTTACTATTATCGTCACTGCCTACTCCTTATCTTACCTAACGTAATAAAATATATCCTATAATCTAGTCAGGGAACATATGTATGTTTTAAAACAAAGCACTAACGTATGAATTAAAAAAAAAAACACGTAAATCGGATAAGTGATTCTCGAGTGATAAGCGCATTAACGGACAGATAGATATACAGAGGCATGTTGCATTTTATATACATTGTAGAAGATTATAGATAACCTGTCCAGAGATCAAACGTATGAATTTAAAAAAAAACATGTAAATCGGTTAAGTGGTTCTCAAGTCATAAGCGCAATAACGGACGGACAGAGAGACGTTGCATTTTATATATATTATATTCTTTACTACATGATATTGTTCCATATCTAATGGTTTAGGCAGTGTATTGCAAGAGAACGCGCTAGCGGCAAACTTTTTTCTGACTTGATTCACTATCATCGTCACTGCTTATTTCTTATGTTACCTAACGTAATAAAATATATCCTATAACCTAGTTAGAGAACATATGTAAGTTTGAAAAAAAAACGTAAATCTAATATGTGGTTCTCGAGTGATACACGCACTAACGGACAGACAGACAGAGAGACGTTGCATTTTATATATATTATATATGATTATGATTGTAGAGTTTCGTCAGAGATCGTGCTTTGCTAATCACAATCGATAGATTCCAATCTCTAGAAAAAGTTAAAAATTCAATCTGACTCTCGAACATCAATTACCCATTCAAGTAGCAGACAACAGGACGTTATACAGCTTAACAAATACCTGGAAAGACAGTACAGTTACAGAACCGGTGACTCACTCTATTCTATTATCACCGTCACTCAATTTGTTAGGTGTCATCTTAGGGGAAAATATGTATTGGCATGATCATGTTGCATGCTTAGCTAGAAAGCCTTGTCGAAAGCTCCTAATATTATTTCATATTAAAAAACTGTATGGCGTACTGCTCTCACGTTTGGTCTCTGCTTCCAAATTTACGCCACATGTGGATATTATCGAAGAGATGACTTGCGTCTGTTCTACAAATTCTTTCATGGAAAGTGTTCCTAGCCGTGCATGCCAGAAATACTCGTCGCTCTAATACAGATACCTTACATCTGTATGAGGGTAAACTTGTAACTTCTTTTAGCACTCTCAACAAGAACTTACATTGAGAGTCTTGTCACTTTGAAAAGAAATACACGTCTCTCTAATACATCACATATATGAGGTTGAACTGGTCATTTCTCGTAACTACAGATAGAAATTTTTTTCCGCTATATTGACATTTATTGATATATCGATAGCTATCGATATCTCGCTAAGTTAACAGTATCGATAGGAAGGTTGTCATTGACTATCGGGAGGTAAAATCCATTATAGCCCATCCCTACTCGTAACACACCCGATAAGAATTTACATGGAGAATCCTAAGGCGCGTAGTGACACGCAGTTTTCTGTTAAAAGTTTTTTTATTCACTTTTACTCGGCCGAAACAAATTTAGTTTTTTTTTTAACCGTTTATATATGCTATATTTACCAAAGTTTATTGAGTATTTATATCCAGGTAAAATTAATAATAAAAATTTCATCAAAAGAGATCATAGTGGTGATTGGAGACTTTAATGCTAAAAGTGGCTGTACAAATGACCAGATTCGGAATATCATTGGAAAATATGGGCTTGGTATTAGAAACGAACGTGAAGATCATCTACTTCAGTTTGCTATTAGTAATAGCTTACTATCATCAATACCACCTTCAAACATCATCCAAGACGACTTTCCTCCTGGGTGTCACCGGACGGGCCCTACAAAAATCAGATTTATTATATCCTGATTAGCTCTAGATAGAGGTCATCTATATTGAATGTAAGATCCCACGCAGGCGCGGTATGTGGTTCAAATCATCAATCAAAGTTATTAAAGGCTCATATGAGAATAAAACTAGTCACCCCTAAAAAAACAACAAAGAGAATTACAGTGTCAAAAACAAGAAGAAATATGATTTTAATAAACAACACATCGGATCGTCAAGACAGAATCAGATCAGTCAATAAAGAAATCAAGGTGGCGTGTAAAAAAGACAAAATCGCATACTTGAATAATATATGAGAGAAGTTAGAATAATATGCTACGAACAATCGACTACAAGAACTTTATGAAAAGGTTAAATACCTATCGAAAGAATTCAAACCTAAAACAAATAATCAGAGATAAAGAAGGTAAAACAGTCACCGACATGCCTGGAATCATTGACGTCTGGAAGGATTACTGTAAAGAACTTTTTGAGGCTCAGTTAGTGGGTAACTGGAGTGTCGACAAAGAAATCGCAGGTGAATAAGAGCTATGTATTCTTAAGTCTAAAGTCAGGAAGGCTATTCAAAGGCTAAAGATTAGAAAAGCAGTAGGTACTGACGAGATCGCTGCAGAAATAATAAAGATGATGGTAGAAACCGCCGCTATGCTACATCAACTGTGAAATGAGATATGGAAGACTAGAAGATGGCCGAAAGACTGGTGCGAAGTTACATTTATACCCTTGCATAAAAAAGGATCCCCTTTGGATTGCAGCAACTATAGAATAATCGCTCTAGTGTCACACGCTGCTAAGGTGTTTCTCTGGATCCTAAATGAAAGACCCAAACGCTTGATCAAAAATAGATTTAGGCCTTTTTCAAAATTACACAATTTCTTTGCATGCATCAAATAATAAATGACTGAAAACATTTCTTAAATTAGCGGTCAATTTACTGCACCAAATTACCAATTGTTTCCAAAAGTTAGTTGAAAAATGAATTACCAATTATTTAAGGTGGCACAAAATAATTCGTTCCACGATAAATTACTCTAAATTAATTATGTCTTTATGACAATTCAATCACTTTATAGTAATTCATCTACTATATATTTGTCAAATTACTTTATACTTGAATTATTTTGTGATATTTCAATGACTCAGACATAATAATCCAGACGTCCGTCGGCTACTCTTGGGAAATGATATAAATAATAGGGCGGATCCGCTTGGGTTACAGATGTTCATTCAGATGACAAATTATAAATAAATCAATATTGGTCCCCTTATAAATATTATTTTAATAAAATTATCTTCTAAATTTGCAAAAAAAGTTGCATATTTATGTGACTCTTGTCAAAAATAAAGTTATTATCAGAATTTTATGTTTCAAATTTTTTAGATTTTTTTATTTAATATCTTCTTATCACGCCGTCTTTTTTCGAAGGATGGCGATCCAAATGGCCAATATGGTTTTAGAAACAGCCATGCGAAACACATTTATCGAGCTACAGTTGAACCATCTGCTAATGTTCTTAAACCAAGAATTTTGGGGTCTTCCAACGGAACTTTTACCCTGGATTTTACCTTCAATGATCAATCGTAGAAGTTCATACTTTTCACTTCTCATCAATTGACCAGTGTAGCGTATTTTTCTCTCCTTAATTGAGTTCTTTTTATTTTTTGAGTCCAAAATATTCGCAATATGCGTCAGTATAAATATTTTTTTTCCATTACTGGGTCAAGCATCCAGAATGCGCATCCATAGATGTAGCATCAGATCATAAACCTCTTAAAGAATTTCTCCATATTGATGATTGTCTTTCTTATATATACATCTGGGTTCGATTATACAATCATACAACCATACCTTTCCCAGTTTCCATGTATCTATTTCATAAGTCATGTTCTCTTCCAAATGTTCTCTTCCAAGTCTCGATCTCTCATGGCTCCTCGAATTCCATCATTCCAGGAATGTTGGGGTCTTCCTTTTTTGTTCTTCCCTTCTGGTTTCCATGTAAAAACGCGTTTCGGCAATCTGTTTTCGTCCATAGGAAGTAAGTGTCTAAACCGCTTTAAACGTCTCTTTTCAATTGTATCTAGTACTGTTTCTGTTGCGTTCATTGTTCTTCTAATTTCTTCATTCCTTATGTGTTCTAGTCTCGACTTTCCTGCACTTCATCTTAGATAGATTATCTCAAAAGCATTTATTCTTCAATTGTCGTCTTCCTTCAATACGCACACTTCACTTCCGAAACACAACACTGTCTCCACCATGGTTTGACCTATTCTTTTTTGTTGTTCCTGCTGATGTTTTTATCCCACCAAACAGAGTTGAGTGAGCCTACTATTTTTCGTGCATCTTGTGTTCTTTGTTTGATTTCTTGCTTTCCTATACCATCCTTATCCACTAGTGTTCCCGAGTACTTGAATTTATCTTGCCGTATATAGGTGTCATCATTAATTATTATTTGAAACTGTGCATCCGAATTCACCACCAGATACTTTGTTTTTTCCAAACTTATTTTTAACCCCCATTTTTTGTATTCTTGGTAAAGCCTACGAAACATAAATTCCATATCAAACGCATTTTGGGCTAGTACTGCTTGATCGTCAGCAAAGTTTAAAGTAAAAAGGTGAGATCTATTAATTGAGATTCCCATTCCTTCACGTGCTCGTTTTCAGTTTTTAAGTGCTATTTCTACGTAAATGTTAAAAAGTAGGGGAGATAAGCTACATCTCTGTCGGAGTCCTTTAATTATATTTGTAGGTTGTGATAGCATATTTTGTTGTTTAACGTACGAAACATTGTCTCTGTATAGGTCTTGTATATTTCTAATGAGATAGTAACTTACACCAATCGTTTTTAGGGTTTCCCATAGCTTCTTGGTACATTGTCGTAAGCTTTTTTAAATCTGTAAATGTAATATGAATTTTATCTCCCTTAGTAATCTTCTTTTCTATAAGCTGTTGTGTAGTAAATAAATTATCAGTACACGAGCGTCTTGGAGCGAAGCCAGTTTGATCTTCTCCTATCTTATTACCAACTTCTTGCCTTACTCGTTTCTGTATTCTCTTTCCCCACAGTCTGCTAAATGTACTTGTTACACTGAACCCTCTATAATTACTTGGGTCTTTTCTATTTCCTTTTTTATGTACAGACGAGATATAGCAGATTTTCCATTCACGTGGTATTTTTTGTTGTAGGACACACTGGTTCATCAGATTCGCATAGTTGATTTTCGCCACATTTTAAAAGTTCTGCGTGAATGTCTCCAGGTCCAACTGATCTATTATTCTTAATTTCTTTAATATTTTTGACTACTCCGTTTACGTTGGTTCTTCTTCCGTTATCCACAAAAGCTTCCCTTGTCTCTGTTAATAATGACTCATAATAAGTTTTCTATTGTGATATACCAATTAATTGAATCGAATTCGTCTTTTGGTTTGTTTTAATGTTTTTTTATGGTTTTCCATACCTCAGTGGATTGACACCACCAATATATGTATTTATTTGTAGACATTTTTGTTCCCAAAATTTATTCTTCTCAGTCTTTATTTGTTTTCGTAGCTCTATATTTTTTTCTCTATATTTATGTTTAGTTTCTTCTGATTTGTGTGCTAGGAATTTCTTGTATAGTTTATTGTTTTCCACAATCAACTCTTTAATCGTCTGGGTAAACCATGCTGGCTACTTCTTTTTATTAGTCTTTCTGTATTCTCCTAATTTCGGATGGCAAAACAGATAAAGGTAACACAGCAATAGCAATAGACAAAATCGAATATATTAATAAAACGTTAGATTTTTTCAAAACAGGAAATTACGAAATTTTAAATAAAAATCCAACAAATATTTTTCAAAAAAAAAATAAAACATCAAATTGAACAGGCTAAAGGTATCATTCACGGTAAAAATAAATTTAAATTGATAAATATGAATCCCCAAATCCCACAACTTTATTCACTCATAAAACTACACAAACCTGACCACCCAATCAGACCAGTTGTATCCTATATGTCGGCTCCAGCATATAAGAATATAACAATATCAGATAATTCTAAATTAGTTTCTTTCGATGTCAAAAACTTACTTCCAAGTATTCCCCTCGACGAAACAATAATTTTAATAGAGAACCTATTAACAAAAATCAAACTAAATGAAGTTATAAAAATGGACATAATTAATTTATTAAGAACAAAATTATTTTTCATTTCACAATAAATTCTACAATAGTAAGGAAGGGTTAATTATGGAGAGTCCATTAAGCCCATTATTTGCCGAAATTTTCATGGACAGTATTGAAACAATGATATTTAACAACCATAATAACAATGGTAATAATTGTCTATACTGGTATCGATACGTAGACGATATAATTGTATGCTTTACAAGTACCGACAGACAATTAACTCACTTTTTACAGTACATTAATTCTTTACATAGAAATATCAGTTTTACAATGGAAGAAGAAGTCGAAGGGAAAATCAACTTCCTAGACTTAACAATCAGTAAAACCAGGAAAAAACATGAATTTGCAATATATCACAAACCTTCTCATACAGATACCACAATTTACAATAGTTCTCATCACCCCAACCATCATAAACTCGCGGCCTATCATAGCTTTGTACACAGACTAACTAATATCCCCTTATTTTACTAAAGAATTAAACTACATAAAACAAGTAGCCGTTAACAACGGTTATTCAGTTACCTTAATCGATAACATCGTTAGGAAAAAACTTAGAAACATGGCAATCTCAGAAATATACCCATGTTTTAAGGACAGAAAAACCACGTTTAAATGCTGAACCTAATTCGGCAAACCAACAGAAAAACTGGAAAAATTTTTACAACAAAAAAATATCCACATAGCTTACAAGACAAACAATACTATAGGGAAATATCTCAAAAACTACAAACCGCACATCAATAAAGATAATAAATCAGGGTATATCAATTAACATGTGGGTCATGTCCTAAAACATACATAGGACAAACTGGATGTACATTTATACAAAGAATTACAGAACACGAAAAAAGTTTCATCCATAAGAAGTCTAATTCAACATATGCTAATCATCTTTTAACAGAGAATCACACGTCTAATAAGAATTTCAAAATTTTACATACCCAATAAAAAGGTTTAAAACTAAACCTTTTAGAGACAGTGCAAATAAATCGATTAAGGACAACATGTACTTTGCTCAACGACCAGCTAAATTTAAACAATTCACCATTATTGAATTTATTCTCCTAATTCCATGTCTGTGTGGGTTTTCTAATAGTATCAATATAATTTAAATAGGTGTAATATTATAATTAAGAAATTATATAAAATTGTAAACGTTAAACCTAAACAGTGTAAAATGTAGATCCGAAGAAGCTGCATGGACAGCGAAACGCGTCATCACAATTATAAATAAACCTGTGGAAATTGACTAAAAACAGTCTTTTTTTATATATTCTCCTGCAATTTTTTGTATTATATTCTTAATAGCCGCATACTCCTCCTCAACCCCTTGTGCACGTGTTCTATTTTTTTTATTCCCTTTGTAATATCCCTTCGTATAGATCTCTGATACTCACCTGCTGGAGTAAATCCAAAGTATATCTCTGTGTCTGTATTTTTCTTGTCTCGTAGTTACTTATATATATTTATATTATATATATATATATATATATATATATATATATATATATATATATATATATATATAATAAAAGTGTAATGATTATCTTTAAGTCTGGATAAATTACCACGGCTAATTCTCAGCCCTGTTTTTGTACAGTTATTTTTATCAGACGACTGAATATTTTTAGTACATGAAAAATGACCTTTTTCTACGATGTTTGTTTGTATTTCATTTACATGTAATTTATAAATTATTTTAGTTTATGACGTACGCCCATTCCCCCGTCTCCAATATATTTCTTTTAACCACACACCTGGATTGCGTGTAAAACCATCCTCCGTTTTAATGTAATATACCCTACACTGGGCAGCCTCATTATTTTAAAAATTAATACATATATACAACATATATCCATGCGGGAATAATCATGCTATAATATAATAGAAATATTTGTAGGTTATATATGTATATATTACTTTTTTATTGATCGAGAGGCGTGCCCCCATGAAATTAACTAAATTTTGTTGTTTTGTGTTCTTTTTAAAATAAAAAGTTTTATGAATAATTTTAAAGAGATCGAAAATATACAAATAAAGTTTATACCTTATGATTAAAATAATTTGACAAAACTTATTCCAGTTTATGTTTTGGTCTTGACGTCGATATGAAAGACATTGAAACGGTGGAAGAAGAAGAAGTAGAAACCTTCATTAATAAAAAAAAAATTATTTAATTCAATACTCACAATTATATATGTATAGGTATTAAATTTTGGCAGATACATTGAAATTTCTGACGATAGTGTGTGTATATATATATATATATATATATATATATATATATATATATATATATATATATATATATCAGTGGCGTGCAAAAGTTTCTGGCTAATGACATTTCATACTCTAATTTATTAAAAAAAAAAGACTAATGATTTTTAATCATTATGAGATGTGAGGATGAGATATAGGAAACAAAATAACATAATAAAAGAATATTATTTATGTTTGTGAATATATTTATTATTATTATTCTTATATTTATATGTGCAAAAGTTTCCGGCCACATAATATACATTGACGCAGTAGGACGTTCAAAGACGTATTTACGAATAATAGCGCGTTGAATGTTCATATTTAGTTCATAAAAGGTCGTGGGAGCATAAACATGGCTCGGCATTTGCAAATCCAAATTCGTGAGAGAGTAATAAAATTGTCAAAAGAAGGAAAGTCTTCTCGTGAGATTGCTTCATTATTATCGATAGGTAAATCAACCGTGAACGATATTATAGTAAAATACCGTTGTGGATATGGTTTAAAAGATCGTCCGCGTAGTGGAAGACCAAGAAAAACGTCTAAAAAAGTAGATCGTATCATTAAACGCAAATCAACTGCGGATGTCAAGAAAACTGCTGCCGAAATTGCACGCGAGCTAAAGGATGAAAACCTACCTAATGTTAGTCGTAGTACTGTGACACGAAGACTACATGATGTGGGTTTTTCTGGCCGTATAGGTATTAAAAAACCATTAATCAGTAAAAATAATGAGAAGGCCCGATTACAATTTGCACCTAAATTGGACAATCAAAGATTGGAAAAAAGTAGTTTCTCAGACGAATCCAAATTTAATCTTTTTGGAAGCGATGGTAGACAACATGTACGACGTCCTGTTAGTATGAGAAATGATGTTCGGTACCAAATTCCTAGTGTAAAACACGTCGGAGGAAGTGTAATGGTTTGGGGAATTTTCTCTGCACAAGGAGTCGGTCCATTAATCGAGATCAACGGAAATATGAACGCTGATATTTACAAGGACATTTTAGAAAACAATTTGTTATCATATGCTGAAGAAACATTGCCGCAAAATTGGATATTTCAGCAGGATAATGACCCCAAACATCCAAGTTGTTAAAACAATCACCGAACTTGAACCTAATAGAACACTTATGGGAAACGCTAGATCGTCAAGTTCAAAAGCATACATATTCAAATAAAGCCACATTATTCAAATCGTTGAAGGACGAATGGGATAAAATTTCACCTGCTTATATTAATCGATTAATTGAGTCAATGCCACATCGTCGTGCGGCTGTTATCGCTGCAAAGGGTATGGCTACAAAATATTAACATAAAAATGTAATTTAAGTTTTTTATAGAACATATGGACTAATAATTTATCTCGTAGTACAAAGTGGTCGGAAACTTTTGCACAGAATAATGATAATAAATATGTTCACAAACATAAATAATGTTATTTTATTATATTATTTTGTTTTCTATATCTCATACTCACATCTCATAGTCATTAAAAATCATTAGTCTTTTTTTAACAAATTAGAGAATGAAATGTCACTGGCCAGAAACTTTTGCACAGAATAATGATAATAAATATATTTAGCTAATCGCAAAAGCTAACCGTTTTTTGCGATTAGCTTCCGAAATGAACGGCTTCTTCCTGGCTGCACACCCGTTATAGCCTGCCCTGTGTAAACAATTTCTCACTTTTTGTATACAAACATTTATTGAAAATATTTCCCGTACTTCTTCTTTTAATTTTGGTGCACTTTTCTTGGGATTTATAATTATTTGTCTAACAATACTGGCCTCTTCACTTGGAGTCAGTTTCTTGGGATGTGGTCGAATTCTATAGGGACCCGTTGATTTATATTGGTTTACAATGTACTGAACAGTCGCTTGCAACTTTCATTTATAAAAAAAAAATATTTAATTCAATACTGACATAAACCTGACTGAGTAAAACAAAAGTTAATAAATAAGGAAATTATTTATTCTCGATTAATACCATGTACTTAAACAATAATAAACATACATAAGTAGTTATAAAATTTGTTTTGAAATACGCGAGTAAATACGATAATTAATTACTTCTCAATATTTTAATGATTTAAATCAGATTTATAATGATTTAAATCAGCAATATCTTTGTAGCGGTTAAAGCAAACACTGCTTGCACAAAGCTAAATATAACTTCTTTTAATCCACTTGTAAGTGTGAACATTTTGAAAAAGATGAATTTGAGTATTATGTAACAAATTCATAAAATTATTGGTGCCACCCCTTTTTTTGCAGATGTACTGATCATTTTTTAAGAGAATGAATTATTTTTTTCTACTATCACCTTCTCGAAAAGAAAAAGCACCATCCATTGGAGTCCTCGATTTTTAAAATTTTCTTGCGACTTTCCAGTTTATAAATTGTAGCAACCTATCCTTTTCAATAAGAAGAAGGAGAATAATTTAGGTACTTTCTATAATACTGCATTTCTATAATTTAAACTTTAAAATAGGTAAAGGAGAATTATTCGAAATTGATTACAAGCCGCTTTTCGTTCTTAACCAAGAGGTGACGTCGATGTTTTTTTTTATCATTGACCTCTCCGCCTGAATAGGGATTACTCTTTGTTAGATGGTTATCGACGATGATGTCGTAATATTCGTCAACGATGTCCAAGTGCCGAAACATGTACTTGTATATCACGGCATTTTTTAGACAAGGCGATAGGGCTGTCACGGGCGCTATTGCATTTTTCCAACAATTACAACCTCTGTATGTGACCAAGCCAAATATACTTAAACAAATTAATAAATAAGTGCACTGATCTTCCAGGATGGATGATGGGGATGATGAAGTTAACTGCTGCACTTACCTTACAAGAAAAACAAAATTTGTTTAGCAGCCAATCGTTCATAAATTTTAATGTATACTATTGTTGTTAAAATATAGGCATAGACATATTCAGTAATAAAACAATTGAATCACTACCCCCGTCTGTCTGATGGCGAATTGAAAACTACTTACCGATACCCATTTTACTGTTGTAATCAGTTGACTATTTTAATATTTTCATGTTTCACGATAAGTAATATTCTTCTTAACAATAACAAATTTCCTACTAAAAAATGCTTTAAACACAACACATATATATGTTAAAACTTCACCTCATAAAAATATCAGTGTTTTTGTTTAATTAAATGAACTGTTACAAAAACCAAATGACACTAACTTTTGGCAAGATCAGCCACTTGGGACACTTTTTACATTACCAGTTTGGAATATTTCACGAAAAAGCATTAATGTTTACAAGACGTAAATTTGTAAAGCATCCTTAAGATTTCACCGATGGATATCTGTTGTCTCTCTTCAATTCGCTTTTAAAACTTTCTCACTCGCTTAGGTATTTCAATGTTTATTGCAACTGTGCCAGTGGCAGCTCATTACTTTTTAAAATGATGAATTTATAAGTATTAGGTGTCCATGGATCCTAATACAGAAGGACTGCGCGTTTACTACTAAAATGTGCGTAGACTAACGACAAGAACATCAGATTTTTTTCATTGTCTTCTGATTTTGATATGTTTTGTCTTTCAGAAACATGATTAAATAATACAGTTTTGTTAAGTGAACTTTTTAAAAGTGATTATGATGTCTTTCGGTAAGATCGGGGGTGCTTTGGGTCCACAGAAACGAGGTTGTTCTAGTAGCGGTGAAAAGTTTTTTTCTTGATGCATTTGAAAGCTGGACTAGCATATCCTGAAGTTCGTCTAGGCTGCTACTTATGACAAAAGTATCGCATATGACTCAGGCACGGACCATCGATATTTATTCCTCTTTTCTCCCATCTTAGAGTTTTAAACATGTGTTTTAAGGCCAGATTAAATAGTTTGGAGGATATTTTATCACCTGGTCGAACACCACATTGAATTTTGATCCTATCGGTTGTATTTTCATCTATTTGTACTTGTGACGTTGCGTTGCTATATATTTACCTAATTAAGGTTATATATATATATATATATATATATATATATATATATATATATATATATATATATATATATATACAGTGGCGTGCAAAAGTTTCCGGCCAGTGACATTTCGTACTCTAATTTATTAAAAAAAAATACTAATGATTTTTAATCACTATGACATGTGAGTATAAGCTATAGGAAACAAAATAATATAGTAAAAGAATATTATTTAGGTTAGTGAATATATTTATTATTTTTATTCTTATATTTATGTGTGCAAAAGTCACATAATACACATTGACGCAGTAGGACGTTCAAAGACGTATTTACGAATAATAGCGCGTTGAATGTTCACATTTAGTTCATAAAAGGTCGTGGGAGCATAAACATGGCTCGGCATATGCAAATCCAAATTCGTGCGAAAGTAAGAAAATCTTCAAAAGAAAGAAAGTCTTCTCGTGAGATTGCTTCATTATTATCCATAGGTAAATCAACTGTGAACGATATTATTGTAAAATACCGTTGTGAATATGGTTTAAAAGATCGTCCGCGTAGTGGAAGACCAAGAAAAAACGTCTAAAAAAGTAGATCTTTAAACCCAAATCAACTGCGGATGTCAAGAAAACTGCTGCCGAAATTGCACGCGAGCTAAAGGATGAAAACCTAGCTAATGTTAGTCGTAGTACTGTGACACGAAGACTACATGATGTGGGACTTTTTGGCCGGAGGTATTAAAAAACCATTAATCAGTAAAAAGAATAAGAAGGCCCGATTACAATTTGCCAGAGATGACCTAAATTGGACAATCAAAGATTGGAAAAAAGTAGCTTTCTCAGACGAATCTAAATTTAATCTTTTTGGAAGCGATGTTACAAAGTGGGCGGAAACTTTTGCACATATAAATATAAGAATAATAATACTAAATATATTCACAAACATAAATAATATTCTTTTACTATATTATTTTGTTTCCTATATCTCATACTCACATCTCATAATGATTAAAAATCATTAGTCTTTTTTTTAATAAATTAGAGTACGAAATGTCACTGGCCGGAAACTTTGGCACGCCATATATATATATATATATATATATATATATATATATATATATATATATATATATATTAGCTGTCAGCATTTTCAATATGGAAAAACCTCCGTTGAAAAAAATTAGGATCGGCCGAACTATGCAATATGAGAAGGAGAATATTAATTATTGATAATTGGTTTCAGGCCGACTGACTTGTTTACATTACGTAGATTAAACTATACTTAAGTTACTGTTATTGATATGTCTCAAATCACCAAACCCTTGAGTTTGTTTTATGTGACAGGTAGGCCATATCTGTCACACACATTATAAAAAGTGTTTATGTAACCGTAATGAGATTTAGGTAACAGGGATACTTTTGGTACGCATTATGAATTATATTTTAGAGAGCCGAAGTAGTCGGCCAGCTTTGTTAGATGTCTGAATGCAATTGTTAATAATACTTTTATGGTTGTTGAAATTGCCCAAAAGTGTTTAAATTAATTTCTCTTTTAAAATAAAAGCTAAAAGAAGTTTTATAGAAATGAAGAAAAAGTTTATCTTACATATTACAAAAAAATTTATTCTTGAAAAAAAGTTCTGCATCAGATGGAAATTCATAATCAAACATCAAAAGTTTAAAATATTTGATGGTATACGGGGAAAATAAAAAATAATGATTTATAATGAAGAGTAAAGTGTGCTTAAATTTAACTACAGAGCAAAATATCAATTGAAAATGTTAGTAGAAACGAAAAAATTATGCTCCCGTTTAGATTTGTGGCCTTCCTAGTTAAAAATTCAAAAAAACTCCAGTAAACACGTCAGTAATTGTTGAATTATTTATTGAATAAAAGAAAACGAAATCACTACTAATTTTAGGCTGAAAATAAATGAACATATCTTTGGAAATATCAGTGAATATCAATAAAATAAATGAAATAAAATAAATAAATCAGTGCACTAGTTTTTAATTAATTTCGTTTTACTTTTTTCAATAAATAATCCGACAATTCCTGACATGTTTACTGGAGTTTATTTGAATTTTTAACTAAGAAGGCCACAAATCTAAACGTGAGCATAATTTTTTAGTTCCTATTAACATTTTCAATTAATATTTTGCTCTGTATTTAAATTTAAACACATTTTACTGTTGACTATAAATCATCATTTCTTATTTTCCCTGTATACCATTTTAAACTTTTGATGCTTGACTATGGTTTTCCATGTGATGCAGAACTTTTTATCAAGAATAAATTTTTTTGTAATATGTAATATAAACTTTTTCTCCATTTGTATAAAACTTTTTGGGACACACTGTATATATCCATAGCTTTAACGCGTGATAGTAATACGGCAAATTTTTGTTTTAAAAGAGTAGTTGTATAAACATGTTTTAAAGTAATTATTTGCCAGAAAAGTTGAGTTGAGTATTATTTTTGCTGCAATTATTTCGGAAATATTGCGCCATATTTTTCTGTATTGCCAGATATTGACTGTATTTAATTTATAAATGTCTTGCTCAAATTTTATTAAATGCATGTCGACAAATCTGTTTGCAGGTTATCTGAGTAAATTGTATGGTAACATACTACACATATTTCTCAGATAAGTGTTTATTACCAAATTATCCATAAGGGCATGAACATCAAGCTGATCAGTACTTAGTTAGAAATATATTGTTCAATATATGTATCGGAGATATCAAGATTTCCTGAAATTAGTATTACTTAATCAACTTTGTACCAGAGCGTTAATTTTTGCAGACAGTGTAAATATTTGTTTGCGTTAAACTGTATTTTGTAGACATGTAAACAATTGTATATTGATTAGCTTAGGTCAGTGTTTTTATAATTGTTGTGATTTTCCTTAAATACTTCAACCTTATTCAGTAAATCACACATTAATAAATATTATCAATTCGTATTATGTAATAAATGACTCATATAAATTACAAATGTTTCCACCTGTCAGCAATCTCTGTATATTAGTTGCATGTTTACATACAATGAAGCCATCTTTTGCACAATCACTTTCCTTTTCAAATAGTACGGGTGTCAGCGTTACCCTTTTTGATAATTTGACATGAAGTGGTACAATTGTATATTTTATATAATACTTATTTTAGAATTACCAGGATTTTTTTTGCGTCCGTCATTGAGCGGTGTATCAATTGACATTTTTGCGTTTGTTACAATAATTATTTTTGAAATTTTTAAGGTGGATTATTTCAAATGAGAGAAATATGTATTTTTCTGTTTTTCCTGATTTTAAAGACAGATTTTTCTTTGTTTCAGATCCAAGAGTAAACGATTGGTTAATGATGTCTAGTCCTGTGCCCACATTAGCGATATGCTTATTCTACGCATATTTTTCAAGAGTTTTAGGACCGAAATTAATGGAAAATAGGAAACCGTTTAATCTTAGAAACGTTTTAATTGTCTACAACTTAATACAAACTATTTTTAGCGCGTGGATATTTTATGAAGTAAGTACAAGTTATAATTAAAATTATAATTTTAATAATTTTCTGAAAAAAATCTGTTTATCGAAGTATTTCTAGTTTCGAATGTAAATCTGTTCTCTTAGTACTTTAAGGCATCATAACCAAGTTTGAGCTAATATATTTAAATAAGTATATGATATCTTCTTTACTTTTCTTAAAAATAAAAGTCAGACAGGGAGATACTCTGTCCCCAAAATTTTTCACTGCAGTCTTAGAATATACATTTAAAACACTATACTGGGAAAACAACTTGCAAGAGCCCAGAGAAATATTAGAATAACTACAAAAAGCAACTCAGAAAACAGGTCTACTAATAAATTACAATAAAATGAAGAAGATTACCAACTTAGTACCCAGCGAACCTGTAAAAGTACAAAATAAGGAGATCGAGATTGTGGAAAAATACCTTAGTCATGAAATCCGGATCAGCAGGGACAACCAGACATGCGAATTACCCAGACGAATAGACTTAGGCTGGGCAGCTTATGGAAAACTTAGAGATGTATTTAAAATATACATTCTTATAAGTATGAAACGACAAGCCTTTAATCAGTGTCTTCTCTCAGTGCTAACATACAGGGCTGAAACTTTGACACGTACATGCAATCACAGGTTGGAAAGGTCTATGTTACGTTTGTCTTTGAGAAATAGGATCCGAGACAAGGAAAAAAGAAGAACGGGTGTAGATGACATTTTATTGCGCATTGCAAATTTAAAATGCATATGGGCTGGTGCCGTGGCCAGACTAAATGATAATAGATGGACGTAGCGAATCGTGGAATGACGACCGAGAACTAATAAACGTAACCGAGGAAGCCCACCGACTCGATGGACAGACGACCTTAATTAAACGAATCGTTACAATCTGGACTGCAACGGCCCGGAGCAGAGAAAGATGGAAACGCCTTGAGGAGGCCTACGTTCAGCAATGGACGGAGGAGACTGGTTGATGATGTCTTCTTTATATTATCTAATCACCTGAGATATTCGTTTCGACTCAGGACTTAAGGAGAGCGGCAAAAAAAGACATTTTTCCCAATGAATAGATTAATTAACAACCTGTTTTTACAATTACCTATCATTTTTCATTTTTATGTTTCTTACAAATCAACGCAATTTGTCACTCTTACGAAAAACATATTTAATATTTTGTATCAATTTAAATAATGGATGGGTCAAAACTGGTTCCTAATGGCAGATATTCTTTTAGGAGTTGTATTTATTCAAAAGATTTTTGAACAAATACTACTCAAAATGTTATGATATAAAATTTTATCGATAACAAACTGTACTATTATAGTCTGATCAATGGATGTTTGCAGTCATGTGATCAACACGACGTCAAAAATATTCATACGATTCAATCGGCTGTCAATTCAGTGTCGGCGGTCCGAGTTTTGAATGACAATTTCAAAAGTCAAAATAGAGTTGTAGAATGTGTAGGATGTATAAAACACCCTAATTCTTAATTGTAAAGGACATTTACCTCTCTGCATAAATCTAACGTCTAATATCACCTATTTTTAATATTCAGGTTGTTACTAGATTATTTCGTGAGTAAGTTTACTTTATGAAAAGTTTACAATTGTTATCTGTTAGTTATGTGAAGTTTGTGTAATAGTTGTAATGAAATTACAGTACACACTTAACACAGCTTTATCAAATTTACATATAAGGCATTTAAAAGTGTAAAAGCTTGCACCATAGAACTCATTAAATAAAATTTTAAAATAGAGAACTGAAATATAATACTTTTAAAAACAGAAAGATATTTCATGATGAAGGTATAAAGTATGAATAGGAGATATAAATTGCATAATCCAATTTTAATATGATTTATTAAATCAAACAGATAGATAAGCCTATATTTGTCCTGCAAAATTTACAATGAATGTTGCCCAAGGGGCTTGGAATGTGTCAATAAGTAATATCTAAATTTTTAAGTGAATAATGACGCTAATCGCTAGAAGTAGATTTTTCACTCTCGTTTTCATCATTCCCAACACGAATAATGATTTCTTGAATCTCTTCGATTATTACCACTCTTGAATCAGGTTTTCTATATGTTGTAAGCTGGCATGCCATACCTCTGGTGTACACCTTTCTAAGGCTCTATTCCACATCTTATTTATCGCCATATCCCTCTTCTCCAATGTGCTTGTTATAAAATGTTTCCACATTTGCCCAAATCAGCTCGATTGCATTAAATCGACAGTGATAAGGAGGTAATCTCAACACTTCATGCCCATGCTCTTGAAAAATTTTATCAATTTAATATTCCTTTGATTTTTTATGAACTTTTGCCATATCTAATAATTCTGTCTTAAACATTTATTTGTTATGAGGTAAACTATTCTTCTGTAACCACTCGAGAATTTCTTCTCTTTTCCATGCTGAAGATGGCTGTTTTTCTTCTTCCACTGAATGGTATGAAGCATTATCCATTTTAATTAAAGATAGTTCTTCTAAATTAGGAATCAAATGGTTTCTAACTCATTTCGTAAACATTTCACTATTCTCCATGATAATCAAGTGACTTTGACTTGCTAGCAAATAGTAAATTGGCCTTTTCCACAAAACCCCCACTGTGTCCAGCTTGTAAAACAATAAACCTTTTACCATCAAATCCCCCAGGCTTACCAACACTTTTAATGTTGTCATCCTGCCATGATTTCCTTTGACTGCCTTTTGAAAAAATCCATGTTTCGTCTATGAAAACAAGTTGACGGGCAATGTGTGCATTTTTGTTTTACATATACACTCCTGGATAAAATTAACGCAACAATATATTAAATCATACAAATCTCTATAATGAATTAATTTTAATAATTTTTTATGAACATTGGTTACACTAAAAGTTAGAAAAAACTTATTCGGATACTGTAAAAGTGAATTAGCTACCAAATTTTCTCTATAAGATTCGAATTAAAATTATTCTTAAGACCTAATAACAAAATCGTTGAAATTATGTAATAATGAAAAAAATAAACTGGGACACTAGTAGCAAAATTAATGGTGTAACTGGGACACTAGTAGCGTGTGTTGCCTCCTCTACTTCGGATGATAACGTTTATGTGCCTAGGCATGCTTCTAATTATATTTGGATAAAATCTTGAGGAATTTGCTCCCATTCTGTGATAACTGCATTTTCAAGTTCCCTCAGGTTTCTAGGTACAGGTATATGACGTTTTCACATTTTTCTTAAGGTGATCCCATACATGTTCTATCGGATTCAGATCCGGGCTTTTTGGTGGCCTTTACATAATCGGTATATCAACTTGATTAAGATAATCGAGTACCTCCCTAGCCACGTGAGGTCGAGCGTTGTCTTGCATAAACAGGAAATTGGACCACACAAAAAGCATTCATGGATCTCGTACGGACAGGAAATAACAGAGCCACCGCCGAATGGAATCCTTGCAGAGATATTGCAAGGAGCAAACCTCTCTCCTGGTCTTCGCCATACTCGCTTACGACCATATGGATGTTTTAGACTAACCCTAGTTTCATCTGTGAAGAAAACTTGTTTCCAATCATCCACAGACCAGTTTTCGTGATTTCGAGCAAAACGTAACCTGGCAACTCTGTTCTCTCTAGTAAGCAAGAGTGCAGTGGCTGGTCTCCTACTGTTTAATCCAGCTTCATTTAACCGTCTTCTAACTGTTTTTGAAGAAATTGTGACATTGCGAACAGCTTCGAGTTCGTTTCTTATTATAGAACTAGTAACAGTCCTGTTTCTTAAAGCATATTGTCTTTTAAAACGTTCATCTAGGTCGCTAGTGCATCGTTTTCGCCCTTGCCCTAGCCTTCTAGAATAAGTTCTTACTTCATTCAAGCGTTTTAACCATACGACTTATTGTGGAACGATGTTTGCTTAACAAATTGGCAACATAACTCTGACAATATCCCTCGTCCAATAAAACTGAGGCTCGCCCTACCTCTTGTTCAGTTAAATTCCTTGTTCGATTCATTTATCTAATTCTTCGGGGTCAAAAATAAAACAGTCTACCACAGAAACGTATTACTTTGAAAAAGGGAACAATTTATAAGCTTACTTTTAAAAAGAAAATCTATCGCATTATTACAGAAAATTGTTTATCTTCTAAAAAATTCTTTAAAACTGTAAATCTAAACGAAATGTTTTGATTTCTGTCATGAACAACGAAACAAAATATGCATAGCCTACTATTCAAATACTCGATAAACTTTAAAACTGACATAAGAAAAAGATAAATTAATTTTCAGATTTTTGCGTTAATTTTGTCCAAGAGTTTACTTTCTAAGAAAAGCTGCCCTCATTGAACAAATTCTTTGTGTCTCCATTAATGCTCGTCTGTTGTCATCTTTCTTTAATTTGAAACCCAAATCCAGAAGTAATGTTCGAAGAGACCCATAACTGTTATCTCTTTTTGTCGTAGTTCTTTACGTAAGTTATTAATAGTAACATGTACTATTATACTTGTAATGTTACTGTAATATTATTTCACTTAAACCGATAGATATTAATAGCTACTTACTTTGTGCATACATACCATATAATGTATTACGAACGTCCATTTTAGAATTTTCACTCAGATCATGGGTCTTAGCTTGTTTCCTTGGCCGTGATTTTCCAGATGTTGAAAACAATTCATTTTTATCACTACGAATTTTGATGCTCGCTACAGTTCTCGTGCTAAAGCAGCAGCGACTCTCTAGAACCAAAACATTGTAAACACTTTAAAAAGATATACCTATGTGATTTATTTACCTCTTGTACAACATTAAAAGATATAAGAGGATCCTTGTTATCCCTTTCCGATGTAAAATACACTATTAATTTCGCCACAAAATATCTTGCTTGACTATTCAAACGTTTTCCAAGCATTTTGGTGGCTTCATATGAAGAGTATTTGGTCAATATTCCACAAATATTAGAGCTCTGAACAGAACTATTTATTAATTGGCAATGACGTAACCTCAATCGGTCAAAATTTATTTTGATTATTTTTATTGCCTATAAACAGGGGTACTGGCTTCTAAAACATGTTCGCTGTCTTTCTTGCATATGTACAAATAACCGAGACAGATAATAGAGCGAATGTCGAAAATAACTTCAGATGACAGAAGACCTACGTTTTTAAGTTTTTTTAAAATACTTAACATGTTGACAAGAAGAATAATATAGACGAATGTTTACACTATATTGAGACATTTATGACGTGCATGCAAAGAATTATTGACAGACTATATAAGGATTGTATTAGAACAAGGCTTAACATAATTTTAAATTTTTATTTAATTAATTAATTAGTTAAAATTAGTGTTTTCATTAATTTGAATTTATACAAATAGCGCACTCCACTTATACATAATATTGGACTTTTTTTTAAATTTTAAGTCATAAAATCTAGTCTTTAAAAAGTGACTATTGAAAACTACGAGGCTGGTTTGAAAAGTCCGTGCAAAAATAAAAACTACTTATGTGTTTGGGGTAAACCTTTTTTATTTTTCAACATAGTCTCCTTTTAGGCTTATACACTTCGTCCAACGATGTTCTAGTTTGTTGATCCTTTCCGAATAATAGGATTTGTCCAAGTCTGCAAAATATCCATTAGTGTCTGCAATCACCTCCTCGTTTGAATAAAATCTTTGTCCCGCCAGCCATTTCTTCAAATTGGGGAACAAATAGTAGTCCGAGGGAGCCAAGTCTGGAGAATAGGGGGGATGTGAAACGAGTTGGAATCCTATTTCCATTAATTTTGCGACCACAACTGCTGAGGTGTGTGCTGGTGCGTTGTCGTGATGGAAAAGGACTTTCTTGTGGGCCAATCGCGGGCGTTTTTCTTGTAGCTCGGTTTTCAAATGGTTCAATAACGATGAATAATATTCACCTGTAATAGTTTTACCCTTTTCCAGATAGTCGATGAGGATTATCCCTTGCGAATCCCAAAAGACAGTCGCCATAACCTTTCCGGCCGAAGGAACGGTCTTCGCCTTTTTTGGTGCAGATTCCCCCTTGGTAACCCATTATTTAGATTGTTGTTTGGTCTCAGGAGTATAGTAATGTATCCATGTTTCATCCACAGTGACGAATCGACGCTTAAAGTCCTCCGGATTCTTCTGGAACAGCTGCAAACCATCCTTGCAACACTTCACACGTTTCCGTTTTTGGTCAAGCGTGAGCAATCGCTGCACCCATCTTGCGGATAGCTTTCTCATGTCCAAATGTTTATGCAAAATATTATGTACCCGTTCAGTCGAGATGCCCACAGCACTAGCAATCTCACGCACCTTAACTCTTCTGTCATCCATCACCATATCATGGATTTGATCAAATGATTTCTGGAGTCGTAACCTCCACAGGCCGTCCAGAACGTTCAGCGTCACTTGTGCCCATATGGCCAGTCCGAAAATTTTGAAACCACTTATAAACTGTTCTAATCGAAGGTGCAGAGTCACCATAATGTTTATCAAGCTTCTCTTTAGTCTCCTGAGGCGTTTTGCCTTTCATAAAGTAATGTTTAATCACCACACGAAATTCTTTTTCGTCCATTTCTTGAAAATCACTCGACTTCCTTGATTCACACGAATGCCAAACACAAAGAAATAGACCAATATGGCTGAAACTTGGTGTGCGTTCATTCAAGAGATGCTACTAACTAAACATGACCTCGATACGCGCCGGTGGTGCCATCTCTCGGACTTTGCACGGACTTTTCAAACCAGCCTCGTATACTGTTATTTAAAATGTTACAAGTAAGTTTTTTGGGTTAAACATTGAATTTTTTTCAATAAATTGGCATTATTAGTATAAAATTATAGCATGGTTGAATTCATATGTCTATTAGAAGTTCAATTATTACACTCTACCTATGCTTCAACTGAGAAAACTGGTTGCGAAATCGGTAACAACAAATTATTGGGTAATTATGAGGAGTACTCTAAATCTGCCGTTGAGATAGGGGACTTTCCTGTTCTTTTTTTTTTCGGCAAAGTTTTTGTATAGGTATTTGCATTTTATTGCTAAAATGCACAGTAACAAAATAGGAGTCAAAATGTTTTTTTTAGCTCTGCCAAGAAAGCAAAATTCACCTTTTTCTCCCATAGTCCAAAAAATTAAAGGTAACTTAGGCAAAACGTCGGGAAAAATTTAATAAGTGGGGAATTGTATTGTATAGTTAGGCAACCAACAATTTATCAAGAGCCTATGTCTCTACTCATATGCTTTCTCTACAATGCATTCAAAAGCTCAAGATCGTTAAGAAAATAGCCATGGAACGGCTACAATTCCAGGTTGCTTTGCTTGGTTATATCTTGAAAAGAACTTTACCGGATAGTTGACAACTTTGATCTTTAAAATATCTTTTTGTAAACATCTACCTTCATCTTTTTCAATTCCAAACATAAAACAGTAACTTCCATGATCCTTTTACACGCATTGCAGTAAAAATTTTAATTTACTACCTCTTCAAATCAAATTTTGTGATTTATGCATTAGCTTTAAAGAAAAGTTATACATGTATATCAAGACTGGGAGAAACTTGTGTAAACCTTTGTTATTGTTTTGATTGTTGTTATCATTATCACAATTTTATCACTTACACAGGTCAACATTTGATCTAAAAAAAAAACACTCGGAGCGGTATGGTCCTTATGGGGTTTTTGGGGTCGCTGATTACGATGAGCGGATTGGTTAACCTTCATCACATCAGATTCAAGGTCATTTGAGGGTCAAATAGAGAAAAAACCTTAGGAAAAATCTGAAAAATTTCATGCGTATGTTTTTGAGCTCCCTGAGTCCGAATCCGTAGTTTGTTTGACCTTACGCCTTTTCCCAGAGGTCATTTGAAGGTCAAGTAGAGAAAAAATCGTGGAAAAAATCTGAAAAAATTCATGCGTATGTTTTTGAGGTCCCTGAGTCCGAACCCGTAGTTTGTTTGACTCAAACCGCCTTTCAGAGGTCATTATAGGTCATTTCATCATCAGTTTAGGTTTATTTGAAAAATATGTATGGTCATTTTGCGTTGTTAAATTTAATTTTGTTTTTATCGTACACTTGCCAAGCATACAGAGGTTAATTTACGGTACATTTTTATTGATTATATCTTATACATATCATTTTACATTTACGTTAATATATCACAATCAAAAATGTCTTTTATGCTGCTCGGTCATTACAAGGGAATTAATATGTGAAATATAAGCTAAATAATGGCAGGTAGACTGATGCAAGCAAATATTTTAATACTGTTTAAAGGTACTTATTAGTAAAACTTAAAATATTGTTCATATCAAAAATAGACTATACAAATATTTTGACTAGTTTTGTGACTGTGAAATAGACTTTTAAAATCTAAAAAAAAATTTGACCTAATTTTTGTACTGTCGATGTTCGTTCCATATATCTAGTAAATTTAAAGTCCAGCCCGACTGTGTTTCTTGAGGTATAAATGAAACATTGTGCGCTATGTTATGTTTAAATTTCGTTTTATAACTCAATTCCCAATACATTTCAAATTAATAATTCTAATGTCGAACAACCTTGTTATCAAGTAACCCTTAATCTGTATACTTCAATACTTAATCCTTGTCGACAAAGAAACTCTAATACCCAATACCTTTGAACCCAATAACTTACTTGTACAGTAATCCTTATATCTACTTATACTCTCATATTGTCTTATATAATACCTCAATGCGTAAGTTAACTACTAAAAATGATTCGGCTCATACTTCGTAAAGAGTCTCGAGTGTCCAAGTAGATTTTCGAAATCGCGCAGTCAGTATTTAATATGAATTAAGCATAAGAGTTTGCTTCTTTTAGTATTTATCAAAGCATGTTTGAAGTACTACTCTAAACGAGAACGCTTTCGTTTCTCGTGAAATGATCTTCGACTTGCTTTTCTTTTATGAGATTTATTTGATTCTCGCTTCAGGCTCCAGCAATAATCTGCCAACATGTTTATCCCCCAAACACCTTGATACCTCTTTTTAAATTCACTCAAGTCTTGGTGCATCCTTTCTCCATGTTCTTCGCTAAAATCTCCGAGATTTTCAGGGAACCAATCAAGGTGTGAATGGAGAAAATGCAGTTTCAGACTCATTAAACACCCCATTTCTTTATAATTTTGTACTAAATTTCTAACAATATTTTTGTAATTAGGGTCTTTATGATTTCCAAGAAATTTAGTCGTCACCTCTCTAAAACTTTGCCATGCTGCTTTTTCTTTGGCATTCATTTTCCTCTCAAATGCATCATTTTTTAGGAGGTCTCTTATTTGTGGTCCAGTAAATATGCCCTTTATTTTAGCTTCAGAAAGATTAGGTAGCACTTTAAAAATATGCATGAAAGCAGGACTTTCGTTTCGGCTCATGGCCTTGACAAGTTGCTTTGCAATACCTAGTTTGATATGCAAAGGTGGAAGTAGGACCTTATTGGTTGATATCAAACTTGGACCTATGATGTTTTTTCACCTGGAATTAATTCTTGTCTCGGCCAGACTTTCTTCACATAATGCTCATCTCGAGCCCGACTATTCCACTCACAAATAAAGCACGAATAAGAAGTGTTTCCAGATTGCTGTCCCAGTAATATTGTAAATATCTTTAAGTCCCCACAAAGTTCCCACTGGTTTTGATCGTAATTCAATTTTTGCAATAACAATTCAAAATTATGGTATCCTTCATCTAATACAACAGAATGAGCGACTGGTAAAGGGGCATAAATATTTCCATTATGTAACAAGATAGCTTTTAAGCTTCTTTTTGAAGAATCTATAAACAGTCGCCAATCACTTGCTGTGTATTCTATACCGTATTTTTGCACTAACCCTTCAATATTATGGCAATAGACTAGATTATTCATTTTAGTAAAATATTTTCCGAATGGACGTTCTCTCGAACGATAGACAGAAATTTTTGTTCCTGTGGATAGACAATTTTTTTCTTTTAGCCTAGATGCTAAAAGCTCTGATCTATCTTTCGAGAGTCCCAAGTCTCTGCACAGATCACTTAATTCGTTTTGATTAAATGTTTCGGTTTCCGATATAATTTTCCTCAACATCTGATTCTTCTGTGCTGAAATTTTCTCTTTCTTCGTGTTCGAATGTTTCATCTGGCATATCTTCATCAGTTACCACTTCTTGTCCCAATTCATTAATTTCCATGATATGATCAGAATTTATTTCAATAAGAACTGGTAAAGTTACAGATGTTACACGTGCATATGAAATAGAATCCTTATTCTTTCGGTTGTACCCTTTCAAGTTTGTTAAGCAGAAGTAACAGTCGGTGGTATGGTCTGTTGGGGATCTCCATATCATTGGGCGAGAAAATACCTGGTTGTTAATTCTATATAGAACATTGCGGCATTTATGACATATAGATTTTGGTGTGTAAGAGTTATCCAATGAGCTTGTATCAATATGATAAATTTGGTGATATTTTACTTTTAACGAATCTGAAAACATGAATTTCTTTTGTGGAATATACTCCCCACAAACAACACAAAAATTGTCGAGTTTAATGGAACATGACGAATTTCTTGTAGCATTTGACTCTACAGAGGCCAAGTTTCCCACCAATGTAGAGCTACGGTCGCATGATGACGACGCCTGCGGGCCCGCTTTTCCACCCTGACCAGCCGCCGATTCTGGGTTTCCGGGACCCTGTCTCGTAATTTTTTTAGGAGTAGTTGCCATGACTGCATAAACGCCGTAACCCAGAGACAACTTCGTTGCCCACCGTCACCACGTGGAAGTGCAGTGGGTGCAACTACACCTTAATACTGGAGTTTAAAGCGAGACGGAGCTAAATTTATAAAAAAGAAGAGAATAAATAATTTTGCGAGGAATGAAAAAGCATTTTATTGTCAAAGTAAAACTCCAAATATATATACAAAGATACTTAAAATGACCACCGTATATCTTTTGAGCATAAGGGTTTGAACTAAATGATCTGAAAAAATAATAGATGAATTTTTTCAGATTTTTTCCACGATTTTTTCTCTATTTGACCTTCAAATGACCTTCAAATGACCTCTGGGAAAAGGCGTAAGGTCAAGCAAACTACGGATTCGGACTCAGGGACCTCAAAAACATACGCATGAAATTTTTCAGATTTTTCCTACGGTTTTTTCTCTATTTGACCTTCAAATGACCTTGAATCTGATGTGATGAAGGTTAACCAACCCGCTCATCGTAATCAGCGACCTCAAAAACCCCATAAGGACCATACCGCTCCGAGTGTTTTTTTTTAGATCAAATGTTGACCTGTGTTATCGATAGTAGATGTCGTAGTAGTCGAACTCAACTGTAACTTAAAAATTCTTGTGCTATGTTTTTTATGTTGTTTCTTTATATTATTATTATTATTTTCTGATGCATATTTTCCGTCTCATTTTTACTTAGTGATAATTTTGTTTTATGTATCAATTTGTTCTATAGGGATGGTTAGGTAGAATAACTATGATAGACAGCACCACAACTTTAACAGAAGCCTGTTCAAGTAGGTTCGGTCGAGACTTAAAAACTTACTTAATGGTTTAGCTATCCACTAAACAAAATTTAAATAAATTTTAAGTTGACATGTTAACGTGTGTTGTCCCTAATTAGGGACATCATCAGTAGTTTATATTTAAATAAACACAACAAACATTGAGAACGGATTTAAGGTATTGTCCCATGGTGTAGCTTAACGTATTATCAACGAGAACTTAATTTTTCTTTTTTTTTTTTAGTACCTCATGAGTGGATGGTGGGGTAGCTATAGCTTTAGGTGTCAGCCAGTGGACTATTCTTATAGCCCCACGGCATTAAGGGTAAGTACTCATATAACCCATACTGTATAAATCTGAGCGTCCATATTATATTTGTTTCGCAATGGCGCACAGTGTCTCGACTAGTACAAGCTAGCGGAACAATATTATTTCTTAACTTATTTCAATTGTTTATGTATATTCCAGGTATCTTAAGCTATTTTAAGAAAAAAAAAGTTTAAAAATGTGTACTGTATGTGTATTAATCGAAATATGTAGCTGCAAGACGGAAGTGGTTTAATAATGTGTCTCATTTGTTCACTATTGTCGCTAATTGTTCTTTAATTAGCTACATACGTCTGCCTACTCATTATGTGTGAAAAGCACAATCATGTTTGTTTACAAAGAAATTTCTAGGAAAAAAATAAAAATCATAATGATAGTACCCACATTTATTAATTTGCAAAATATTATTTCTTTTAAAATAAATTAGTACAATAACAGTATCTATATATCAATTATTTACAATAACAAGGTGTATAAGTAAAAGAAATATAATATTAAATAACTTATATACTAAGGCAGGAATTATAAGCAACTACAACACACAATAAAATAAGAATAATAATTACAATAAAAAAATACTTAAACCTACTAATCACCATCAGATGAGTCGTCATCACCGCTCTCCCATTCAGTAGAATATTCAGAGAGTAAATAATCCTCCTCATTTAATTCGTGATGATGACTTACTGATGGTGTTTCAGATGGCAATGAAGGTGGGATAATCAACTGCAGAACCTCCGATGGCAAAGAAGTAAATTTTCTTCGCGGTAATTCTCTATACGAGTTGATAACAGGATCAGACGTAATTAAAAGCATTCTCAAAAGATCTGTATTTGTGGCAATACGTGACCGCTTCCTGGTGTGCCGTTCACGGAATCTACGATAGTCTTTATTTCTTTATGCACAGTAACGGGCATGGAATACCACGAATACAGATCAAGGTATAATTTTCTAGTATCAACACAAAACTTTTCGAATTCTATATAATTTATGTCATATCCCGATGACAAAATTCTTAAAATTACATGAAATCTACGAATAGGGTTTACGTCTAATCCTGTAATTTCGCTGCTAGATTCAGCTTTGGAAAAAAATCTACGTGCTGTGTTTCCATCGTTTGTGTTACCATACCCAGGTTTGGTTTATCTACAATGAGACCCATACGATCTTTAAACACTTTTTGTATCTCTTGTGAGCGTTGCTTCACAATAGCTTTGTCATTATCTCCCCTGACTTGCCACTTTTTATTTCTAAACGATAGCTGATGTGAAGCAAACATTCAAACGTGCGGATCCATACATGTAAAGTAGATAAACCAAATGCAAGGTGTTCTTCGTTGCTGGGATATTTCTTTGACTCCTCGTTCATAGTAGACGGGGTGGCACCGCAAATATGACACTTTTGTGTTGAACTTGTATCTGTTAAGGCATTGCACACTTTGCCATCAGTCATTGTCAACAACAAATCGTGTTTAACGGAGATTTGAGATCCAGCAACGTTACATAATGTTGGAAGAAGCTGACTTACTTCATCTAAAATTTTAGAAGTTTCTTCTTTCGTAAACTCTTTTGTCTCCTTGGCAAAAATAAACTTAATAGGACGGCAATATAAAGTAGAGGAAGGTCTTGGATTTTGCCAGATCACAGTTTCGCCATCAAGCAGTCTCAAAGGGACAAATGAGTATACGAACAAAAATTCGTCTGTAGCGTTAGTGTTCTCAAATTTCTGCTTATACGTGCTATGCCCCGAACTCCCATCACAGCCCCATTTGCTTACCAACGTATAATATGAACGAGGTAACACACCTCTAATGACTTCCGTCTGAGCTTTAACTAATCGTTCGGCCGTTTTATCCAAAATCGCCTGAAGTTTAATTTCAGCTCGAGATTCAGTCACAGAAATATATTCGTCAGAAGGACAACAAGAAGCTTTGGACTCACCTAAACTATAAAACGATGGATACACTTGATGTCCCGCTTTCATTGACCGTTTTTTTTGTTTGTTTATATGAGTGAGAAGTCCACATAATAAGCTACAGCTTCGTCTGGTGTTAACTGCCGACTTTGTTCAGAACACTTATTCTTTTCTCTAGTTTCACTGACCGCGACGTTATGGATCTGTTTAGCAACACTTCGATGCCCTTCTTTTCGAGTAGCTAACTCAGCTGCTGTAATAAGCTCACTTGCACTTCGCGATTCCAAAAGATCTTCTACTCTCCGTCTCTTCGTTTTCGTTGATGAGTCTTAAAGTGATTTTCTGGGTCGCCCTACGGAAAGAGCCGCTGATGATGTTGAAGTGCACGGTTGGTTAACACACATCTTTATTTCGATTCCGGATCCCTCTAACCAATCTTTATGTTTGATTAGAAACATTTCTTTGTTACACTTTAAAGAAGTCCACTTTTGATTGAATTTTGCTGAAAGGCTTGATATTTTCATTTTGAGTCGCTTTAGAGAATCGTCAGAAACATCAGACATATTGAATTTTTCACTTATATAATAAAAAATGCCACTGTTTCGTTCAGTTTTGTCATGTTTTAGCCATTCTTCAAAAAACTCCATTTTCGTCATAGTCACGACTCGTTCTGAAAAAAATAAAATAATTTTACTTTCGGGTCTTTTCGGGGTCTATAATATATATGAATCTGTGCCTGAATGTTGTAGGTATTACATATAGAAAAATCTAGGTGGATATATGTGGATAAAAAAAAGTTGCTACTTTTAAAGTTTACAATTAATGTAAAATTTGCTGGATTTATCTATACATTTACAAATTGATATTACACCAAAAGTATACATATTTTTTATAAAAAATATAAGTGATAATAGAGTACATACCTTCAACAGAATATTCCATCACAAAAAGTCGTTTCACTTTGCTACCAATTTTAAAATATGTTATCACAAGTGTGCATAAAATGCAACTGATTTGCAAATGAAAATGACCTCTCTTATAAGGGTTACTTTGACCCCCTGATAAGATACCTTTATGAGGTGATAAACAAATTAATTCTTGGAATTCGTTAAATGGGGGGGGGGGGTTGTTTACAAGTCGTTATCAGTGGTTCCTGGAAATTACGTCATGAATATTGTCCCGCTAGCATGTTCTTGCCGAATCACTGTGTGGCGCTTAAAAGCTTTGACGAATCTAAATGAAATTTGGCACTCTGATAGATTATGACTTGGAATAGAACATGCATAGGTTATAATTTTTGGACCTTGACAGCTATCAAAAATGAAACACTCGTAATTCCTTTTTATATGGATATATTTTTGATCAAATTTGAACGATAGACTTCTGTCAGTTTGTCAAAATTAACATATTTTTATCTTCTCCTTTACATATGGACCGATTTCGAGCAAACTTGATTAGAATTAGTTAAAAAAAGCCTTTTGACATTGACAACTATGGTATGTCAACTAAAATGTCTTTAGTTAGTTTATTTATAAATGATTTTAATTAAACTGCAGCGAGCTGAAATCCTACCATATTACCTATTTAAAAGAGTTATGAAGAAAACTTACTTAAAAGATAAAATCGTGTAGAATCTGAACAAAATAACAATAATTGTGTGTGCCAACGACTGTTAATATTTTGAGATAGAATAGTACCTATATTATTTAACTTTAAATAGAGAAAGAGTTAATTTGTTTACATATAAAGAACAATTTTTAGGTAAAGCTAAGCCTTTTCGGCTCAAAGGTATCTTTTTCAAATTTAAGATATGTTTTTAATTACTCCTTTAGAAATTTTTGCAGTTTACCGGAATTTTTTTCATTTTTTAATCAAAACAAGTTTTTCTACCATTTTCAAGGTTCAAATAAGTTAAATTTTGCGGAAAGTAATCCATCACAAAATTGTTCAACAAACATACATGGAAAAATAAACCTTACACATTGAGAAAAATCGCTAATTTTCAACAAAAACCTTTATTCCAAAACCTGAACTAATTGCTCGTGAAGTTTATCCTTATCTCCACACAATTTAGCTATATCATCAAAATTCCATACCTAAAAACATATGAAAAACCAATTTCTGCGCAAAAGCAATTATTTTTTTGAAAATGTTAGACAAATTTGTTTTCGTTACAAAATAAAAAATTCCGGTAAACTGAAAAATACCCCTCCTTTACTTGTGCTTACGATGAAGGATATGCGTAGATCTGTAAAATACAGAATGGATTTGGTTGGGGTTTTTTACTGGTCGAAGAACTCTACCCGAAGAAACTTAAAAAAATGTCAACAACATTAATGTATACTATTACGTATGAGTGTGTGATCATTTTTTTCAACACTAACAAATTTAACTTCACATCTATCCAGTGGTTGAAATATGAAAACAGTTTTAGTGAGGGTGGATTTATTTTTGAAATTTTCACAAGAATTTATGTAAATATAGTAGTAGTATGGGTAGGCAAGTAGCATACTAGAGTATGCTACTTGCCTAGCATACTCTACGCTTATTTACCGCTCTAATTTTTAATAGTGAAGATGAATATGATCCTGAAACATCAGAAAGATACTTCAATTTGACACGATCTAATCCTAAGAATTATAATTTCATATCTAATAATGGTTCTTTTTTAAAATTACAGATGGCACGAACGTGCTGGTGGTATTACTTTTCAAAATTCACGGAATTCTTCGATACTCTATTCTTTCTTCTAAGAAAGAAAAACAGTCATGTGTCGACGTTACATGTAATCCATCACGGTTGTATGCCATTCTCAGTTTGGATGGGAATGAAGTTTGCTCCAGGTAAGAATATTATTACCAATTTCATATCAACATAAATATTATTTAAAAGAACTTACTTATGATATTCTTTATTTATCTGCTTTTATCTTACGTATTTCATCTTATTACACATTTAGTAACTGCTATTATCTTACGTAATTCATCTGGTATTTCCTCTTTTTGAAATCATAACTAGGAAACCTTTGACTATAGTAGTAGTAGTAGTAATTAAATAAATATACTTTGCTATTTTTAGTTATATCTTGTGCAATACATTTCCGAAAACGCCGTGTTCTGTATTTGTTTAATTTCGTTAAAATTTTTTTAAAAATTGTTTCATTTAATTTTATTACGGGGGAAGTTTTTTATAAGAAATGAATTTTTTACTTTTCATCAAATTTATTATAAATATGAACGTACTTGGGGTGAAAAGTCCCGAGACTTTCTAAGAGAAGGCAGCACAAACAAAAAAAAAACATGATTTTGAGATAGTGTCCACTCTCAGAAGATTCGCGTGAAATTTTCATGACATTTTGTCTAGTAGTTTGCTAGTTACAGCTGTTTAAGTGACGTTACTTTTGATTTTTGCAAAACCATGGAACAAAAACAATTTCGTGTGTCGATTAAACATTGCTTTTTGATGAGAAGAAACAGAGCCAAAACCCAAGAATCGCTTGAGAAGTATTATGACTAATCTGCTTTGTCGAAAGCTATATGTCGCTGGTTTAATGAACTTAAATGCGTTCGTACAAGCACCGATTGCGGACGTCCAAATGAGAGAGTCATTTCAAAAAACACAAAAAATCCACCATATTATGCTGAATGATTACAAAGCGAAAGAGAGAGATAGCTGACATCGTGAACATATCAACAGAACACGTGAGGTATATTTTACATGAATATTTGCATATGAAAAACCTAGGTACCCGATGGGTGTCGCGTACGTGTTGAAGATTCAAAGCGCTGTTTGGCACTGTTTCGGCGTAATCCAAAGGAGTATTTGCGTCGATTCGTAATAATGGACGAAACATGGGTCCACGACTACATGCCTAAGTCCAACAGGTGGCCGAAGCGTCTAAAAACACAAACATCAACTGAAAACGTTTTGACAAGTATTTTTTGGGATGCGCATGGAATAATCCTGATCTAATATCTTGAAAAGGGGCAAACAATCACCGGACGCTATTACGTTGGTTTATGAGGCTTTTTGAATGGTGAAATCAAGAAAAAAAGGTCGCATTTAGCGAAGAAAAAAGTGTTGTTTAACCAAGATAATGCCTGAGTTCACAACTCTATAAAATCGATGGTGAAATTGGACCAATTGGGCTATAAATTGTTCCTCATCCGCCGTACTCACCAGACCTGGCCCCCAGCGATTATTACCTATCTCAACCTGACTCGACTGAAGAAGTCGAATGGGAAACTGAGGCTTATTTTAGAGAGCTCGACAAATCGTTCTATGTGAAAGGTATCCAAATGTTGGAAGATCACTGCAGTATCGTTTATCGTTTTTCAAGGGTTTTCCATTAGGGATGTCCAACTTTTGACAGCTAATAGCGGCCATGTTGACTGGCAGATGTTTGACATCTGATATCAGTTGTGTTTAATAAGGTTTGCCATTCATTCATGAATCGTTTCACGTTAAAAGAACGCTTGGAAATTGTCCAAAATTACCACGCAAATTCGCGTTCAGTTCGCGCGACGCAAAGAGCAATTCGATCAAAACACGGTCGCGATTCTGCTTCAAATGATCGTGCTATCCAGCGTATAATTAAAAAGTTTGAAAGCGAATTTACTCTCCACAATAAAAAAGTGCCTCAACGTGTAAGAAATGCTCGCAGTGAAGAGAATATCGCCGCCGTTCGAGCCAGTGTTCGTTTCTTTTCTTGGGTCTAGCACACGTGCTGTAGGGAGGTCCCTAAAGCGCTACAGGATCGACACGTGTGCAGAAAAAGCTATTTACGTTGTTCTTGAATCGCTGTAAATTGTACTCGCTGGGAAACACAGTCCTGGGCAAATTATTCCAAAGGGATGATGTTCTCCGTATAAAAGACTGCTTGAAAAGCATTGTACGGGGAGCAACAAGCTGAACCTCATACGGATGTGAAGTATCAGCGCGACGTGTATTTCTAACATGCACCGCTCTGGGAGGAGTTAAACGGGCCACATCCTCCGAACACTTTCCATGAAAACACTTGTAGAATAGGCTCAAGTCGCCAACCGTTCTTCGAATTCAGCGAATCAAGGCCGCGGGTTAGTTCCGGGTCTCCAATCAGACGAACAGCTCTTCTCTGAATAGAATCCAACAAATGCTGTGTATGTTTGGGAGTGGAGCCCCAAACATGGGGAGCAGTATTCCATAGTTGGTCGAATTTGACCTTTGTAAAGAATTAACAGTTGTAGTGGAGTGTAAAGCTTTCTGGTTCGAAATAATATTTCCAACTTTTGAGAAGCTATCTTTGCTATGCTTGCAACATGTTCATGCCAGGACATATTTGCTCCCAAATTAACGCCCAACAAATTGAGGGACGATGTTAGAGGAATGGAGTGCCCCGACATAACTATGCCGGGTTCAGTAACGTTAACTTTTTTTAAAAAAAAACTGCCGCCTGGGTTTTTGTATAGTTAAATTCCACTTGTTTACTGTCACCCCAAGATAGAATTTCTTCTAGGTCTTTGTTAAGTTGAACAACTTCCCGCTGTCTGCGGACACTCGCTTGCGCAGCCGATATCCGAGCGTTCAAAGCGAATGAAGAGATAAGCGTACTGTTATCTGCAAAGCTGTAGATTGGATTTCCGGTTTTTTCCAGCAGATCGTTAATGTAAATGAGAAAGAGAGTAGGAGATAGTATGGAGCCTTGGAGCACATCGGCGTTGATAGTGAAGGTGTTAGAAAGAAACCCGTCGACCGCCACTCGTAAAGAACTGCGGAAACATGAGAGCCACAAACAGAACTTTTCAGACATACCACAAGAATGTAGCTTAGCCGACAGCGCATCGTGCAAAACACGGTCGAATGCCTTGGATATATCAAGAGCAACCGCTCGAGATTCCCCAAAGTGTTCAATTGCGTTGTTCCAAACATGTGTTACATAAGACAGAAGATCTCTTGTTAATCTATGTTTACGAAAGCCATATTGGTGATCGCTAATAATGTTGGATTCTTCAGTATATTTTAGAAGATGCTAATTGATAGCCTTTTCCATGACTTTCGATATTATTGAAAGGAGTGCGACTGGTCGGTAGTTATTTGGCAAGGTCTTCTTGCCTTTTTTAGGTATCGGCTGAACTGTGGCACATTTCCAGCAGGAAGGAAATATCCCCTTTCTGTAGGATAGGTTAAAAAGTCTACAGAAAATTGGTGTCAGTTCCCTCGCACAGTTTTTGAGAACTATGGCAGGTATTCCGTCAGCACCAGAAGCTTTTTTGGTGTCTAGCTTCATTAAAATACGTTTTATGATACGCTGTCTGAAGACAATATCGGGCATCCTTGACTGCACTATGGGAATAGTAGGTGGTGTTTTTCCTTGGAAATCGACAGTAGAATGTGAAGCAAAGAGTTCAGCCAACAAGTTCGCTTTTTCAACAGATGTCGTTGCAATAGAATTATCTGCTGTGTGAGTGGTGATATGGTGGATTTGGTGAAATTTTGGCTAACTGCCTTAGCGACTGACCAAAAGGACCTGGAATTGTGGTGACAAGCGAGAAGTTTGTTTCTAATTCGCTGATTGTGTGCCTCCTTGGTTTCGTCGATAATTTCTTTGCCTCTGTTTCGGGCACGAACAAAGGTGTTACGATTTATGGTGTAATGATTTTCACGCCATCGTCGGTAGGCAAGATGTTTAGAAGCAACAGCTTCTTTGCATTTTCGGTCAAACCAAGGCTTGCCGTAAGAAGGACATTTCTTCGAAAAAGGAATGTAAGTTTCCATACCAGTCAAAATAACATCGGAAACCTCCCTGGCGCAGTCAGATGGGTCGTCAGAACGAAAACAAACGTCTAACCAAGGAAAAGTTCGGAAATATTCAATAAGATCTTCCCATTTAGCAGACCTGTAGTGCCAAATCTTGCGCGGTTTAGGCGCCTCTCTGTCACTGATTGGTAGGATACTCGTACTCGATGTCGAAAGCAATTTGTGGTCGGAAGAACCTATCGGCGGATTTACGGTGACCGTGTAAATCTCCGGATTGGTGGTTAAAAACAGATCAAGAAGACTAGCAAACTCCCGTCTCGATCAGGGATTCGTGTTGGTTCGTCAATAAGCTGAGTTAAGTCACAGCTGATTGAGAATGATTCAGCTTCACGACCTTGTTCGTCGGTAGTATTTGAATATTTAAGCCAGTTGATGTGAACATTAAAGTCGCCCAGGATGGCAATTTCGGCATTTGGATAGTTAATTTTAATTAACAGAAATGTCGTTTCGGCGCCGTTCTCAAGAGTTGGGGCTATCTCAAAGGACAATTTGGCGAATTTTGCGATTGGACTTGAGTTTGCATCCGTATGGATGGTATTGACCCAAGAACTAAAGCCTACGGAGCATCGTTTGCGCCGGGAATTCGCGGATTGGGCTCTGGAGATGATGGAAGCCAGCAGCCAATTTCATGATAAAATCATCTTCTCCGATGAGGTCCATTTTTGGCTCAATGGCTTCGTTAATAAGCAAAATTGCCATTATTGGAGCGAATCCAATTAACAAGTGATTCATAAGACTCGTTTACATCCGCCAAAAATCACTGTTTGTTGTGGATTATGGCACGGAGGCTTCATCGGACCTTATTTCTTTAAAAATGAGGAAGAAGCTACCGTTACCGTAAACAGCGAGCGCTATAACTCGATGCTGCAGGAATATTTCCAACAAGATGGCGCACCGCCTCATATTTCCGGCCCAAACATGACTGTATTACGCGATAAGTTCGGTGAGCCATTAATTTCACGAAATGGCCCTACCGCTTGGCCGCCGAGATCGTGCGATTTAACGCTTTTGGATTATTTTCTTCGGGGCCATGATAAATCACGAGTTTACAGCAACAAACCAGCAACTCTTGATGCACTTGAATCCAACATTCATCGTGCCATAGCCGGCGTAAGGCCGGAAATGCTGGCTTGAGTCATGGAAAATTGGTGTAAGCTACAAAAAGAGCCGCGGCGGCGATTTGAGCGATATCTTGTTTAAATCTTAAATGGCATAAAATTTCCTATTAAATAAAAGTTTCAGAATGAATTTTACTTAAGAACTCCTTGTTTTATTCAATTTTAAAGTTAGAACGCTCTTAATGGAAAACCCTCTATGTTGACGAATAAAATCTATTTTTGGCAAAACAGTGTTTTTTCTTTAAAGTCTCGGCACTTTTCATCCCATGTAGTAAAGTAGAATAAGAAAGGAAATGTGATTGTAAATTTGGAAGACTTATCTCTGTTTTCTTACAAAATCTGGAGCGTAAACAACCCGATTTACTAAGATAATCTAAAACGTAGGCCCGATCTAATTTTCATAGTATTTAAAACTTCCAGTTGTCCAGTTACCTTTTATTTTTCACACTGTTATATTTCATGGTCATCAAAAAAGCCTTCAAAAACTTGTAAAATGAAAATTATGCATCCGTAGAAAAAATAGTAGTATTTAACATTTTTAACAAATAAATATAGAGATATTTTGCAACTTTTGATACGCCACTGCCTTTATCTTTATTTGAATCATGCTCCCACCGTTTGGAGCTTGCGCAGTAGTAAAGAGAAGAAATTAAGTATAAGGACTCAGCCGTTATCGTTATTTGAAGCATACGCCCACCATTTAGAGCAGAGGTTCCCAAATTTTTTTTTCTCGTAGACCACTTTCAAAATTTTACTGGTTTCGGTGGACCCCCTGCTGCTACATTTCTACCATATTCGCAAAACTCGTCAAAAAATGTGAAAATTAGATCTAACGATCGAAATTTGCGTCGTGGCTGAGTTCCAACCCTAAATTTGGAGTGGTAAAAATAAAAAGAAAAATAATATATTTTCTTGTGTTCTATTTATTAAAATAATATGATTACAGACTTAATAGAATTAAAATTAAACATTAATAACGTACCGTAACTTCAACAATGCAAATCAACAATTGAAAAAAAGGGGCCTTAATTTTAATGGGAGGGATGTACTTGATGGACTGACAGTAAATTATCAATATTTGGCTTCAGTTTTGTAAGGAACAACCGCAAATCTCCCCGTTCTGTGATGTTCAATCTGCTCCTTTTTTTTGTTAATAGGTTTGTAACGAAACTAAAACTTTTTTCGACAAGGTAGGACGAGGGAAACGCTATCAAAAGTTTTCTCGCAATTTCCCACAGCCCAGGATATTTTTCGGGTATTTCTGCCTGCAGCCAAAATGTTTGATAGCCTTTTTTAAATTTCACCTTTGGCTCCTCATTGATGCTAAGCTCGAGTAGCTCCTCTTGTAATACCACATTCGCCACTTCCGTTTCATCAAATGAATTTATGATCCATGGTGCTATTTCCATCGTCAGAATATATTCAAATCTATTTTTGAAGTCATCATGCAGGGCATTTAAATGTTGAACGTATGTCTGAATATCCTCATCAAGACATTCTGCCTGTGACAAGTTTGGAAACTGGGAGAATTCGCGCCGACTAATATTTTGCTTCATAAATTTCAATTTTCCAAGAAAAGCCGAAATTACACCCTTTGTTTTTATTAAATTTAGGCTGTAACCTTGTAACTGCAAGTCAATGTCATTAAATTTTTTGAACAAATCTGTCAAATACGCGATGTCTGCTTTCAGTTTGATCAGGTTTTCTTTTAAATCTGGATCTTTACTTTCCAGAAACTCTAAAACTGATTCAAAAAGTGAGTAAAAGTTTGTTAAACATGCACCTTTCGACAACCAGCGTACTTCAGTATGTAAGAGCAATCGTTGGAAGTCTTCATCATTTTCGTCGCACAATTGTGCAAATAAACGGGTATTCAACGCATTGCTTCGTATTTTGTTAACTGCTTTAATCACAAATTGAAGCGATTGGTGCAATCTATCACTCAAATTTTTCGCTACCAGGTGTTGTCGGTGGATGACACAGTGAATTGCAGTTACTCCTGGTACAATTCTTTTAAGATGGCTTATAAACCCACGATATCGCCCGAAGATGGCAGGAGCTCCATCTGCTGCCACCGAAATAATGTTTGTAAATGGAATCGATTTTTCCTTAAAAAAAATCACTCAGGACATTAAATATTGATTCGCCTTTAGTGTCCGTCTCCAAAGTTTTCGCGAATAGCAGCTCTTCATGGATTTCTTCGTCCATAACAAATCGAACATGTGCCAATAATAATGCTTCATTACCAGGTAAAGTTGACTCGTCCAGTTGAATAGAAAAATGAGTTGTTTGCAGATAATTACACAAGAAGCTTTCAATATCAGAGCTCATTTCATCAATACGTCTTTGTACAGTGTTGTTACTCAAAGGAATTATTTTGAGTACGTCAAATGGAGGTTTGTGCAGAACAGTTTTTAAAAACCTCTTCAACAGCGGGTAAAATTAACTGTTCTCCGATGGTGTGCGGTTTTCCAGATTTCGCTATAAGCAATGAGATATTGTAAGATGCCCGCAAGCCATCATCGTTACTTTGAGACGTTGAAGCGAGCATACTGTGCACGGTGGGTCTCTTTTCATATTTTTCCTTCAATGTTTAAAATATTTTAAATCTTTACCTATTTTATCAGGATGACACCTTCTTAGATGATCTTCGAACTTCGATGGTTTCATAGAGTTATTGCTCAAAACTTTGTTGCATAAAAGGCATATGGGCAATCGTTTGTCTGCCTTTGATGGAAGAAAACCAAATTTCAAATAATCAACACTGTACTGTCGACATTTCTTCTTAGATTCAGCCATGTTTCGTATCCGTTACCTACCTGTAAAGAAAAAAATGTTTGTTTTGGTAATCATAAGGCGACTTTAACAGGATATGGCTATTTTAACAGAATAAAATAGGATTAATTAATTATTGCAATGAAAAACAAAAATGCCTGCGGCAAAACTGATTTTAATTATTAAAAGCAATAAACTGCTAAGACCCATATAGAGGTTTTCACAAAACGGCTGAACCTATTTTAATGTAATATAAAATATTTTTTGATTAATTATATTTGGATACGTTTCTGTAAATTCGAGAGAAAATACTTTTAAAGAATATTTTGACATCAAAACTCCGCGATTTTAATGATTTATTTATTACTTTGATGTACGTTACGAGTGGTACATAAAGACACGTACAATTTATGAAAATATTTTTAGTCATTTAGCATTAGCAACTACGAGGGCACTGAAATATGTACAAACATGCAGGTCAATCATATATCCCTCCTTTAGTGAATCACCACAGTCGGGTAAATAAATAATTTTATAAGAAAAAGTACTAAAAGTTCAATCTTTCTCTGCTTTCTGTTCTTTTATAGAAGTATCGAATAATGGCCCTGTTCAGTATTTAATTTTTATTACGTACCTACTACACGCAAACATAACAAATATAATATTATTACAATATAAAATAAAAGTATGAATAACAAATAGGCAGGTACTTACTTTTTCCGGCACTGGCAAACACTGACATCGATTCACTCACTCTTTTCTTTTCAAAATTCCGGAAACAAATGAGTAACGTTTGTCCTTGGCATTCGTATTTATATTGGTGAAGAGTCAAACAAGTTCATGCAAGATTGCAAGCAAAGCACAAGTCGTATTTCGTCCCTTTGCACGTCTGAACGAGTTGCGTTGCGGGCGGGCGGGCGGGCGGCGCTTTGCAAGTCTCGACGCCCGTTGTACTGAATATCGAATATGCAAGTTTTTACAAGTAACAGTCGCTGACCTTCTTAAAATACACTACTCAAAAAAATTAAGGGAGGTTTTAAAATAAGGAAATTAATGCTAAATAAACAGGCTCTCTGATCCATATGCCGGTCTAACTGAAAAAAATTTTTTCAAGCCCATGGACCAAAAAAAAGCAAAATATTTGCAATATTATTTTTTCGCGCTATCTGTTAGGATTGCATGAGAACCGTAGCTCCTAAAAATTTTTAGCCAAAAAATCTGAAAATTAGAATCTTAAAGCTTCAAAATGCTTTTTTTTTAAAGTCTCAATACGACCATTTTTCACCGAAATACAGCCTGTCAAAAATCACCGAAAAATTTGGAATTTTTTTTTGCTCCCTTAATTGTTTTGAGTAGTGTATTATCTGCCTACATTGATAGGTAAAGCCAAGCCAACATTTTTGTTCTTTACTATCGAAACCAGATAAATTTTCGTCGACCCCCACTTACAACTTGTGAACGTCGAGTCTCCCGTGGACTCTTGGGGGTCCACCTGAACCACTTTGGGAATCACTGATTTAGAGCGTGCACAGTATTGAAACAAAATAAGAGAAACCTTTATTAAGGATAACGATTTCTCTTTTTTAGGAACTTGTAAGAGAGGTTATTTGAACTTCGTTATTCTTATCGGTATTATGATAGGACTTGTTTCTTTTTCTACTTAGGTATACAAGCCACTAAGAAAATATCATCTTCATCATCAGCTTATACTGTCCACTGCTGGACGAAAGCCTCCCTCAAGTCTTTTCAAATCATCAGTCCACCGACTTGGTGATCTACCTCTACTCCAATGGGCTTCGGATCTTGCTCTCTATAATTCTCTTTGTCCATCGCCGGCTTAAACCTAGCAGTATGGCCCAGTTCCATTTAAGATGTAGGATGAATTTGACTGTGTCTTGTACCCCCGTTCTCTTCCTGATAATGTGATTTGGGATGTGATCTCTAAGAGTAACGCCTAACATTGACCGCTCCATCTTTCGTTGCATGACACATATTTTATTTATGTTTTTCGACACTCAGCAAGCGCTTCTAAAAGTCTCTGCTGATTTACAGAGTTAAAAGCTTTTTCGAAGTCGAGCTTCGAGCTTAATATATGCTATACATTTTTTAATGAAGATTTTATCTCTAAGCAGATGGCCGTTTGTTCCATATCCAGAGCGGAAACCTGCCTGTTCTTTTGAGAGGAAAAACTAGAATTTATTTGCTAGACGTTTGCTAAGTATTTTCGGAGGCTAATGGGTCGATAGTTTGTAAGGTCTGAAGGATCTCCTTTTTTATGCATGATGACAATAGTTGCATTATTGCGCTGGAGTTATTCCTTCCAGGAGGCATGTATTAAATAACATTTGAAGTGATTTGATAATTTGTTGTCTTCCTTGTTTAATTACCTCTTTATTTTTCATGTCCTTCAAGGCTGATGTGATTTCTTCTTCTGTGATGTCGGGGATATCCTCCGATCCCTGATTTAGGACTTCTGGTATGTTAATTTCTGTTCTTTTATCTTGTAATTGTTGATAAAATAATTCGATGATCTGTAAAATATCTCTTTTGTTTGTTATTACATTACCATGCTTGTCCTTAATCTTGCATATGTCTTTCCTTCCCATTGTGTTCTTCTTTCTCAAAACTTTTAAGCTTTTATTCTGTCCTGCAACGTTTTTAATTTCCTCTGCATTCTTTGTCTTTTCTAATTTCCACTGATATCTCTCTACTTATAGTTCCGTATTCATTTGTAGTCTTATCTACCATTTGTCTCCTTTGCTTCATTAGCTGTTTTACTCTTTGATTTAATTTCTATTCTTTTTATTATTCTGGACAGGTTTTGTCAATGGCATTTTCTATAATATTTTGTGTTCCAAAGAGCTTGCGATCTTTGTTCTAGAGGAATCCACATCCTCCGGGGTTGTCCATTTCTTATGGTTTCTTTTAAGGATCATGTTGCTCCTTTCCTGTTTAATGTTAATAAACACTTTTTGCTCTCACAATGCGATGGTCACTCCCAATTGAACATCTATTTAGGACGCTTACATCTTGGATAATGTCTTTCCTGTTACTGACTATGAAATGTACTGCATTTTTGTTTTACCATCTGGGCTAGACCATTTCTGTTTTTGTTCTTTTTGAAGGTGTTCATATAAATTATTTTGATGTAGAAAATCTATTAGTGTCCTCCCTCTTTCGTTTCGATCTCCTAGCCCATGATGATCTGTTGCAGTTTCCTCTTCGTCCAATATAGTAAAATTGAAATGATAATCTTTTATTGCAAATAATACTGACAACAATTAATTATTGTTCAGATTATGTTGCGAGTTTGCAATCTTTGTCACAATGGCATTAGAGTATGTATAGTGCTAAATTCAAATGAAATTTTATTTATAATACATTCGTATTACCTTGGAAATATTGAAAGAAATGATAGAAACCAGCTAGACATAGCTTTAATTTAGAAACTTGTATTGACCCATCTAATACTAATAACACTGGTCAACATGATTTTTTTCACAAAAAAACTGAATAGAGACCCAAGTTCAGTTTTTTATGCTGAATTCAAATATTTTATCAGATTTCTTCTATCGGGCATAGTTTTCTTGTGACAGTCATTTTTGTATAATATACTTCTCTATATTAGGATTTCATTGTTATAATTCTTGTAAATATAGAAGTGGGAATTTGTATTCAGAATAATTTGGCACCAGGCAGACTTATTCATGTTGAAACATGTTTTAACTCTGTCCAGGCCTAATGATGTTCAAACCTGTCCTATCTTGTACAAATATTGCACTTTTTAGCAAGCAGAGTGCCAGTATTGCAATTGTAGTGAGTCTGGTAACACGTGTACCTACTTATTTTTGTGCTGTTTATTGTTTTTATTTGTAAGTTTTTTTTATAAACGTTTCAACATACCACGAAGATGTAAATCAACCAAACAATTTCTGCTACGTGTGTGGTGAACTGACCTTCAAGTCTCAAAGGCGAAATTTTACACCGCTTGTACAAAAATGTTATGAGCTTTATTTTGGGTGTAAAGCTGGTGATTTTGATAAAGACTGGGCCCCAAATTTATGCTGTATATCATGTGTTAGGCGTCGCACTGGTTGGAAAAATGGTACTCATCATATGCCGTTTTTAGTCCCTATGATTTGGAGGGAATAGAAGGGCCATTTAACTGATTGTTATTTCTGCTCAACTATCATTAAAGGAATTACGTCCAACACAAAATATACAGTTAAGTGCCCCAATTTGGCATCTGCAATTAGACCTGTGCCACATAGTGAAGAGTATCCTGTACCAAAGTTTACAGATTTCATGACCTTAAGTGATAGCTCAGTCCATACTGAAGACGGAAAAAGCGAGAGAAGTGACCCTACATTTGAAGCAAGTAGTTCATCAGAACTTTTTTATCTCAAGAAGATCTTAATGATCTTAGACGGGATTTAAATTTATCTAAACAGTCAGCTGAGCTTTTAAGTTCCAGGTTCAAAGGTTGGAATCTACTCCAAAAAGATACAATGATATGCGTTTATCGTAGACGCCATAGTGATTTCAGTGACTACTTCTCTAAAGAAGGCCATGTAGTTTTTGTAATGATGTTTGTGCAGTAATGGAGACTCTTGGACATTAACACCAGCCACATGAGTGGCGATTGTTCGTAGACTCATTGAAAGTCAGTTTGAAGGCTGTACTACTCCATAATGGGAATGAATTACCATCAATACCTGTCGCGCATGTCGGTGATATGAAGGAGACATATGAAAATATGAAATTGACATCCCGAAGGCAAAATATGACCGAAAATCATCATATAAAACTTTTTAGGTTAGACAAAATTAGACGTGTATTTATTATTCAGTGTTTTGTAAGTACTAATTATTTTAAAACTTTAAACACCTGCCACAAAAACCCCGCCTGAAGGATAAAATCTGAGAACATATTTAAACTCAGCATGGAAAAGTTAAATATATTCTGTTAATTTAGCCCTTGTGAAAGAAAAAAAAAATTGTAGACCAGTGTAACCGGTGTGCTTAATCATAAAATGAATAAAGAAAAAGTTTATAGAAGATGAATACTAACTTAACCTTGCAATTCCTGCGCGTTAATACTGCACATGCTTGAGATAACGATAACGACAAGGGCATGTGAAAAATAGGCGTTGCAGAATCTATGTTTATTATTTATCGGTTTATTCATAAATTATGAGTTGTACTGCTCAGCTTCATAACTTTAATTGGCTTACTGGTACATTTTAAACCCCTTAATTGCCAAGTTAACCAGTTTTGGGATTAAACCTTTTTAATAAATCAGGTTGAAAAGTATAAAATAAATAAAAATAATAAAATCAATTTAGTTACTTTAATTTTTTAATATAACTACATATAAAAAATTGGTAAAAAAGGGAAATTTCAACCTGCAGGATGATAAACGCTCTAGAAAACGAAAAGGCGTGAAAGGCTAAAAGCTGGAGTAAATTCTGAACTATGCCAAGCTCAGCTAGAATGTGCAAATGCACTCAGAGTGACTAAGCAAGCTATTTTTTATCGTTTACAGAAGTTAACACATGGGCTGAAAAGTCCCGTGCCTAACAAAGAAAACACGGTTTTTTTTGGTTCAAAATTAGCTTTATTCATCAACGTAATCTCCATCAAGAGCAACACAATCATTCCAGCGCCGCTCTAACATTTCAATACCACTTTTGTAGAACGATTTATCTTTTGCCTCAAAATAGGCCTCAGTTTCAGCGATAACCTCTTCATTCGTGCGAAATTTCTTACCGGCGAGCATTTTTTTCAGGTCTGCGAACAGCCAGTAGTCGCTGGGAGCCAAATCTGGCGAATACGGTGGATGTGGGAGCAATTCGAAGTTCAATTCATGTAGTTTTGCCATTGTTTTGATTGACTTGTGACACGGTGCGTTGTCTTGATGAAACAAAATTTTTTTCTTTGCCATATGCGGTCGTTTCTTTGCAATTTCGGCCTTCGAACGCTCCAATAACGCTATATAATATTCACTGTTGATGGTATTTCCTTTCTCAAGATAGTCGATGAATATTACACCACGCACATCCCAAAATACCGAGGCCATAACCTTTCCAGCCGATTGTTGTGCTTTCGGGCGCTTTGGACGAGGTTCACCAGTTGCTGTCCACTCAGATGACGATCGTTTTGATTCCGGAGTGAAGTGATGGATCCATGTTTCATCCATTGTCACATATCGACGCAAAAATTCCGGTTTGTTACGTTTAAACATGGCCAAACACTGCTCAGAATCATCAACACGTTCTTGTTTTTGATCAACAGTGAGCAAACGCGGCACCCCACTTTGAACAGAGCTTTCTCATAGTCAAATGCTCATGCAATATAAAGCCAACACGTTCTTTTGATATCTTTACGATGTCAGCTAACTCACGCAACTTCACTTTTCGATCATTCAAAACGATTTTATGGATTTTTTTTGATGTTTTCTGGTGTTACCGCCTCATTTGGACGTCCACTGCGTTCTGCATCATCGGTGTCTCTACGACCACGTTTGAAGTCAGCAAACCAACGTTTTATTGTTGTTTCTGATGGAGCGGAGTCCCCATAACACTTTTCAAGCCATTGCTTCGCTTGAACGGTATTTTTTCCCATCAAGAAGCAGTGTAAAATTAAAACACGAAATTGTTTTTGATCCATTGTTTTGAAAATAACAAAAGTAGCGTCACTCTTAGCACAATAACTCACAAACTAATGAATAGAATATCATGAAATTTTAACAGCTGTCTTTTGAAGGTTAGTATTAACTGAAAAAAAGGTGACTGCAATAAAACTAGCGCCATCTATGTGTTAGGCCCGGGACTTTTCAGCCCATGTGTTAGAAAGGGTTCTCATGGATTCCAAATGGTTTTCTCATGACCGAAAACCAAAGCTAAAGCTACGATATAGTTTTTTCTTGCTCTCTAGGCACAAAATTATTACTTATGATGAAAAGTGGATATTGTACGATAAGAGTGTGTTCAACTCTGAGGTGCTACGACCTGACCAGACCGTTAGTTCTGAACAGTATTGTGCACTTGAAGAAAAAATACCATTAACTGATCGTAGAAAAACGATAATACTTCTGTAGGATAGCTTGCAGTCCCATACAGCAAAAAAGACCCTGGGTACCACCTCAGCTTTGGACTCGGAAATTTTCCCCCATGCGGTACATTCTCCAAGGACGACTCCCCTTTGGATTAGCACCTATTTCGATTTCTACAATACCACCTGGCCAATTCTCAGTTCAGGTCAGTTGAACAGATCTTGAAAGACCAGCAGGCAATTGGTTCAGACACGACTAAAATTTGTAAAAAGCGAAAGAGGTTACTTTCAAGATTAAGTTTGTATTGGTTTTAGTGGCCGAGTATTGCCTCTAATATGTGGTTGTCGTAATGAAGTAAAAATACTGCCCCAGCTTCAAGAACCTCCTGCATAGTTTGTGTAAAAAGTATTTTGATTTATTAACACGTTTATTTGTTCCAGGTGGTCACAGTACATTCTTTGCGTTGCTCAATACCTTCGTTCACATCGTTATGTATTTCTATTATATGGTTTCTGCAATGGGCCCCCAATATCAGAAATACATCTGGTGGAAAAAATACCTTACCGCTTTCCAAATGGCTCAGTTTGTCGCCATTTTTGGTCACCAATTTCAGCTGCTCTTCATAGAATGTGATTATCCCAAATCATTTATGATATGGATCGGCATTCACGGTTTGATGTTCCTGTTCCTGTTCTCTGATTTTTATAAAGTTAATTATTCGAATGACAAAAAATTGAAGAAGTCAACTCATAACGGGGCCTGTATGGTAAGTTGTGTTTTAGTTTTTAGTCTGTTAAAGTTTAGTAATGACCACTTATTGACACCACACCAAGGTTTTTAATCATTTTTTTACCAATTTTCAGGTGAAAACCTAAAATTTAAAAGCATATCCGTCCTCCGTCGGGGGTTGTTTAAGACCACAGAACGACAGAGGAATTGTTACTAACAATTACTTTATTGAAATACTTCTTTCTTCTACCTGGTATCTCGGAAAATAATATTGCCTTTTAATATATAACTACTATATATAGTTCTGATATGTCTAATCTGTCACACATAAATAAAATTGCTGGTTTCACTGTTGTAGACCATTTCAACTATTTGGGATCCCTCATAACGAACAATAGTGGCTGTGAAATGGAAGTAAGGAGACGTTTGGCTATGGCTAGAAACTCAACGATCAAACTCATTAAAGTCTGGAAAGATCCATCAGTCACAAAAAACACATTGTTAAGCCTTATATTCCCCATAGCAACTTACACATCGGAAACATGGACCATTAAACAAGCTGACAAAAGACAAATCGATACGTTTGAGATGTGGGCATATCGAAGAATCCTCAGAGTAACATATACCGAACACCGTACTGACGTATCTATTCTTGAATTGAGAGAATTAGTATAAATAGACAGCATCTGAAATATTTTGGTCACCTTATGGGGAAAGTGGATACCATGGAAAAGCTTTTAGTAACGGGGAAGGTAGAAGATCAAGGGGACGGTCTCGAACAAGATCGTCCGACTAAGTAAAATCTCTTCTTGGTATGGGTGTGCACGAGTCAAGTTAAGTTGCGAAGGATCGAGATGCCTATAGAATGACTATCGAGGCAGCAACTGTATAGTATCACCGAAACTCCTATTAGGGCGAAAGGATTGAGAGAGATATATAATATTCAAATTGGTAACTTATGTCGAGGGTTTCGCAACGCATTGGCGCATTATCGAAATTGCAACTATACAGAACGAAAAAGTAAATTCCTAACAGCGATATTAATTTTCAGTTAGAACAGATGTAAGTAAGTCGAATACTATTAAAATACACAGCATTTTTGAAATAAATGGAACCAGAAAACAGCTTATTTCATGAGATTATAAAACGTAACCTGCTAGAGGTTGGAACAACCTTGACGTCACAATAGAGAATGATTGATGAAGTCGCCAATCTGCTGAAATGGATTTCGTGAACCTTTCTGGTTCACAACAGGTATTCGTTCACTTACCTGTGACGTTAATACCGCCTTTTTGAGCATACCAAAAAGCTCAATTATTCACCAAACTGAGCAAGCTTTAAACTCGATTTTTTGTACATTTATTGACTTATTGCAGCTTTGCTCAATTGAATTATGTCAAATTATAATTATTTACCGAAGATTCGCCTATGATCGCATTAAGTATCTCTAGGAATCTATACTACTTGTATTTAGGATTAGTATGTACTCAGTGTTTTGTCAAACGAAGCCTCCTATCCTATGTCTATTAAAAAAGTATTTTATAGTAATAAGTATATGCGACCTCACCGCAGATCACCAGCAGAAATCGGGGAATAAATTATATTAAGACACAATCAAGAGCTGGTAACTTTTCATTTTAAGCTAATAACTTTTTTGGTTCGACCTCTTTGCTTCTCTTTTTTTAAATTCGCTTAGTAATATACCAGGCGTACAAGTATGAAATGCGGATTTCAGACAACAGATGGTGCACCAATGCAGTTTGTGCTATAAAGATTTGACACTGCGCCATTTTGTTGTGTCATCAACAACTGTCAGACGCGCACGAATGATAAATTGGAAGAGTGTGTGCATAGTGTTGTGTTCAATATATTGAAATTTATACCGAACAAAGAGCATTCGCGGACAGCATTAATTTTTTGTTTTCATTTGAAGAAAACTGCTGTTTAATCGTACCGATTACTTCGAGAAGCTTATGGTGAACATGCTCCATCACAAGATACGTATGAACGGTGGTTTCGGCGGTGACTTCGATGTTGCAGACAAGGAACGTGGAAAAACCCCAAAAAAAATACGAAGATGTGGAATTGCAAGCATTGTTGGACGAAGATGATACGCAAACACAAAAACAACTCACCGAGCAATTGGGCGTTAGTCAACAAGCTGTTTCCAATCGGCTACGAGAGATGGGAAAGATTCAGAAGCCGGTTGATGGGTACCACATGAGTTGAACGACAGGTAAATGGAAAAGCGCAAAAAACGTATGACATTTTGCTCGCTCGGTACAAACGGAAGTCGTTTTTGCATCGTATAGTTAGAGGGGATGAAAAGTGGATTTATTTTGAGAATCCCAAGCGCAGAAAATCATGGGTAGACCCAGGCGCACCATCCACATCGACCGCAAGACCGAATCGCTTTGGCAGAAAGACAATGCTCTGTGTTTGGTGGGACCGGAGGGGCGTGGTCTATTATGAGCTGTTAAAACCTGGGGAAACGGTTAATACTAAACGTTACCAACAACAATTGACTGATTTGAACCGTCCCGCTGCTTGAAAAAAGGTTAGAATACCGAAAGAGGCAACACAAAGTCATTTTTCTTCATGACAATGCTCCATCACATATGCAAAACCAGTTCACGACACGTTGGAAGCACTCAGTTGGAAATTTCTACCCCATGCAGCTTACTCACCAGACTTGGTTCCTTTCGATTACCACTTGTTTGCATCGATGGGTCACGCACTTGCTGAGCAGCGCTTTGGTTCGTACGAAGATGTGAAAAAATGGCTCGATGAATAGTTCGCAGCAAAAGGGAAAGATTTTTACTGGCGTGGTATTCACAAATTGCCCGAAAGATGGGAAAAATGTATAACAAGCGGTGGAGAATACTTTGAATAAAGCACTTTTTATTATTCTTCCGAATTTAACATGTTTTTTTAGAAAAAAAATCCGCATGTTATACTTGTACACCTGGTATAGTAAACAGTAATTTATTTGCATTTACGCGTGTATCAATTTTGCCAAAAATAAAAACAATAATTAGATACTTACCCAAATCACTACATTAACTTAAAGTGAACTCCACATTCCGACGATTCGTATTTACGTACATATGTGTAAATTTTGCCAAAAGACAATAATTGGTTTCTTCCTTAAATCAGTCCAATGATCCTCACGAAGATATTTTAACCAATTTATATATATGTTTAGGATTATATTTCAACATATTTTTTTTATTATTGTTCACCTCCCCGCCTGAGTAGGGATTTTACCCTTTTTCATATCCTAAGAATATCAGCGGGGTACCATAATACCCGTCAACGTTGTTCCAGTGCCGAAACATACATTTTTGTATTTCACAGCACCTTTTAGACAGGGCGGTAATGCTGCCACGGACGTTATTGCCTTTTTGCCAACAACTATTACCTGTGTACGTAACCAGGCCAAATATACTTGAATAAATTAATAAATAAAGTATACCAACCTTCCGGGATTGGACCTGAGACCTTCTGCACCGCAAACAAGTTACTACACCACGGAGCCGCCAGTCAGAAAAGTTGTGTTTTATTTCAGCTTAATCAAGAAAGTACGTCTTAAATTAAGAATCTGAATTAAAACAACAAATTATTTCAACTATAATGCAAAACTCAAACTTGTAAATTGTATTCTTCTTCTTAAAGTGCCATATCTGATGCGGACATAGGCAACCCTCTCGCCTTTGCCTGTGGTGGGTGCCTTTTAAGTGTTTCCACAGACAAATGGGCCCTACCTACCTAGACACCAAAAAGGCTTCGGGCGCTGACGGAATACCTGCCATAGATCTCAAAAACTGTGCAAGGGAACTAACAACAGTTTTCTGTAGACTTTTCAACCTATCCTACAAAAAGGGAATATTTCCGTCCTGCTGGAAATGTGCCACGGTTCAGCCGATACCTAAAAAAGGCAAGACCTTGTCAAATAACTACCGACTTGTCGCGCTGCTTTCAATAATATCGAAAGTCATGGAAAAGGTTATCAATCAGCATCTTCAAAAATATCTTGAACGATTCAATATTATTAGCGATCACCAATATGGCTTTCGTAAACATAGATCAACAGAAGATCTTCTGACTTATGTAACACATGTTTGGAGCAACGCAATTGGACACTTTGGAGAATCTCGAGACATATCCAAGGCATTCGACCATGTTTGGCACGATGGACTGTTGGCTAAGCTACGCTCTTGTGGTATATCTGAAAAGTTCTGTTCGTTTCCTCAGAGAGCGTTCTTTACGAGTGGCGGTCGACGGATTTCTTTCTAACAATCTTCTTCACAATCAATGCCGGTGTCCCCCAAGGCTCCATACTATCTCCGACTCTCCTCATTTACATAAACGATCTGCTGGAAAAGACCAGGAATCCAATCTACAGCTTTGTAGACGACAGTACGCTAGTCTCTTCATTCACTTTGAACGCTCGGACATCGGCTGCTCAGGCGAATATCCGCAGACAGCAGGAGGTCGTTCAACTTAACAAAGACCTGGAAGAAATTCTATCTTGGGGTGACAGTAACCAAGTGGAATTTAACGCTACAAAAACCCAGGCGGCAGTTTTTTCTAAAAAAGTTAACGTTGCTGAACCCGACATAGTTATGTCGGGGCACTCCATTCCCCTAGCATCGTCGCTCAATTTGTTGGGCGTTAGTTTGGGAGCAAATATGTCCTGGCATGAACATGTTGCAGGCATAGCAAGGAGATCTTCTCAAAAGTTGGGAATATTAATTCGAACCAGAAAGCTTTACACTCCACAACAACTGTTAATTCTTTACAAAGCTCAAATTCGACCAACTATGGAATACTGCTCCCATATTTGGGGCTCCGCTCCCAGACATACACTGCATTTGCTGGATTCTGTTCAGAGAAGAGCTGTTCGTCTGATCGGAGACCCGGAACTGACCGGCGGCCTTGATTCACTGGAACATCGAAGAACGGTTGGCGACTTGAGTCTGTTCTACAAGTATTTTCATGGAAAGTGTTCGAAGGACGTAGCCCGCTTAATTATACACACGTGTGTACTCGGTGGGAAATACACGTCGCGCTGGTGCTTCACATCCATATGAGGTTCAGCTTGTTACTCCGCGTACAACGATTTTCAAGCAGTCTTTTATATGCAGAACATCATCCCTTTGGAATAATTTGCCCAGCGCTGTATTTCCCACCGAGTACAATTTACAGCGATTCAATAACAACGTGAATCGCTTTTTCCGCACACATGCCGCTCCTGGAGCGCTTTAGGGACTTCTCTGCAGCACGTGTGCTAGACCCATAAAAAAAAAAACAGTTTAATGCCGATCCCGAACGGCCAAAGTTAGAAGGCTTTACTAGGCATCATACTACAGGTGGTTTGCCATTGCCTTCCCGAGAGAGGCGACCGTCACGTTGTATTTTTTTAAAAATGTATTACTTTTTTTCCAAGCCGAGATTCGACCTCGGTTCTCCGGTGGAGAAGGCAAACACCTTAACCACGACGCTACAGCCGCCTCCTAATTTCAATGAGAGCTTTAAATTATCCTGATATAATTTATCCTAAGCATCAGTTATAACAACAAATCACAAAACTACGAATTCCATATAACTGCATATAATTTTCAGGAGGGTATATTACACCTACTTTTATCCATTATAAAATATTGATAAAGTAACTACAACTTTGAGTGTACAGGAAACGGTACAGAAACATTACAGTTACTATAATCTCAAAAGAAAATTCTGATGTGACAAACCCTGTACCTCCCACACGCAGAGGCTGTCACGTAGTTTGACCATTTGGTGATGATCACGCCTCACGTCCGTTCAATCAGTAATCATCTCTAAATTCATGTGTCGGCAGTCTGAGAGAACTAACGATAGCCCCTCTCTCCATGTTCATTATAAGATATATGTAGTGGAAATAGAGCAAGATGGTATTTGTTCTAGGTAGGTTCAGGTTGGTCAGATTGTCGGGTGTTATTATTATTTTGAAATCTTACCATTAGGATTTATATGGCAAGTCAAAAAATGAAATTGATTTTACACTGTCTAATTGTAGAAATATATGTAGAAATGTGTTTGTCTTAAATTAGTTTTGTATCGGCAGCCACCTCAGGTTGGTAAGAGCAAAAATAAGTATGAAGACCAAAACCGAAAGAAACCAACTCTTCAAAAAGCAGCGCCACCCAACCAGAGAAATTTCTGCAACAAAAAGAAGAGGAATATCAAAATAAACTTAAACGCAGACAATGGACACATATACATAAATGGATATAGACGAAATCACAACCTCAATATCAACATCGACCAAGAAAATATGCTTAAGAGAGAGAGAGAAATGTACAGAACCATGGGATAAGAAGGGCATCAACATCGACGGCACTAGACTGAGTCACCTTAGGTGACATAGTAGTCATAGCTAATAACACCAGTGGGCTACAGGAAATGTTAAACTAGCTGAATGTGGTCTCTGCAAGGGTAGGTCTTTAAATGAATTTGAAAAAAACTAAATTAATGAGCCCTGAAGATACCAACATACAGATAAGAAATAACTTCATAAAACGCGTCGATGAGTATATCTACACTATTAAGATCGGAAAGGAGAACCAGCATGCAGAAATTTTCGGGCGGATAAGGCTGGTACGGGCAGTTTTTGAGAAACTAAGACATAACTTAACAAAGTACTACAATACCCATAAACCTAAAAACCAAAGTGTAACAATATGTCGCACTAAAGTATTTGTTAAAATACGTAACTTCACACAGAACTATGGAGAGAAGCACGCTTGGTACCCCCCTTAGGGATAGAATTCATAACGAGCAGATAAGGATATAAACAAAATTTACTGTCATAACTCTGGAGACTGTAAAGATGAAGTGGCGATGAGCGGGTCATGTGTATAGGTCATTCGGAGCAGGGAAGCCTGGAAGAGATTTACTTCCATGAGTGGAAAAACTTGGGTTGAAAAGAAAAAGATGTGAGTATGAGATATAGGAAACAAAATAATATAGTAAAAGAATATTATTTATGGTTGTGAATATATTTATTATTATTATTCTTATATTTATATGTGCAAAAGTTTCCGGCCACATAATATACATTGACGCAGTAGGACGTTCAAAGACGTATTTACTAATAATAGCGCATTGAATGTTCACATTTCGTTCATAAAAGGTCGTGGGAGCATAAACATGGCTCGGTATATGCAAATCTAAATTCGTGAGAGAGTAATAAAATTTTCAAAAGAAGGAAAGTCTTCTCGTGAAATTGCTTCATTATTTTCGATAGGTTATTGTAAAATACCGTTGTGGATATGGTTTAAAAGATCGTCCGCGTAGTAGAAGACCAAGTCTAAAAAAAAGTAGATCGTATCATTAAACGCAAATCAACTGCGGATGTCAAGAAAACTGCTGCCTAAATTGCACGCGAGCTAAAGGATGAAAACCTAAAAAGCTAATGTTAGTCGTAGTACTGTGACACGAAGACTACATGATGTGGGACTTTTTGGCCGTATAAGTATTAAAAAACCATTAATCAGTAAAAATAATAAGAAGGCCCGATTACAATTTGCCAAAGATCACCTAAATTGGACAATCAAAGATTGGAAAAAAGTAGCTTTCTCAGACGAATCTAAATTTATTCTTTTTGGAAGCGATGGTAGACAACATGTACGACGTCCTGTTAGTATGAGAACTGATGTTCGGTACCAAATTCCTACTGTAAAACACGGTGGAGGAAGTGTGATGGTTTGAGGAATTTTCTCTGCACAAGGAGTCAGTCCATTGATCGAGATCAACGGAAATATGAACGCTGATATTTACAAGGACATTTTAGAAAACAATTTGTTATCATATGCTGAAGAAACATTGCCGCAGAATTGGATATTTCAGCAGGATAATGACCCCAAACATACATCCAATGTTGTTAAAACAGTGGTTTTGTGCTTCAAATGTGAGAGTTTTAAGCTGGCCATCTCAATCATCGGACTTGAACCCAATATAACACTTATGGGAAACGCTAGATCGTCAAGTTCGAAAGCTTACATATTCAAATAAAACCGCATTAGTCAAATCATTGAAGGAAGAATGGGATAAAATTTCACCTGCTTGTATTAATCGATTAATTGAGTCAATGCGACATCGTTGTGCGGCTGTTATCGCTGCAAAGGGTCTGGCTACAAAATATTAACATAAAAATATAATTTAAACCTATTATAGAGCATATGGACTAATAATTTTTCTCGTAGTACAAAGTGGCCGGAAACTTTTGCACATATAAATATAAGAATAATAATAATAAATATATTCACAAACATAAATAATATTCTTTTAATATATTATTTTGTTTCCTATATCTCATACTCACATCTCATAATGATTAAAAATCATTAGTCTTTTTTTTAATAAATTAGAGTACGAAATGTCACTGGCCGAGAACTTTTGCACGCCACTGTACTGTACTTAAAAGTTGATACCTCGTCGTTAGGATAATGTTATCTAAAGACTGCTTTTTCAATTCGTTTTTTATTCTATTGCTTAATCTGCTACTATTTTCCGGACCAGAAATAATTATTGTTATTATGTTCTGATGTTAATTTTTTATTGTATTTTTGACAATGGTATTCACGTCAGATTTTTATATATTATGGAAAGATTCGTATAATAAACTATTTTTTTACATAATGAAAACCAAAAAAATAGAACATTTGAATTTTAAATTGTGTTCTAAACTTTTTTTTTGGGGTTATTCACTTTTTGTGTGACAATTGTATTATGTTAAAGTATGATAATTCATGCAGAAATTTCCATAACGGAATAAAATAATATATTAAGGGTGGTCTTAAAGTCAGTAACGTAGTTTATTGCGAAAATTTTTAGAAAAAAACAAATTAATGGGTATAAATACCTTATTTGTTTTTTAAAGTATTCGGTTTTTTAAGATCCCTAAAACCTTGTAGGCGGTCAAACCAATCCTGGAAACGTTTTTTTCCACTCAGAAGTAACGATCTCAGAAACGTGTGTAAACGTGTCAACACGCGTTTTATTTTTCACAAATGGGAAGACAAATAAATCCCAAGGTGATAAATCAGGACTATACTAGCAATGAAACATTAATGCCACGTTTTTCGCCTGTAAATATCGTATTATTTGACCGGCGGTGTGAGATCTCGCATTGTTATGAGGAAAGATACGACTTTTTGGTGTGTTCATCCTAATTCATCGATGACTTTAGAATTATTGTATGAAAATCAACACTAATAGTTCTTCGATCCTTTAAAGTGGCGATAGCCACATTGCCAGCGATGATTCTTTTTGAAACGCTTTGAGAACGAAGAGCTTTTGTTAGTTTAGGCTCCTCTCGGAACATCCTAATAGCTAATTAACGTATAGTTTGGGGCTAGTAGGGATGAATCCAAGTTTCATCACCACGAGGAAATTATTTTTTTTACAACACTAACATTTTAAAGCAATACATAAATAAAACTGGGTGGCTTCTTTTTGATATTCACAACTTTCAGATATGCCATCTAGAACTACTTTCTATAAACTTTCGCAGAATCTCACGTGCAGAGATGCGAGCTTAGTGGGAGTACATCAAATTTATTAAAATCTAAAACGTTGGTGCTTCTTCTTGTTTCTCTAACTTAGGCTTATCGCCTATTCAATCTCAGCCACCTGCTCGCCACACTCAGGTCATTACACCACTTCTTTCGGGGGCAGCCCACACTCCTATGTCCTAGTGATGACACGAGCAATTCTCACTATTCTTCCGTCTTCCATCCTACCAATGTGTTCATTCCACTCTCTTCTCCGTTTCATCACCCAATCGTTGATATCCTCTATCCCACACTTTATATCTTCACTTCTCTCCCCATCTAAAAGTGTCTTTCTAGCTATTATACGAAGTACTTTCATTTCTGTTAATTTGTGTAGTCTCCTGTTTTTGATGTTTCTGGCCTGGTTTCCGTAGTACAGGGGTCGGCAACCTATGGCACGCGTGCCATCTCTGGCACGCCAAGCAATTTTGAATGGCACGCGTTCCTATTCAAAGTTTACACATTAATTCTGTAATCTGTGACATGTTTCGAAATTAAGTAAATAATCGAAGACAGTATTACTTTAAGGATACAAACAAAAACGATATATTATATAGGTCACTAGGTATTATTACCAAAAACTACAAAATATATATTTTGTAATTTATAATTTTACTGAATGCATTGGTTTGGCTTTAATTTTGGCAAGTATTAAAGACGGCAAGCCTCAAAATATAAGCCTAGGTAAAAACACAAATAAACGTCCTCAATTCAGATCAAAAGGCGGTTTTTGTTTGACTTGACTTCAATCGTTCCGACGCGCGCCGCAACTCTTTTTATATTGCCGAACTTTAGTTTTTGTTAGATTTAACTTCTAGGCGGCCCTTTGATTGCAATGGGCGCGTTGTAGATAATAATTTTTGTTCTAAGAAATTTAATAAACGTAATTATTGGAATTTTCTGGAAACATTATTTTATATATAGCAAGCGGCTACACGTTTGGATCATTTAGTATAGAAGTAACATCCGTTTCAGTCAATAGTCGTCGAAAAGTTTAAAAATTAAAATTACGTTGCGTTATGGCCGCGAAGAAACAGAAGGTAGACGTTCGATCATTTCAAACTTCATGGACAACAGATTACGGTTTTGTACAGCAAAACGATCGGACCATTTATGTCCTATGTCGGTAAAGCGTAGTTTTCCGGACATCTAGTGTTCAACGACATTTCTAGATAAAACATGAATCGTCATTTAAACATAACGGTGATAAGGGGAGGCAATACAAAGAGCAAGAAAACAATACGAGAAACAGTCAACATTCTTTAGCAAAGTTTTCCAAGGAAAAAATCAGGTAACTGAATGCAGTTTCAAAATTGCACAATTGTTGGCACAAAAGGGTAGGCCGTTCACTGACGGAGAATTTATGAAGCAAACGTTTTTGAGTACTGGCGAGATTTTATTCGACGACTTGCCCAATAAGGATACAATATTGGCCAGGATTAGGGATATACCGGCATCATCGTGGACCATCGAGAGACGAATTACCGAAATGACACAAAATGTCCAAAAACAGCAAGGAGACGCTATCAAACGGAGTTTTGTATTTAGTGTAGCATTGGATGAAAGTGTCGATATTAATGACATTGCCCGTCTGGCAATCGTTTGCGCGATACTTCGATGATGGCAGTGTGTATGAAGAGCTGATTTGTCTGCTCCCATTGCAGGGAACTACAAGAGGCGAGAATATATTTTCAGAATTTGTCAAACATTTTGAAAAGCGGAACATTGATTTAAATAAAGAATTTTGGGTAATGACAGATGGCGCTCCTGCTATGATTGGAAGACACAAAAGGATTTGTTTCCCTTCTTATTGAACGCATGGGTCGATCAGTTTTGAATTTTCATTGCATAATTCACCAAGAGAGTTTGTGCGCTAAAATCTCCACTGGAAATTTAAAATCCGTGATGGATAGGGTGGTTAAAATAGTTAACTACATTGTCGGTCGTTCTTCACTTCACACAATTTAAGGCGTTTCTGCAGGAATTAGAAAGTGGATATTCAGATATACCATTGCACAATAATGTGCGCTGGCTCAGTCGTGGTAACGTGCTCTCTAGATTTGTGCAATGTCTGGGCGAAATTAAATCATTCTTGTTGGAAAAAAATCAAGTGGATGCTTATCCTGAACTAGAAGATAAGAACTGGATCTGTATGTTAATGTTTCTTACTGATATTACAAACCGTCTCGGTGAACTCAACTTAAGGTTCAGGCAAAAACAGTTCTGGATTTCTACGAATCCTAGAAATCATTCAAATTAAAAATAGATTTATTTATCAGCGATATTACTACAAACACATATAAATTTTTTCCAAATTTAAAAACTTATATATTCAGTGTCGACGATGGTGCACTAATAGACGAAATTCTTAAATATATGACTAATTTAAAAGAGGAGTTTATCGAGAGGGGTCAGGATTTTGATAAACATGGTCCAATGTTCGCTTTTTTAATCAAACCAGATTTATTGGATTTTTCCAGCAGTTGCTTTGACATATCTCTTTTCTCATGGATGGACATTAATGATTTTGATCTTCAATACATTGAATTTAAAAGCTCCGAGTTATGGAACACGAAATTTGTAGAATTAAGAAGGGTATTAGAAGGTGACTGCCAGAACCATTCAAACGAGATACTCAGTTGTTGGATGAGTTTACCAGAGATATTTGTTTGTCTTAAGAAAGTAGCGTTTGCCTTGCTTACAGCTTTCGGATCATTCTATATCTGTGAACAACTTTTTTCCCATATGAGAGTAATTTTAAACCCGTACCGAAGCAGGCTGACAACAGACAACTCGGAAGCATGTGTGACACTGAAAATAACCAGACATGAACCGGATATAAGAAAACTCTCTAAAGAACTTCAAGCACAGTGTTCACACTAGGTCCTAGGACCAGTATAATAAAATTATTTGTTAAATGTTAAAATTTTTTTGTAATTAAACCTTCTAAAAGCAATATTTTTAAGTTAATTTAAGTTAATTTTTGTTAATTTTAGTTGTAGTAAGTACCTATGTCGGCACGCAAAATGTTGTATGGATGAAAACTGGCACCCCTTAGTTAAAAGGTTGCCGACCCCCGCCGTAGTATATAGTATATCATAACAGGTCTTATAGCTGTTTTCTAAATTCTGGATTTGGCTTCGATTCCTATGTTTTTGTTACACCATATTGTGTTGTTTAGGCACCCTGCTATGTTTGCGGCTCTCGTCGTTTATTCTCTTACCTCCGCTTCAACAGCAGATATTTCTATGCCTAGGTATTTAAACTTCATTTGCTGTTTAGTAACTTCTCTGTCCACCTCAAGTTTACATCTTAAGGGTGTCTTTGACGTTGTTATACATTTTGTCTTGGAAGCAAATATTACTATAGTAAAGTATTTAGCTGTGCAATTAAATTGGTGTAGGAAGTCGCTGTAGATCGTTTTCATTTTCCGCAAATAGTACCGCGTCATTGGCATAACATAAAATGTTAATCTCATTGTCTCCCATTTTATAAACCTCTCATGGTCCGCACTTTTCTTATTATTTTGTCCATGATGATGTTAAAGAGAAGGCTGCAAAAGTAAGAAATTAAATTCGTTTGTCATACATACTAATATCAGTTGTCTATTTGTGCTTACGACAGAAAAAGGAAAGTAAATAAACATTGTATACTTTTTAGTGTTCCGTATCAAAATTGAAAATACACACTTGTGGAATCACTTCGGTGTCTATTTGTCGCAGCCCATTTTCTCAAATTATGTGACTAGAAAGTTGGAATTTGTCACACATATAGGAACTGATGGCCCAACCACAGCCGTGTAGTTTTGAAAGTTAAATTTTGACTTAATTTTGGAGGTGCAATAGAAAGTGAAAAAAATTGAAGGTCATCGAGCGGGGTGTTAAATGAAAGCTTGTGAAAACACGAGTTCCAAAATGTATATGATACTCGCGTAAACTGGAATATTCTCCATAAGGTGTAAATTGAATGAGAATTATCGCAAGTGCCTTACCTTTGCAAATTTATTTAGTATATAAAAACAAAGATCAAAAAAATTTTAAAAGCAATCACGGTACGGAATCCTAACTGCGCAAGTCCGACTTGTACTTGGCGGTTTTTTTTTTTATAACGTTAAATAAATCATATTAATCTTAAGCTAGGCTTTACATTTACTACTGTTCTAAAATTAAATGCACTATTTTTTTTAATACACGCTTTATTTATATTTATTAGAGTATTTTAGGTACAATTCTTCTGGATTTCTCCTGTGTCGATTGACAAAGGGATGTTGGCATTTCGCCCGTCATCCTGCCGGCTTCTTCAGAGCTTGTTTCAAGAACTTCTTCGGAAACTAGCTCGAAATGAAGGAATGGACGAAGGAAAAAGTTTGATGCTAGATTCCAAAGAAGTCAGTTCTTGAAACCAGCTCTAAAGAAACCGGCAGGTTAATCGGCGGCGAAAATCCAGAAGAATTTTACCTATATGCTCCATAACCTGTGGAAATTTCCTATCAAAATTATTAAAGTAGTTGTTCTTCGTCTGTCTGCTGGATATACAGAAAGTACTAAACCTGGTAAAAAAGTACCAACTTAAAATAATCATGTGTATTGCTAAAAATTGAACCTAAGTTGTAACAGATTCTTTGGTTGAGAAAGTCAAGTTGCACGCTTTTAAACCTAAATTATTTGAAACCGCTGGTTGTATAACAATAAAAAAAGTTACGTATTTTTCCACCGAAATGCTTATTAATATAAAGTGTTTAACACAAACTGTAGGTCCTAATAGCCATTGACAGATCGTCAAAGCTTGCATTTGTTGTAAAGTTTCAGTTCAGTTTCTTCTTAGTAACAGATACACGTAATAAAATAGGTTAACTTCTTCTTTTAGCAGCCCTTCACAGTCGATTCCTGGACATAGGCCTCTCCCAACTCCTTCCATAGTTCCTTGTTCTGAGCTAGTTGGTGCCAGTTTTGTCCAAGCTTCTGTTTAATGTTGTTTAGTAAACGTTTTGTTGGTTTGCCAACTTTCCGTTTATGCAGGCGGGGTCTCCAGTGTAAAAAGTGTCTTGTCCATCGAGCGCTGTCTTGACGCCCAATATATCCTACCCAGATCCATTTTAATTCGGCTATACGAGTGATTTCGTTTTCGACTTTTGATCGTTGTCTTCTCTCTGTGTTTGTGATGTGATCTCTGAGAGTTATTCCCAACATCATCCCCGTTCAATGGCGCTTTGTGTTAATCTAAGTTTATGTGCTGATTGGTTGGTTAAAGTTGTGGTTTCCATTCCATACGTCATAACCGAAAGTATACAGGTATTAATCAGTTTCCTCTTTAAATTGACTGGAATACTGCTGTTTTTAATTATTTGTTTCAATTTTCTCATTGCTGCGTCGGATACGTCTGTTGATCTCGGCGGTTTGATCTTCTCTACCTAGTTTGATGGTATGCCCTAAGTAAACATATCCTCTACTTTTTCTACAGCCTGATCACCCATATGCACTTCTTTGTCATCTGATGTCATGATTTTAGTTTTTCCCAGGTTTGTGGACAGACCAATTTTTGCTGATTCCCTTTGAAATTCTTGAAGCATAACTTCCAGCTCATTTCGCAAAACGAAGATGTCTATCGTCAATTCTTATAACTTTCTCGTCCTAGTTCAGGTTTTTGAATACGTCTTCAAATGAGTAAATAGTTTAGGAGATATATTATCTCCCTGTCACCTCTTTTCACTGGAATTTTATTTGTGTTGGTGTTTTCATCAATGATTACTTTGATTGTTGTATTTTTAGATATGTGGCTAATAAAATTTTTATATCGAAAATTAATTCCTGCACTGTTTAAAGCTCTGAAGATGGCCTATATTTCCAAGTCAAACGCCTTATTATACCCAACAAAGGCGAGGTGAAGGGTTTCGTTATATTCACATACATTTTCCAATTAGTGTACGGATAGGATTGTATATGTTCGTTTGCATGGATGGGGAAGAAGGCTTTATAAGTTGATAGTTGCCTGTTTTTAGTTTATCACCTTTTTTATGTAGCAACACTACTTGGGGCATTTTGCCATGTTGCCGGTATTTTCCCGTTCTCTAGACATTTATTGAGGAGTATTGTCATAGATTCAACTGTGGCGTGTCCGCCCATTGATATATTAACTGTAATACCGTCTTCTCCAGGGGCTCGACCTTTGGTTCATTTGGGGCAGTGCCAGATTTACCTCTTGAGCCAACATTTAGGCTAGTCTCGTCGGCGACATTTGGGGATTTCGGACTATGTTGTATCTTCATATTTTTGTTGTTTTTACCAGTTCTGTATTATATAGTTTTATGTCCTTTTTTGTTTTCTTCCTTATGGTTTTATTTAAATCGCTGTATTTCGGCATTCCTTTAATCAGTTCTCTTCTTGAAGAGTTAAACTACTTCTTGTATTATTATCATTGTATAAAACTTGCAATCTATAAGATTTTTCATATCAGGGTTGAGAAATTTTGTAAATACACCTGCTTGGAAGTACTTAAAATAACTAATCAGTTATTTAAAAATCGGTTTTTTCTAAAAAAAGTTAACGTTGCTGAGCCCGACATAGTTATGTCGGGGCACTCCATTCCCCTAGCATCGTCGCTCAATTTGTTGGGCGTTAGTTTGGGAGCAAATATGTCTTGGCATGAACATGTTGCAGGCATAGCAAGGAGAGCTTCTCAAAAGTTGGGAATATTATTTCGAACCAGAAAGCTTTACACTCCACAACAACTGTTAATTCTTTACAAAGCCCAAATTCGACCAACTATGGAATACTGCCCCCACGTTTGGGGCTCCGCTCCCAAACATACACTGCATTTGTTGGATTCTGTCCAGAGAAGAGCGGTCCGTCTGATTGGGGACCCGGAATTGACCGGCGGCCTTGATTCGCTGGAACATCGAAGAACGGTTGGCGACTTGAGTCTGTTCTACAAGTATTTTCATGGAAAGTGTTCGAAGGATGCAGCCCGCTTAATTCCTCCCAAAGCGGTGCATGTTAGAAATACACGTCGCGCTGGTGCTTCGCATCCGTATGAGGTTCAGCTTGTTACTCCGCGTACAACGCTTTTCAAGCAATCTTTTATATGGAGAACGTCATCCCTTTGGAATAATTTGCCCAGCGCTGTATTTTCCACCGAGTACAATTTACAGCGATTCAAGAACAACGTGAATCGCTTTTTCCGCACTCGTGCCGCTCCTGGAGCGCTTTAGGGACTTCCCTGCAGCACGTGTGCTAGACCCATAAAAAAAAAAAAAAAAAAAAAAAATTCTGAAAGCTTAAAGAACTAGTCTTTTAAATTTTATTTTAAACCCGTTTGTATAACTTTTTTTTTAATAGCACAAATTATTTTAATTAGCATATCGGACGTAAAGTGGTAAAAAAATACGCGTTTTTTTGTATTTCACGTTTAATATTGTAAAATGTTTAACATAAATTGTCGATCCTAATGACGACTGACATATCGTCGCAGCTTGTATTTGTCATAAACTTCTAAGATTTTCTTTACAATACCTACTTTCTCTCTAACACCTTCACTACTAACTCCAGTGTGCCCCAGGCTCATACGGAAAGACTAGGAATCCAATCTACAGCTGTGCCGATGACAGTACGCTTGATTCATCATTTACCTTGAACACTCGAACATCAGCTGCCTATAGCTAGTCTATCTTGGGATGACAGTAACCAAGTAAAATTTAACGCTACAAAAACTCTCCTTCTTCGCAGTCCGAGCCTCTTAGTAGAGGTGTGGTGGACTGCCAATGACGTCCTTCCAATGGTATCGGCAGCACTGCGCTCCCCAACCCCTGTCACTCCCGAACCTGATCCGCCCAGCAACGGTCGTAGACCCAGAGGCCGGTCTGGCCTTTGGGTCTACAGCCGTTTACGTCGCCAAACTTTGTGACCAAAATATCGCAATTTTTTTTCGTGGATAGTATCAGCTATTCTTTTAGCTACTCCTAGTTCTGCTAGAATCGAAATATTGGTTCTGTGCGTAGTCCTTGGTATGCGTAATCGTCTGCGTCCATGTCTGCAGCATTAGTAGAATGGAAAAAACTGAGAGAAAACAGAAGTCGAATTTTGTTGTTTTAGATATATTGCGATCGCGTCAAATATTTGTTAGTTTTTTATCCTTCTGCGTATTTTTGGCTCACAATTTCCAAAAGTTGTAATTAAAAGAAGGCTATTCATCTGATTGGAGACCTAGAACTTACCAGCAACCTTAGTTCCTTGGATTGTCGAAGAACAATTGGCGACATGAGTCTATTCTATAAGTACTTTCTTGGAAAGTGTGCTCTATGGATGTAGCCTATTTAATTCCTCCCAGTGGAATAGTACATGCTAGGAATGGACGTTGCCTTAATAGATCACAATTAACAATTCTTGTATATAGAGAACCCTTTGGAATGATTGGCCTAAGACTATTTCCCACTGAGTACAAGTTGCGGCAATTCAAGAGCAAACGTTAATCGCCTTTTCCGCACACGCGACGCTCCAGTAACGCTTTAAAGATTTCCGTGCAGCAAGTATGCTGCACCCATAAAAAAATTACACATTCGTATAATAGAATATATATAAGGTCAAACTACTTCTTTTATTACTTTCGATTTATAAAAGTGGCAGTCTGCAAGATTTTTATATGTAAGTTAACTTTATGAACATTAATAAAAAAAATGAATTATTTAAAAATAAGTATATGATTTTCTAACTCAAAAATACAGAATACATAACAATAATTTTTTTAGCTAATAAGTTACAGAAATTTTAGATGTTGTTAACAATGCATTGAAGAATTAATAGACTTACTGACCTCGAAGGTAGAGGCTTCCTTAGTTTTTTCACTCTATACATTTTTTGCCCTATTTTAAATTTGTATAGATGACGTTTATAACATTGACCTACTTTTCATAATAAAAAAATGTTTATAACTGTATTTGCTTACAAAGTGACTTTTAACTATTATTTGAAATTAGGTTATTTAAATTTAAAAGTGGCTATGGCTATATTTTGACATAATTGAAATGACGCATGGATACTACAAATATTTAAAGACTCCACGTTACCATTAGCCATCCCATAAGCATCATTTTCTTCTGTCAATACATCTTCTATTATATCTACAATTTGTGCTTTTCTGGTACTCGAACGATATTTTCTCGAGCATACCACATTATGCTTACATTGTCTGTTCAGTTGTTTACCCGCATCGATAGCATGTGGCACGTCTTTCCACATTTTTACACGTTCAGCATCCGTTGTCTTTCCATGAATTACCATTCTCCCTCCAGTGCAGTACGCTTCAATCTAAGTCGGACATTTTGCTGGTTTTATAGACCCGGCTACAATATTTCTAGCGATATTCCTTTTTTATATTATTTTCTAATTGACCCTTTATTCTCTGCTACATTTTTCCGCATATTGTCCCCTTTCCTCAACCCTACGCCTTTCTTCTTCAGCAGGTAGGCGTTCTTCATCCGTTTTTTGTCTTTCATCTCAATCTTCTCACGTTCCTCCTTGACTCGTTATCACTCTTCACCGAATTCGATTTTTCTGTTAGTATCAAAAATTTTAATTCGTTTACCGAACCTATTAGTTGATTGTTTTGATATAATAATGATTCTGTGCAATTTCTTTAATAATATTTTTCACATTCACAATATTTCATAAAGATCATCTTCATCGGTAAATAAAACACCCTTATTTTGATAACATTTGATGTACACACAGTCATTAGGGGCGAAATCAGGCGAATAAGGAGGATGGTGGAGTACGGACACTTGTTTTCGCGCCAAAAACTGCACCACAATCTCAGCCGTGTGAGTAGGCGCATTATCATAAAGCAAGAAAAAACCCATCGTTTCGATCGAACCCGCTAAATCTACTTGCAGAGTCGCTCCATGACAGCCACGTAGTACCTGGCCTTAACTGTAGTGCCCTGGGGAACAAATTCTTTGTGGATAATTTCTTGAGCGTAAAAAAATGCTACTAGCATTGTTTTTGTTCTTGATTTTATCAGTCGCACTTTTTTCGGGATCGGCGAACCACTACCGAGCCATTGCGAACTTTGCCGTTTTGTGGTAGGCTTGTTGGCCCGTTGCTGTTTTTGTTCGGATGTCAGCTGTGTGGAACAAATTTCAGACTCAGTTTCCTCTTGTTCAAAACATTCCGGACAATGTTTTGAACACCTGATTTGGAGATGTTAAGCTTTTCTGCCATCGGTCTGCATGAAGGATGCCGGTCGATTTGCAGAAGAAAACGAGTTTTCACGTTTGACCTTATATCATCCTCGAGCGACTCCCGTCCTTCCTTAAAGCGTTTAAAACCACTCAAACACTTGTGAACGCCATAAATAAACATCGCCGTAAGTTTTGTCAAGCTATTTTACTCAATTTCACATGAAATTTGATCACTACTCGCTACTCCATCACACTTTTGTGCCACCACGATTACGACACATACAGTTCGCACGTCCACTACTCAGCACTGACTAATCACAACTGTCTTGTTGAATGCAAATGTATAGTTTACAGATGTGAGTTCAAACTTTTACTGTTGTTTACGAGATGGCGTTGCTTAAAGGTCGTGGAAAAAAAAGTCCCCGGAAACTTTTTGGACAGGCGGTGTATGCATTTTAGTGTTCCGTACGGAACATTTAAGATCACTTCGGTATCTGTCTGTCCGTCTGTGACACCCGATTTTCTCCGAAACTATTTGACATAGAAAGTTGTAATTTGGCTCTAATATAGGAATCGATGGCCTCATCAGAGCCTAGTTTTGAAATTTAAGTTTTGGTTTAAGGAGTTAGTTTTGGGGAGTCAAATCGGAAGTGAAAAAAAAAAAATATCAGGTCATCGAGTCGGGTGTCAAATGAAAGCTTGTAAAAACAAAAGTTGAAATATATATATAATTTAACACTTGCGCACACTTTTCTTCGTATTATTTTTAAAAAAATTGCAAAAAATCACCCCCCTTTATCTCGCAAAGTACTGATCAAAAAATTTTGAAAAAATTCTGGAATATTCTCCACTGGGTGTAGATTGAACGAAAATTATCACAAGTGGGATTACCTTTAATAATTTAACTGATATATAAAAACAAAAAATTTCAAGGTCATCAGTTTTCATATGGTACAGAAACTTGGGTTTTGACACGGAAAATTATTAGAAAATTGCAAGCTCATCAGAGAGCAACTGAAAGGAAAATCCTAGTATATCACTTAGGGACTGCAAATCAAACGATTGTATCAGGAAAAAAACGGGACTCCACGACATAATTGAGAGGATATCTTTCCTCAAGTGGAATACTGATAACTGGAGCGGTAAAAAGTAACCAGATGGAGACCATGGGGGGGAACAAAAAGAAGTACTGGCAGACCCCAACAACGTATGACGATATTAACAGATCAGCGGGGCTCAATTGGTATCATATTGCTCAAAACAGGGACATATAGAAGCGCATGAGAGAGAGGACCTATATCCAAAGGATAGAGAATGGCTAGAGAGAGAGAGTTTTCAGTAAAGATCAGAAAAAACTTTGTTGAAAACTCATTTTAGGGTGTGTACTGTGAAGTCATTGATCATTTTTATACCCTCGTAACAAAACTTTTTATCTTAAAAGCAATCAACGTACGGAACACTAATTGGGCAAGTCCAAGTTGCACTTGTCCGGTTATTTATTTAGTCCCGTCGAAGTCCAAAATAAAATATTTTTTACTCGGATCATGTTCATTATCATTTTCGTTATATGAAATATGTGGATTTTTCTTTAACAAATTTGAAAATATACTTTTCTTGACATAGTGTTTTTCAGATGAATCTAACAGTTCTTCGATTATAATAACCTTTTTATCTAATTAGAGTTCCAGAAAAAGTTATTTCTTCTTTTCATTTTTCAATATCTATTCGGAGTTTCCGACATACCCCATTTATTATAATTTTAAACAGCTCCACAAGACCATATAGTTTTACATTCGTACTGCGAATTTGCGTACACCAATGGAATTTAGGAACCATTCATCTCGACAAAGATGATCATATCAGTATCAGTAATCTCGTCGACATACTTTTTATACATATGATGACGATGCCGATTATTACATACGTACACGATTATACGATTCACAATTAGCATTCTTTGTAATCTTTCAAATGAAATTTTTTTACCTATAATCGGATTCCGTAGTTACTTACGCAGGCTTCTGTTAGGTGATTCAAAAATGACAAACAGTTACATGTGTATTTTAAGTTGCTATCGATATATTTGAACCATTTTTGGCTGCTAGAACAAAGTCCACATCATTTTAATTTTAAAGTAATAATTGGTATAAGCACGTATTAAACCTTTTTTTCTTTAATTTCAGCCTGTCGATGACGTAGATTCAAATGGAACAATCACAAAATCAAGCAGCAATGGAACTCTTAATAACACGTACATCCAGAGCGAATTTTCGGACTCGTACAAAGCATGTTACTCGAACGGTAGTAAAAAACCAAAGGTTTCGTAACTCAATCAAATTGAGAAGCATAATGATAAAAAAATTGAGTAAACTTAGGACAATCCTATTATAAGTAATAATTTATTTGATGAAGAGGACTATTACGTTTATAATTTTTATAAAACTATATTACTACCTAGTAGCCTTTAAAAGCAATATTTTTTAAATTGTTTTACTTTGTGAAATTTTTTTTTTCAAATTCAGTGTGTTACCTTTAGGTTACTGGACAACTTATGTGTGGCTTTAACGTTTGCTGGCGAATGTGACGGCACTTCTTTTTGTAAATAGATAATATTGATAAAATAAATTTTACCTCCCATGCAGTGTTGTCAAAATGCAGGATGTTTTTAATTCAGTCAGATTTTAAATTGTTATCACCTTAAGTAAACTTAAAAAAAAGTTTTAGACTTTAAATCAAAATTAGAAAAAAATATGAATATAAGAAAATTCAGCAGCTTTTTGGTTTTTGGCATACTCTGTGCCCGGTGCAATATACCTAAATAACCTAGAAATTTTTGGTATTGTACAGTTTGTTGAAAATATATTTAAAAAATTATGAAATTTAGGTTACCCTTAGAATTAAATTCAAAAAAGGGCTGTGATGTATCTGTAAAATATTTTCAAAGCTGTCGATGTTTTAATAAATTAAAAAAAAAAAAACGTATCTTTGAAATCAGGGGAGGTAAAATTCTAGAACGTGCTTCTTAAGAATCGTTAAATTTACTGGAAAATTTTTACTTAGAATCAATATTGAGAAAAATTTATTTATTATTATATACGATTTGTAAAGTATACTTTTTCTGGATTTCTCCTTGGTGAATTGACAAAGTAATGCTTGGACGTTTCACCGATCATCCTGCTAGTATCTTCAGAGCTTGTTCCGAGAACTAATTTCTTCGGAATCTAGCACGAAACTAAGTTAATTCGGCTTGCACACGCTTTTTTAGACTCAGTTTTAAGTCAGCTCTCGGAACACGCTGTGAAGAAACCGGGATCATCGGTGAAACGACAGCATCACTAGAGAGAACTTCCACAAGAATTGTACCTATAAGCTCTTCCTTTGGGAAGTTTCCTATCCAATATTATATACGGTGATCTCTAAAAATTTTTTATTACAACATGCAACTTTAGCATTACCTTTTACCTAAATACAAGATGAAAAACGATATACTCAATGGTACTTGGGTGACCTCAGTTACCTGTCAAAATTTTCATTAAAAAAACTTCGCCGAAACGGTAATATTAGTTTTAAATTTTGAAAAGAATTATATAAGGAAAAGTCAGAGTTTTGCCAAGGAGTATGCAAGAATTTATTGTTGAGTTTTATCTTTTTCTCCACATTTTTATATTTCTGGCCGCTTAAGCAGTTTTTTGTCGGTTTTTTATAAAATCATCAAAGTAATCATTTTGTTATTTAGACCTGAAATATTGCTTATAATGACCTCCTTTTATCATTGAAAGCAAAAATAACAGTGGTATTGCATTGATGTAAAGTTTTGACTTCATTTCAAAAACCAACTCTATAAGTTAAATTGAAACTAAATTTTTCAGTACTAAATTAAAGATAACAATAAACCACAACAATCAACTAAAAATTTGATATCAAAAAATTTTTTCCATTAAAGATAGAAGTTTTTGGAGGACATAAACATATGTATCTCTACACTGAAAGATTTTTAACTGGTATTGGTATTCACTAAAATAAATAACTGATAATATTGAAAGATGGTTAAATTTTAAGTGCAACCCTAAATAAATTTCCGTTTCGCTGCTTAATGACTGGTTTGGTGAAGTCTAAAAATGGTGTTTTACTCTTAGTTTTACTTCCTGAATAAAAATTAAGGTTTCGTTAATGCAATAGGTAAATGATGTATTGAGAACATTCTAATGGTATTCAGGTAGAGGTGGATAGAAGATTAGTCTACTTTTTAAAGAATATTCGCCCTCCGGTGCCCAATAAGTCCTTAAAGAGACTAAGCATTTAAGCCAAGTACATAGCCATGTATCAGGTCAAGGTAATTGCTTATGGTATTAGTATACAGTTTATCTCGACCGGACTAAAAACATTGTTTCTCATCTTTTTTCAAAACTTTAATATTACCCGTATTTGCAAATGATTTTTTTTTTAGTGAATACTGTAAAAATATTGCTCCAATTCAAATAACGCTGTTTACAGTGCATTAAGCCAGAAAGATGCTATTTTCGGTAACTTAACTGTTCTTGAGTGTCGAGATTATATTAGGTTGTATAGTATTTATTTATTTAAATAGGTACTTTGTACTTTTTATTTTACAACACTGAAAAATGCAAGCTACTAAAAATTAATTAAAGATTTTAAAGTTTATTTGACTACCATCTGTTTTAATCTAAACCTATTTTAAACTTGCAATTGACACAACTCAACTACAGTTGAATTTTCTGTTAAGGCTCCCAACTAAACAGTTGGTTTTCGTCCCATAATTGCCCAAAATACAGCATAATCCTGCCTTTAGTGACTCGATAACGCGAAGACATAATCTTTCAACTAACTGTACGGTGAAACTCTCGCTGACACCGTAATATTGGCCTTTCCAAATTTCCATGAGTTTTACACTTTTATAGTTGCCGACAGCCTATGTAGGAAACGCTAGCTTACATCTGTAGCTTGAAAATGTAACATCGAATTATAACGTTTACCTTTAATATTTTTGAACCTATTTCAAAATGTTAATCTAGGTTCTAAAATTAATGCAATAAATTGCTAAATAGATTAATAACTACATAAAAATTTCACACCTTGATGTTAAAATCTTACTTACCAAATTTTTGAATGGCTCTAGCTCTAGATAATTGCACCTTTGCTGCAACTGATATCAGTCTATATCTTAATAGAATAAATGCTGCTGTCAATAATTTTTTCGTATGATATTAATCGTTTTTCTGTTAAGGTATAAAAAGTACGTCCGTCAAAAAAGTTTTAGCTCTGAGGATACATGTTAAAAAACTATCAATCAGAAGTTGCATACTTTTCCTTAGGTTTATAGTCCAGTCAGAATACGACCAAAACAGGCCAAAAACAGAAATCATTGGATACTGTTACTTTAAAAAAAAAAAAAATACTCGTTCCGACGAATACCTTAAGGAAAAAATATTGCGACTGCTGAAAATACCCTCAAAAATATGAGAATTTTTGGGTTTTTAGCGTATTTTTGCAATTTTATCATAAATTTATGGAAGATAAACTAAAAATTCGGACAGATTTTGATTCCAAATAAAAAAAACGAAAAATTTAATGTGCTATGGATGTTATTCGAGCCTTCTGGTCGGACGAAATTAGCCGTTTTTATCGTTTTTATTTTTGTCATTTTTTATGATTAAATAGCTGTAAGCTAATTTTTTTTGGTTAACTCTGGAAATATGTTCCATTTGATTTAATTGATCCAAACATAATTTTAGCCATTTTTTACATATTAGATGTATTTTTCACTCCTCATAATGTTAATAAATTTTACCGTTTCACGTTTTTTTCTTCTCACGAAGTTTTTTGCACTGTACTATTACCTTACCTAAAGTATCAGCCATTTTAGTCTCAAATTTATTTATTTATTTATTTTTTTAAGTAAATTCACGATTTCTTTTAAGTTTTATAATATTTTCAGTAACCATTTTTAATTATTATGCGCATGTTATTGTACATGTTGAGTGGCTAAGTTAAATTGTTAAATTGGTGATCCAAATCCTCATTCCTTC
>CM032456.1:58723995-58793995 GCA_019049505.1 Pachyrhynchus sulphureomaculatus
CCTGCCTGTTCTTTTGAGGAGGAAAAACTAGAATTTATTTGCTAGAACGTTTGGCTAAGTATTTTCGGATGCTAAAGGGTTCTATAGTTTTTGTAAGGTCTGAAGGAATCGCCTTTTTTATGCATGACGACAATAGTTGCATTATTGCGCTGGTAGTTAATCCTTCCAGGATGCATGTATTAAATAACAATTTGAAGTGATTTGATTAATTTGTTGTCTTCCTTGTTTAATTACCCTCTTTATTTTTCATGTCCCTTCAAGGCTGATGGTGATTTTCTTCTTCCTGTGATGTCGGGGATATCCTCAGATCCCTGGTTTAGACTTCAGGTATGTTAATTTCTGTTTCTTTTTATCTTGTAATTGTTGATAAAATAAGTCGATGATCTGTAAAATATCTCATTTGTGTGTTATTAACATTCCCATGATAGTCCTTTATCTTGCATAGGTCCTTTTCCGTGCCCATTGTGTTCTTCTTTCTCAAAACTTTTAAGCTTTTATTCTGTTCCTGCAACTTTTGTAATTTCCTCTGCATTCATTGTCTTTTCTGATTTCCACTCTGAGAATCTCCTACCTTATAGGCCCGTATTTCATATTTGTTAGTCTTATCTACCATTTGTCTCACTATGCTTCATTTACTGTTTTACTCTTTGATTTATTTTCTATTCTTTTTTTTATTCTGGAACAGGTTTTGTCAATGGCATGGTTCTTTACTATTTTGTGTTCCAAGAGAGTCTTTGCGATTCTTTGTTCTAGTGGAATCCACATCCTCCGGGGTTGTCCATTTCTTATGGTTTCTTTTAAGGATGATGTATGCTCCTTTCCTGTTTAATGTAAATAAACACTTATGCCTCTCACAATGCGGATGGTCCACGTCACAATTGAACATGCTGATTTCGGACGCTTACATCTTGGATAATGTCTTTCCTGTTACTGTCTTATGGAAATGTATCAACATTTTTGGTTTTACCATCTGGTCTAAGAAACCATTTCTGTTTTTTTTAGTCTTCTTTTTGAAAGGTGTTCATATAAAATTATTTTGATGTTAGAAAATCTTTTAGTGTCCTCTCCTCTTTCGTTTCGATCTCCTTGCCCATGATGATCTGTTGCAGTTTCCTCTTCGTCCAATTAGTAAAATTGAAAATGATAATCTTTTTATTGCAAATAATACTGACAACAATTAATTATTGTTCAGCATCAAAATTATGTTGCGAGTTTGCAATCTTTGTTCACATGGCATGTAGAGTATGTATAGTGCTAAATTCAAATGAAATTTTATTTATAAGTACATTCGTATTACCTTGGAAATATTGAAAGAAATGATAGTAACCAGCTAGACATAGCTTATATAGAAACTTGTATTGACCAAATACTAATAACATGGTCACTGGATTTTTTTCACAAGAAAACTGAATAGAGACCCAAGTTCAGTTTTTTTATGGAGTATTCAAAATATTGTATCAGATTTCTTCTATCGGGCATAGTCTTTTCTTGTGACCGGGTCATGTTTTTGTATATTATTTACTTCTCTATATTAGGATTTCATTGTTATAATGTCTTGTATAAATATAGAAGTTGTGAATTTGTAATTCAGGAATAATTGGCCACCAGGCAGACTTATTTTCATTGTAGAAACATGTTTAAACGCTGTCCAGGCCGAATGGATGTTCAAACCTGTCCCGATCTCTGTACCAATATTGCACTTTTTAGCAAGCAGAGTGCCAGGATTGCAATTGTAGTGAGGTCTGGTAACACGTGTACCTACTTATTTTTGTGCTGTTTATATTGTTTTTATTTGTAAGTTTTTTATTATAAACGTTTCAACATACCACGAAGATGTAAATCAACCATAACAATTTCTGACTACGTGTGTGGTGAACTGACCTTCAAGTCTCAAAGGCGAAATTTTACACCGCTCTGTACAAAAATGTTATGATCTTTATTTTGTGGTGTAAAAGACTGGTGATTTTGATAAAGACAGGGCCCCAAATTTATGCTGTATATCATGATGTTATAGGCGTCGCACTGGTTGAAAATTGTACTCATCATAATGACCGTTTTTAGTCCCCATTGATTTGGAGGGAATAAAGAAGGGCCATTTAACTGATTGTTATTTCGGCTCCAAGCTATCATTAAAGGAATTTACGTTCAACACAAAAATAAACAGTTAAGTGCCCCAATTTGCCATCAGCCAATTAGACCAGTGCCACATAGTGAAGAGTATCTGTACCAAAGTATTACAAATTTCATGACCTTAAAGTAGATAGCTCAGTCCATACTGAAGACGGAAAAAAAGCGAGAGAAAGTGACCCTACATTTTAAGCAAGTAGTTCATCAGAACTTTTTATCTCAAGAAGATCTTAATGATCTTAGACGGAATTTAAATTTATATCTAAACAGTCAGCCTGAGCTTTTTAATTTCCCCAGGTTCAAAGGTTGGAATCTACTCCAATAAGATACAAATAGATATGCGTTTATCGTAGACGCACATTAGTGATTTCAGTGTACTAACTTTCTCTAAAAGAAGGCCTTGTAGAGTGTTTGTAATGATGATTGTGCAGTAAATTGGAGACTATGGACATTAACAACCAGCCACAAGAGTGGCGATTTGTTCAGTTTGACTCATTGGAAAGTCAAGTTTGAATGCTGTACTACATCCATAATGGGAATGAATTACCATCAATACCTGTCGCGTCATGTCGGTGATAATGAAGGAGGACATATGAACAAATATGAAATTGACATCCCGAAGGCAAAATATGACCGAAATCATCATATAAAAACTTTTTAGTTAGACAAAATTAGACGTGTGAATTTTATTATTCAGTGTTTTGTAAGTACTAATTATTTTTAAAACTTTAAACACCTGCCAACAAAAACCCCGCCTGGAAGGATAAAAATCTGAGAACATATTTAAACTCAGCATGGAAAAGTTTAAAATATATTCTGTTAATTTAGCCCTTGTTGAAAGAAAAAAAAAATTGTAGACCAGTGTAACCGGTGTGCTTATCATAAAACATGAATAAAGAAACAAGTTTATAGAAGATGAATACTAACTAACCTTGCAATTCGCTGCGCGTTAATACTGCACATGCTTGAGATAACGATAAAACGACAAGGGCAATGTGAAAAATAGGCGTTGCAGAATTATGTTTATTATTTATCGGTTTATTCATAAATTTTGAGTTGTACTGCTCAGCTTCATAACTTAATTGGCTTACGGTACATTTTAAACCCTTAATTGCCAAGTAACCAGTTGTGGGATTAAAACCTTTTAATAAATCAGGTTGAAAAGATAAATAATAAAAAATAATAAAATCAATTTAGTAACTTTAATTTTTTATTATAAACTACATATAAAAAATTGGTAAAAAGGGAAATTTCAACTGCGGGATGATAAACGCTCTAGAAACGAAAAAGGCGTTGAAAAGGCTAAAAGCTGGAGTAAATTCTTGAAACTATGCCATGCCTCAGCTAGATGTGGCAAATGCACTCAAGTGACTAAGCAAGCTATTTTTTATCGTTTACAGATGTTAACACATGGGCTGAAAGGTCCCGGGCCTAACAAAGAAAACACGGTTTTTTTGGTTCAAAATTAGCTTTCATTCATCAACGTAATCTCCATCAAGAGCAAAACGCAATCATTCCAGCGCCGCTCTAACATTTCAATACCACTTTTTGTAGAACGATTTATCTTTTGCCTCAAAATAGGCCTCAGTTTCAGCGGATAAAAACCTCTTCATTCGTGCGAAATTTCTTACCGGCGAGCATTTTTTTTCAGGTCTGCGAACAGCCAGTAGTCGCTGGGAGCCAAATCTGGCGAATACGGTGGATGTGGGAGCAATTCGAAGTTCAATTCATGTAGTTTTGCCATTGTTTTGATTGACTTGGACACGGTGCGTTGTCTTGATGAAACAAAATTTTTTCTTTGCCATATGCGGTCGTTTCTTTGCAATTTCGGCCTTCAAACGCTCCAATAACGCTATATAATATTCACTGTTGATGGTATTTCCTTTCTCAAGATAGTCGATGAATATTACACCACGCACATCCCAAAATACCGAGGCCCATAACCTTTCCAGCCGATTGTTGTGCTTTCGGGCCGCTTTGGACGAGGTTCACCATTTGCCTGTCCTCACATCAGATGACGATCGTTTTGATTCCGGAGTGAAGTGATGGATCCATTGTTTCATCCATTGTCACATAGACGACCGCAAAAATTCCGGTTTGTTACGTTTAAACATGGCCAAACACTGCTCAGAATCATCAACACGTTCTTGTTTTTGATCAACAGTGAGCAAAACGCGGCACCCCCACTTTGATACAAGCTTTCTCATAGTCAAATGCTCATGCAATATAAAGCCAACACGTTTCTTTTGATAAAGTCTTTACGATGTCAGCTAACTCACGCAACTTCACTTTCGATCATTCAAAACGATTTTATGGATTTTTTTGATGTTTTCTTGGTGGATACCGCCCCTACCGCCTCATTTGGACGTCCACTGCGTTCTGCATCATCGTGTGTCTCTACGACCACGTTGAAGGGTCAGCAAACCAACGTTTTATTGTTGTTTCTGATGGAGCGGAGTCCCCATAACACTTTTCAAAGCCCATTGCTTTCGCTTGAACGGTATTTTTTCCCATCAAGAAGCAGTGTAAAATTAAAACACGAAATTGGTTTTGATCCATTGTTTTGGAAAATAACAAAAGTAGCGGTCACTCTTAGCACAATAACTCACAAACTAATGAATAGAATATCATGAAATTTTAACAGGCTGTCTTTTGAAGGTTAGTATTAACTGAAAAAAAAAAAGGTGACTGCAATAAAACTAGCGCCATCTATGTGTTAGGCCCGGGACTTTTCAGCCCATGTGTTAGAAAGGGTTCTCATGGATTCCATAGGGTTTTTCATGACCGAAAACCAAAGCTAAAGCTACGATTAGTTTTTTTCTTGCTCTATAGGCACACAAATTATTAATGATGAGATTAAAAGTGGATATTTGTACGATAAGAGCTGGGTTCCAACTCTGAGGTGCTACGACCTGGACCAGACCGTTAGTTTCTGATCTGTAATGTGCGCACGTTGAAGAGAATAATAACCATTAACTGATCTGTAGGAGATAAAAACGATAATACTCTCTGATAGGATAGCATGCAGTCCCCATACAGCAAAAAAGTCCCTGGGTACCACCTCAGCTTTGTGACTCGTAAATTTTATTAGCCCCCCGTTGCCGTACATTTCTCCAAGCGCCGGACTCCCCTTTGGATTAGCACCTATTCTCGATTTCCTACATTTACCACCGATTGGTGGCCAAATTCTCCAGTTTCAGTGGTCAGTCTCGAACAGATCTTGAAAGACCAGCAAGGCAATTGGTTCAGACACGACTTAAAAATTTGTAAAAAAGCGACAAGAGAGGTTACTTTCCAAGATTAAGTTGTTGTATTTTGCGGTTTCTACGTGGCCGGAGTAAGGCCTCTAATACTGTGGTTGTGTCATAAATGAAGTAAAAATACTGCGCCAGCTTCAAGAAACCTCCTGCCATAGTTATGCGTGGTAAAAAGTATATCTTTGATTTATTAACTACCGTTTATTTGTTCCAGGTGGGTCTCATTTACATACTTTTGCGAGTTGCTCAATACCTTCGTTCACATCGTTATGTATTTCTAATTATATGGTTACTGCAATGGCCGCCCCCCAATATCAGAAATACATCTGGTGGAACAAAATACCTAACCGCTTTCCAATTGGCTCAGTTTGAGTCGCCATATTTGGTCACACAATTTCAGCTGCTTCTTCATAGGAAGTGGCTGATTATTCCCCAAATCATTTAATGATATGTATTCGGCATTCACGGTTTTATGTTCCTGTTCCTGTTCTCTGATTTGTTATATTGAGTTTCTAATTATTCGAATGACAAAAAATTGAAGAAGTCCAAGCTCTTAACGGGGGCCTGTATGGTAAGTTGTGGTTTATTATATGAAGAGTCTTACACTTTAGCCTGTTTAATAGTTACAGTAATTGTACCACTTTTTGACCCCCACACAACATCAGAATCACCACCAAGTTATTAATCATCTTTTTTACCAATATTTCAGGTGAAAAACTCTAACAATCTTAACAAAAGCATACATCCGTCCTCCGATCGGGGGTTCGTTGACAACCACAGACAACGACAGAGGTATTGTATTACCCAACCATTTACTTTATTGAAATTACTTCTCTTCGTCTACCGGGTATCTCGGAAAATAATATTGCCTTTTTAATATATAACTACTATATATAGTTCTTGATTATTGTTTTCTAATCTGTCCACACATGAAATTAAAATTGCTGGTTTCATTGTTGTAGACCATTTAAAACGATTTGGGGATCCCTCATAAACGAGACAATAGTGGCTGTGAAATGGAAGTTAAGGAGGGGACGATTGGCTATGGCTAGAAACTCGACGATCAAAATCAATTTAAAGATATGGAAAAGATCCCATCAGATCACAAAAAACACATGTTAGTTTAAGGCCTTATATAGCCCCCATCAGCTACTTAGCCACATCGGAAACCATGGACCATTAAACAAGCTTGACAACCAAGACAAATCGATACGTTTGAGATGTGGGCATATCGCAGAATCCTCAGAGTAAGCATATACCGAACACCGTACTGGACGTATCAATTCTTCGAATTGAAAAGTATGGAGTTAGTATAATTCGACAAGCCAATTCTGCAATATTTTGGTCAACCTTATGAGAGAAGAGTGGATGCACATGGAAAAAGCTTTTTAGTAACGGCGGCATGTATGAAGATCAAGGGAGGACCGGTCTCGAAGACACGTAACGATCCCGCCTAAGTTAACAAGCTCTCTTCTTTGTAAGGCGTGTGCAGCGAGTCCAAGTTAAGTTTGCGAACGGCATCGAGAGTCGACCTATATAATGACTTATCGAGGCAGAAATTGTGATAGTATCTCCGAAAACTCCAAATTATGGCGAATGGATTGAGAGAGAAATATATATTATTCAAATTGGATAACTTATGAGTGCGAGGGTTTACGAAACGGCATTAGGCGCATTGATTCTGGAAATGAGTGCAGACTATACAGAAACGAAACAGTAAATTTCCCTAACAGCGATATTTAATTGTTTCAGTTAGAACAGATGTAAGTAAGTCCGAATACTAATAAATCATACAAACCAGCATTATCTTTGAAATCAAAATGGGCGAACCAGAAAAACAGGCTTATTCTAATGAGAAAAATAAAACGTAACCTGCTAGAGGTTAGGAACAACCTTGACGTCACATTTAGAGAAATGATTGATGAAGTCGACAAATATGCTAGATAAATGGCGATATTCGTGAACCTGTTCTGGTTCACCAAACAGTAATTCGTTCTCACTTACCTGATGAACGTAAGTACTTAGCCAGCACCTTTTTGAGTCATAAACAAACAAAGTCTCATTTATATCACGCAAACATGAGCACGAGCTTTAAACTCAGAATTTTTTGGATACAAATATTGACTTATTGCAGCATTGCTCAATTGAATTATGTCAAAATTATAATTATTTACCGAGAAGATTTTCTGCCCTATGATGGCATTAAAGTAATCTCTATGGCATCTCATACTACTTTGTATTTATAGGAATTATTGATGTACTTCAGATGTAGTCGTACAAACGGAGGCATCCCTATCCTCATGTCTATTAAAAAAGTAATTTATAGTAATAGAGCTATATGCGACCGTCAACCGCAGCATCACCAGCAGAAATCGGGGAAATAATTTACATATTAAAGAAACCCAATCAAGAGGCGGTGTAATCTTTTCATTTTTTAACATATTAAACATTTTGGTTCGGCGCTCTTTGCTTCGCTTTTTTTTAAATGTCGCTTACAGTTAATAAAACCAAGCGTACAAGTATGAAAATGCTGGATTTTCAGACAACAGATGGTAGCCACCAAATTGCAGTTTGTGCTATAAAGGAGTATTTGACACTGCGCGGCCCAATGTGTTGTGTCATCAACTCACTGGTCCGGACGCGCACGAAATGATAAATTGGAAGGAAGTGTGTGCAAAGTGATTGTGTTTCATTATATTGAAATTTCTAATTACCGAACAAAGTGCCTATCGAACGGACAGCATTAATTTTTTTGTTTTCGATTTGCGAAGAAGAAAACTGCTGTTTTAATAATCGTAAGCGATCGAATTACGTTTCGCGAAAGCTTATGGTGAAACATGCCTTCCCATCACAAGAAATAACGTAGATGAACGGTGGTTTCGGCGGTGGGGACATTCGATGTTGCTAGACAAGGAACGTGGGAAAAAACCCCAAAAAAAAAAATTACGACAGTGAAGTGAGAACTTGCAAGCATTGTGAGGCGGAAGGATGTTACGCAAACACAAAAACAACTCACCGAGCAATTGGGTCGTTAAGTCACAAGCTTGTTTGTCCACCGGCTACGAGAGATGGAGAAAGATTCAGAAAGTCCGGTTGATGGGTACCACATGAGTTGAACGACAGGTAAATGGAAAAGCGCAAAAAAACACGTATGACATTTTGCTCGCTCGGTACAAACGGAAGTCGTTTTTGCATCGTATAGTTAGAGGGGATGAAAAGTGGGATTTATTTTGAGAATCCCAAGCGCAGAAAATCATGGGTAGACCCAGGCGCACCATCCACATCGACCGCAAGACCGAATCGCTTTCTTTTGGCAGAAAGACAATGCTCTGTGTTTGGTGGGACTACCGGAGGGGCGTGGTCTATTATGAGCTGTTAAAATCCTGGGGAAACGGTTAATACTTAAACGTTAAACCAAACAACAATTGACTGATTTGAACCGTCCGCTGCTTGAAAAAAGGTTAGGAATACCGAATGAGGCAACACAAAGTCATTTTTCTTCATGACAATGCTCCATCACCTATGCAAAACCCAGTTCACGACACGTTGGAAGCACTCAGTTGGAAAATTTCTACCCATGCAGCTTACTCACCAGACTTGGTTCCTTGCGATTACCACTTGTTTGCATCCGATGGGTCACGCACTTGCTGAGCAGCGCTTTGGTTCGTACGAAGATGTGAAAAAAAATGGCTCGATGAATAGTTCGCAGCAAAAGGGAAAGATTTTTACTGGCGTGGTATTCACAAATTGCCCGAAAGATGGGAAAAACATGTATAACAAGCGGTGGAGAATACTTTGAATAAAGCACTTTTTATTATTCTTTCTTCCGAATTTAACATGTTTTTTTAGAAAAAAAAATTCCGCATGTTATACTTGTACACCTGGTATAGTAAACAGTAAGATTTATTTGCATTTACGCGTGTATCAATTTTGCCAAAAATAAAAAACAGATAATTAGATACTACCATTAGGGCCCAAAATCACTACATTAACTTAAAGTGAACTCCACATTCCGACGATTCGTATTTACGTACATTATGTGTAAATTTTGCACAAAAGACAATTAATTGGTTCTTCCTTAAATCAGTCCAATGGACGCCTCACGAAGATATTTTAACCAATTTATATATATGTTTAGGATTATATTTCAAATATTTTTTTTTAATTATTGTTCACCTCCCCGCCTGAGTAGGGATTTGTAGAGCGCCGTTGTTTCATATCCTAAGAATATCGCAAGCGGTATTGGGGGTACCCATAATACCCTGTCAACGAGTGTGTTCCAGTTGCACCTTGAAACAGAGCAGTTTTTGTATTTCACAGCACCTTTTAGACAGGGCGGTAATGCTGCCACTCGGGATTCGTTATTTGCCTTTTTGCCAACAACTATTCACCTGTGTAAACAGTAACCCCAGGCCACATGATACTTGATAAATTTAATAAATAAAGTATACCCAACACCTTCTGGGAGTGGACCTGAGGACCTTCTGCACCGCAAACAAGTTACTACACCACGGAGCCGCCAGGTCAGAAAAGTTGTGTTTTATTTCAGCTTAATCAAGAAAGTGTACGTCTTAAATTGAAGAAATCTGAATTAAAACAAGAGCAAATTATTTCAAATCTATAATGCAAAACTCAAACTTGTAAATTGTATTCTTCTTCTTAAAGTGCCATATCTGAGTGCGGACATAGGCAAACCTTCTCGTCAGCGCCTGTTGCCTTGTGGTGGGTGCCTTTTTAAGTGTTTTCCCACAGACAAATGGGGCCCTACCTACCTAGACACCAAAAAGGCTTCGGGCGCTGACGGAATACCTGCCATAGATCTCAAAAACTGTGCAAGGGAACTAACAACAGTTTTTCTGGGTAGACTTTTCAACCTATCCTACAAAAAGGAATATTTCCGTCCTGCTGGAAATGTGCCACGGTTCAGCCGATACCTAAAAAAGGCAAGACCTTGTCAAAATAACTACCGACTTGTCGCGCTGCTTTCAATAATATCGAAAAAGTCAATGGAAAAGGTTTGTATCAATCAGCATCTTCGCTCAAAAAAGTATCTTGAACGATTCAATATTATTAGCGATCACCAATATGGCTTTCGTAAACATAGATCAACAGAAAGATCTTCTGACTTATGTAAACACATGTTTGGAGCAACGCAATTGGAACACTTTGGAGAAATCTCGAGACATATCCAAGGCATTCGACCATGTTTGGCACGATGGACTGTTGGCTAAGCTACGCTCTTGTGGTATATCTGGAAAAGTTCTGTTCGTTTCCTCAGAGAGCGTTCTTTACGAGTGGCGGTCGACGGATTCTTTCTAACAATCTTCTTCACCAATCAATGCCGGTGTCCCCCAAGGCTCCATACTATCTCCGACTCTCCTCATTTACATAAACGATCTGCTGGAAAAGACCGGGAATCCAATCTACAGCTTTGTAGACGACAGTACGCTAGTCTCTTCATTCACTTTGAACGCTCGGGGACATGGCTGCTCAGGCGAATATCCGCAGACAGCAGGAGGTCGTTCAACTTAACAAAGACCTGGAAGAAATTCTATCTTGGGGTGACAGTAACCAAGTGGAATTTAACGCTAACAAAAACCCAGGCGGCAGTTTTTTCTAAAAAAGTTAACGTTGCTGAACCCGACATAGTTATGTCGGGGCACTCCATTTCCCCTAGCATCGTCGCTCAATTTGTTGGGCGGTTAGTTTGGGAGCAAATATGTCCTGGCATGAACATGTTGCAGGCATAGCAAGGAGATCTTCTCAAAGTTGGGAATATTATTTCGAACCAGAAAGCTTTACACTCCACAACAACTGTTAATCCTCTTTACAAAGCTCAAATTCGACCAACTATGGAATACTGCTCCCATATTTGGGGCTCCGCTCCCAGACATACACTGCATTTGCTGGATTTCTGTTCAGAGAAGAGCTGTTCGTCTGATCGGAGACCCGACTGACCGGCGGCCTTGATTCACTGGAACATCGAAGAACGGTTGGCGACTTGAGTCTGTTCTACAAGTATTTTCATGGAAAGTGTTCGAAGGACGTAGCCCGCTTAATTATACAACACGTGGCGGTACTCGGTGGGAACAGTACACGTCGCGCTGGTGCTTCACATCCATATGAGGTTTCAGCTTGTTAACTCTTCCGCGTACAACGATTTTCAAAGCAGTCTGTTTTATATGCAGAACATCATCCCTTTGGAATAATTTGCCCAGCGCTGTAATGTTTCCCACCGAGTAACAATTTACAGCGATTCAATAACAACGTGAATCGCTTTTTTTCCGCACACATGCCGCTCCTGGAGCGCCATTTAAAGGGACTTCTCTGCAGCACGTGTGCTAGACCCATAAAAAAAAAACAAACAGTTTAATGCCGATCCCGAACGGCCAAAGTTAGAAGGGCTTTACTAGGCATCGATCTACTACAGGTGGTTTGCCATTGCCTTCCCGAGAGAGGCGACCGTCACGTTGTCATTTTTTTAAAAAATGTATTACTTTTTTTCCAAGCCGAGATTCGACGCCATCGGTTCTCCGGTGGAGAAGGCAAACACCTTAACCACGACGCTACAGCCGCCTCCTATATTTTCAATGAGAGCTTTAAATTATCCTGATATTAATTTATCCTAAGCCATTCAGTTATAACAAACAAATCACAAAACTACGAATTCCATATAACTGCATATAATTTTATCAGGAGGGTATATTACACCTACTTTTATCCATTATAAAATATTGACTATAAAGTAACTACAAACTTTGAGTGTACAGGAAACGGTACAGAAACATTACAGTTTTACTATAAATCTCAAAAGAAAATTCTGATGTGGACAAACCCTGTACCTCCCACACTAGATCAGAGGGCTGTCACGTAGTTTGACCATTTGGTGATGATCACGCCTCACGTCCGTTTACAATCAGTAATCATCTCTAAAAATTGGCAATGTGTCGGCAGTCTGAGAGAACTAACGATAGCCCCTCTCTCCATGTTCATTATAAGATATATGTAGTGGAAATAGAGCAAGGATGGTATTTGTTCTTCGGTAGGTTTCAGGTTGGGTCAGATTGTCGGGTGTTATTATTATTTGAAATCTTACCATTAGTGGATTTATATGGCAAGTCAAAAATGAAATTGAATTTTACACTGTCTAATTGTAGAATATATGTAGAAATGTGTTTGTCTTAAATTAGTTTTGTATCGGCAGCCACCTCAGTTGGTAAGAGCAAAAATAAGTAATGAAGACCAAAAACCGAAAGAAACCAACTCTTCAAAAAGCAAGCGCCACCCAACTCAGAGAAATTTCTGGCAACAAAAAGAAGAGGAATATCCAAAAATAAAACTTAAAACGCAGACAATGGACACATATACATAAATGGATATAGACGAAATCACAACCTCAATAATCAACATCGACCAAGAAAATATGCTTTAAGAGAGAGAGAGAAATGTACAGAAACCATGGGATTAAGAAAGGGCATCCGAACATCGACGGCACTAGACTGAGTCACCTTAGGTGACATAGTAGTCATAGCTAATAACACCAGGTGGGCTACAGAAAATGTTAAACTAGCTGAATGTGGTCTCTGCAAGGGTAGGTCTTTAAATGAATTTGAAAAAAAACTAAATTAATGAGCCCTGAAGATACCAACATACAGATAAGAAAAAACTTCATAAAAGCGCGTCGATGAGTATATCTACACTATTAAAGATCGGAAAGGAGAACCAGCATGCAGAAATTTTTGCGGGGGGGGGGGGGGGGGGAGGGCGGATAAGGCTGGTACACGGCAGTTTTTTAGAGAAACTAAGACATAACTTAACAAAGTACTACAATACCCATAAACCTAAAAACCAAAGTGTAAACAATATGTCGCACTAAAGTACTTTGTTCAAATACGTAAAATCTTCACACAGAACTATGGAGAGAAGCACGCTTGGTACCCCCCTTAGGGATAGCAATTCATAACGAGCAATAAGGATATAAACAAAAATTTACTGTCATAACTCTGGAGACTGTAAAGATGAAGTGGCGATGAGCGGGGATCATGTGTATGGTCATTCGGAGCAGGGAAGCACTTGGAAGAGATTTACTTCCATGAGTGGAAAAACTTGGTTGAAAAGAAAAAGATGTGAGTATGAAGATATAGGATAACAAAATTGACTATATAGTAAAAGAATATTATTTATGGTTGTGGATATATTTATTATTATTTTTCTTATATTTATAAAAGTGCAAAAAGTTTTCCGGCCACATAATATACATTGACGCAGTAGGACGTTCAAAGACGTATTTACTAATAATAGCGCATTGAACTGTTCACATTTCGTTCATAAAAGGTCGTGGGAGCATAAACATGGCTCGGTATATGCAAATCTAAATTCGTGAGAGAGTAATAAAATTTTCAAAAGAAGGAAAGTCTTCTCGTGAAATTGCTTCATATTAGTTCGGGGGATAGGTTTATTGTAAAATACCGTCTGTGGATATGGTTTATTAAAAGATCGTCCGCGTAGTAGAAGACCAAGAAAAACGTCAAAAACTGTAGATCGTATCATTAAACGCGAAATCAACTGCGGATGTCAGAAAACTGTGCTGCCTAAATTGGCACGCGAGCTAAAGTGATGAAAACCTAAAAAGCTAATGTTAGTCGTAGTACTGTGACATCGAAGACTACATGATGTGGGACTTTTTGGCCCGTATAAGTATTAAAAAACCATTAATCAGTAAAAATAGATAAGAAGGCCCGATTACAATTTGCCAAAATATCACCTAAATTGGACAATCAAAAGATTGGAAAAAAAGTTAGCTTTCTCAGACGAACACTAAATTTATTCTTTTGGAAGCGATGGTAGACAACATGTACGACGTCCTGTTAGTATGAGAAACTGATGTTCGGTACCAAATTTCCTACTGTAAAACACGGTGGAGGAAGTGTGATGGTTTGAGGAATTTTTCTCTGCACAAGGAGTCAGTCCATTGATCGAGATCAAAACGGAAATATGAACGCTGATATTTACAAGGACATTTTAGAAAACAAATTTGTTATCATATGTGCTGAAGAAACATTGCCGTAGCAGAATTGGATATTTCAGCAGGATAATGACCCTCGCCAAACATACATCCAAGTATGTTAAAAAACAGTGGTTTTGTGCTTCAAAATGTGAGAGTTTTAAGCTGGCCGATCTCAATCATTCGGACTTGAACCCAATAGAAACACTTATGGGAAACGCTAGATCGTCAAGTTCGAAAGCATACATATTCAAATAAAACCGCATTAGTCAAATCATTGAAGGAAGAATGGGAATAAAATTTCACCTGCTTAGTATTAATCGATTAATTGAGTCAATGCGACATCGTTGTCGGCGGCTGTTATCGCTGCAAAGGGTATGGCTACAAAATATTAAACATAAAAATATAATTTAAGCCTATTAAATAGAGCATATGGGTACTAATAATTTTTTCTCGTAGTACAAAGTGGCCGGAAACTTTTTGCACATATAAATATAAAAATAATAATAATAAATATATTCACAAACATAAATAATATTCTTTTAGCTGATATTATTTTGTTTTCCTATATCTCATACTCACATCTCATAATGATTAAAAATCATTAGTCTTTTTTTAATAAATTAGAGTACGAAATGTCACTGGCCGAGAACTTTTGCACGCCACTGTACTGTACTTAAAAGTTTGATACCTCGTCGTTAGGATAATGTTATCTAAAGACTGCTTTTTCAATTCGTTTTTTATTCTATTGCTTAATCTGCTACTATTTTTCCGGACCAGAAATAATTATTGTTGTTATGTTCTGATGTTAATTTTTTATTGTATTTTTGACAATGGTATTCACGTCAGATTTTTATATATTATGGAAAGATTCGTATAATAAACTATTTTTTTACATAATGAAAACCAAAAAATAGAACATTTGAATTTTAAATTGTGTTCTAAACTTTTTTTTGGGGTTATTCACTTTTTGTGGTGACAATTGTATTATGTTTAAAGTAATGATAATTCATGCAGAAATTTCCATAACGGAATAAAATAATATATTAAGGGTGGTCTTAAAGTCAGTAACGTAGTTTATTGCGAAAATTTTTAGAAAAACAAATTAATGGGTATAAATACCTTATTTGTTTTTTAAAGTATTCGGTTTTTAAGATCCCTAAAACCTTGTAGGCGGTCAAACCAATCCTGGAAACGTTTTTTCCACTCAGAAGTAACGATCTCAGAAATGTGTGTAAACGTGTCAACACGCGTTTTATTTTTTCACAAATGGGAAGACAAATAAATCCCAAGGTGATACAATCAGGACTATACTAGCAATGAAACATTAATGCCACGTTTTTTTCGCCTGTAAATATCGATTATTTGACCGGCGGTGCCGAGATCTCGCATTGTTATGAGGAAAGATACGACTTTTTGGTGTGTTCATCCTAATTCATCGATGACTTTAGAATTATTGTATGAAAATCAACACTAATAGTTCTTCGATCCTTTAAAGTGGCGATAGCCACATTGCCAGCGATGATTCTTTTTGGAAAACGCTTTGAGAACGAAGAGCTTTTGTTAGTTTAGGCTCCTCTCGGAACATCCTAATAGCTAATTAACGTATAGTTTGGGGGCTAGTAGGGATGAATCCAAGTTTCATCACCACGAGGGAAATTATTTTTTTTACAACACTGACATTTTAAAGCAATACATAAATGAAAACTGGGTGGCTTCTTTTTGATATTCACAACTTTTCAGATATGCCATCTAGAACTACTTTCTATAAACTTTCGCAGAATCTCATGTGCAGAGATGCGAGCTTAGTGGGAGTACATCAAATTTATTAAAATCTAAAACGTTGGTGCTTCTTCTTGTTTCTCTAACTTAGGCTTATCGCCCTATTCAATCTCAGCCACCTGCTCGCCACACTCAGGTCATTACACCACTTCTTTCGGGGGCGGCCCACACTCCTATGTCCTAGTGATGACACGAGCAATTCTCACTATTCTCCCGTCCTTCCATCCTACCAATGTGTTCATTCCACTCTCTTCTCCGTTTCATCACCCAATCGTTGATATCCTCTATCCCACACTTTATATCTTCACTTCTCTCCCCATCTAAAAGTGTCTTTCTAGCTATTATACGAAGTACTTTCATTTCTGTTAATTTGTGTAGTCTCCTGGTTTTTGATGTTTCTGGCCTGGTTTTCCGTAGTACAGGGGTCGGCAACCTATGGTACGCGTGCCATCTCTCAGGCACGCCAAGGCAATTTTGAATGGCACGCGTTCCTATTCAAAGTTTTTACACATTAATTCTGTAATCTGTGACATGTTTCGAAATTAAGTAAATAATCGAAGACAGTATTACTTTAAGGATACAAACAAAAACACTATATATTATATAGGTCACTAGGTATTATTACCAAAAACTACAAAATATATATTTTGTAATTTATAATTTTACTGAATGCATTGTTTGGCTTTAATTTTCGGCAAAGTATTAAAGACGGCAAGCCTCAAAATATAAGCCTAGGTAAAAACACAAATAAACGTCCTCAATTCAGATCAAAAGGCGGTTTTTGTTTGACTTGACTTCAATCGTTCCGACGCGCGCCGCAAACTCTTTTTTATTATTGCCGAAGTTTAGTTTTTGTTAGATTTAACTTCTAGGCGGCCCTTTGATTGCAATGGGCGCGTTGTAGATAATAATTTTTGTTCTAAGAAATTTAATAAACCTAATTATTGGAATTTTCTGGAAACATTATTTTTATATATAGCAAGCGGCTACACGTTTGGATCAATTTAGTATAGAAGTAACATCCGTTTCAGTCAATAGTCGTCGAAAAGTTTAAAAATTAAAATTACGTTGCGTTATGGCCGCGAAGAAACAGAAGGTAGACGTTCGATCATTTCAAACTTCATGGACAACAGATTACGGTTTTGTACAGCAAAACGATCGGACCATTTATGTCCTATGTCGGTAAAGCGTAGTTTTCCGGACATCTAGTGTTCAACGACATTTCTAGATAAAAACATGAATCGTCATTTAAACATAACGGTGATAAGGGGCAGGCAATACAAAGAGCAAGTAAAATCAATACGAGAAACAGTCAACATTCTTTAGCAAAGTTTTCCAAGGAAAAAATCAGGTAACTGAATGCAGTTTCAAAAATTGCACAATTGTTGGCACAAAAGGGTAGGCCGTTTCACTGACGGAGAATTTAACTGAAACAAACGTTTTTTTGAGTACTGGCGAGATTTTATTCGACGACTTGCCCAATAAGGATACAATATTGGCCAGGATTAGGGATATACCGGCGCATCATCGTGGACCATCGAGAGACGAATTACCGAAATGACACAAATGTCCAAAAACAGCAAGGGAGACGCTATCAATCGGAGTTTTGTATTTAGTGTAACATTGGGATGAAAGTGTCGATATTAATGACATTGCCCGTCTGGCAATCGTTGCGCGATACTTCGATGATGGCAGTGTGTTATGAAGAGCTGATTTGTCTGCTCCCATTGCAGGGAAACTACAAGAGGCGAGAATATATTTTCAGAATTTGTCAAACATTTTGAAAAGCGGAACATTGATTTAAATAAAAAATTTTGGGTAATGACAGATGGTGCTCCTGCTATGATTAGGAGACATAAAGGATTTGTTTCCCTTCTTATTGAACGCATGGTCGATCAGTTTTGAATTTTCATTGCATAATTCACCAAGAGAGTTTGTGCGCTAAAAATCTCCACTGGAAATTTAAAATCCGTGATGGATAGGGTGGTTAAAATAGTTAACTACATTGTCGGTCGTTCTTCACTTCACACATTTTAAGGCGTTTCTGCAGAATTAGAAAGTGGGATATTCAGAAATACCATTGCACAATAATGTGCGCTGGCTCAGCCGAGGTAAAGTGCTCTCTAGATTTGTGCAATGTCTGGGCGAAATTAAATCATTCTTGTTGGAAAAAAATCAAGTGGATGCTTATCCTGAACTAGAAGATAAAAACTGGATCTGTATGTTAATGTTTCTTACTGATATTATAAACCGTCTCGTGTGAACTCAACTTAAAGTTACAAGTTCAGGCAAAACAGTTCTGGATTTCTACGAATCCTAGAAATCAATTCAAATTAAAATAGATTTATTATCAGCGATATTACTACAAACACATATAAATTTTTTCCAAATTTAAAAACTTATATATTCAGTGTCGACGATGGTGCACTAATAGACGAAATTCTTAAATATATGACTAATTTAAAAGAGGAGTTTATCGAGAGGGGTCAGATTTTGATAAAACATGGTCCTATGTTCGCTTTTTTTAATCAAACCAGATTTATTTGGATTTTTCCAGCAGTTGCTTTGACATATCTCTTTTCTCATGGATGGACATTAATGATTTTGATCTTCAATACATTGAATTTAAAAGCTCCGAGTTATGGAACACGAAATTTGTAGAATTAAGAAGGGTATTAGAAGGTGACTGCCAGAACCATTCAAACGAGATACTCAGTTGTTGGATGAGTTTACCAGAGATATTTGTTTGTCTTAAGAAAGTAGCGTTTGCCTGCTTACAGCTTTCGGATCATTCTATATCTGTGAACAACTTTTTTCCCATATGAGAGTAATTTTAAAACCCCGTACCGAAGCAGGCTGACAACAGACAACTCGGAAGCATGTGTGACACTGAAAATAACCAGACATGAACCGGATATAAGAAAACTCTCTAAAGAACTTCAAGCACAGTGTTCACACTAGGTCCAAGGACTAGTATAATAAAATTATTTGTTAAATGTTAAAATTTTTTGTAATTAAACCTTCTAAAAAGCAATATTTTAAGTTAATTTTTATTCTTGTTAATTTTAGTTGTAGTAAGTACCTATGTCGGCACGCAAAATGTTGTATGGAATGAAAACTGGCACCCCTTAGTTAAAAGGTTGCCTGACCCCCGCCGTAGTATATAGTATGTCATAACAGGTCTTATAGCTGTTTTCTAAATTCTGGATTGGCTTCGATTCCTAGTGTTTTTGTTACACCATATCATGTGATGTTTAGGCACCCTGCTATGTTTGCGCGCTCTCGTCGTTTATTCCCTTACCTCCGCTTCAACATCAGATATTTCTATGCCTAGGTATTTAAACTTCATTTGCTGTTTAGTAACTTCTCTGTCCACCTCAAGTTTACATCTTAAGGGTGTCTTTTGACGTTGTTATACATTTTGTCTTGGAAGCAAATATTACTATAGTAAAGTATTTAGCTGTGCAATTAAATTGGTGTAGGAATCGCTGTAGATCGTTTTTCATTTTCCGCAAATAGTACCGCGTCATTGGCATAACATAAAATGTTAATCTCATTGGCTCCCATTTTATAACCTCTCATGGTCCGCACTTTTCTTATTATTTTGTCCATGATGATGTTAAAGAGAAGGAGCTGCAAAAGTAAGAAATTAAATTCGTTTATCATACATGCTAAATATCAGTTGTCTATTTGTGCTTACGACAGGAAAAAGGAAAGTAAATAAACATTGTATACTTTTTAGTGTTCCGTATCAAAATTGAAAATACACACTTGTGGAATCACTTCAGTGTCTATTTGTCCGCAGCCCATTTTTCTCAAACTATGTGACTAGAAAGTTGGAATTTGTCACACATATAGGAACTGATGGCCCAACCATCAGCCGTGTAGTTTTGAAAGTTAAATTTTGGACTTAATTTTGGAGGTGCAATAGAAAGTGAAAAAAATTGAAGGTCATCGAGCGGGTGTTAAATGAAAGCTTGTGAAAACACGAGTTCCAAAATGTATATGATACTCGCGTAAAAACTGGAATATTCTCCATAAGGTGAAAATTGAATGAGAATTATCGCAAGTGCCTTACCTTTGCAAATTTATTTAGTATATAAAAACAAAGATCAAAAAAATTTTAAAAGCAATCACGGGTACGGAATCCTAACTGCGCAAGTCCCGACTTGTACTTGGCCGTTACACTAAATCATTTAAATCAATCTTAACTAGGCTTTACATTTACTACAGTTCTAAAATTAAATGCACTATTTTTTTTTAATACACGCTTTATTTATATTTATTAGAGTATTTTAGGTACAATTCTTCTGGATTTCTCCTGTGTCGATTGACAAAGGGATGTTGGCATTTCGCCCGTCATCCTGCCGGCTTCTTCAGAGCTTGTTTCAAGAACTTCTTCGGAAACTACTCGAAATGAAGGAATGGACGAAGGAAAAAGTTTGATGCTAGATTCCAAAGAAGTCAGTTCTTGAAACCAGCTCTAAAGAAACCGGCAGGTTAATCGGCGAAAATCCAGAAGAATTTTACCTATATGCTCCATAACCTGTGGAAATTTCCTATCAAAATTATTAAAGTAGTTGTTCTTCGTCTGTCTGCTGATATACAGAAAGTACTAAACCTGGTAAAAAAGTACCAACTTAAAATAATCATGTGTATTGCTAAAAATTGAACCTAAGTTGTAACAGATTCTTTGGTTGAGAAAGTTCAAGTTGCACGCTTTTAAACCTAAATTATTTGAAACCGCTGGTTGTATAACAATAAAAAAAGTTACGTATTTTTCCACCGAAATGCTTATTAATATAAAGTGTTTTAACACAAACTGTAGGTCCTAATAGCCATTGACAGATCGTCAAAGCTTGCATTTGTTGTAAAGTTTCAGTTCAGTTTCTTCTTAGTAACAGATACACGTAATAAAATAGGTAAACTTCTTCTTTTAGCAGCCCTTCACAATCGACTCCTGGACATAGGCCTCTCCCAACTCCTTCCATAGTTCCTTGTTCTGAGCTAGTTTGGTGCCAGTTTTGTCCAAGCTTCTGTTTAATGTTGTGTAGTAAACGTTTTGTTGGTTGCCAACTTTCCGTTTATGCAGGCGGGTCTCCAGTGTAAAAAGTGTCTTGTCCCATCGAGGGGCGCTGTCTTGACGCCCAATATATCCTACCCAGATCCATTTTAATTCGGCTATACGAGTGATTTCGTTTTCGACTTTTGATCGTTGTCTTCTCTCTGTGTTTGTGATGTGATCTCTGATGAGTTATTCCCAACATCATCCCCGTTCAATGGCGCTTTTGTGTTAATCTAAGTTTATGTGCTGATTGGTTTGGTTAAAGTTGTGGTTTCCATTCCATACGTCATAACCGAAAGTATACAGGTATTAATCAGTTTCCTCTTTAAATTGACTAGAATACTGCTGTTTTTAATTATTTGTTTCAATTTTCTCATTGCTGCGTCGGATACGTCTGTTGATCTCGGCGGTTTGATCTTCTCTACCTAGTTTGATGGGTATGCCCTAAGTAAACATATCCTCTACTTTTTCTACAGCCTGATCACCCATATGCACTTCTTTGTCATCTGATGTCATGATTTTAGTTTTTTTCCCAGGTTTGTGACAGACCAATTTTTGCTGATTCCCTTTGAAATTCTTGAAGCATAACTTCCAGCTCATTTCGCAAAACGAAGATGTCTATCGTCAATTCTTATAACTTTCTCGTCCTAGTTCAGGTTTTTTTTTTGAATACGTCTTCAAAGTGAGTAAATAGTTTAGGAGATATATTATCTCCCTGTCACCTCTTTTCACTGGAATTTTATTTGTGTTGGTGTTTTCATCAATGATTACTTTGATTGTTGTATTTTTAGATATGTGGCTATAAAATTTTTATATCGAAAATTAATTCCTGCACTGTTTAAAGCTCTGAAGATGGCCTATATTTCCAAGTCAAACGCCTTATTATACCCAACAAAGGCGAGGTGAAGGTTTCGTTATATTCACATACATTTTCCAATTAGTGTACGGATAGGATTGTATATGTTCGTTTGCATGGATGGGGAAGAAGGCTTTATAAGTTGATAGTTGCCTGTTTTTTAGTTTATCACCTTTTTTATGTAGCAACACTACTTGGGGCATTTTGCCATGTTGCCGCCGTATTTTCCCGTCCTCTAGACATTTATTGAGGAGTATTGTCATAGATTCAACTGTGGCGTGTCGCCCATTGATATATTAACTGTAATATACCGTCTTCTCCAGGGGCTCGACCTTTGGTTCATTTGGGGCAGTGCCAGATTTACCTCTTGAGCCAACCATTTAGGCTAGTCTCGTCGGCGACATTTGGGGATTTCGGACTATGTTGTATCTTCATATTTTTGTTGTTTTTATACCAGTTCTGTATTATATAGTTTTATGTCCTTTTTTGTTTTCTTCCTTATGGTTTTATTTTAAATCGCTGTATTTCGGCATTCCTTTAATCAGATTCTCTTCTTGAAGAGTTAAACTACTTCTTGTATTATTATCATTTTATAAAACTTGCAATCTATAAGATTTTTCATATCAGGGTTGAGAAATTTTGTAAATACACCTGCTTGGAAAGTACTTAAAATAACTAATCAGTTATTTAAAAATCGGTTTTTTCTAAAAAAGTTAACGTTGCTGAGCCCGACATAGTTATGTCGGGGCACTCCATTCCCCTAGCATCGTCGCTCAATTTGTTGGGCGTTAGTTTGGGAGCAAATATGTCTTGGCATGAACATGTTGCAGGCATAGCAAGGAGAGCTTCTCAAAAGTTGGGAATATTATTTCGAACCAGAAAGCTTTACACTCCACAACAACTGTTAATTCTTTACAAAGCCCAAATTCGACCAACTATGGAATACTGCCCCCACGTTTGGGGCTCCGCTCCCAAACATACACTGCATTTGTTGATTCTGTCCAGAGAAGAGCGAGTCCGTCTGATTGGGACCCGGAATTGACCGGCGGCCTTGATTCGCTGGAATCATCGAAGAACGGTTGGCGACTTGAGTCTGTTCTACAAGTATTTTCATGGAAAGTGTTCGAAGGATGCAGCCCGCTTAATTCCTCCCAAAGCGGTGCATGTTAGAAATACACGTCGCGCTGGTGCTTCGCATCCGTATGAGGTTCAGCTTGTTACTCCGCGTACAACGCTTTTCAAGCAATCTTTTATATGGAGAACGTCATCCCTTTGGAATAATTTTGCCCAGCGCTGTATTTTCCACCGAGTACAATTTACAGCGATTCAAGAACAACGTGAATCGCTTTTTCCGCACTCGTGCCGCTCCTGGAGCGCTTTAGGGACTTCCCTGCAGCACGTGTGCTAGACCCATAAAAAAAAAAAAAAAAAAAAAAAATTCTGAAAGCTTAAAGAACTAGTCTTTTAAATTTTATTTTAAACCCGTTTGTATAACTTTTTTTTTTAATAGCACAAATTATTTTAATTAGCATATCGGACGTAAAGTGGTAAAAAAATACGCGTTTTTTTTTGTATTTCACGTTTAATATTGTAAAATGTTTAACATAAATTGTCGATCCTAATGACGACTGACATATCGTCGCAGCTTGTATTTGTCATAAACTTCTAAGATTTTCTTTACAATACCTACTTTCTCTCTAACACCTTCACTACTAACTCCAGTGTGCCCCCAGGCTCCATACGGAAAGACTAGGAATCCAATCTACAGCTGTGCCGATGACAGTACGCTTGATTCATCATTTACCTTGAACACTCGAACATCAGCTGCCTATAGCTAGTCTATCTTGGGATGACAGTAACCAAGTAAAATTTAACGCTACAAAAACTCTCCTTCTTCGCAGTCCGAGCCTCTTAGTAGAGGTGTGGTGACTGCCAATGACGTCCTTTCCAAATGGTATCGGCAGCACTGTGCTCCCCAACCCCTGTCTACTCCCGAACCTGATCCGCCCAGCAACGGTCGTAGACCCAGAGGCCGGTCTGGCCTTTGGGTCTACAGCCGTTTACGTCGCCAAACTTTGTGACCAAAATATCGCAATTTTTTTCGTGGATAGTATCAGCTATTCTTTTAGCTACTCCTAGTTCTGCTAGAATCGAAATATTGGTTCTGTGCGCAGTCCTTGGTATGCGTAATCGTCTGCGTCCATGTCTGCAGCATTAGTAGAATGGAAAAAACTGAGAGAAAACAGAAAAGTCGAATTTTGTTGTTTTAGATATATTGCGATCGCGTCAAATTTTTGTTAGTTTTTTATCCTTCTGCGTATTTTTGGCTCACAATTTCCAAAAGTTGTAATTAAAAGAAGGCTATTCATCTGATTGGAGACCTAGAACTTACCAGCAACCTTAGTTTCCTTGGATTGTCGAAGAACAATTGGCGACATGAGTCTATTCTATAAGTACTTTCTTGGAAAAGTGTGCTCTATGGATGTAGCCTATTTAATTCCTCCAGTGGAATAGTACATGCTAGGAATGGACGTTGCCTTAATAGATCACAATTAACAATTCTTGTATATAGAGAACCCTTTGGAATGATTGGCCTAAGACTATTTCCCACTGAGTACAAGTTGCGGCAATTCAAGAGCAACGTTAATCGCCTTTTCCGCACACGCGACGCTCCAGTAACGCTTTAAAGATTTCCGTGCAGCAAGTATGCTGCACCCATAAAAAAATTACACATTCGTATAATAGAATATATATAAGGTCAAACTACTTCTTTTATTACTTTCGATTTATAAAAGTGGCAGTCTGCAAGATTTTTATATGTAAGTTAACTTTATGAACATTAATAAAAAAAAATGAATTATTTAAAAATAAGTATATGATTTTTCTAACTCAAAATACAGAATACATAACAATAATTTTTTTAGCTAATAAGTTACAGAAATTTTAGATGTTGTTAACAATGCATTGAAGAATTAATAGACTTACTGACCTCGAAGGTAGAGGCTTCCTTAGTTTTTTCACTCTATACATTTTTTGCCCTATTTTAAATTTGTATAGATGACGTTTATAACATTGACCTACTTTTCATAATAAAAAAATGTTTATAACTGTATTTGCTTACAAAGTGACTTTTAACTATTATTTGAAATTAGGTTATTTAAATTTAAAAGTGGCTATGGCTATATTTTGACATAATTGAAATGACGCATGGATACTACAAATATTTAAAGACTCCACGTTACCATTAGCCATCCCATAAGCATCGTTTTCTTCTGTCAATACATCTTCTATTATATCTACAATTTGTGCTTTTCTGGTACTCGAACGATATTTTCTCGAGCATACCACATTATGCTTACATTGTCTGTTCAGTTGTTTACCCGCATCGATAGCATGTGGCACGTCTTTCCACATTTTTACACGTTCAGCATCCGTTGTCTTTCCATGAATTACCATTCTCCCTCCAGTGCAGTACGCTTCAATCTAAGTCGGACATTTTGCTGGTTTTATAGACCCGGCTACAATATTTCTAGCGATATCCTTTTTTTATATTATTTTCTAATTGACCCTTTATTCTCTGCTACATTTTTTCCGCATATTGTCCCCTTTCCTCAACCCTACGTCTTTCTTCTTCAGCAGGTAGGCGTTCTTCATCCGTTTTTTGTCTTTCATCTCAATCTTCTCACGTTCCTCCTTGACTCGTTATCACTCTTCACCGGAATTCGATTTTTCTGTTAGTATCAAAAATTTTAATTCGTTTACCGAACCTATTAGTTGATTGTTTTGATATAATAATGATTCTGTGCAATTTCTTTAATAATATTTTTCACATTCACAATATTTCATAAAGATCATCTTCATCGGTAAATAAAACACCCTTATTTTGATAACATTTTGATGTACACACAGTCATTAGGGGCGAAATCAGGCGAATAAGGAGGATGGTGGAGTACGGACACTTGTTTTCGCGCCAAAAACTGCACCACAATCTCAGCCGTGTGAGTAGGCGCATTATCATAAAGCAAGAAAAAACCCATCGTTTCGATCGAACCCGCTAAATCTACTTGCAGAGTCGCTCCATGACAGCCACGTAGTACCTGGCCTTAACTGTAGTGCCCTGGGGAACAAATTCTTTGTGGATAATTTCTTGAGCGTAAAAAAAATGCTACTAGCATTGTTTTTGTTCTTGATTTTATCAGTCGCACTTTTTTTCGGGATCGGCGAACCACTACCGAGCCATTGCGAACTTTGCCGTTTTGTGGTAGGCTTGTTGGCCCGTTGCTGTTTTTGTTCGGATGTCAGATGTGTGGAACAAATTTCAGACTCAGTTTCCTCTTGTTCAAAACATTCCGGACAATGTTTTGAACACCTGATTTGGAGATGTTAAGCTTTTCTGCCATCGGTCTGCATGAAGGATGCCGGTCGATTTGCAGAAGAAAACGAGTTTTCACGTTTGACCTTATATCATCCTCGAGCGACTCCCGTCCTTCCTTAAAGCGTTTAAACCACTCAAACACTTGTGAACGCCATAAATAAACATCGCCGTAAGTTTTGTCAAGCTATTTTACTCAATTTCACATGAAATTTGATCACTACTCGCTACTCCATCACACTTTTGTGCCACCACGATTACGACACATACAGTTCGCACGTCCACTACTCAGCACTGACTAATCACAACTGTCTTGTTGAATGCAAATGTATAGTTTACAGATGTGAGTTCAAACTTTTACTGTTGTTTACGAGATGGCGTTGCTTAAAGGTCGTGGAAAAAAAAGTCCGGAAACTTTTTGGACAGGCGGTGTATGCATTTTAGTGTTCCGTACGGAACATTTAAGATCACTTCGGTATCTGTCTGTCCGTCTGTGACACCCCGATTTTCTCCGAAACTATTTGACATAGAAAGTTGTAATTTGGCTCTAATATAGGAATCGATGGCCTCATCAGAGCCTAGTTTTGAAATTTAAGTTTTGGTTTAAGGAGTTAGTTTTGGGGAGTCAAATCGGAAGTGAAAAAAAAAATATCAGGTCATCGAGTCGGGTGTCAAATGAAAGCTTGTAAAAACAAAAGTTGAAATATATATATAATTTAACACTTGCGCACACTTTTCTTCGTATTATTTTTAAAAAAATTGCAAAAAATCACCCCCTTTATCTCGCAAAGTACTGATCAAAAATTTTGAAAAAATTCTGGAATATTCTCCACTGGGTGTAGATTGAACGAAAATTATCACAAGTGGATTACCTTTAATAATTTAACTGATATATAAAAAACAAAAATTTCAAGGTCATCAGTTTTCATATGGTACAGAAACTTGGGTTTTGACACGGAAAATTATTAGAAAATTGCAAGCTCATCAGAGAGCAACTGAAAGGAAAATCCTAGTATATCACTTAGGGACTGCAAATCAAACGATTGTATCAGGAAAAAAACGGGACTCCACGACATAATTGAGAGGATATCTTTCCTCAAGTGGAATACTGATAACTGGAGCGGAAAAGTAACCAGATGGAGACCATGGGGGGGAAAAAGAAGTACTGGCAGACCCCAACAACGTATGACGATATTAACAGATCAGCGGGGCTCAATTGGTATCATATTGCTCAAAACAGGGACATATAGAAGCGCATGAGAGAGACCTATATCCAAAGGATAGAGAATGGCTAGAAGAGAGAGTTTTCAGTAAAGATCAGAAAAAAACTTTGTTGAAAACTCATTTAGGGTGTGTACTGTGAAGTCATTGATCATTTTATACCCTCGTAACAAAACTTTTTATCTTTAAAAGCAATCAACGTACGGAACACTAATTGGGCAAGTCCAAGTTGCACTTGTCCGGTTATTTATTTTAGTCCCGTCGAAGTCCAAAATAAAATATTTTTTACTCGGATCATGTTCATTATCATTTTCGTTATATGAAATATGTGGATTTTTCTTTAACAAATTTGAAAATATACTTTTCTTGACATAGTGTTTTTCAGATGAATCTAACAGTTCTTCGATTATAATAACCTTTTTATCTAATTAGAGTTCCAGAAAAAGTTATTTCTTCTTTCATTTTCAATATCTATTCGGAGTTTCCGACATACCCCATTTATTATAATTTTAACAGCTCCACAAGACCATATAGTTACATTCGTACTGCGAATTTGCGTACACCAATGGAATTTAGGAACCATTCATCTCGACAAAGATGATCATATCAGTATCAGTAATCTCCGTCGACATACTTTTTATACATATGATGACGATGCCGATTATTACATACGTACACGATTATACGATTCACAATTAGCATCTTTGTAATCTTCAAATGAATTTTTTTACCTATAATCGGATTCCGTAGTTACTTACGCAGGCTTCTGTTAGGTGATTCAAAAATGACAAACAGTTACATGTGTATTTTAAGTTGCTATCGATATATTTGAACCATTTTTGGCTGCTAGAACAAAGTCCACATCATTTTAATTTTAAAGTAATAATTGGTATAGCACGTATTAAACCTTTTTTTCTTTAATTTCAGCCTGTCGATGACGTAGATTCAAATGGAACAATCACAAAATCAAGCAGCAATGGAACTCTTAATAACACGTACATCCAGAGCGAATTTTCGGACTCGTACAAAGCATGTTACTCGAACGGTAGTACCAAAGGTTTCGTAACTCAATCAATTGAGAAGCATAATGATAAAAAAATTGAGTAAACTTAGGACAATCCTATTATAAGTAATAATTTATTTGATGAAGAGGACTACGTTTATAATTTTATAAAACTATATTACTACCTAGTAGCTTTAAAAGCAATATTTTTTAAATTGTTTACTTTGTGAAAATTTTTCAAATTCAGTGTGTTACCTTTAGGTTACTGGACAACTTATGTGTGGCTTTAACGTTTGCTGGCGAATGTGACGGCACTTCTTTTTGTAAATAGATAATATTGATAAAATAAATTTTACCTCCCATGCAGTGTTGTCAAAATGCAGGATGTTTTCTTAGATTCAGGAGATTTTAAATTGTTATCACCTTAAGTAAACTTAAAAAAAGTTTTAGACTTTAAATCAAAATTAGAAAAAAAAATATGAATATAAGAAAATTCAGCATTTTGGCATACTCTGTGCCCGGTGCAATATACCTAAATAACCTAAATTTTGGTATGTACAGTTTGTTGAAAATATATTTAAAAAATTATGGAATTTAGGTTACTTAGAATTAAATTCAAAAGGGCTGTGATGTATCTGTAAAATATTTTCAAAGCTGTCGATGTTTTAATAAATTAAAAAAAAAACGTATCTTTGAAATCAGGGGAGGTAAATTCTAGAACGTGCTTAAGAATCGTTAAATTTACTGGAAAATTTTTACTTAGAATCAATATTGAGAAAAATTTATTTATTATATACGATTTGTAAGTATACTTTTTCTGGATTTCTCCTTGGTGAATTGACAAAGTAATGCTGACGTTTCACCGATCATCCTGCTAGTATCTTCAGAGCTTGTTCCAAGAACTAATTTCTTCGGAATCTAGCACGAAACTAAGTTAATTCGGCTTGCACACGCTTTTTTAGCTCAGTTTTAAGTCAGCTCTCGGAACACGCTGTGAAGAAACCGGGATCATCGGTGAAACGACAGCATCACTAGGAGACTTCCACAAGAATTGTACCTATAAGCTCTTCCTTTGGAAGTTTCCTACCAATATTATATACGGTGATCTCTAAAAATTTTTTATTACAACATGCAACTTTAGCATTACCTTTTACCTAAATACAGATGAAAAACGATATACTCAATGGTACTTGGGTGACCTCAGTTACCTGTCAAAATTTTCATTAAAAAAACTTCGCCGAAAACGGGTACATTAGTTTAAATTTTGAAAAGAATTATAAAGGAAAGTCAGAGTTTTGCCAAGGAGTATGCAAAAATTTATTGTTGAGTTTTAACTTTTTCTCCACATTTTTAAAATGTCTGGCCGTAAAAGCAGTTTTTGTCGGTAAAATCATCACAGTATCATTTTGTTAGACCTAAATATTGCTTATAATGACCTCCTTTTTTCATTGAAAGCAAAAATAACAGTTGTATTGCATTTGATGTAAAGTTGACATCATTTCAAAAACCAACTCTATAAGTTAAATGAAACTAAATTTTTCAGTACTAAATTAAAGTAACAATAAACACAACAATCAACTAAAACCTGCTATAAAAATTTTTCCCATAAGATACGAAGTTTTTGGAGGACACTAAACATATGTAACTCTACACTGAAAGATTTTTTAACTGGTATTGCTATTCACTAAAATAAATAACTGATAATATTTGAAAGATGGTTAAATTTTAAGTGCAACCCTAAATAAATTTCCGTTTCGCTGCTTAATGACTGGTTTGGTGAAGTCTAAAAATGGTGTTTTACTCTTAGTTTTACTTCCTGAATAAAAATTAAGGTTTCGTTAATGCAATATGGTAAATGATGTATTGAGAACATTCTAATGGTATTCAGGTAGAGGTGGATAGAAGATTAGTCTACTTTTTAAAGAATATTCGCCCTCCGGTGCCCAATAAGTCCTTAAAGAGACTAAGCATTTAAGCCAAGTACATAGCCATGTATCAGGTCAAGGTAATTGCTTATGGTATTAGTATACAGTTTATCTCGACCGGACTAAAAACATTGTTTCTCATCTTTTTTCAAAACTTTAATATTACCCGTATTTGACAAATAGATTTTTTTTTTAGTGAATACTGTAAAAATATTGCTCCAATTCAAATAACGCTGTTTACAGTGCATTAAGCCAGAAAGATGCTATTTTCGGTAACTTAACTGTTCTTGAGTGTCGAGATTATATTAGGTTGTATAGTATTTATTTATTTAAATAGGTACTTTGTACTTTTTATTTTACAACACTGAAAAATGCAAGCTACTAAAAATTAATTAAAGATTTTAAAGTTTATTTGACTACCATCTGTTTTAATCTAAACCTATTTTAAACTTGCAATTGACACAACTCAACTACAGTTGAATTTTCTGTTAAGGCTCCCAACTAAACAGTTGGTTTTCGTCCCATAATTGCCCAAAATACAGCATAATCCTGCCTTTAGTGACTCGATAACGCGAAGACATAATCTTTCAACTAACTGTACGGTGAAACTCTCGCTGACACCGTAATATTGGCCTTTCCAAATTTCCATGAGTTTTACACTTTTATAGTTGCCGACAGCCTATGTAGGAAACGCTAGCTTACATCTGTAGCTTGAAAATGTAACATCGAATTATAACGTTTACCTTTAATATTTTTGAACCTATTTCAAAATGTTAATCTAGGTTCTAAAATTAATGCAATAAATTGCTAAATAGATTAATAACTACATAAAAATTTCACACCTTGATGTTAAAATCTTACTTACCAAATTTTTGAATGGCTCTAGCTCTAGATAATTGCACCTTTGCTGCAACTGATATCAGTCTATATCTTAATAGAATAAATGCTGCTGTCAATAATTTTTTCGTATGATATTAATCGTTTTTCTGTTAAGGTATAAAAAGTACGTCCGTCAAAAAAGTTTTAGCTCTGAGGATACATGTTAAAAAACTATCAATCAGAAGTTGCATACTTTTCCTTAGGTTTATAGTCCAGTCAGAATACGACCAAAACAGGCCAAAAACAGAAATCATTGGATACTGTTACTTTTTTTAAAAAAAAAAAAAATACTCGTTCCGACGAATACCTTAAGGAAAAAATATTGCGACTGCTGAAAATACCCTCAAAAATATGAGAATTTTTGGGTTTTTAGCGTATTTTTGCAATTTTATCATAAATTTATGGAAGATAAACTAAAAATTCGGACAGATTTTGATTCCAAATAAAAAAAAACGAAAAATTTAAGGTGCTATGGATGTTATTCGAGCCTTCTGGTCGGACGAAATTAGCCGTTTTTATCGTTTTTATTTTTGTCATTTTTTATGATTAAATAGCTGTAAGCTAATTTTTTTTGGTTAACTCTGGAAATATGTTCCATTTGATTTAATTGATCCAAACATAATTTTAGCCATTTTTTACATATTAGATGTATTTTTCACTCCTCATAATGTTAATAAATTTTACCGATTCACGTTTTTTTCTTCTCACGAAGTTTTTTGCACTGTACTATTACCTTACCTAAAGTATCAGCCATTTTAGTCTCAAATTTATTTATTTATTTATTTTTTTAAGTAAATTCACGATTTCTTTTTAAGTTTTATAATATTTTCAGTAACCATTTTTAATTATTATGCGCATGTTATTGTACATGTTGAGTGGCTAAGTTAAATTGTTAAATTGGAGATCCAAATCCTCATTCCTTCCCTTGTTAGCACAAGTAATTTGAACCTTTACGAGGAAGTAAACCTTAATTTATTACCGATGAGCATGGACTCATTTTTAATTATTATTATCATTTCTTGTACAATTTGTAAATATTTTTATTATCGTATTTATTTAATTTCTGACTGAGTCGATCATCGCTCCTAATGAAGCTAATATGGTTAGCGAAACGCCCGTCGTAGTGATATATACTGAGTAGTGTTAATGTGCCAAAGATTCCACATTCCCAACAAAGTTAATTTCTATTATTTAATAATTACTACGTTTAAAAACATAATTATTATTTTATTTTGATCAATTTTGTTTTAGTACCTTTAAAGTAAAGTAACTAGTATAATGTTGCGTTATAACTAGATTTTTTAATGCTATGTATATATATATATATATATATATATATATATATATATATATATATATATATATATATATATATATGTATATATGTATATATGTATATATATGTATATATATGTATATATATGTATATATATGTATATATATGTATATATATGTATATATATGTATATATATGTATATATATGTACATATATATATATATATATATATATATATATATATATATATATATATATATATATATACATATATATACATATATATATATATTATATATATATATATATATATATATATATATATATATATATATATATAGAGAGGTAAAACCTGACTCTCGACCAAGTTTCATCCAGATCGGTGACCCTCTCCTTCCTTGTAAGACATATGGTAATCATTTTATAACTAATAAAAATGATTTCATTATGGCAAATATGATAAAATTCAAGCAAAAATTAATTTTTTAAAAGTAACTGTAAACTTGAAACAAAAAATTCATAAAATTGAAATTAAAATGGCCAATTTTTTCAGCCTAAATGAACCAAAGGACTTCCTCAGCCACTCAACATGTACAATAACCTATATATAATAATTAAAAATGACTTCGGTTACTGAAAATATTATAAAAATAATTTTTTAAAAAGAAATCATAAATTTGCATGAAAAAAAATTAAATTTGATACTAAAATGGCCAATTTCCCGGGCCTAAATTATTGTAAATGAGTTCTTAAGTACCTCAAATGAAAGCTTAGGGACTAAGGAACATTTTCTGATATTTTGGGTAAGATAGTAGTTTAGTCAAAAAAAGTTGTTTTAAAAATTCGTCAGAAGAAAAAACGTGAATTGGTAAAATTTATCAATATTATGAGGAGTGAAAAATATGTCTAATATGTAAAAAATGTCTAAAATTATGTTTGGATCATGGAACATATTTTCAGAGTTAACCAAAAAAAATTAGTTTACAATTTGCAAGTATACCTATTTAATCATAAAAAACGGCAAAAACGACCAATTTCTCCCGACCAGAAGGTTCAAAATATGTCGGAATTTTTAGTTTATCTTCCATACATTTATGATAAAAATGCAAAAATACGCTAAAAACTCAGATACCGGCCAATTCCTTCATTTCTGAGGGTGTTTCCCCAATTTCTCATCGGTTGCAATATTTTTTCCTTAATGTACTCGTCGACGCGAGTATTTTTTTTAAAAAAAGAAGTAGTTTTCGACGATTTCACCTCAAAATCGTATTCTAACACTGGACTATTAAGACAATTTACTACCAGTACTATAGTTTTAATAAGAGCACTAAGTGTGATGTAAAATACGCCCAAAATTACGAAATAACTAATTAATATTTGTAAAAAATGCATATAATAAAATACTTTAAAATAGGTTTAATTAAAATAAGCGTAAATACTGTTGTAAATATTTTTCCAGCAGCTTGCTTCTGCATTTGTTTTATAGCGTGAAACCACTGGTGCCTAATACTATTATTATTATTAGAGACAGGCAAAAGTGTGACAAACCACCAGGCATATACTGTACCGTTAATCTCTTACAGTACGACCCATATTCTTCAGTTTAAGAGAGGTGCATATACCTGCACGAGAACAGGATAATCTTGACCTATAATTTATCTCTCTTAAATTCTGTATTGTTGAATTGTTAAATGGTTGCCACATTTAAATATGTCCCATATGGTCTATTTTACGTTGTTCTCGTTTGGTTCTAACCTCATTGGGTAATATTTATTACTTTTTTTAAACCTAGTTTTAAAAACAAACTAAAGTGTAGACGACACATAATTTTGCTGATAAAAGGAACTACTTTAAAAGTGACGATAATATGACTCTGTAAAAAGAAGTAAACTCTCTAATTTAATCTTATGCAATCATCTGGTCTTCGCCACCGACTAGGTATGATAGGGACAATTCAAAAAACCTAGAAAACATCTATTTTTTACCCCGCGTTCGTGACTATGTTTACAGGTACAATTTTGGAAAGTCACGTCGAAAACAACGTTAAAAGCGCGACATTATTCATACGGTACAGCAACAACCAATTATATTTGATATTTCTAAATCGCTATAAAAAAAACATGAAAAAACCATTTCAAATCAGTTGCTAACAAATCTGTTTATAACACAAAGCGGTTAACTGATGTCACGTGTCGATTGTCAAATACCAAAACAAGATCTTCCATTGGTTGCTGTTTCTGCTTTTAGTTTGCCTTAAAAATACTCTGATAATTATCAATTCTACTGGAAAGCGATAGCTCGACAGTTTACAACTAGACAGCGCTCTAAGATTGCTCGAATTTTCTCTGTGTCAATAAGGCAGATCACTTACATTGGTACATAAAAATGGAGGTGATGCTGACAATGCTCCGATGTTTGCATTAAAAGCATCATCACAGTTCAAGCGTATGACATAAAAACAATAAGCTCTATGAGCGTATGCTCTGGAAAGTAGTAGCAAAATTAAATATATGATGATATACGTAATCCAGATGTATATTGTAACTACATGGTTGAATCAAACGTGGTAACAACAAATAACATTGAATAAATACAACATTCACAAGTTTACCATAAATAAAAATTTTCAATTTAATTTAACCTTATTAATTCTACTAGCATTTTGGAACTTCTTTGAATCTTTAGTACAAACAGTCTCTTCAAATAAGTGATATAGGTGTTAATAAAATATTTTTTGGTGGTATGTTCTGTAAATACATAGGCTAATTTAGCTTCTAAGCTTTATATTGTTGAATATTGTTATTATGTTGTTGGCATTTATTTTGTACTTATAAGTATTTAATGCTAAGAATTATTTGTTAACGGGTTTTAAGTATTTTTATTGTCTTTATATAGAATACTATTCCAAATCAAAAATTATGATTATCAGCTTTATGGACAATGTTTATTAAGTTTAAGGCTTACATTTTTAATTCTGTGTCTTCATCAGGGCAAGATTAGTTTTGTTTTTAAACAAGTCATATAGAGTGTCGAAGCGTAAGCCTTAGACCCAAAAAATCGAGATAATCTTAGTTTTCCTTTTAATTAATTGTGTGGAAGGAAAATGTACAATAAATACTTTTTTTACTATGCAGTCGTAAGCGAACATATTTGTGAGATTTTTCAATTGTTTATTTTTGATTTAAATGAAAAACTTATTACATGACGTGGCTCCACATGATGGCTACTTATTTTTATACAAAATATTTTAGTCAAAGTTATGTTATAATTTTTTTTTTAAATTTAATTCATTTAAGAATTTTTTTTTTTATTTCTAAAGACATTAATTACTTAAAATACTGCTTCAAAAAGATCACACAAATCTACCAAAACAAGCAGAATATGTTTTAATAATTTCAAGTATTTTTCATATAAAAAAAATATATTTTTATGGAATTATGGCATTACATGATGATGACAAGATCAAGTTTACAGGAAAATGGATACATGATTTTATTTATTTCTAAAACTTTATATCTTCAATACTATCTTTAATGTTTGTTGCACAGAATTTCTTTACATTATTGAACTTGTATAGTATTTTTGTAAATAAAAAAAGTAATTATGACATTTTGTTTTGCTAATACCGATCCTATTATTTTGCCACACTAATTTATATACGAGGGTAAATTAAATATAAATCATTTCTCTCAACTCTCGTGAGGTAATCCGATCGCCTCACCCTCCCATTATTAATCGAGTAGGAGTGTCAGGAGTGGGAAAGACCACTCGATCGACTCTTGATCGATTTTGTCGTCAGTAGCACCATCTCGGATCAGGAGGTACAAATGTCAATTGAGCAACGCATTGTTATCCAGTTTTCAACGCTAGAAAACCTGAAACCTTTTGAGATTTTTCAATGGCTAACGAAACGGTTCGATAGAAAGCCGCTTTCGAAAGCCAAGCTTATGACTTGGACAAGAAATTTTCCTATTGCTGGAAAATGGTGGAAAATCTGAGTCTTTCGAACACGGATCCGAACATTAAGGCGGTTCGCAAGCTTGGTGATATGCGCCTGACAATTTTTGAAATAGCTTCGGAGGTAGGAATATCGTTCGGAAATATACAAAAAAATTATCACAGGTGACTTAGGTTTACGAAAAGTGTTGGCCAGGAGGGATCATCGCTGCCTCACAGACGCACTGAAAGAAACCCGTTTCGAAACTTGTGAAGGTTTTTGGCACGATATTAGGCAGACGGAGAAGAATTTTTGAGGCTCCTTGTTACCGGTGACGAGATATGAGTACACCATTACTCTCCTGAATCGAAGAGCGCAAACATGGAGTGGAGAAAACCCGGAGAAAGAGCTTCCTGCGGAGAAAGTTCCCTTTGGTACTACAGGGCCATATTACTCATTAATTTTCTCCATGAGCCACGTATCGACAAAAAAGGCGATACATACCCATTCGGAGTATGAAACTGCTTCACACACGCTCAGCTCTACACAGCTGCATTGACTCAACAAGAATTGGAACGAACGCACTGGAACACCTGCCCTACAGCCCGGATTTATCGCAAACTCTTATTTATTTAGTCCTGTTTTGTGTTTTTCAGGCTGTCTGAACAAATGATCATTCGAACTTGCTTTTGATTAGCAGAAAGTATTTTCAATACCAACTTTGAACACAGTTTGATCATGTTAAAACTATCATATGAAATTTGCCGAAAACTTTCGTTGTCAATATTTAATAACTCATTGACTAATACTCAGACGTCTACTTTCTCTAATAATCTTAACGACTTTTCAGTGTTGTCTGTTTTTGCCGTTCGTGAACTCTCAACGTGGGGATCGTCCGTGAAGTCTTCTCTTCCATCTGTGAATCCTTTTACCCACTCGAAAACTTGACTTGGTGATAAGCAATCAGCATCATGCAGATATTGCTTAGTTTTTCTGTAGTAGACTTTCAATTTTATCGGCGGCAGTCCAGTTATTTTCTAGCCACACCTTGTACATATGATTATTCACGAGCTTCCAATATAAGTTAAGAAACGATTTCGGAAACGTACTAGATCGTTTCATTAAAAACTGACAACTCTCATAATTCATCAGAATTTCTTTCATTGCTAGAAATAAATGAAGTAAATTTTATTAACTATGCAGGTATTTCATTCTGATTAGACAAAAAGGCGCAATTCAGGGACATAAGAATCTTTTAAAACTTCATGAAGATTATGTCTTTAAAAATTCTATATTTCCACTCTTTATTTCCAATAAAGCTTACCTGAGGAAATATTTACAAAAAATGGGGATGCAGACTATGCGGTGAAGAGGAAGAAACCTCTCGCATATGTGTGGCTTTAACTCTGAAGACATAAACTGTTCGGAGATCTACATTCTGACAATAAATTACCATATGAAGGACTTGGAGGGAAGCTAATAAATCTTCTTAAAGGGACGACGCTCATGTAACTAAAAGAGGCGGCACAATAAGCCAAGATGCTGCAGTGCACAAAGAGGCACAATCTCCTACTTCGCCTACAACCAACCATCCTGTTATACGACTTGAACCTCACCGATCACGTCACTGATGTCTCCTCCTAGACGTTTGTGCAAAGTCTACCCAAATAATCGACCAAGGGAGCAATTACACACAAACATATTAATAAAAAGTGTTCATTCTTACGCTCCTAACGAATATAATCGAATTATATCACATTTTTGCTGTTTTAGGCACGCAAGACTAGTGACATCGGTCAGAAATATCTAAATGATGACACAGGGTTACTCTTTACAGTCGTGCCGGCCTCGGTAACGTAGCGTGTTAAAAGCCTATAATGAAACCGATGGCCGCTGGTTCGATTCCGGAAATCAGCTGGGTGTGTGTGTATTTTTAGGTACTAATTAAACAAAAATGGAATAATGCCCGTGGTAGCACTACCGTGTTAAACTAAAAGTGCCGTGAAATACAAATGTGTATGTTTCGGCACCTGAGCATCGCTGACGGATATTATGACATCTCGTCAATATATCTCATTGGAGATATAGTCAGAAAAGGGTAAAAATCCCTATAGTGGGGGGAGGTGGACTACAAAAAACAAGACTTCTATAGGCAAAGATGAGTGGTAACATAATGTCCACCACAAATCCAAATCAGTAATGCTGACAGAGCATTTCAGGTTAATGACTAGAAATAGTGGATTTACTATGGGCGTTTGTAATTAAGAAAAACACAATTTTACAACACTGGAAATAAAAGAGCGCTGGAAAGATGTTAATTACAACCAGAATTGGGCATCCAATCAAAACAGATAATTAATCAAATTCTAGTTGCTATTCTTCCGAGCGCTCTTTTGTTTACATTGCACTATAGGAAATTTTACCCCTTTTTTGGCCAAAAGTAAAAATTAAAATTTTTGCAGTTTATTTTTTTTTTTTTGCTTTAATATAAAAAAAACAGCAAAGTAGGCATTTTTAATTATTTGACAAAAATGATTTTCAGTCACTTTATCAGTTGTTTTGCTTGCGATAAATTAGTTTTCAAAAAACTTTTGAGTGCAGTGAATTTTGTGACAGTTTCTAACAAAAATTTTCGTAATAAAAATTTATAGTTTTTGAAAATTAAAAAATGGAAAATAAAGCCGAAGGTAAGTACTTTAATATTATATAGTGAAATGTTGGTGAACTCATCTATTAGATCGATTAAATGGGAAAAGTTGAAGTGACCTTAAGATGAACTAATGGAATTGTGAATTGGAATTTTATTTATACTTACAAAAAAATGATAGCACATGATAGACATAACACCATAATAGTTCTCTAGGACAGTCATTTATCTTCCGAATTTAATATATTTTAGCTGCTACTATCTGCTACTTTTAAAAAAAAAAATGCATTTTTTTCAGCTGACTACTGCGTGGCAAATTCAGAGTTATTCAATATATGGCGAAAGAAACACAACGAAGATGACAAAAGAACTGCTATTTATACTCATTTCTTTTCATACATTGCTGAGAGTGATTGTTCCGAAAACTTTGAACAATAGTTGTAGGAACAGTCACGAATATTTTGTTCAAATATGAGTATGAAGTGGCGTAAAAGTGGTCGGATTTTGAAACTTTTCGAAAAACAGCATGCTGTTTGGCTTGAAGGCAATACTTCGATAAAAAAAAACGTAAAACGCAGCGTGCCTCCACTAAATCAAAAGTGTACGACCGCAATTAACTTTCTGCCAAAAATCTGAGAGAACAAAAAGAAGAGTTGCAGCAGAAATCTCTAAAGATCAAAATAATGAAGTTGAACCCCTGGTTCTTGCTGCATCTGCGGCTGCTCGCAAATGTAACCAATTATATTTAGCAGTTGTTTTAAAAGAAGCTGTCAGTACTCCGACTAGAACCGCGAAAGTACGGAAAATAATTTCAACAGCAACACCAACTAAGCTATCTCCCGATGAAGGACTAGCCTTTCTTTTAGAAAACAACTTTTCAAAAGAGCAATATTGCAATATAAGATATGAAAATAAAATAAAAAATTGCGATATATATCCTCTATACAAAGAACTTACATGTAGTAAATATAAATGCAGACCAGACGGCGTAATAGTTACTGAGACATTAGCGAAAGTTCCATTGGAAATGTTACTGAAGCATACATCCGAAAGAATAATAAAAGTGCAAGAGGAAGTTATATCTACCTTAATGAAAACAAAAAAAAACTGAAATTTTATACGCCGAACTCATTGTCAGTTATGGATTTGACAGTAGTACTGGTTATACAAACTATAAACAACAGTTTGAAAAGGCGGGTTCGTCTCAAAATTGTGACTCCTCTATTTTGGCCACAACAATTATACCTTCGCGTTTAATAGATGCGTCCGGAAATATTTTATGGAACAATCGTACACCACAATCTATTAGATTTTGTCGACCATTAAAATTAGAATACACAAAGGAGACTAAAGAAATCATTTTGAAAGAAAAGAAAAATATAGAGGAAGAAATAAATTCCTTAAGTTCTTTTGAAGTAATACTTGGTGAAACAAAAACTTTATGCGTTAAATTTAAATTGTACTTAACTTTAATTGATGGCAAAGTATTAAATATTTTGACTGAAACTAAATCTAGTCAAACGTGTTCATTATGCGGTGCTACACCAAAGGATTTTCTGAGCATAACAGATTTCCAAAACCACAAATTTAAACCTAAAGAAGAGAACTTAAAGTATGGGATAAGTCCATTGCATTGCTGGATCCGTTTTTTTGAATTTGTTGTGAATGCAGGGTACAAAATTCACATTAAAAAGTGGCGAATAAGAAATGAAGCTGACAAAGCCTTAGTTGCGAAAAGAAAGGCTGACATCCAACAGTTATTTTGGGATGAAATTGGTTTGCACGTTGATAAGCCTAAGACTGGTGGCTATGGGAGTACGAATGACGGTAACACGGCCTGGCGCGCGTTCAAAGAATATTTAAAATTTTCTGAAATTACAGGCATAGACAAAGAACTCATTTATAATTTAAAAGTCATTTTAATATGTTTACCATGTCAGCTTCCTTTAGATTCGAGTAAATTTGAAGAATTTTGTTTTCAAACGGCCACAATGTTCATGCAGAAGTATCCATGGTTACCAATGACAGCAACTGTACATAAGGTTCTTGTACATTCGCGGCAAATTATTGAGTCGACTGTGCTTCCAGTTGGATGCTTTGGTGAGGATGCCTCTGAATCGCGCCATAAAATATATAAATCCGATAGATTGCTTCATGCACGAAAAAGTAGCTGGGTGAACAACTTGGCGGACGTTTTTAATCGAGCCTTGGACACATCAGATCTGCTTATTTCCAGCCTTTCGTTGAATAAACGCATCAAGCACCAGAACAAATTAAAGCTTCCAGCAGAAGTAATTGAATTACTGAGATCAGAGGAGCAAAGTTTTGTGGAAAATTGTCAAACAGATGAAGAAAATTCCGAAAACGAAAATCAAGAAATGGAGAGTAATGGCATTTTGAACCCATCTGTATTAAATATAGTTGACGATTTGGAACTCGAAAATCAAATTTGTGAATAAAATCCTTTTTAAAACATAACTGTTTGTTACTTCTTTAAATTAGTAAAATGAATTTCTACCGTTATATTCGAACGTAAGTGTACACCCGAAAAAATATTTATTAAAAAACAGTTTAGAAAACCAGATAACCTATCAAAGATCTAAAAAAATCTTGGATGCGGGAACCTATAACCCTTAAACCTCTTTTGAAAATAATTATTAGTTAATTTTTTAGTTAACTTTACTTATTTTTTTTTTCAGTGTATGAAAAACTTTAGTGGTTCCTCCCTTCCTCTTAAGAGTCTTGCAAAAGTCAAATCCAAAAAAATCATTAAAATCGGTCCAGCCGTTTGGCTGTAAATAATTTTGGCCAAAAAAAGGGGTAAAAATTCCTATAGTGCATTGTTGTGGAATGGTGGACTTCTTAATTTCAACTCGCTATACTTGAATTATTTTAATTATTGTGCTATACATTTCTAAAAACGATATTTGTAAAAAATTGTTTCATGTAATTTTAATAAGAAATGAATTTTTTCATCAAAGGACCACGCATTCATGTGTAAGGCTCTTTTTACCCCAACAGAGGGCCATGGAGTTTTTGGATGAGCCGAGTTCAATTTTTTAGACATTAGGGGTATTATTTAAGCCTTACCGCCCGTCCAAAGGGTTGTAATAAGGGTTGTTCTTAAATTATAAAATTCATATATAAGCATTTTTTAATCAGACTTGTATCCATGGGGTTATCATGTAGGCCGAATTTGATTTTTCAGGTATTGGAACCTTTTTATCTCTCCGAAAGGGGTATAAAAGGGGTTGTAACGGAGTAAAATGGAGTTTGACAATGGGGTTTTCGGATACTTTAAATTCGATTTTGCAGGTCTTGTTAACGATCCGAAGGAGTGGAATCATACCATATCATATATCATATCATATCATACCATATATACAAAAGAGTGACATAAGTATCCGCAACGTCCTCGTCGTTTATCCTGATTATTGCTAATAGTGGATAATACAATACATTGTAATGTAATATTGATGACTTTTAATATTTCATCCCCTCACGACCCCCTTTTATACCCCCTTCGGAGGGATGAAAAGGCTCTAATACCTGAAAAATTAAATTCGGCGAACCCGAAAACCTCATGAATAAATGTCTGATTAAAAAATGCTTATATATGAATTTTATAATTTAACCCCTTCACAACTCTTATTACAACCCTTTAGAGGGGTGGTAAGGCCTAAATAATACCCTTAATGTCTAAAAAATTGAACTCGGCTCACCCGAAAACTCCATGGGCCTCTGTTTGGGTAAAAAAGCCTTACACATGAAAGTATAAAATCTTATGTATGAATTTAATATTTTGATCCCCTTACGACCCCATTTTTCGAGGTTTGTAGCAAAAAACTGATAGCGTAATCTGAAAGAGCATCCAATTTGACCTTTTAGATGAGATTATTATCCTATTTTGAGCATCGGAACAAAGTGTCTTTTTCTCGGTTGTCAGTAAACGATCGACTGGATTCGCTCGGACTCGGTTGGGGTTGATTCGGCGAATAGCGGGGGTAGGAAGCATTTTCGCGACTTGTGCCCATTGAGGCTTTTGTTCAGGAGCACAAGATCTACCTCTGTGCAAAATTTTGAGTTATATCACCGAAACCTAATTTTCTTTTAAGGTGTGCGTGGTCCTTTATTATAAATATTAATATATATTTACATGGGGTGAAAAGTCTCGAGACTTTCCGAGAGATGGTAGCACAAACAAAAAAGCATATGATTTTGAGTTAGTGTCAACTCTCAGACGATTCGTGGAAAAATTTTCATGACATTTCGTCTATTAGTTTGCGAGTTACAGCTGTTTAAGTGATTTTTTGATTTTTGTAAAAAGAATTTCGTATGTTAATTAAACATTAATTTTTGATGGGAAAAAATACAGTCAAAACCCAAGAAGTGTTATATGGCTTATTTGCTTTGTCGAAAGCAACTATATGTCGATGGTTTAGTGAACTTAAATGCGGTCGTACAAGCATCGATAATGCACTACGTTCCGGACGTCCAAATGAGAAATTCACTCCAAAAAACACAAAGAAAATCCACCATATTGTGCTGAATGATCGTAAAGTGAAAGAGAGATAGCTGACATCGTGAAGATATCAACAGAATCTACGTACCCGATGGGTGTCGTGTACCCAATTGATCGAAAACAGCAACGTGTTGAAGATTCAAAACTCTTTTTGCCACAGTTTCGGCGTAATCCAAATGAGTTTTTGCATCGATTCGTAATAGTGGACGAAACATGGATCCACGGGTACACGCCCGAGTCCAACAGGTGATCGACAAAGTGCCTGGAAGGCATAAAAGCCGGCCTTGGCGTCCAAAAACACAAACATCAACTGGAAACTATTTGGTAAGTATTTTTTGGGATGCGCTTGGAATAATTCTGATCTACTATCTTGAGAAGGAGCAAACAATCACCGGACACTATTACATTGGTTTATTGGACTTTTTGAATGGTGAATTCAAGAAAAGAAGCTCGCATTTAGTGAAGAAAAAAAGTTCACCAAGCACCAGCTTACAACGCTATAAAATCGATGGTCAAATTGGACCAATTGGGCTATAAATTTATTCCTCATCCGCCGCACAGTGCACAGTGTGTCGCGTAGAACATGCTAGGTGGACAAAATTCATGTTATGATTTCCAGGAAATCTTATTTGCAAAACGTAAACAACACCACCAAACCCCGAATTCCGAGAAAAGGTTGTTTATCAAATTTGCAAGTGGCGAGTCATAAGCGTCAGAAGTCAGGTAATGAGTTTAATGAAGCTCTTTCAATCAATCAGTTGCAATTTAGCGACACTTTCGTGCACATCTTATAGTGACATATTGTAATATTGTGAAAGTTTTTGTGATGAATATTAATACTGAGGGTAAGTACTATTTTTTAATGTATTTTTTTAATCAGAATCTATTAATTTGAATTTTTAGTATTTTTTTTAAATAGCCTATATATTTTAGCATGTTTTTTAAAAAAAAAAACTTTGAAAGTTCAGAATATACAGACATTCACCTCTATCCGGGCTAGTTTTTAGATATTACACAGAAATAACTTTATTCTTCGTAAAAATACACATATTGTTTTAGCACACTTCAGTACAACATGTTTTTTTTTTCTTTTTTTTTCCAGAACACGTTTACTCTATTTCAAGGGTAGCCTTTTTGAGGAGTGGTTGAAACACACGAAGAATGAAAAAAACTCGCGTGTATATGACTTTCTTTCTTCAAAATTTCACTTTGGTGACATTACTGAAAGCAGCCAAAAAGAAATAAAGTTGAAGATATCCAACTTGTCTAATAAGTTTGGTGCCAAATGGTTGGCTTCAGGAAAGTCGAAGGAGCGTTTTTTAATTAAAAATAAGAATTGGTTGGATGAAGCAGACATACAGTTTACTGCGAGTTCTTTTGCGCCACAACCTTCAACATCAAGTGAGAATGTGACTCCTGCAGGAAGACCTCGCAAAGATTTCGAGGAATCGTCGTTTAAGACGAAGAAACGTCGCGTCGTGGATCTCGTAGAATCCCGAAGTGTCAGTGAATTGGTGACTGCTGCCGAAATTGCTGTGCGTTCAGCAGGGGCAAAGGAAAATTGCCAATGTGATTAGAGACATTAGTGAGAGCCCAGATAATATTATTAAGTCTAAAAATACCAGTTCCGTTAATCCTAGGCAATTAAGTAGTGACGAAGCCTTAGCTTATTATATAGATTCTAAGTCAACAACGCATTCTTACAAACAAACTAGGAAGTGGTCCATGAAGGCGGGGCATAATGTGTTTCCGTCATATTTTAGTTTAAAAAAGTCCAAACAGGCCTGTTACCCTGCAGAGGAGCACATTGCTATAACAGAAACTCGTGCTGAAATAAATTTGCAAGCCTTATTAAATAAAACAGTGGAACGTCTAGTATTAGCACAGAATGAAGTTATCAGCAGTGTGCTCCCAACAAGTTCATCGTTTACACTTGTTAGTAAATGGGGATGTGATGGAAGTTCTGGGCACAGCACATACAAACAGAGATTTGAGAACACTGAATATACGGACGAGTTTCTTTTCGCATTTTCTTTAGTTCCCCTTAAGTTATATGATGGGTCCAAAATTATTTGGTAAAATCCTCGGCATTCATCAACTTTGTATTGTCGCCCAATCAAATTTATATTTGCCAAAGAAACGAACGACTTCACGTTAGTGGAGACAAATAGATTGTGGGAAGAAATTAATGCTCTTCTTCCAACACTTATCAACTTTGGTGATTCTCAAATCTCTGTAAAACACGAACTTTTGCTGACAATAACAGACGGAAAGGTGTGTAACGCCTTAACGGAAAACTAGTTCATCCCAAAAGTGTTTCATCTGTGGCGCCACCCCCAAGACGATGAACGATGACCCCGCGATGTTTAACAGCAATCAAGAACATTTTGGCTTTGGTTTATCTACACTTCATGCTTGTATTCGTTGCTTCGAATGTCTTTTACATATCAGTTACAAGTTGAATATTAAGAAATGGCAGGCTAGAAGCAACGAAGACAAAGCAGATATCAAGGTTCGTTCCGAGGAAATCAAATTGAAATTTAAGAACGAGATGGGACTCATTGTAGATAAACCAAAGCCAGGATTTGGTTCTTCAAATGATGGAAATACAGCCTGTCGCTTTTTTAAGAATGCTGAGATGAGTGCTCAGATCACAGGGTTGGATGTTACAATTATAAAAAAGTTTGATGTTATTTTGAGAACATTGTCTTCTGGATTCGAGATAAACTTAGTTGAATTCAAAAAATTTTGTCCTGAAACCAGAAAACATTATCTTAGTCTCTATTCGTGGTACTGTATGCCTGCTACTGTGCATAAAATATTAATTCACAGCACAGAAGTCATCAAAGCGGTATTGCTTCCAATTGGGCAGCTTTCCGAAGAGGCTCAAGAAGCACGGAACAAAGATTGCCGCAGATTTAGGGAGTACAACACCCGCAAGTGCTCGCGTGTTGCCACGAATAGAGACTTACTGTGCATGTTAATTATAACATCTGATCCTTTGATCAATAGCCTTCGAGAGATTCCCAAAAAAAAAGCCGGAAAAAATATGTACAGATGTATTAAAGTTAATTGTAAGCCCTAGCATAGAAGAGTCAAGATTGGAATCGTCATCATATTGTCGCACAATGCCACAAAATGATGACGATTATACAGTAAACGACTCATCAGAAGACTCTAATGATGATTATTAGGTTCAGCTACTATTTTTAGTTATGTAGTGCTTGTACTAAGCATGTAAACCTTGACTTGTAAATTTTTCTTTATCAATAAATGAGTATTTTTATTTTACATATAATTACAGTCAGTGTCATTATGCTAAATTTATTACAGAGCATTTATAACATTTATTTTAAAATTAAACAAAAACAATTTTTGACTGGAATTTTCAAAAATAATTTTTTTTTTGAACCGAACAGCAAGAAATATGTACCTTAAAAAAATCAAAAACATTTCAAAATACCAACTACTTATGTATGTATAATGCACAAGTTACCTACCTGAAAGGCAGGTTTTATTTGAGTTTATCCTTTTTGTGTCAATAAAACTAAGTAATATGGATTAATTGTTTTATTTTTAATTGACAAATGCAATAAATGATTTTTCATCTGGTTATTATTAAAAATAATAATACAGTGTCTTTCATTTAGTTGCACATTCAAGTTTGTAGAAAAATTCGTGCACATACACAGAATATTTTGTTTCTGTTATACAATGTTTTGTGCAGCTGGACAAAAAATACAGGTAAGCGAAATGCAGCTAAATGAAAGACACTGTATTATAATTTTTAATTCTAATAACCATACAAAATACCCTTGCTCTTTAGTTCCGTTATCTACCTGCTAAGCTGATGCAATCCTACCGCGATATGCAAGGGTGGCTGTATTCCACAAATTTTATCGATATTGAGTACCTGCGGTAAATTGTGAATAAAACCCACATTTATTAACTGATTTTCATGATTAATACCTTATTTTATTTTCCAGATACGCAGCTGGCAGAAAAATGTATAATATTTTGTTTTTCTTTTGTTATTGCGCTTTGTTACCGGGGGGGGGGGGGGGAAAAATAATGAATTTTATACGAAAAAAAAATTTTTTCTCTCCATTAATTTCTAAATAACTCCAAAACGATAAAAGATAGAATAAAATAATATACAATCAACTTTAATAAAATTTTGTTACGCATTTTTTAATGTTTTATTTACAAAAATCTGACAAGTTGTTCCCGAGTTATCGTTAAATATGTGTAATTTTGTTACGCATTTTTTAATGTTTTATTTATAAAAATCTGACAAGTTGTTCCCGAGTTATCGTTAAATATGTCTGCGTAGCTGACTAATTTAGGGGAAAAAATTAGCCACGCCCATAAAAAAAACCAACGCGATGAATTTTTTCTTAAAATAACTTAATATGCCTAGAATATACATAAACAATTGAAATAAGTGAAAAAATAATTTTGTCCAGCTAACTTGTACTAGTCGACACACTGTGCAGTGGGACGAATCCCCACCGTGCCACTCAAATTACCCTATAGATCTTAATTTTCCAGTAATCGGAACGATTTCTTTTTTAATTATTCATGACCAATCGATCTGTCGAGCTAGATTTTAGGCTTTTTTTCCACGCTTTTCCGGAATTCTCAGAAGAAGTATTAATTTTTATGAAAAAATGGCGTTTTTCGCGGGAAAATCACTCTATAGATCGTAATTTTCGCTTAATCATGACACTTTTTTTTTACATGTTCATTTTTTTATTGCCAATCGATCGGTTGAGCTGGATTTTTAATTTTTTCCCCGGAAGTACGGTTTTTCCACAAATAGCTATTCATAGATGATTTTCCTTCCATAGTCAGGACAGATTTTTCTCAAAAATCAATTCTTTTGATGGACAATCCTACCGACCTCGGATTATCATTTTTGACCCAGGTTTTTCAATAACTGCAGACGTCTTTGGCATTTTGAGTTATTCTTATGAAACCAATTTTCTGAATAAAACGAATTTTTCCGATTCTTCGTGAAAATCGGTAGGAAAAGACGATTTAACTTAGTTTTGGGGGATTCTTGTGCATGGATTGGAATATTATACTCTTTATTCACATAATCCAGAAGAATACTACTGTTCTTGGTTTTCGAGTTTTTTAAAAGAATGGAAGCGAATTCCTCATGTTTCATTGAGTTATTTATTGTAATATTCATGGACAACTTTATAAAAAATAAATAATTATAAGGTTTCTGAAATCCCAGAATTTTAGAATATTTTTTATTATTCTTTTTCAAGATTACTGGAAAAGTACAAACAGTTAAGGTAAAATTTAATGGGAAGGAAAACATTCTAATTTTGCGAAATCAGCAACGGACTGCTATGGGAAATTTCAAAATCTGGGTAAAGATTACAAAATCTAATATCAATATATTTTTTCCTTTCAAACATTTCAGTCACTAAATCCGTAAAATGTATTAAATTAAAGAAATTATGTAAATTAAAGGTTAGTTTTGCGGGGTGAAATTGGAAGTGAAAAAAAAATTTTTTTACTAGGTCATCGAGTGTGGTGTCAAATGAAAGCTTGTAAAAACACGAGTTCAAAAATATATATAATGTCTTAGATGCGCACACTTTTCTTTGTATTATTTTGAAAAAATCGCGAAAAATCGCTGTCCCCCCCTCTATCTCGAAAAGTACTGATCCAAAAATTTTGAAAAAAATTCCGGAATTTTCTCCACGGGGTGTAGATTGAACTAAAATTATCACGAGTGCATTACCTTTAACAATTTATCTGGTATTTAAAAAAAAAAAACAAAAATTTAAAGATCATTAGTTTTCAGTAAAGATCGGAAACAAAGCTTCCGAGTTCAAAAATATATATAATGTTTTACATGCGCAGACTTTTCTTTGTATTATTTTGAAAAAAAAAATCGCTGCCCCCCTCTATCATGAAAAGTACTGATCCAAAAATTTTGAAAAAATTCTGGAATATTCTCCACGGTGTGTAGATTGAACGAAAATTATCACGAGTGCATTACCTTTTATAATTTATTTGGTTTATAAAAAAAATAAAAATTTAAAGATCACCAGTTTTCAGTAAAGATCGGAAACAAACTTTGTTGAAAACTCATTTGGGGTGTGTTTTCTGAAGTCACTGATCATTTTATATCTCCATCACAAAAATTTTTATTTCAGAAACAATCAACGTACGGAACACTAATTGCGCAAGATCAACTTGCACTTGACCGGTTTTTTTTTAATAGCACATTTGAAAGTTTATTATACAAACTGCACGCTTTTAAAACCAAAATATTTTAATTAACATATTGAGGGTAAAGTGATAAAAAAATACGCTTTTTTCTAACTAAACGCTTGATATTATAAAATGTTTAACATAAATTATCGATCCTAATGACAACTGACATATCGTCACAGCTTGTATTTGTAGTAAACTTTCAAGATTTTCTTTATCATACCTATTTTCTTTGCTAAAGCCGGTATATCCAAAGGCTCTACACGGAAGGACTAGAAATCCAATCTACAACGGTACCTTGAACACTCGAATATCAGCTACCTATAGCTAGTCGGTCTTGGGATGAGAGTAACCAAGTAAAATTTAACGCTACAAAAACTCTCCTCCTCCGCAGTGCGAGCCTCTTAGTAGAGGTGTGGTGACTGTCAGTGACGATAAGTTCTTCTACCGGTAGCGTCAGCGAGATGAACTGCATCGCAACCAGCTCTCGGACCTGATCTGCCCAGCGACGGCCGTAAACTCAGAGGCCGGTTTGGCTTCTGGGTCTACGGCTATTTACTTTTCCTTTTATTCCTCATACGCTCTTAACAAAAATAATAATCGAATTAAATCATAGGGATTTATGCAAGAAAATTTGCTTCAAAAATACTCTTTGCCTTTAAGCCGGCCTCGGTAGCGTAGTGTGTTAAAAGCCTGCATATGAAACTGATGTCCACTGGTTCGATTCCGGCGATCGGCTGGGTGTGTGTGTATTTTTGTGTACTAGTTAAGGTATTTCTTACGAGAAGACAGAGAGAGCATTATGTTAGAGAAAGAGGCGAAAGAATTAGGTTTTCAAGGTATAATGAATGTGGCAATGTAGTTTCTCGATTGCTTCCCGCCGCACGCAATCACGCATTATTTATAATAACCTTGATACTTTTACATGATATACGATAAACATTACGTATAATTAATTAAAACGATACTTTGGATTATTTATTAAAAATATATCAATTATTAAGTATTTATAACTAAATAAATGCGCGTGCCAAGCACGCATTTATTCTAGTATCTTTTAAAAGAAAGTCCGATCAGTACGATGCATATAATAGTCCGGAAGCTCACGACCCAAACGTGACCTTATCGAAGAGTGACAGATAATAGTACCACTCTGTTAATTATGCCCTCCTTAGTCCCTCCAGGTAGTTTGAAGCCTCAAATCTGGTTGCTGTTCCTGGAAATGTGCTTTAAAACTACAAGAAAAGGTTGGTGGATGAACTCATCGCTGAGTGGCAGATATTCTGGGTATAGCTTCAATTCTGTGAAATATGACTGAAAAATGAATATCTGCCATGGATAATGGGTCAATCCAAAGTCATAACGGTCCAAAGTTGCAGAAAGATGGACCCACCTGAACCCATAGAGGAGCGAATAATATTTGTTTTAATATGTTCGTTGAGGTTTGTAGATATTAAAAATACCATTATCTGCTATGGAGTCTAGTTTTTTATTAAAACGCGCATATTTGTTCTACAACGCGCGCGTCCGTCCTGTAAGTCTCAAAACGCCTTTGAAACAGTTATGAGCAGATTAATATATTTATTTAAATTGCAGTGCAATTTCGCTCCATATTTTTTTATATTTAACCTTTAAATTTATGTTTATATTTATTATTTAAAATTTATATTCAAAAGCCCCAAAAGCTCTTTTAATATGTAATTACGAAAATTTAAAAAAATATATTTTTGTTGGCTACATTGGATAGTACATTTGAAATTTTTGATTTTTAACATGACAGACAATAATCAAAATTTTAAACAATTAAAACATACGATAATTTTTGCCGCATTTGGTTAATGCCAATATAACAATGACCGAATACTCCATCAACCACCCCGGGTTTCACGGTTCTTTTTAAAGTTTCAGCGTTGCGGTTCCACTTTAGTGACCTTTTATGTTTTTTGCATCGCAGAATCGGATCTGTTTTTGAAAAAATAACCTATTAATTGTTATTAAAAATTTTTTAAGCAATTATCTAAAAAAAGGAATTTGATATCATTTACTTTTATACTGGCGAAATCTAAGTTTATTAAGCGCTCCATCCAAATTACGAATTCAAAGTCTATTTTGCAAAAACTTAACTTCTTTATTATTATAAACAATTATGCTAATAAACAGAATTTCATAAAATTTATCTCCATAACAGCAAAATCTGAGTTTTTTACGAGCTCCACTCAAGTTTTTAGATGAATTTTGACCTGCTGCCTGAATTTCTAATCCATTTCAAAATTTATTAAAATTAAAAGCTAAACAGTTTATTTATATGCAATTAAATAATCTAATAAAATGATTGAGTTTTTGAAAAAATGAACAGAGAATTTAAATTTAGCGAGTTAAATAATATTATATTATGTTATTATAGAAAAAAAAATATTTATTTGTAACAAAAATTAGTAAATTTTTAGCAAAAATGGATTAGAAATTCGACTTTAACATGTCAAAAAACATGTGAACTCATGCATCACAGCTAGGTAATAATGCAATTAGGAAAAATCAATTTGTTTATAACTCAAGCTTTGCATTAAAAATACAAAAATTTTGTTGATAAAAGCAGGGACTAGACTCGTATTGTAGTATTAGAATACTGGTTCATTTAATTGTCGCTGTCGACTGAGTTCAGGTGGGTCCAGAAACTCTACAGGTTCAAAAATTCGTAGAAATTCAAAGAACCAGGAGCTATGGCAGATAATATTTGCCACTCAGCGATGGGTTCATTTTTTGAACCCATTTTTTTACTCCCACAGGAACCGGTCTCCGTGGCAGATATTAAGGCTATAGTATCCTCACAACATATAAAACTGCCACTCTGTAATGTGTTCACCTACCTTCAATTTTTTTGCAACTTCTGCCTTCCACAACCATGGCAGAAACCGGAATTTGGATCTCTAAGTTGTATTTTTTAGTTCAGTTTGTCACATTTAATAAGTGATATATTTATCTGCCGCTCTTCGATAAGTTTAAAATCTTGGTTATGAGCTCCCGGACTAAATATGATTCAAAATTTAAAAGAAAGCCCGCAACCGCGCGAACGGTCTTCAAGCTACGTTGCCACAGCGAAAATTCACTTTATAAAATTCAATAAAAAATAATATTTATCTAACATTTTTGCAACAACCAGGTTGTAAACTGCCTTCATATTTTAACAAATGAAAGCAAAGGCATTTTTTTTATGTATATATGATTTTTCGTAACTTTTTTACCTTTTAATGCACATACGACAACAAAAATTGCAAAAAAAGCATGCTTTTGATCGAAGAAAAAGTATGGGTCCTTATCTTTTAAGTGTTAAATATCTGAACAATTAATTATGACAATACGGCGTGGTAAATCATCTTTATATTGAAGCAGTGAATGCATGATGCTAAAATCTATTATTTTTCAAAATTTCAAGCAAAACTACTTTTAACAGTTACTCATAAGAAATACCTAATGCAAAAATGCAATAACGCCCCTGGTAGCATTACCGCGTTGTCTTAAAAGTGCCGTGAAATACAAATCAATATATCTCATTAGAGATATAGTCAGAAAAGGGCCAAAATCCCTATAGTCGGGAGAGAGTCGACTAAAAAAAAAAAGATACTTCTACAGGCAAGATTGAGTGGTAACATAATGTCCACCACAAATTCAGCAGCAGCATATCAGGTTAATGATTACAAATAGTGGATTTACTATGGGCGTTTTGTAATTATGAGAAACACGATTTTACAACGCTAGAAATAAAACAGAACTGGGAAGATGTTAATTACAATCAGAATTTGTCATGATTAATACTACTATAGACAATAATCCCGCTAAATTCTGGTTAATATAAACATCTTCTCTGAGGTCTTATGTTTACAGTGTTGTGAAATGGTGGTCTTCTTAATTTCAACCCGCTATACCTGCATTCTTTTAATTATTGAACGTCAGCATTCACATTCATGTCATCCAAATAAACAAAAAATTGACAGTACATTTTTCTTTCGCCATAAAAATCATTTTTCAGTAAATTATGGCCGATGTTTTGACAAGATTGGTACCAGCATCTTTAGCGAATACTGAAACCCAAGCCTTTGTACTTGCCGGACTTTGTTTCATTGGATCGTGGGTACTTATTAGCAAGATTATACAATTTGTCTTTTCCATGATATGGCCATTTTTGTTGTTCGGAGCATTTATTACTTTAGCACCACATTGGACCAGCACTGTAATATCGGACGTCATACCCCAATATACACAGATATTACAAGATTATTTTAAAAAAATGGTGGAATATATTATTATAAAACTAGGAACAAGACAAACGGACAAGTGAATTTCTAATATTAAATGTATTGAAATTTCATAAATACATCTATAAATTAATAAAATATATTACCATATTATCGACCCACTAATTAAAAATGCATTAAAGCTTCTGTAAGTAATTCATTTGTGTTTTCTGATCCCTCAGGAACTAAGTGACTGTGCCCTACTATACAGTTTTTGAGTGTGCTACCAGCTTCTATTACAGCACTGTCGCAAACTATACAATTTTCTAATACAACCCTAAAAAAGCATAAATTATCTAATAAATAGCGAACGAACCTTAAAAGATATTAGGCTATAAGCAGTGCCGCACAATGTGAGAAATGTGCCATTTCTTGGACAAAAATCTGCATTATATCCGATTTGAATAAATCAAAGGGGAAAATATTCGTAAAATATTGTAGGTTCAAATTAACATAACCTACAAAAATTTCACTAGAATACACATATTCGTGATTATACAAAAAAGAGTTATGAACAAAACAACTAAGAAAACTATTCCTCATAAGAATTTTGTTTACATGAATTAAATATATAGTACTGTCAAATAAAAGATTTAATTCATAACGTTAGTATCCTGTATTAGATTAGGACAGAATTGAAAATATTTCTATTCATGGGTTAAATTTTGTTAGGTAAAAATTCTTAGTTTGTAGTTCTGTATAAATCATAAATGATTAGTCAAAATTTAATTGCTTCGTGCATTAGGTTCTAATAGATTTAAATTTCTAGGTGCATTCATTTATAAATTGAAAAAGAGTGTTTGTGACATTACTATTTTATATGCACTAGATGATGGTAATTGTAAAATTTGTATTTACGCATTAGAAAATTTTAGTTTCGATATGCTTAGTATACAGGTCAATATATATATATATATATATATATATATATATATATATATATATATATATATATATATATATATATATATATATATATATATATATACAGTCGATACTGTGTATAGTGAAACTCTATATAGTGAAAAACTCTTTATAGTGCAATTTTTTCAAGACCTAGAATATTTTAATGAAATTTCATGTAAAAAGCCCTGCATATAGTAAATCTGTAAAATAGTAACACTCTATATAATAAAATTTTTACCGGAATTTTATGTATAAATTTTTATGCATTTGGCCATTTCGGGTTTCCCATTTTTATCTAACATTAGCACGAATTCCATTTTTATGACGCATTCTTTTGAAAAGGTTCTTAACGCGTTTATAACGCCTAATGGTTGACAATAAATCAGGTAGATTTCTGTGAGAAACCCGGGGAATAACCCATTTTATAGAAACCCGGAGAAAAACCCATTTTATAGTCGAGGCCTAGTAATTCGCAAATTCAGGTTCAGTTTCTTTTTGTTTAAGAATCAAGTAAGATGTCCAAGCGAGTGTGTTTAAGTTTAGCTGAAAAAATTACGTTATATCTTTACACGTGCGTCATAGTTTTCAGGCAATATCCCAGACGACTATTATATTTTTTGTCTCTTTTTACCAATACCTACAATTTATTGGTGAAAAGAGACAAATAATATAATAGTCGTCTGTTATATGGCCTGAAAACTATGATGCAGGGGTAAAGATATAACGTACGGATTTTATATATGTATTTAGCCCTGTACATGCTATGTACTATTTAAACTTTCAAATGTTTAATAAAATCTTTTCTAATAATTCAATTTTGCAATTTTTTTTTGTTGCTTGTACCTTATAAAATACAAGTAAATGATTACCAATATAAAATACATACATAGCAATATATACGGATTTTTTCTTTATATAGTGAAAAACTTTCTATAGTGAAATTTCGGACACCATATATATATATACATATATATATATATATATATATATATATATATATATATATATATATATATATATATACATATACATATATATATATATATATATATATATATATATATATATATATATATATATATATATATATATGTATATATATATATATATATATATATATATATATATATATATATATATATATATATATGTATATATATATATGTATATATATATATATATATATATATATATATATATATATATATGTATATATATATATATATATATATATATATGTATATATATATATATATATATATATATATATATATATACGAGGCTGGTTTGAAAAGTCCGTGCAAAGTCCGAGAGATGGCACCACCGGCGCGTATCGAGGTCATGTTTAGTTAGTAGCATCTCTTGAATGAACGCACACCAAGTTTCAGCCATATTGGTCTATTTCCTTGTGTTTGGCATTCGTGTGAATCAAGGAAGTCGAGTGATTTTCAAGAAATGGACGAAAAAGAATTTCGTGTGGTGATTAAACATTACTTTATGAAAGGAAAGGAGACTAAAGAGAAGCTTGATAAACATTATGGTGACTCTGCACCTTCGATTAGAACAGTTTATAAGTGGTTTAAAAATTTTCGGACTGGCCATATGGGCACAAGTGACGCTGAACGTTCTGGACGGCCTGTGGAGATTACGACTCCAGAAATCATTGATCAAATCCATGATATGGTGATGGATGACAGAAGAGTTAAGGTGCGTGAGATTGCTAGTGCTGTGGGCATCTCGACTGAACGGGTACATAATATTTTGCATAAACATTTGGACATGAGAAAGCTATCCGCAAGATGGGTGCCGCGACTGCTCACGCTTGACCAAAAACGGAATCGTGTGAAGTGTTGCAAGGATGGTTTGCAGCTGTTCCAGAAGAATCCGGAAGACTTTAAGCGTCCTTTCGTCACTGTGGATGAAATATGGATACATTACTATACTCCTGAGACCAAACAACAATCTAAACAATGGGTTACCAAGGGGGAATCTGCACCAAAAAAGGCGAAGACCGTTCCTTCGGCCGGAAAGGTTATGGCGACTGTCTTTTTGGGATTCGCAAGGGATAAACCTCATCGACTATCTGGAAAAGGGTAAAACTATTACAGGTGAATATTATTCATCGTTATTGGACCGTTTGAAAACCGAGCTGCAAGAAAAACGCCCGCGATTGGCCCACAAGAAAGTCCTTTTCCATCACGACAACGCACCAGCACACACCTCAGCAGTTGTGGTCGCAAAATTAATGGAAATAGGATTCCAACTCGTTTCACATCCCGCCTATTCTCCAGACTTGGCTCCCTCGGACTACTATTTGTTCCCCAATTTGAAGAAATGGCTGGCGGGACAAAGATTTTATTCAAACAAGGAGGTGATTGCAGACACTAATGGATATTTTGCAGACTTGGACAAATCCTATTATTCGGAAGGGATCAACAAACTAGAACATCGTTGGACGAAGTGTATAAGCCTAAAAGGAGACTATGTCGAAAAATAAAAAAGGTTTACCCCAAACACATAAGTAGTTTTTATTTTTGCACGGACTTTTCAAACCAGCCTCGTATATATATATATATATATATATATATATATATATATATATATATATATATATATATATGTATATGTATATATATATATATATATATATATATATGTATATATATATATATATATATATATATATATATATATATATATATATATATATAAAAACTTTCAAAACTTCTTTTCTGAAATTTTTTATTAAAATTTAACTGTTAACATATAACATAACAATATACCTTATATTGTTTTAGTTGTTTTCTTCGTGTCAATTTTTATAGAGTATGTTCATTTTAACCTTGTTCGCCACAGTATTAATTTAAAGTACAATATTTTACGAGTATTTTCCCGTTTGATGTATTCAAATCGGATAAAATACCGACTGTCAACAGATTTTTTGTACAAAAAAATGGCACTTTTCTCATACTGTGCGCCGTAGTAAGATTCAATGGGTGGGGGGTTCGGGCATATGGATACAAAGGGCATTTTTTTAAGAAAAATAAACACTAAAAGCGAAGCTGCTTATAGAACGCTATTCTAGAGCAGAAGATAAAGCCTTTTAAATTAAAAAATCTTCTCTGGAACTCTAAATGCTTAGATCCTTCGCTATAAATTGGTCAGCTACTGGAAATTACAAATTGTAAAGTCCATAGTTTTTTTAACTCATTATATAACACGTAGATTGAAAAGTTTTTGGTCTAGCTATTCAAAACATATTTTTTTGCAAAATTCGACTTTATTCAACAATATAGTCTCCTCCAAGAGCGATACAATCAGTCCAACGCTTTTCTAACATTTCTATACCATTCTTGTAGAAGGATTTGTCTTTGACTTCAAAATAGGCCTCAGTTTCGGCGATAACTTCTGGAGCAAAATCTCTCCCGCGAGCATTTTTTGAGGTTTGCGAATAGATAATAGTCGTTGAGGACCAAATCTGGAGAATACGATGGATGAAGAAGGAATTCGAACTTCAATTCATGCAATTTTGCCATCGTAACCATTGACGTTTATTCGTTATTCGTTTATTCGACCATGCTTATCCAGACGTTAATATAGGATCAGATAAAGAATACTCCATGTGTCAAAGGCTAATAAGACAGCTAAAGATCTTTATAAGAGTCAGATTTTATTGTAGTTACAATGAGACCCAATAAGGCTCAGAAACATTCAATTTGTATTCGGACATAAACTTCTTTGTTGAATTCAAATATGTATACAAATTTGACTTCCAGTTTCAGTTCTCACTTTTGAGCCTTATAGAGTCTCAACAAAGTGTTGGGCCCAAAATGTGATATGCCTATTCAATTCCCTGGAGAAAATGCTAAAACTTTTGTCTGCACCATTTTTTCTGAAAATGCCTTTCTGTTCATCTCTTTTCTAAAAAAGCTCCATTTTTTTTTTATATTAATCATATTGCATTAACTTGACATTTTATTAAATTAAAAATTTTCAAGCATTTGTATAATTGATTTTGAATGATAAAATTTTGCACAGTAACATTATTTTTATTTAAAACCTCCTGACGGTCCTCTTTTTAACATGGCGGACTGCCACGTGAGCTCTTGAAAACTGAGATCTGATTCTCCTATATGGTTTTGCTACTGTATTGGGTTTACTGTGGTAATGCTAACATTCGTTGAATTTATCTAGACAACTTTTATTGATTTTGACCAAGAACTCGGTAAAATGATGTTAACCGAAGTGAACTGATATACCAATTTTGTGATAAAGACTATTGTTATTTACTTCAGTCTTTTCATCCTAAGGCATTCTAGCAAGAATTTCTCAAAATTAAATTGTAACCTAAAAATCAAAACTCAAAAATTCACAGAAGACAGCGATCTATATCACGCTCGGTAACTATGTGCAAAATTTTTGCCTTTTTATATTTGTGTTACAGGTATCTGAACTGTTCAGTTTATAATTTTGGAAATAACTTCATGGATATCGTAATACAGTGTCAAGTAAGAACGTGTCCGCGATAATTCATTTTTGGTATATGCGATTCTAGCAATTCAACAAAAAATCGGTAAAGGGAACTTTTGTCTACGACGCATTATAGTAAAAGTATAAGTCGATTCCGAACTTTCGTCGAAATCACGTAAAACCCAAAATAAGTCACTTGTTTGCGCGTCGGTTCGAGACAGCCTGTATTTGTTCCCATCTAATGGGGCCTAAAATGACACATTCCGCGGCCGCTATATACATTAAAAAGTCGGTACCGTTTGTGAAGAAGTGGGTAAATCATTTTAACGAGACGAAAAATGTCGACGACTTGCCAAAACGTGGCTCGGTAGGCAAAATCACTCCGAAAGTCAAAAAACGAATCGTGTCTTTGTTTTCACAAGACCCGAAATTTACGCTGCGTCAAGGAGTGGCCACATTAAGAACATCGGGTTTGAATGTGTCTCATGAGACCATTCGACAACATCTTTGTACTCATGCTGTCAAATTCCGAAACACGTTGAAGAAATCTTTGCTGGGCGAAAATCACATTGCGAAATCGCTCGCTTGGGTCCACGATAAAATACTAGAGTGGCCTTCACAACCGCCGGACGCCAATTCTATTGAAAAAGTTTGGTCCCTTGTAAAAAGAAAGCTCAGAGGAAAGACTCTGAGGATTTTGACTAAGTTGTCTCGCGAGATTCGAAAAATTTGCTGAGAATGCAGACAATCTCGTCGACAGCATGCCTTGAAGATCTCAGGCGATTATTGATGCAGAAGGCGATTGGACAACTTACTAAGGTAATTGCGCCGTTGTTAGTACACCAAATACGCATTTTTTCAAGAATACGAATGTTCACATTCTTACTTGACAGACAGTATTTAAGAGGTTTTAATGACTTTCAAAACAAAATTGTTTCATATTATTTACCAGAAATGCTTGTTATTTATAGTGGAAAATCTGACCAGATGATCTACTTATACGTAAAAGAAAACCGCATTAAATAACCTTTTAAAAAACGACTTATTTGTATACATTCTTCCAAGAACGCTCACCAGCGTTAGATTCGCCAATCGGCGGCCCACTCCGGTCCAGTCCGACACATAATTCTAACAAAATTAGCGGATGGATTGTTTGTTACATACAAAGTGTAACTGATTTTCCCCATTTTGAATATCTCAACGGTACTGCACCTGTTCATGCTGACATGTAATTTCTAAAATGTGTCAGTATTCTAATATCAATATGTTGAGAATAATTTAATTTACGTATTTTTTTATGTACTTACTTTTCCTTAATTATTACATTATGCATAACAATACTATTAACAACTCTGCAAAACCGGTATACCCATGAATTAGTACCAATAATACAATTGTAAAAGGATGTATAGTCAGTTAATTTTGCACCATCCCATAAAATACATCTATCATCTACTTGAGTAGAGTATATGTTGGCCTTAGGACTTTTTTTCACTAACTCTTGACCACCTGTAATTTTTTGCCAAAGATCTTGAATCTAAAATAAAAATAAGGTACTTGTAATTTTACAATAGAGAGATTTTGCAACACTTATTTTGGCAGGCCACTGTTTTTACCTTTATTTAAAGCATGCGCAATAGTAAAGGCAAGAAATTAAATATAAGGACTCAGCTGTGTATATGAAACATGCGCCCACCGCTTGGAGCTTGCGCAGTAATCAAACAAAATTTGAGAAACTCTTATTAAGGATCACGATTTCCGTTATTTAGGAACTGATGAGAGAGGTTATTTGAAGTTCGTTATTAACGCTATTATGGTAGGGCCTGTTCTTTTTTCTACTTAGGTATACAGGGTGAGTCAACGATAGAGTAAAGTTCATTATCTTATTTGGGTCATTGGGAATGACGAAAAAATGTTAAATAATTTTAGCGAATTAAAATTATTTTTGAGTATACAGGGTACTTCAAAAAAGTGTGGCCGATACACCATGTTTTTTTAAATGGAACTTCCTATTTTTTAATTTATTTTTAAATTCTGCGTAAAATTTTATAACTTTTTTATTAATAATGTTATATATCTAAACCTAGTAGTTTTTCTAATATTTCAATTTTTTTTAAAAAATACTAGTTTTCAGTTTTGTAAAAAATTGCCAGTAGCGCCATTGTTTCTGAAGGTGGAATACTCATAATTGGTACGAGCGTTCTATAGAGATGAAAAAAAGGTTATATGTAAAAAAAATTAAGTTAGATGCTAGAGGGTGTTCGAAATAAATTTATGCATTTCGACTATTTTAAATTGAAAAATCTCAAATTTTTTAAAAGGCACACCCTGTATATTATTATTTTTTCTGATAGATTTTACAAAACTCTCCAACTTTGATTAAGTATGTCATATACCCATTTCTAATAGTTTTCGATTTATTTTGAATTTTTCAATTTTTACCCTTGTTTTTAATACATTTATGCTATTGTGAAAACATAAACAAACAGTTAATAATTTTAATATAGTTTAACTTTAACCTATTTTCCATATCTACTGGTATTGTAGGGGGATTCACATAAACACGATCTTTAATGTAGCCCCACAAAAAGAAGTCTAAAGGAGTTAAGTCACTTGATCGAGGGGGCCATTCAATGAATCCATCCCTACCGATCCATTTTTGTGGATAACGATCGTTTAAAATTCCCGAACTTCCTGGTGGTAACGAGCAGGAGCTCCGTCTTGTTGAATCCACGTTTGTTCGCTTTCAAAGTTATCAACTTCTTCAAGAAGCTGGGGTAATTCGTTTTGCAAAAAAATTTAGATATCTAGGCCCGTTAGGCGGTTCGCGGAAAAAATATGGACCAATAATTCGAAAATTTAATATGACCAATGATTTTGGTTTTGAACTTCCCGGACCCAAAATGGATTAACTGTTTAATAATAATGCATGTTATGGCTGTTAACTGATCCATTACTGCGAAAAGTAGCTTCGTCAGAAAACATTATTTTGGATAAAAAATTTGGATCGGTCTTTATTGCTTCATCCATGGTGGTACAAAAGTTTACTCATCGTTCAAAATCACGGTCTTGAAGTTCTTGGTGTAGTTCCGTATGAAAGGGATGATACTTGTATTTTCTTGTGTGGCGATTAGCCGTAAATTGGGATATGTCAGATAAGTCGGCTAGTTGACGGCTGGTGACCTGGGGATTATCTTCAACATGAAGTAAAATCTCCATTTCGTTTTCCTCATTGGTAGCATTCTGGTTTACTATTTTCCGTTTCGTATATGCTACCACTACCATCAAACAGTTCCATTAAGCGCTGAAAAGATTTTCTAGATGGTATACGTCTATTAGGGTACTTCGCTCCGTAAAGCCTTACTGCCAAAAGACAATTTTTTCCCTCCTCACCCAGTATATAAACCATATTAATTAAATCATTTTTAGGAAAATCCATAACTATTACCTTTACACGTCACTTACTACAACAAATTAAGCTATTTTTACTTGCTTAATAGACATGTCAAAATTTGACAATGCCTACATTTTTGATTTGTCTTCGCAACTATGATGTTATAGCATAAGTGTATTAAAAACAAGGGTAAAAATTGAAAATTTCAAAATAAATGGAAAACTATTAGAAATAGGTATATGACATACTTAATAAAAGTTGGAGGGTTTTGTAAAATCTATCACAAAAAATAATAATATATAGGGTGTGCCATTTAAAAAATTTGAAATATTACAAAAACTACTAGGTTTAGGTATATAACATTATTAATAAAAAAGTTATAAAATTTTACGCAGAATTTAAAAATAAATTAGAAAATAGGATGTTCCATTTAAAAAAACATGTTTTTTGAATTACCCTGTATACTCAAAAATAATTTTAAACTATGCACCTTAACATTCCCTAAAACAATTGTATTTAACATTTTTTCGTCATTCCCGAAACAAATGAGATCATGAATTTTACTCTATCGCTGACTCACCCTGTACAGTACACTTCAGCGTGTCGTGTGGTGAATGAAAAAATCCCCTAAATTTATAGAAGATGAATACTAACCTAACCTTACTTTTACTTTATTTTATTGCAATTCTGTGTAGTGTGAAAGTCCAATTCCTTCGCGTTAATACTGCGTATGCTTGAGATAACGATAAGAACAAAGGCATGTGAAAAATAAGCGTTGCAAAATTGCTCTAATAACACCAAAATTCTTTTATTTCACTGTACAAAAACTTTCATTATGAAGAATAAAAATTAATTCTTAACATGATTAAACTTTTTAGACTGTATGTCTGTTCACCGGTTCATAGGGCAATGCTATTAAAATTTGATGTTTTTGGGTATGTGCAATTAGCTTATATTAATTAAATCATAACACTAAGTAGTTTTTTTTAGGATTTAACATAAATGTATTAAAATCTTTTTTAAATAAATTAAAATTTGACCATATATACTAAATGATAGATCCAGAACATATAGGGAAATTGCAGATGTACTAAGTCGGAGTATTAACGTAAACTACCCTATTAAAACTAGAAACTAGTTAAATATCAAAGCCAGAACTTGGTTACCTTTAGAAATCACAGAAAATGGGCAGTCTTTGAAAAAATTATTTTAGTTGACAAAAAACTCTGCTGATATATATTGGAAAGACCTATATATGAGGGCTGTATGATAACTACCTGGCCTTGACAAGAAAAAAACATTCTTATGTGTAAAATTTTTCAATTTTCCGCCGAGCCATTTTTTCATATTCGAAAATAATCGCTGGGGGCTAAATCTGGCGAATATGGTAGATGTGGAAGCAATTCGTATCCTAACTCATGGAATTTTACCATGGCGATGACACACGATCCAATAAGTTGACATACTACTCTCCATTAATCGTTTTGCCCTGTTCACGGTAATCGACGTAGATTGTGCTGCGTGTATCCCAAAACACTGTGAGCATGTGTTGGCCGATAAAGTAGTCTTAGCCTTCTGTGGCGCCGGTTCGCCACGGAAAACCCACTGTCTGGACTGTTCTTTGGTCTCTGGTGTACAGTGATGAATCCAGGTGTCGTCCACAGCTATGAATCAACGCTAAAAATCATTCCGATTGCGCTTTAATATCGCCAAACATTCTTTTGAAGTTAACACACGCGCGTGGTTATTGTCAATTGTGAGCAATCGCGGCACTGAACTTGTGGAAAGCTTTCTTATATCCAAATGAGTTTTTAAAATATTCTGCACCCGTTCAATTGAGATGCCCACAGTCTCAGCAATCTCACGTACTTTTACTCTTCGATCCCTATACCGTAGATTTTTTCAATCATTTCTTATGTGGTGACCTCATTTGGACGACCCGGACGTTCTTTATCAAAAATGCACGGCCGCGTTTGAATTTAGCTGTCCAATATTTTATGGTCGATAACGAAGGTACAGAGCCCCTATAAACTTCGCTGACTTTCGCTTTTATCATTCGTTTTCCTTTTCAAAAACAAATATTTTATTACTGCTCGATATTTAATTTTTTCCATTGTTGTAAAATGACAAAAGTTGTTCTATTTAAATGGCTGCCACTCACAAAGTAAATCACGCCGCGACTTGAAAATTTGACAAGATTCTTGTGAAAGGTTATGTTTACGAAAAATATAATTTTTTAAATAGTAGTAGCGCCATCTTTGGTCGAAGCCAGGTACTTATCATACAACCCTCGTACTTAAAACTCAGAAATGCGAGTATAAATTTCTATTAGTTAGTACTAAAAAGTAGTATTGTAGCATAGACAAATATATTGGTATAGAAACTAGTTTATTCATCTATGATTATAGTAACAAAATAAATTATTCGGATAATAAGCAGAAAACTATATGGAAGTTTACAAACCAGCAGACTGAAAAAAACTTATAACTGAACAGAAGTTCGCAAGATAAATCTTCGCAATGACAGATCTACAGTCGGTCAAGTAAGAACGTGTCGCCTAAAGCTCGTAGTCAGTAAAAGAAATTCCTTTTTTTTTGAGATTATTGTTGGCACTACTGCAAACAATGATTTGATAAAAGAGATTCAATTCTACCCTTATTTATGGTTAAATAATACATCATCGAACATGAGTGCTGCATATGCTTTGCACTTTGAGGTTATGTTCCTATGTAATTATCCAAAAGGTTTGAAAATGACGCCTACAGAGGCTGCTAAGTATATGGGCAAGTCGAGGGTATTCATTAGCAAGCGAGTGAAACGATACTCTTAGTTCAAAAATGATGAGCTACCACTACGTGGTTCAAGAGGATACGTGTTGGACAAGGACGAAAAAATGATTATTAGCATGTTTTTTTGAAATCCTTAATTTACTTTGCGTCAGGGGGCGCAAAAACTGAAACGATTCACACTGGTCTCTGGGCTAATGATTTAAAGTAACGGAGTACAATCCAGAAATGATCGAGCTATCTGGCAGTAATTGTTAGTAACACTGCCTCTGTTGGTCTGTGGCCTTAAACAGCCCCCGGCGGAGAGCACGTATGCTTTTAAATTATAGGTTTCACACTGTACAGTCACTTAAGCCAAAAAAGAGGGTCAACCTCGAAATGAGAGATAATAAGCTGTAAACTTGTATAGCCCTTTATTTTGGCATTCTAAAAGTTCTCTCAAAAGTCTCATAAAATCTCGTGTCCGCGTCTTAAGATATTCAAGGTCAAAGGTCACAAAAATCGGTTTTTCGCAGATATCTCGTTTCAATGATATTCGCATCTAACATGAACGTTGTAGAGCATAAAATTCTCTACAAATTTTGCTCTAAACATTTTTTTGTACGCTTAACCGTTTTTGAGATAGAGAGCGGAGAGCACGCAGCGCTCAGTCATACATAGCATAATGCAAGGTCAACCGTGAGTTTCGGTAAATAATACGTCGTATAAAGTTAATAATCCATAATTATGTATAATTGGCATTATTTATTAATTAATACATTATATTTAATATTTTTCATTTATCAAATATATTCGTTTAATAATACTTACCTACTTGGATGGATTTTTTAGTGATTTTATTATTTACCGGGACTCACGGTTGACCTCGCATTATGCTATGTATGGCTGAGCGCTGCGCGCTCTTCGCGCTCTATTTCAAAAACGGTTAAGCGTATAAAAAAATGTTTAGAACGAAATTTGCAGAGAATTTTATGCTTTACAATTTTCATAATAGATGCAAATATCATTGAAACTATAGGAAGCGAGATATTTGCGAAAAACCGAATTTTGTGACCTTTGACCTTGAATATCGTAAGACGCGGACACGAGATTTTATGAAACTTTTGAGACAACTTTTAAAATGCCAAAATAAAGGTTTATACAAGTTTACAGCTTATTATGTGACTGGACTAACAAGCCAGTAATATTGGCAGTATATTGACTGGATAGATGCACACTAAAGTTAATTGATAAATATATAAAAGATTATTTGCATATTTAAATATCTAGCGAATATGAAATGCTATTGGAGATTCTTACAATATTTCCCCTTTTTGCATGCGTAGGTAGCACCAACAACTGTAGAAAAAAAATATTTCTTTTTAGGCTTTTTGTAGTGTTTAATAGTTAAATCGCAATTCTACTGAAATATCACACAGTTTTAACTATCTGTTATAGTAAACACCATACCAAAAAGTAATACTATTTTATCGTTGTTATTTCTCCATGCCTAAGTTCCTTGTTAAAACAATATATATTTTTTCAGCTTATTTTTAAGCTTATTTTTACCTAGGCGCTGCAAAGAGTATGTATATTTAAAAAAAATATATTTTAAAAGTTGTTAAGTGAATAATACCAAAGAATGGAGATTATATATTTTTATTGTACATTAAATTATAAGAATTTTTTTTTTTAAAATATGTTTTAAATATTAACATTATTTTTATGAAAACTATGGCGCCTCTTTGCCTGCAGGATAACTTCACAAAACATAGTCCAATTTGCAACAATAAAAATTAATCTTGTAAAATAACGTAGTAGTTTTCAAAAACAAAAAAATTACAGTGTTTCAATCTTTAGTATTCAATTTTCGGTAAAAAAAGTTATGTTTAATTATTTATAAAAAATTGCCTATTAGAGAAATTAAAAAACTTCTCGACATTTTGAAGAAAAAGTAGTTAATATTTTAAAAAAAAGTTAAGAAATATTAAAAATTGACTAAATAATTTTGCAGGCAGTGTCTGAAAACACAGTTTTGAGAATAACGCGTAAAGTTTCGAGTAGATAAAAAGTGAATTTACGGCTAGTCTCCCATTCCAGCTTCATACTGTATGTCTTCTTCCTCTTACAACTTGATAAACTCCACTAATGGATGCAAAATGCTACAGACTTTATTTTCAAAAGAAAACGGTTGACAAAAGAAATCCGAAACGCAGCTACCGAGAGGCGCGATACTGAGATAGGTAGCGGTCCTAATCCGACGCCAGGTCATATTTAATGCTATAACTTTGTACTGGAATGGAATTTTTTTTAATTTTTTTTTTCTGAATAATTTTTAGTAGAAGTACAGAGAATAAAAATCCGTAAAAAATCGAATTTTTAAAAATTCGAGATGTATGTAACCTCTTAAGTAGCATCCCACTAATAAGCACTTTATAATACTTACTTTTCCATTGACAGACCAATAGGTTGGTAGAGTATTAAGCCTAACTCCAAAAGACCCTTTGGGAGCAATATATGAGTAACATCTAATAGGATCATCATGGTAGGTTGGTTTCAGGTCACCAATATGATCATTGTAAGAAGATGCTTCTCTAATAGCTAATTCAAGCTCATCCTCTTTAGCAAAAGAAAATATATCATCGCTGCTTCTTGTGTTAATCATTGAAGCGTTAGTATTTGTAGGCTTGGGTGGTTTTGAAAGTTGTTTTTTTACTATATAAGGTATTAATTCTCCTTTTAGTGACGTAAAACTGTTTTCACTTTTTAAATATTGGATTACCCAGTTCTTAAGAACATAAATGTGGGAGTCAATTAATGTACTGTACATTTTGATATTTGTATGTTTCTTCAGAAGACTCATTGGGAGGGAAACTTCTGATTCAAAATCACTTGCTGATGCTAAGAATACTAATCGACTTGTTTGTTCATCAATTCCGATCAAATCTCTTTCTGAAATTCAAAGTATTAAGTTAATGGGCACTTGATTTCTTTTTTTTTGTGAATATTTTAATGGTCTCTTATTAGTCGTGCATTCTATCGGGCGAGTCAAATAAAAGCCTTTTACGTTAATTTTGCTACATTTAAAAATGGACTGTCGTTTAATCACTTGAATCAAGTACCATAACATTTATTGTCACTGAAAAAGTCGAGCGCCCCAAAAGGCAGATGCCGCTGAGACCAGACCTAGCTTTAGGGCCCAAAAAAACGCCATTTCGATTACAAACTTGAAAAATTTAGAATATACTTAATTTTAAGTAAATACTTTAAAATTCATCTAAAGTTTTTTACAGTGTATTTAAAAAAGAAATATTTTCCAGCATATTTTCTATAATAAAAATGTACAAAAAAAATTTTTAAAAGTACTTACCATATTAATTTTTTGCGATTATCGGTATAATATCTCAAAGAAAATCGGAAATTAACCCTTTTCGAACGTAATTATATTTGAAGAATCCGGACATGTTCATATTGATCCCAAAAGCTGGTATTTCAAACAAATACCGATTTGGGTCTAATTGGGCCCACAGCACTAGACCCAAACGATTTTGTTCATTGGGACTAGTTGTTCCGAATTACTCGAATTCTATTACATATGAAAATGGTCAATTTACCCTCCCAATAGATAGGCCATCCTAGAAATTACATAAAAAAAGGCTTTTGCGGGCCTATGGCGAAAGGTCCGAACACTATGGAACCTCAAGAATGGCAAATTCGGATTCTAGGGGTAGAAAAACATTAAAAGAAAAAAAAAATTGCCTTGGCTTGTTCGGTTATAAGCGAGATGTCTGCCCTCGTGATATTTTATTAATTAAGCTTAAATTTTACAAAAATAAAAAAGCGGGACCAGCTTCATCCTTGGGTATTAGTGGCGTCTGCCTTGTGCAGGTTTCCTCTTATTTTAGCAAGACTAAACTAGATTTATCGATTTTATATGGTTAAATGATATTCCATTTTTGGATCGACGTTTTTTGGGCCCTAAAGCTGGGTTCGGTCTTGGCAGCGTCTGCCCTTTGGACGCCCGACTTTTTTAGTGTCAACAAATGTTATGGTACTTGATTC
>CM032456.1:58798995-58856495 GCA_019049505.1 Pachyrhynchus sulphureomaculatus
TAGTATATATATATATATATATATATATATATATATATATATATATATATATATATATATATATATATATATATATATATAAATGCAACGTCTCTCTGTCTGTTTGTCCGTTAGTGCGCTTATCACTGGAGAACCACTTATCCGATTTACGTACTTTTTTTTAAAACATACATATGTTCTCTGGCCAGGTTATAGGCTATATTTTATTAGGATAGGTGGCATAAGGAATGAGCAGTGACGATAATAGTGAATGAAGCCGGAAAAAAGTTGGCCGCTAGCGCGTTCCCTTGCAATACACAGCCTAAACCATTAAATATGGAACAATATTATCTAGCAGAGAATATCTATAATCTATTATATATAAAATGCAACGTCTCTCTGTCTGTTTGTAGTGTGCTTAGCACTTGAGAACCACTTATCCGATTTACGTGTTTTTATAAATTTATACATATGTTCTATATAATTCGATATAAGCCTAGATAATGGGAGATAAGGTGAGATAATGGGAGATAAATATAAATAAGGGGAGATAAGAAGAAATAATGGGAGATAAGCAAAGATAAGTCTAGATAATGGGAGTTATGGTGAGATAATGGGAGATAAGGAGAAATAATGGGACATAAGGAGAAATATTGCGAGATAAGTCGAGATAAGCCTAGATAATGGGAGATAAGTATAAATAATGGAAGATAAGGAGAAATAATGGGAGATAAGGAGAAATAATGGGAGATAAGGAGAAATAATGGGAGATGAGCAGAGATAAGCCTAGATAATGGAAATTATGTAGAGATAATGAGAGATAAGGAGAAATAATGGGAGATAAGGGGAAATAATGGCAGATATTTTATTACGTTAGGTAACATAAGGAAAAAAGCAGTGACGATAGTAGTGAATCAAGTCCACGCGAGCGGAGCTGCGGGCACGGCTAGTGTGTGTGTATATGTATATGTATATGTATATATATATATATATATATATATATATATATATATATATATATATATATATATATATATACTTTAAATTAAGTGTATTTAGTATATGTTTTTGTCTGGATTTTTATCTTGTTTCCAGAAAATATGATTAAACATTAGACATTAGACATATTCAATTAAAATTTATATTTGTAATATTGATTATTCTTTTTTAACAAAATTGAAAGGTAGACTTTAGGGTAAAATAATTTTTACATTCAAAAGCACACGTTATTAAGAAACTACAGCTTTGCACAGTGTAAACGATCCCACCTTTGTGACCAAAATTATCTGTAGAATACAAAAATATGATGAAAAATGTAGGCTTCTATTTAAAAAAAACCGGCCAAGTGCAAGTCGGTCTTGCTTAATTAGTGTTCCATACAGTGATTGCTTTTAAAATGAAATAAAATCCTTACCTGTGCTAAGTTAATTAGATCCCTGACATGTATATATCTTAAGATCCAATAAGTATTATCACATTTCTTCTTTTTTTTATGGATCTAGCACATGTGCTACAGGAAAGTGCCTAAAGCGCTCCAGGAGCGGCATGTGTGCGGAAAAAGCGATTCACTTTGTCTTGAATTGGTGTAAATTGTACTCGGTGGGAAACACAGCGCTGGGCAAATTATTCCAAAGGGATGATGTTCTCCATATAAACGACTGCTTGAAAAGCGTTGGACGCGGAGTAACAAGCTGAACCTCATACGGATGTGAAGTATTAGCGCGATGTGTATTTCCAACATGCACTGCTCTGGGAGGAATTAAGCAGGCTACATCCTTTGAACATTTTCCCTGAAAATACTTGTAAAACAGACTCAAGTCGCCAACCGTTCTTCGATGTTCCAGCGAATCGAGGCTGCCGGTCAGTTTCGGATCTCCAATCAGACGAACAGCTCTTCTCTGAACAGAATCCAACAAATGCAGTGTGTGTTTGGGAGCGGAGCCCCAAACATGGTAGCAGTATTCCATAGTTGGTTGAATTTGAGCTTTGTAAAGAATTAACAGTTGTTGTGGAGTGTAAAGCTTTCTGGTTCGAAATAATATTCCCAACTTTTGAGAAGCTCTCCTTGCTATGCCTGCAACATGTTCATGCCAGGACATAATTGCTCCCAAATTAACGCCCAACAAATTGAGTGATGATGCTAGGGGAATGAAGTACCTCGAAATGACTATGTCGGGTTCAGCAACATTAGCTTTTTTAGAAAAAACTGCCGCCTGGGTTTTTGTAGCGTTAAATTCCACTTGGTTACTGTCACCTCAAGATAAAATTTCTTCCAGGTCTTTGTTAGGTTGAACAACCTACTGCTGTCTGTCTTAGCCAATAATATATAACAGTTATAGCATCTTAGCTATGTAATAGCCAATAAATCAATCCAGCTCAATCTAGAATCTAGTAATAAAAGTTTAAAACAAATATTTACTACCTAAATATTTGTTTAATTATAAACAAATAACATAAAATTTTTTTGTCTCGGTACAGGAGCGACGCGCAAGCAATCACTTTGTACTGGGAAAAGTAAATTAACAGTCTCCATGTAGCTTCCATAGTTTTTTTATACAAGATAAATTATCAAAGGTAATCCATTTCTGGTAATTTTCGCTCAATCTACACTTTATCAAGAATATTCCAGAATTTTTTCCAAAATTTTTTGATCAGTACTTTTTGAGATAGGGTGAGGTGGACAGGGATTTTTTTAAAAATAATACAAAGAAAAGTGTGCGCAAGTATTATATCATATATATTTTTGAACTTGTGTTTTTATAAGCCTTCATTTCACACCCTTTGATGATCTCACAAAAAATTTTTTCTTTCACTTCCGATTTCACCCCCCAAAACTAACCCCATTAAGTCAAAATTTAACTTTAAAATTACAAAGCTCTAATTAGGCCATCAATCCTATATTTGACTAAATTCCAACTTTTTATGTCAAATAAATAGTTTTGGAGAAAATCGGGTGTGACAGACAGACAGAAGCCCACCGACGTGATTCCATAAGTATTCCATAGAGAACACTAAAAATCAAGTATAGCATTTTTGAGTCATTTTGCATACAAAAATATTAGTACAAAAAATGTGCAATAAATTATTTGAACTTCAGTTAAATATGTGCAATTGGTGTATAGAGCTTGGATAAACTATATGTTTTATACATTTGGCATGTGTATATAAAAGATGTTTTAATTTTATAGGTTAAGCCACAACTGTTTGGTCTGCTCAAACACAACAATAAAAAAAACATCTAGTCCAGTCTATTTAACCTACTGTAAACTATTAAATATTATATATTCATAGCTGGACGATTTCTATAAAAAAATGTGCCTCACTTATTACATATCAACTTTTAGCATTTTTTAAGGTATTTTGAAGCTCTTCATGACAGTTATAATCTTAATAGGTTAAAAATTTCATTCCTCAAAAATCTTTAGTTTTTCAGGAACAACCTTGCACTAATAGACCCCTGTATTGTCGACGAAATTTTACACTAAACGAATTAACATTAATACAGAAAGCTGAAGAACTTCCTATTCCAACTTATAATTTTCCTATCCAACCTATAATTTTTTTTTTAATAATAAATCCATTTATACAGTGTCCTACCTGTAAATCCAGAATTTTGTAATTTACTAAGTGTGTACCAAATAAGAGGTTTAGAACCAACGGGAAGCAAACATTTGGGTTGCCCAGATGTAATTTCCAACATACGAGAACCTCTTCCAGCGGCTAGGATTACGGCTTGAAATTCTGCTTGTATCGTCATTTTAAATACTTGAAAACCACTGACTATATTCTTTTTCTAATGTTGCTTTTATAAGTTAACAAATTTAAACAAAAAGTGTAAAAATGGTTACAAGTCCAAAAACATCTAAAAGTTGAGGTTAGAAAAGTGGTCGGAGGTTGGGAATATCTACCAGTGACACTTGTCTATCAACCTTTGCTGAGTTCGGAATGTTTACAAGCGTAGGGAGAATCCACATAATAATAAATTGCGAGATGGAGACGTAATATAATGTCTAAACAGGACTCTAATTGTTGATCAGAAAATGTTAACAAAGGTGAACGTCTAAGTATTCTTCTTGTTCTCAGATAAATCAATCACAAGTTGAAAATGTGTGTATTTATTCTTTTTGAGTTTGAAATAGACAATTAATCCGGCCACATCCTGGTCCCAATAAACATTTTCTCTGGGCTCTTCTGTTTACATTGTTATGAAATAGTGGTTCCCTTGCATCACTAACTATTGGCAGAAGAACTTTTTATTTAAGATCAACCAGTTCTGAGCTACTCCGAATAACTCTAGTGTTCGAAAATGCATAACGAATACAGTATTTGCCAATTCTTGTGCTGTCAAAAAAAATGTAAACAAACCTAAAACGTAATTAAAAAATCAATTTTCTCAGAAAATTGTATTTTCAAAATAAAAACGCTTCATTATGAGAGTTGTGGGATAATTACGTTCCAATAGTGTAAATATTTAAGTATAAATGACGCAGAATCCTATAATTAGGCTTAATTAACAAATCGATCTTCAAATTTATGTATCCCATATCATCCTATCAAAAATAAGTCATTAAATTTTTAAAGAATAGCGGTAGCAAGTTAGTACCATTTATAAAAGTTGATAATATGGCTCCATCCAAGCTATTTAAATTAAAAAATGAACCACAAAATCCTAACATTAAAAAGAAATTTATGTCAAATGAGCCAAGTGACAACATTTGCTATGATTTTGCTGCAAAACTTTTAGGCAATTTAAATCTTCTAAGACGTGATAAAAGGTTCTGCGATGTTGAAATAAAATTAGGAAACAAAATATTTTGTGTAAGTATTCAGATTAGTTTTTACTGTTCCTAACATCAAATCTATCGAGAAGTATTGTTCAATATATATTTTTCATTGTACTTCAGATGCAAAAATGGTTAAAATTGTTAAGTACCAATTAGTATTACCAATGACAAAAGTTTGAAGCTACTAATTCCTGCTATTAACAATTTTTAGTGTTCCATACGGAACACTTATGGGATCACTTTGGTGTCTGAAGTCTGATGGTTGAAATTTGGCGCAAATATAGGAATTCATGGCTCAATCAGAGCCATGTAGTTTTGAGAGTTAAAATTTGTCTTAAGGGGTTAGTTTGGCAGGGTGAAATCAGAAGTAAAAAGAAAATTTTTACCAGGTCATCAAGTGGGGTGTCAAATAAAAGCTTGTGAAAATATGAGTTCAAAAATATATATGATATAATATTTCCTACTGAAAGAACTCTGAAAAAGTACCTATAACAATACAAATATGAAGTAACTTTTCTACCTCTTTTCTCCACCCCTTTGGCATCTTATATGTCTTATTATAAATGATTATGCTTAAAATCTGCCTATGCTTCCATTAAAACCTGGAAAAATTCTCATAATTCCATTGAAACTATTCAAGATTGCTCATCCCTAATTAAAATTGATAGCAATAAATATGTAATTTAATTTTTTTATTCTTATAGTCCAAGAACCCTGAGAAGGGCATATAACACGATATATGTGTAACAACACCTCTAACTCCCTAGCCCTTATATATTTTACTATAAAAAATAAGCTTAAAATTTGTTAATACATCAATCAAAAAACCTGGAAAAATTCCCAAATACTGCCCTTCCACCCTTTTAACCTTCTCTTGAGTTAAACTTGGAAATAAAAAAAAAATCTAATTTTTTAACTCCAAAGACCTTGAAAAGCATATTTAATTATGACCTATATGAATGAAACAAACCTCTCGAAACTCCTCTCTCATCCCTTTTATCCTTTTTATGTTTTAGTATAAATATTTTTGCAGAATATTTGTTTAGTATCTCAACTTAGATATTATATGTATAGCAAGTGTGAAATTTATATCTGATGGAAATAAAAAGAACTCTAAAAATTATAAATTTGGGATTGTAATTTGTTCACAAATACAATATGTTCCTTTAGCAACGAAAGGCAAAATCTTCATTTTCTAAAGTGAAACGAAATAGGGAATTGTGAATACCAACACCATTATGTTATCAGTTTTAATTAGACATATAAAAAAATGGTTCTTGTCTCAATGTAGATGGCTTTAAAAATCTAACAGTTAGATTACTGCCTATCTATCTATTTATATTTCTTTCATGTTTTTAGGCTCACAGAGCAATCTTATCAGCAAGCAGTCCCTATTTTCATGCCATGTTCACGGGAGAATTGTGCGAAAAAGATAAAAAATGTGTCGAACTACATGGACTTCATCCTAATACATTTGACCTCATCTTAGATTTTATGTATTCTGGAATAATTGTTGTTAATAAAGATAATGTTGAAGATCTTGTTATTGCTGCTGATATGTTTGAAATTGTAGAAATTATTACTGAATGTACATATTTCTTAATTGATCAGTTGCATGAAACAAACACAATTGGAATCTATCTGTAAGTATTAAGTTATCAAGAAAGAAACTAATAACTAATAAACAATGTATACATTGTTGCTTAAAACACACATGAAAATATATAAAAGTATAGATACAACCACCTTTTGATTGGTTGTGTACTTTTTTTTTTATAGATTTTTATATGTGGTTGTTTTATTTTTGTGTTAACATTAAAAGTAATTCATTAAGAAGTCATAGTTCTTGGTAATAGACTGCATCAGACTAGAGTGATCACTTCACAGCCAGAAGAAGAAGGGGGGAAAGTACATTTTGTTGCACCAAATCGTAGGATATATTTGTATTGGAAATATTTGAAATAATTGAATTTTTGGGAAACTTTATATTAGGAATGTCTCTAGAATAGATGAACCAATAGATTCAGTTATAACTATACTCAAAGAATTATATCCATAAAAATAACATATGGCATAACTAATTTGAAATTAAACATAAAATCTAAACAAGAAAACAGAAATTTATTTTTATGCTGTATTTTCATGTCCCGTGTCTGTCTTTAAGCTATATAAAGCATTGTACCATTCGGTTTCATGTATTTTTTACTCTGAAGTAAATACAGAACAGAGAACTGTTCTAGCAGTTTTAGAATAATTTTGTCTAAATATCGTATCACACAGAAAATAGATATGAAAAAATTTAACTGCCTATTTATTTCTAAATACATAATGAATTTAAAAACTGCTGTCTCTTCATAAAAATTCTTGGTCATTTCAACTAATATCTTTAATCTGCTTATAACTCAATTTAATCAATTTCAATCCTTTAATATTTCAATGAATGGGGTAAAGACAAGTAGAAAACAGTGGAATAAATTGCAATCATGTCTAATGCAAAACGTTGCCTTACTTCACTTCTGTGCAATGTCGATAATAAAACCGAATAATCTCCTCCTACCCTGTAGTAAAACCTGCCTTGGATATGTGCTGGTGTTGTCACTTACATTTAAAAATTTTTAAAAGCTGTGTATATGTGGTTATATTTAACTTCTTAAAATATAAATAAAGAAAATATTTAGCTGTTCAGACTTTTAATGATATTGTGAGATATTCTGCAGCTTTAGAATAGTTTTGCCTATACACTGTATAATATAAAAAAGAAAATTTAACTGCAGATACTTTTTCAGATCTGTAATGAACTAGAAAAATGCCACATTATATTTTATGCTCTGAAACCTGGAATGGGTTCCAGAAAATATAGTTCTTAGTACGGACAGCAATATATTTGCAATTTCACAATAAACATCTACGATAATTCCATCTAACTCGACTATAATGAAGTATGGTTGGTTTGCTCTCATTTTTTATAAGAATTTTTCAAGATAAAAAAACTAAAATAATCCTTTTGGACAAACTAATCGTGATATAGACAACAAGCAGCCAGCTGAATTACTACGTTGTTGTAAAGTCGATCTCCGTGTCATTCTACTTAAGATTTTTCTAGTGGCGTTTGGAGGCGTGCAATCCTACTTACAACAGCTCAAAGCAACGTTGTGAGTTCGAATAGACCTCTGTAAGACAGCGTCTTATCCGCGAAAGTATACTTTTAGTCTAATTTTTTTAATATCACCGTCTGTTAGACACCTTTGCTTTGCTAGCAGCTGTTAGAAAAAATTTTAAAAAGATGCCCTTAGTCGTCTTAAGGGGTTTTATCTACCTCTAATTTTCGAAAAAATTGACTTTTTTTTCTTAAATGACGTATTATAGTCCTAAAAACATCATCATAGCCTTATTTTAGACTGAAAATTTTTTTTTAGCTTCTAGTACTTAATTTCTGAAAGTAGTGGTAGTGCACGACAAGGCGTTTACTTTGCGCGCAGCCTATTGGAGTGATTTGGCTTAATCAGTACATTTAATCTATCACTAACGGCTAACACTTTCTTAAATTAAGTATAGTTAGTATCATTGCATCTTTGTTAATACATTAAGTACCATGCCTATTTTGCTCCACATTCTGTTTACGCCGTACAGTACGATCCAGGCTACTGGAGAGGCTGACTCGCAATGCACAATGCGAAACAAAAAATATTGATAAACAAATGCTGGGACACACGTGTGGATCGGTGCGGCGGTGTAGCTTAATCAAAAAGTTGAAGGCCAGGATCCGTAAAGACGTGTTTGCTACGTTGCGTTGTTGCATTTTTCAATAATTTTGTTTCCGTGTTTATTGGTCCTGGGATTCCAGAATAGAGGTAAAATAATTGGCATCCCAAAATCTTCAAAATTTTATAGAGAAGACATTTTGAAATTTTAAACGCGTTTTTCTCGAAACTTCGTTTCGCATAACTCCAACAATTTACTTCCGATGAACATGAGCTTTTAACTATAGCTTTTTAACAAATAGTTTTTAGGGAAGTACACACGATTATTAGGATTAATCAATTATTTTTTTTTATATAAATAAATAAAGGCCGATTTTTAGGACAAAATTGAAATGTTTTTTTCAAACTTCCATTTTTTAAAAAATTCATATTTTTTTATAATGGTGTGTACTTCTCTAGCAAAACTAATGTAAATAATAAAAAAATTTGTTTGTTTGCTCTAGATGGAGAATTAAAATTGTTCTGCTACCAGCCGCGGAACACCTCCAAAAACAGATGCCTCTACTCTGTGTGTTAGTGCGCCGTTATTTTGTCTAATACCATAAAATAAAAAATTATTTTGTATATTTTAATACGTATATATTAAAACCTCACGTGCCGAAGATTAATTACGCTAATAAGTACAGTGCGTTAGAAAGAGTTACGTTAATGTCCGAGAGAATAAGCATTTTGGGCCCAATTAACCAATAGGCTTTGAATTTAGAACTAGTCTAATTTGATAATTATTGGTCTAAATTGAGAACTAAATTTAGTGTAGCGTGTAGATCAAAAAATTCGTTTTCATCTACTATTAAACTAATAAAAATGAAATAGTTTGTGAAAATTCTTATTTGACAACTTTTTTTTTTGGCAAATTTTACTTAAGTTCGTCACGCCATTCGGGTGGGATTGTTTAACAATCCCACCAACAAATCTATGGATACTTGTATATTAGTATGATTAGATATACATTTTTAGTGTTCCTTAGGGAACACTTATGGGATCATTTCGATGTCCTTTATCCGTTTGTCACATCCGATTTTCTCCGAAACTATTTGACATAGAAAGTTTAAATCTGGCCCAAATATAGGAATTGATGGCCCAATCAAAGCCGTGTAGTTTTGGAAGTTAAATTTCAACTTAAGGGGTTAGTTTTGGGGGGTGAAATCGGAAGTGAAAAAAATAATTTACCCGGTCATTGAATGGTGTCAAATGAAACCTCGTCAACACACGAGTTCAAAAATATATATGAGGTAATACTAGCGCACACTTTTCTTTGTATTATTTTTTAAAAAATGCAAAAAATTCCCTTCCCCCTCTTATCTCGAAAAGTACTGATAAAAAAAATTTTGAAAAAATTCTGGAGCAGTTTTCATAAAGTGTAGATTGAACGAAAATTATCACGAGTGCATTACGTTTGATAATTTATCTGGTATAAAAAAAACTATGAAAACTATGTGACTGGACAATATGGTGGAGGTTTTTTTAATATGCTAATTTTGCGGTACAGCAGAGACGTGAGCAGTCGACAAAAGAATTTTATTTTATTTCTTTTTAATTAAACAAATATTTAGAAAGTAAATATTTATTTTACACTTTTATTAATAGATTCTAGATTGATTTATTGGCTATTAGGTAGCTAAGAGGCTATAACTATTATATATTATTGACTAAGAAAAAAACGTAAAAATACATATTGGATCTTAAGATATATACATGTCAGGGACCTAATTAATTTAGCCTAGGTAAAATTTTTAATTTATTTTAAAAGCAATCACCGTACTATCTCTTACTCTCTTTGTCATTTACATTAACGATCTGCTGGAAAAGACCGGGAATACAATCTACAGCTTTGCAGATGACAGTACGCTTATCTCTTCATTCACTTTGAAGTTTCGGACATCGGCTACTTAGGCGAATATCCGCAGACAGCAGGAGGTCGTTCAACTTAACAAAGACCTAGAAGAAATTCTATCTTGGGGTGACAGTAACCAAGTGGAATTTAACGCTACAAAAACCCAGGCGGCAGTTTTTTCTAAAAAAAGTTAACGTTGCTGAACCCTAGCATCGTCACTCAATTTGTTGGGCGTTAATTTGGGAGCAAATATGTCCTGGCATGAACATGTTGCAGGCATAGCAAGGAGACCTTCTCAAAAGTTGGGAATATTGTGTCGAACCAGAAAGCTTTACACTCCACAACAACTGTTAATTCTTTACAAAGCTTAAATTCGACCAACTATGGAATACCGCTCCCATGTTTGGGGCTCCGCTCCCAAACACACACTACATTTGTTGGATTCTGTTCAGAGAAGAGCTGTTCGTCTGATTGGAGATCCGGAACTGAGAGGCGGCCTTGATTCGCTGTAACAGCGAAGAACGGTTGGCGACTTGAGTCTACAAGTATTTTCATAGAAAGTGTTTGAACCATGTAGCCCCCTTAATTCCTTCCAGAGCGGTGCATGTTAGAAATACACCTCGCGCTAATACTTTACATCCGTATGAGGTTCAGCTTGTTACTCTGCGTATAACGCTTTTCAAGCGGAGAACATCACCCCTTTGGAATAATTTGCCCAGGGCTATGTTTCCCACCTAGTACAATTTACAGCGATTCAAGAACAACGTGAATCGCTTTTTCCTCACACATGCCTCCCCTGGAGCGCTTTAGGGACTTCCCTGTAGCACGTGTGCTAGACCCATAAAAAAAGGAACATTAATTGCGCAAGGCCGGTTTGTACTTGGCCCTTTTTTTTAAAACTAACTAACCATCAATTTCGCTTTTTGGGGAAATAAAGAAAAATTATAATTCATATTTTGAATTTTCTTTATTATTATACTAAGAAAATGTCCCTGCGTAATTAAAGAAGTCCATAATTGCAACGTTTTTGAATTTTTCTTATGAACTTCGATTCATATTCATTGTCAGGGCTGATAAGGTACTGATAACATTGGTTAACACAAGTCTTGTTTCCTTTATTTTTTTTTCTGTTATTGGGTATTTCTATGGCCCTGACTATGAAAAAAATACTGGGAGATTGCTAACAGCTTTACCTTTTGAAATATACAGTTTTATTATTTTGCCAAAAAAATACAAAAAAATAATACATTATGTTAACAAAATTTCTATTGAACACTAGCAAATGATCTTTTATAGATTTCCTTGAATGAACGACTTTAGGTAGATCTCGTTGCAAACTCCAGCAGTAGTCGGCAATCATATGTGAGTCCCACCGCCCCTGATAACGCTCTTCCATTGTCCGAAGATCCGGAAATGATGAAATTTTTCACCCTGCTCTTCACTAAAATCACTCAGATTTTTGTGGAAAATCGGTCTAAATGCGAGTGCAGGAAGTGGATTTTTTATGCTCATGTTACACCCTAGCTCTTGCAAGTTCGATAGCATGCACTCAACAAGCTCGACATGGTCGTCAGATTTCTTTTTGCCTAGGAAGCTACGCATAACCAAAACAAATGAATTCCAAGCTTTCGATTCGACTTCAGTCATTGATTTGACAAAATTAGGATCTTTCACGAGTTGCCTAATCTGTGGCCCATCAAAAATACCAGCTTTCAATTTTTCTGAACTTAATCCTGGAAACTTGCGTGAAAGAAAATTAAAACATTCGCCATTTTTGTCAAGCGCCTTCACAAACTGTTTCATTATGCCGAGTTTAATATGAAGTGGTGGAAGTATGATGCGGTCTCGGCTAACTAAAGGCACATTTATAACATTTTTTGTACCAACTTTTAGCTCTTCCCGCACTGGCCAAACTTTTTGTGACCAATGGTGTTGTTTGTCACGACTATCCCAGAGACACATGAAACAAGGGAACTTTGTGTACCCCCCTTGTTGACCTAAAAGAAAGTTAACCATTTTCAGATCAACACAAATGATCCATTTGTGGTCTTGATTAATTTTTTTCCATAACCTTAGAAACATTTACGTATTCTTCTTTTTAAGTCGGCGAATGTGCAATAGGTATAGATCCGTACTTGTTACCGTTATGAAGCAAAACACACTTTAAACTTCTTTTGCTGCTGTCTATGAAAAGACGCCAATCACTAGGTTGGTACTGTTTTAATCCCATCTGCTGCAAAATGCCACCAACATCGTTGCAAAAAAACTAAATCCTTCTCTTGAGAAAAATACGGTAACAGATTTTTTCTCGGGAACAATAAAAATGTAATGTTGGTTTCCGGAGTAAGCAAATTTTTTTCTTTTAAACGAGATGCTAAAATTTCAGAAGCTTCTTTTGGTAAGTTCAGATCTCTTACTAAGTCACTTAGTTCTTTCTGATTAAATGGTTGAGGTTCTGAAAGGCTACATTTGTAGTCTGAATCAGAGTCTTCACTTAATGTATTTCGTTCCGGTTCACAGAGATTTAGATCATCAGAAACTTTAGATCGTTAAGCAGAAGATAAGTTAGGATATGACCACTTACTTCGATTTCCAGGGTTAATTCCGTTTATTTTCACAACGCAGAAGTAGCAATCGTCATGATGGTTTCGAGGTTCTCGAATGAATCATGGGTGTTACGAACATTATTGCATCTCTTTTTCCACTGGACCATAACCGTAGACATACCACGCATTTCTGGCATACAATATGAGGAACCCATGGCTTGTCCTGATTACACAATTTTATTTTAAAGTATTGATGATACGCCGTTTTCACAAAGTCCGATATAGGTTTTCGATATTTTGCAAATATATATTCACCACAAATATAGCAAAAACAATCGGGATTAAGCACACAACATCTTCTTGACGAAGCCATATCTAAAACAACAACAAAATATATTTTAGTGTCCAATAAAAAACGAAAATCTAAGTAAAAATAGTAAATGAGGGTAGTTAGCTATAACTCAAAAACAAAAGCTGTTAGAGAAAAATTGTTGCCATATTTAAAAAATACGCGTCAATTTGCGATAGAAACAAAAAAAAATCACAGAAAACAAGCAATTTTCTTTTTTTTGTTGACCAGTGTAATTTTTACTTACCTTAAATGCTGTTTACTATTTTTCTGCCTCCACCAGTATATGCATAATAGATATTTCTTTTTTAGATTTGCACGGGATCACAATATTTTAGAACTGAAAGTTTCAGCAATAAGATTTATTGAAGAGCATTTTCCGAAAGTAATCAAAGAAGAAGAAATCTATGATTTAGATAGGGAGACATTTATTAACTTTTTAGGATCAGAATATTTAAAAATCGACTCAGAATGTGAAATGTTTCAGGCTGCAATGAAATGGATTAATCATGATATCTCAAATAGAAAGCAATATGTTTTTGATGTTTTGAAAAAAGTCAGATTGCCTCTCATATCATTTAGTAAGTTTTTGGTATTGGCACCCTAATTAACGCTTCAAATGTTCAAACATATATATATATATATATATATATATATATATATATATATATATATATAATATATATATATATATATATATACATATATATATATATATATATATATATATATATATATGCATATACATATATATATATATATATATATATATATATATATATATATATATATATATATATAATTTTAAAACAATACAATAAAATATCTTAAGACGACAATAAAGTAGAAAAGAAAATTTTAGAATAAGAATGAGGGAAAGAGAAAAAAATAATAATAATAATAAAAATAGAAAAGGAAATAATGACTGTAACAATAAGTAACAAAATGAACATCATACCCCACACAACTGTCTATAAAACACAGATCTTCCAACGAAAAAGTTCAGACTGGGATGCTCATTGGCAAGGCGACATGACCTAGATACAAAATTATTGCATCCATAGTTGGTCCTGTGGGATGGCACAAAAAAAGTGTGCCTCGAACGGGTCACCCTGGAAGGTACAAGCAGACCAGTTTTGTCCAGCAGAAAGGGACAATGGTAGTTACTATGGAGAATATTATAAAGCATTTTGAGATCGATAGCAACTCTGCGATCTTGTAAAGTTTGAATGTGAAGCTCAGATTCTATCTGAGGGTAGGTAAGCTCAGGCCTATTGATCTTAAAGATAATGTATCTCAGAAAGTTGTTCTGCGCCCTCTCAATGCATTGAACGTGAGTACCATAGCAAGGATTCCATACATTGGAGGAATACTCTAAACAAACTCTAATCAGTGAACAGTACAGCTGCTTGATTGCAGGTATACTGCTAAAGCCCAGTGTAATACGCTTAATAAATCTCAAAAGCTGGAGAGACTTGGAAACGATATTCTGTATATGAGGTATAAAAGTTAATTTTGAGTCAATAACAAGCCCCAGATCCCTGACCTCAGACACTCGTTCAAGAACAGCATCCCCGATCTTGTATGGATAATTTAACTGAGTCCGAGACTTACTAAAAACGATAGAATGGCACTTAGTTGCATTTACCTCCATACCATTGTCCTTGCACCAAGCTACAAGCTGATTCAAATCTGTCTGAAGTTTGTAACAATCATCAAATACAGACACCGCAATATACAACTTTAAATCATCGGCAAAAAGGAGGACCTCACTATGTGCAAAGCAATGAGTCAAGTCATTAATAAATAAGTTAAACAGAAGAGGACCCAAGTGCGATCCCTGAGGAACTCCAGAGGGGACATGTATACTATCTGATAAGTAGTTATTAAAGCGGACAGTCTGTGTACGTCCAGTCAAATAGCAGGCAAGCCAATCCAACATTACTCCTCCAACACCCGCCTTCCTTAACCTGGACAGAAGAACAACATGGTTTACCCTGTCAAACGCCTTGGAAAAGTCAGTATAGATCGAATGCACCTGAATTCCCCTTCTCCAAAGCGCCAGATACAAAGTCGACGTATAACAGCAGATTCAGATCCGCACTTTTGCCACCCTGAAACCCAAACTGACGGGTACCAATATTGGGACTTAACTGAGTAATCAAGAATTCAGTTATTATGTGTTCGAAAACCTTAGGGATGATACTTAATATGGTAATTGGTCGATAATTAATTATCTGATCACGGCTGCCTGACTTGTGAATTGGTGTTATGTAACCCAGCTTCCAAAATTCGGGACAAACCCCAGTAGTTTAAGATTCAGTAAAAATACTGTGCAGTGGGCGAGCGAGAACAAAACTGCAGTGCCTAAGTAACGCTGGAGGTAAGCCATCATGACCAGGACCCTTATTAATGTCCAAAGAACACAAATGGGAATACACATCAGAAAATGAAATGCTATGTTGAAACAAATTGACGTCATAAAAGGAAAAGTCATCGTTGTGATCATCAGAACAAGATCTATCACTGTACACCTGGAGGAAGTGAGCAGCAAACATATTAGCTATCTCAGGACCCGAATCACCAGTAACATCGTTGTAATAAAACACATTTGGAAAGTCACCGCTCTTCCTTTTAGAATTCACAAACCTCCAAAACGGCTTAGGGTTTGTGAGCATCGAACTCTCAGTGAATGAGACATAGTGGTTGTAAGATTCTGTAGATAAACTTTTGCATTTTTGTCGTAATGAAGAAAACTCACGGTAAGCACTTTGCAGTCCAGTCGCTTTATATTTTTTCTTTTCGATTATGCAGTGCTTAAGTTCAGGGGAGTACCACCTGGGGAAACAACCGGTAGAGACCCGCTTAAGGGGCACAAACATATCAAGGGCCAACTAAATAGTATCATAGAATATATTCACCATGTCATTCAATCCCACGCCAGCCAGCAAAGCATCCCAATCCACACCTCCTAAAAAATTATTAATCAAATTAAAATTAACAGATTTAAAGTCTCTATAATAGCCGTCACCAAGACCAGAGTAGTTGCTTCTGTCTGTAAAGGTGGGAACAGTCACTTCCAATGGCGGATGATAACCATCTAGAGGCAACATACGGTCATCAGCTTGAAAAACCGAACAGGCTTCGTCCTGGAAAAGCGCTAAGTCCAGAACTGAGTTGTGGATATTGACTATTAAATTGAGTTGATAAAAATTGTGAAGTGCACATATATTAGTAGCCGCCTCCATAGATTCCCTCTCAGCATGAGTCGCCAAAGGCGTAGGTCTGGCCACCGAGCTGAACCCATCTCTGTACCACGAAGCATGTGGAAGGTTAAAGTCTCCCAGGATTCCCATCCTAACACCAGATATTTCATCAGAGAGTTTGTCTATATTCTCACTAAAGGATTCGTAAGCTTGTAATGGTGAAAGGAGAGGAAAGTAGACTGCAGCCAAAATTAAAGAAGCTTTTCCATTTTCAATAAGAACAAAAATATCCTCCAAATTATCATTCACAACAATCTGTTTACCATTTATAGTTTTATGTATAGCTATCAGAACTCCTCCACCTCGTGAGCATACACTAGAATGCTTTGATTTATCTCTTCTGTAAATATAGTAAACATTCATGAAAAGTTCAGCGTCGGTAAAGGTGTCGTTTAGCCAGGTTTCAACAAACACTAAGATATGATAGTGGCATCCCGAAACAGACTCCAAAACGTAATGCAGCTTTGTACCGAGTCCTCTGACATTTTGAAAATAAATTAGGAGCTGCTTCGGCGGCGAGGTAGTTAACGGTTTTTTGTTACTATGGATGGAACTCCTCTTTGGTATCTAAAGGTTAAGTCAGACTCCCCATGGGCAATTTCTGTCCTTCAGCTCGGAACGGCCCTTTCTTGCTCTCTCTACTTGGGAGTTAAGTCGCGATCAATATAGACTTTAAAGGATTTAAGCTTCTGAGATCGGTTTTTTTAAGAGCGACAATACTTCCTTGTGGCTTTGCAAAGTAACTTTAATGGGTCGAAATCCATTTTTATTTTTTCTCCCGATTCTGTTTACTGATATAATATCTGGAGGACTCTCAGTCAGAGATTTAAATAAGTTATTCATTTCCAATGCATCATCACCTTCCTTGAGATTAAATATCATCAGATTGTTTGCTTTCACCTGATAGTCATGGAATTCACTATAAAGGTCATCTCCTGAACCGACAGCTTTTGCTTTGTGTGTCATATATATATATATATATATATATATATATATATATATATATAATATATATATATATATATATATATATATATATATATAATATATATAAATAAATTATATATATATATATATATATATATATATATATATATATATATATATATATATATATAAATAAATTATATATATATATATATATATATATATATATATATATATATATATATATATATATATATATATATATATATACATATATATATATATATATATATATATATATATATATATATATATATATATATATATATATATATATATATGTATATATATCACACACCTGTATGTAATATTTCTATTAATTTTGCTTCAGCTTTTCTTGAGAGAGCTATAAACGAGTGTTCTGACAGCAGTCTTAAAGTGGCTCTCAAGTCAGTCCATAGTGACATAATTAATCAAAAAGGAGCTCTTGTTCCACTTAATGTTGAGCCAAGAAAATGTGCTAAAAAAGATATTTATGTTATTGGCGGATCTAAGAGGGAACTGCATAGTGTTTGGGACAGAGGATTGGAAATGGACTATGTATCTATAGAAAAATTTGATACATTTACCAGGTTAGAAAAAAAAACTAGTTATGTAAGTAATTCAATTGCTGTATAAATAATTCACATTACCCTAAATAATAAATCAAAACAATTTGCATGCGTTAACATCAGCAACGCTATCTATTTATAATTATGAACAAGTTACTGGAAAAGTCAAAGGTATTTTGCAAATTTAATGCATTTAATTATTTCTGAAGTCAATATGCCTTAATTTAATTTAAAACATGTGTATAGGAATTCATCATAATTTTTTTAACTACAAAAATATAGACTGTAAATAGAAATGTCAAACAATGTTAAGCTCTTCTGATATAAACACAACTCGGTGTGATAAGGTGCAGCAACTAGTTGCCATAATTCTTTTTCAGCTCTGCACACCCAGAACACTGAAAATATTATACTATGCACTGGTGCCTTTTAGGTTTTAAAGATGCATATACGTAAAAAAATCTAGTTAGTAAATGCACTAAACTTTTATACACATTTAAAATCATAACTTGAGCGTAACATGAATTTGTATAATTAATTCTAAATAGTCATCACTTTTTGTAACATATGGGAAAACTTTTTGTCGTTAATTTCTCAAGTGCTAAAAGTATCTGTATATTGCTAAACCTCTCTTTCCAGTGACAAGTTTAACAAATAAAGTGTAGAAAATATACAAATTGAAGAACTGTAAAATTTTAACATTTAAAAAAAATTATATATATTACACAAAAATGTTCAAAAGTTCCTTTACATACATAAAGCACATTCAAATGTATTTCTGGTAATATTGAAACACCATATTTTTTATCATAAGTTAATTCTGGTTGAGCCGGTAGCACAACAGAAGTGCTCAGTTCTTCTAGAGATTGTTTAACTTGTGATAAGGGTTGATAATTTTATTATCATATGCTGTAAATCAGTCACAGAAATATTAGAAAATGAAACATGAATTAAATTTGGTCACTTTGTTTTCTCACGAGTTTTATGTTTGATTAGTTTTTTTAGTTATTGGTTCAATATAATGATATATTTCTTAAAAAAATCGACCACCATATAATGTATCTTGTCTTAATTACTCATTTAGCTATGAGTACTTTTTACATTTAGAAAATGTCTCATTATCTTAGAAGTTTCTGTATAACTAGCAAAACTATAAAACTTTCTCTCGTTTATATTCTTTTTTGATAATTTGTTGTGCTATACTTTGTTTGATTATTATTATTTGTTTAATATATAATTTTTTTTTCTGTTCCGTTTTATTTATTCTTCTCTATTCTAGGCAATGTTTTCTATAAACAGAAAACCAAAATAAATAAAAAAAAATGTATATCCAAAATGTATATATACATTAACTGTAAGATTAATATCTTTAAATACACAAATTTAAGTTACAGCCATTTCTGACCAAAATAACTTGGAAACCATATCCTGATATCAACAAGGTATATAGAAATTCGAAATCAGCAGGTCAAAGAAAATCAGAAAATTGTACCTGAACGTTAATTTGACTAAAAGATATAAAATGGGCAAAAAGGGCCATTATATAAAAGAGGAAAACGATATCAGGATTCACGATGAATAATTTCAATAAATTGAATGGATAAACTTATAATACGGTATATTATATATTGATGTTTGACGCTTTTTACGGCAATTTAGCGATTTTTCCATTTTTTCCGCAATAATTTGCCTATTGAGCTATAAAAAAAAGGTTTGAAAAAGTCGTGTTCAGCCATGAATAATTGTTTCTGGAGGTCGAAGGAACAATTTAAATCGAGTCGAATGAGTGTCACTTTCAAAAAAAATTTCTCCCTTTTTTGAACCGCTAACATACCAACAATTTAGACAGTCTTTATAATTGATACTTTTAGTAATATACAAAAAATTTTAACATTTTTCATTTGTTGTAATTATGTATAGATCACATATTAAACAGAATTTTGAATAAACCCTATTTCAGAACTATTATCATTTTACAGAAAATGGTCCAAAGTACCAGATATGACAGTTAACCGGTTAGTACCGGGTGTAGCCGCTCTCAACGGTCACATATACGTAGTAGGCGGAGAAGAAGGTTCGAACATCCTATCCAGTTGTGAAAGGTACGATCCGGTAATGAAAACCTGGACTGAGGTAGCCAGTATGTTAATTTCGAGATGTGAATTCGGATTATGCGCTCTGGATGGTTATTTATATGCTATGGGTGGATGGGTGGATACAGATATTAGCGGTTCCATTGAGAGGTACGACCCGAGGCAGGATAAGTGGGAGTTGGTTGGCAATTTATCAGAGCCAAGATTTAGCATGGGATTGGTCTCTTATGAAGGTTAGTTTCGATCACTGAAACGCTTTTAAATAGTGCATTATCATCATTATAATGTTTAGTGTTCCGTACGGAATACTTATAAGGTCAGTTCAGTGTCTGTCCATCCAGTCGTTCGTCACATCCGATTTTCTCCGAAACTATTTGACATGATTGATGGCCGGATCAGAGCCGTGTAGTTTTGAGAGTTAAATAATTTTAGGGGTGAAATTGGAAGTGAAAAAAAAAAATTTACCGGGTCACCGAGTAAGGTGTCAAATGAAAGCTTGTAAAAACACGAGTTCAAAAATATGTATGAACTTGCGCCCAGTTTTCTTTGTATTATTTTTGTTTTAAAATTGCCAAAAATCGCTGTCCCTCCCCCTTATCACGAAAAGTACTGATCAAAACATTTTGAAAAATTCTGGAATATTCTCCATAAGGTGTAGATGGAACGAAAATTATCACGATTGCATTACCTTTGATAATTTATCTGGTATTTAAAAAAAAAAGTTCAAGGTCATCAGTTTTCAACTAACATTGGAAACAAAATTTGTTGAAAACTTATGGGTGTGTTTGTGAAGTCTAAAAAAAATTTGTTTTCCAGGCCATCACGGTATGGTTGCGCAAGTCCAACTTGCAATTGACCGGTTTTTTTTAAACTGATAATAAGTTATTATTAAAGCATAGTAAAGTATATTTTACTGGTCAGATGACGAATATATTTTTTTACATTTGTAATTAAGAGGTGGGGGCACCATTTTACAATACTGTAAATAAAAGAGCACAGAAATGTTTTTGACAACCATAATTTGGCGGAATTAATTAGCTGTTTTAATTGTTATTGTTAATACCGCCAATTTTGGTTGCTATAAACCTCCTCCGTTCACTTTTTTGTTTACAGTGTTTCAAAATGGAGTTATCCTTAAATACAAATGCCCATACCTATCATAATACAAGAAGATACGGTTTTTTTACCTTTATCTCTGAAATTCTTTATCTTATCACGACAAATGAAGATTGCCGTCCAAAAGTTTGGGAGCACTAAGAAATTTTTAATTAAAACTAAAAATACAAATGAATAAAGATTGTTATGACTATAAAATAAACGTCTTTATAATCCGCTGTCCATAAAAGCAGTTATAAATATACCCATGAAAAAGTATTTACATCAAATCCTACTTTCGTCCAAATGACCACCTTTATTTTTAATTATTACCTTACATCCTGTTTATTAATTTACTGAAATACTCGGCGTCCAGCTTCTCTCGGTCGTTTATTAGGTATTACCAGAGCTGCACAGAGTTTGACAGACAGTGTTTTTAACTTTCAAATCCAACTCATCCCCTACTAGTGTAATGAGGGAGAGAGATGATTATATAAGCGTTTTACACATTTTTTCCTTAAGGTACCCTTGTGAATTGTGAATAATAATATTTAACCCAGATGGATGGCATATTCTTGCAGTATTTATTTAGTTTTCTATGTTCGTATTATATTTCAGCAAACTGCCTGGCTTACTGCCACGAAAGCATCCCTAAACCACAACGTTGACACTTCCCTCCTTACTAGCTCTTCAGAAGTAACTTCTGAAGCCCTTTTGTTAGTTGACCGGCGTACAATTATTAGATTTAAAAATTTGGAATTTCGCTTCATCCATCTAAAGGACTTTATTCCATCAGTCTATCGTCCAGTGTCTTTGTGTTTAAAGAAGCGGAAATCTGTGAATCAATTTGGCGTCGATTTCACTAACACATCACTGTGATGAACTGATCTTCACATTTTGTTGTAGCTTTAGGGCGACTAGACCGTTGTCTTTCCTTATCTGTTACTTGTTTTTTGTGAAGTATGTATGTGTTCGCCTTGGTTATTGATTGAATTACGATTGTTGTTGTATTTCTGTTGTAGAGAAAAGATGGTACTTCACTGTTCGACACTCAGCTGATTTCTTTGTGCCATATTAAAAACATTTTCTAGACTAAATAACCACCCTAACACGAAGCACGATAAATTCAGAAATCTAGGTCCTCGCCTTTGATTGCTTAAGATCTTACTAATTATGAAACTATTTAATAATCTCATCCATTGTAAGTAAAGAACCATTTTTTAGATCGGGTAATGCAAAGTTAGTCGAATAAACGTGCAATCCGAAATTGTCAAAAATAAAAATTGTCAAAAAGACGCCTAAAAACAAATTGTAATAGCATCAGGTAACGGAGGAAATCGGTAAATATTTATTGTAGGTAATTTTTAAATTTTTACATATTTCACCTTCATTTTTACATTTTCATAGACCTCGAATTTTCAAAAACTCGATTTTTTTACGAATTTTTATTCTCTATACTTCTAAGAATTATTCAAACAAAAAAAAGTTGGAGCCTACAATATTACTCAGTCAATTTTTAATATTTTTTAAATCTTAATAATTTCTACAAAATGTTGAGAGGTTTTTATTAATTTTTCTAAAAGACAATTTTTTATAAATAATTAAACATAAATTTTTTGATCGAAAATTGCATACTGAAGTTTGAAACACTGTCAATTTTTTATTTTTGAAAAGAAAACACTTCGTGAATTTTTAACTACTACATTGTATTACAAGATTAATTTTTACTTTTGAAGATAGAATTATTTTTGTGAAATTATTCTGCAGGCAAAGAGGCGCCTTAGTTTTCATCAGTGGTCCATTTAACCCAATAAAAAATAATGTTAACGTTTAAAACATATTTAAAAAAAAATTCTTATAATTTAAAGTAGAATAAAAATATATAATCGCCATTCTTCTGCATTATTCACTTTATAAATATTTTTTTAAGATACGTATTTTTTGCAGTGCCCAGGGGTATGTAACCCTTAAAAAATAATAACTGCTTTCAAACTTTTGGACAGTTGTGTATATCAAACAAGCTCGGAATAGTCAGTAGTCGATATTTAGCTGCTGGTGTGTTTCTTAAGTTACTTCCGGTAACTTAAATAAACTTTCGGTGACCTAAGTTTTCTATTTAACCTATACAATATAGGGCAATTTGGCATATACAAGTAATTTAAAAATGTACATTATGTCATTATGTAGAGATGTGTAAATAATGTGTAGCTTAGTTTCCTTCACTTATAGTAGTTACTAGGTTAACTAGACTACTTGTAGCTTTTAGTAGCCGGTAGCCAGCTATTTTTATTCCAGTGGTTTAACTCCCATTGGACTTACTTGTGAAAGTGTAAACTTTTTGTGCTCTACTTTTGCGTTTGACAATTTTTGATCTTTTTAGGCCTAATATACATGGTAGGTGGATGTTCTCTAAACCAAAGAAATATGCCAGATTTAATGAGTTATAACCCAGTGACCGGTGAATGGCAGAAACTTCCGTCAATGTCAGTAGCCCGTTTCCAAATGGGGGTTGCAGTATTAGATGATTATTTGTATGTAGTAGGTGGAACACACCGGCAGCAAGTGCTTAATTCAGTCGAAAGGTATTCATTTAAAAAGGTATGGTTGATATATTAATAAGTCTACGTAGTGAAATGGTAATGTTGTATATTTTTAGAACAAATGGGAAACAGTACCTCCTATGAAACTTGAAAGAAGTGGACCTGCAGCTTCGGCGATGGATGGTTTTCTTTATGTTATAGGTATGTTTAATCTAAATGTTGACAAACATATTGTTTTAATTCTTCTTGTCCATCCATTTCTCTTTTTTAGTGTTCTTTACGGAACACTTATAAAATCACTTCGGTGTCTGTCTGTCTGTCACGCCCGATTTTGCCCGAAACTATTTGACATGGAAAGTTGAAATTTGGCACTAATAGGAATTGATGGCTCCATCAGAGCCATGTAGTTTTGGAAGTTAAATTTTGGCTTAAAGGGTTAGTTTTGAGGGGTGAAATCGGAAATGAAAAACATATTTTTTACCAGGTCATCAAGTGGGGTATCAGATAAAACCTTGTATAATCACGAGATCAAAAATATGTACAATGTAATACTTGTGTATACTTTGCTTTGTATTATTTCTAAAAAAATTGTCAATTGTCGCTGTCTCCCCTTATCTCGGAATGTACTGGTCAAGAAGTTTAAAAAAAATAATTCTGGAGTATTCTTCACAGGGTGTAGATTGAACGAAAAATATCAGGAGTGCATTATGTTCAATAATTAAAAATTTCAAGGTTATCAGTTTTCAACAAAGATCAGAAACTAACTTTGTTGAAAACTCATTTGGAGTGAGTAACAAAAATTTTTATTTAATAGGAATCAACGTACGCAACATTATTTACGCAAGTCCGACTTGCACTTGGCCGATTATTTCTTTATCAGTGTCTAGAGCATCTTATATTCTTTCCACTGGTGCTTGTTTGGCTAATACAGTTTTTAGCTAAACTAAAATAAACGAACTTTCACTCTGATTTTTCACATTTCTTTGTTGGTTAGGTATTTTAAATTCATTTATTTGCCCATAAGACCATATAAATGACATGAGACAAACCAGATTTAAGTAATGGTTGTAATGGTGGATCGACGTTTCGTCTTTAGTTGCAAGACGATTCCAGACGTCCTTCGGATTATCCTGTAATTTTTTCAAACACGATTTTAAAATGTCCTTCCTCATGCGTTTTTGGTCTGTGGAGTCAACGAACGCGGCATCCATCACGTACTCAGCTTTTTTATTTCTGGAACGTCAGGCAGGATATTATGAATTCGTTCATATGAGATGCACGCCATCTCAGCAATCTCACAAAGCTTAATGCGACGACCTTCCACTGTCTGTCTGTCACACCCGATTTTCTCCGAAACTGTTTAATAGAGAAAGTTGAAATTTGGCACAAATATAGGAATTGTGTGTGTAATTTTGAAAGTTAAATTTTGACTTTCGGGGACTTTGACTTTCATTGGATGTGAAATTTTATTTTTTTTTTGCTAAGTTATTGAGCGGAGTGTCAAATGAAAGCTTGTAAAAACACGAGTTCAAAAATATATATAATGTAATACTCGCGCAAATTTTTCTTTATATTATTTTCAAAAAAATGGTCAAAAATCGCTGTGCGCTTTCTCTCTCTAAGAGTACTGATCAAAAAATTTCGAGAAAACTATGGAATGTTCTCCATAAAGTCTAGATTGAGCGAAAATTATCACGAATGCATTACGTTTGATAATTTATCTGGTATAAAAAAACTATTTGACTTGACAAGATGGTGGAGATTTTTATGGGGAAAGTTGTGAATTTAACCGGGACTAAGAGTTACGAAATATCAATACGTATTCGGTGCAATCAGTAATGTACTCATATGGTTTTCAGTACATTACTGCTTCAAGCATTTGGCCAGTCACAGATAAAATAAATTTCCATGATGACTGGTGGCCAACGTATAGGTATCGAGACAAAATAATTTTATTTGTTTATAATTAAACAAATATTTAGGTAGCGAAGATTTGTTTAAAATTTTTACTACAAAGATGTCTTGCTTTTTATATATTCTTGCTAATTCTTATACTGAAATGAATGTCTGACTGAATTTCATAGAATACATCATTAATCATGGTACGGAACACTAATTGTGTAAGTCCGACTTGCACTTGGTCGGTTTTTTTTTTAAACTATTTATGTCCCGCAGATGTCCTGGCACGTAGATGCGAATCATTCGATGGTTTTTAAACATTTTCTCTGCAGCTAGGTTAAATGAAATTTTAGGGTAGTTTATTTTTAACTACTTTTAAATACGTTTATATAGACTATATTTGGTGAAGTAATCTATTTCAGTGAGTTAAAACGAATATCCCAACTTAAAACAACGCCATGTATTTTTGGTTAAGACGGTGTTCATTTTGTTTTAGGAGGTGCCCAAATACATGCAACACCATTTTATCGAGCCCAATGCACAATTTCAGCAGTGGAATGCTTTGATCCGTACAAAAATACTTGGTCAGATTGTCCACCCTTATCCGAAACAAGAGCAGAGGCAGGCGCTGTGGTTATATGATCTCTAAATTATACGTACTATCCGAATGGAAACTGACTAGTAGAGGAAGATTGGTCAGACAGCGAAGAAAATGTCAGCCAATCTAAAGTTATTTGACAATGTTGTATCGCTTAAAGCTTGCTTTACTTATTTATATACATATTTATGCAACTTTTTTTTAACATCATATCAACTTTAGGCTCGATACTTTTATAGAATTGCTTTAATAATAGTTGCTTCTATTAGATCCGTTATATGAATTCTGAATTTTTAGTAAAAAGTTACTAGAGAATAGGTATTGGTAAATATAACATTTGACAATTCTCATTCGACAGTAATAGTTATCAGTTCAGGAAGAAAAATATTTTAATCCAAATGGTTATAGGCACGATTACACTTTGTAACTTCTAACAGATCTTATCAATGTAATTAATGTTTATTGTCGGCAAGCCCAACTATTGAGACTTCTTTGTTATTATCAATGCTAGCATTGTAGTCTCTCTGGTTTCCCTAAACCTAATAAATTGATGTCTTGAGCAGTAGGATACCCAAGAGGACAGATAAGAAAAATACCCCTTCTCCGCCGCTATGGGTCTAGAAAAAAGGCGTCCTTCCTTCTCTTATTTCGCTCTCTTATTTTTCTATCGTACTCAGCATTACCTTATTATTTGGATGAATCTGCCAGCGTCATAATTTTTTTTAGAATAAATCTTCAAAAACAATATTTCGATGTTTTGCTCCAAATGTAAATGTCGGGGAGGGCGATCCCCTAGGCAGTTTCGGAATTCAACACCGATTTGGCGACTTCACCGATTGACAGTATTGATAACAACTATGGGGGGCTACAGATAAATTGATAATCGCCACGTTTCATATGTCTGTTCTACCTTTTCATTGATTTATGGTTTAACCGGTAGAAGTACGATGTTTGTAGTGATAATATAATGCAACAGAAAGTTTAGTATTATGCTGAAAAAAGTTGTTTTAGTTTAACAACGAATGCCATAAAAGTAGATTTTGTTTCGTATTGGGGAAAAGGACTAACATACCGACAAAAAAACCTGGCAGAGATCGATATGAAAAAAGTACAAGTCTTTGAGGCTCCTAATCTCAAGAATTTATTTTCAAATTATAATTAACGGTTAAACAACTATTGACAAATATCATTCTCATCATCATCATCATTAGTTTATTCCATCAATAGTCGGATTTAAGCGTCCCCAAGTTGTCTCCACTGAGCTCAGTTGTTTGCTTTTTGCATTCAATCGTGTCCCGCTAATCTTTTTATGCCGTCCGTTTATCTTGTCTTTGGTCTAACTCTACATTTTTTATGTTCTCTAGGCCTCCATTCAACCATACGACGTGAACATCTGTTATTTATCCCTGCGCTATGCCCCGCCTAATTCCACCTTAATATACATATTCATTTTATTACATTTGTCACTTTTGATCTTCTTCGTATCTCATTGTTAGGAATACAATCTTGCAGTCTAATATTTAGCATTCTCTTCTCCATTGCTTTTTGGGTTACCTGGTTTATATATTATACTTTTATTTAAAGCCCTCGTTTCAGTGCCATATGTTAATACCGGCAGTACATATTGATCGAACACTCTGGATTTTATTGTATTTGGGATGTCCAATTTAAATGTGGATTGTAACCTTCCGAACACAAATCAAGCTAACGAGACTCCTTCAATACAAATTAACCTTTGAAGTATTTTTTGATATTTCGATTTTTTCTCCTAAATATATGAATGATTGTAGCTTTCCTGTTCTTTCACCTTCTATTAACAGTTCCTGGCTGTTATCTTCAGTTTCGTTGTTCAGATATTTGGTTTTGGTGAAGTTTATTTTAAGACCTATTTCTCGAGACTTATTTAATCCAGTCAGCATTTCTTGTAATTCTTCTTTTGTGTTGGCGATCACAGTGACATCACTGCAAACCTTAAGTGATTTAATCGTTCACCGTCTATTAGTATATGCAGTGGCGTAGCTAGCATGGGTGGCACTGGTGCGGATATTTAGATGTCACCCCAAGAATGAAAACTGTTAAATTAATAAAAATTCCATAAACGTAAAATATGTTTTTATTTAATTATTACAAATGAGAATCTTTTATAATTCAGTTACAAGATTATGATAATAATAATAATACTGCTTCAATTATACATTCTTTCACATTGATGCATGAAAGTGAAAGTTGGGTATGGCGAAAGAAGAAACAAAACACAAACAAACACAAAAAACAAACGCTTAAAATCTCTTCTTTCTAGCTTTAACAGCTGCAAACTCGGAAATCACATCGTCAAAATTTATATTTTTATTTTTGTGATGGCGAACATCACCTTTTATTTTTAACTCGTGTCTGGATACAGTGGCAAACGATCCTTCTCTGTTTTGAAAACGTTTACTTCCTTTTTTTATGACTTCAATGCGAACATTATCAGGAACGGGTATACTCCAATATGAGACGTCCCTCAAGTCCTGAAGTGTTTTATCCGTGCAAATACTGTCTTCGATAGTAGAAGCATTATTAGTATTATCACTGGCATTTTCAGTATTTTTTTCTGATTAGCCTTCATCATGTGTTATCATCATTAATTCTGTATTGTCGCTGGTGTTTCCTGAAGATGAGCTAATATTATCTGAGTCATTCCTTACATCATCGCGGGAATCTATTTCTTGAAATGAACTTTTACTGTCATCAGTTTTTGTAACATATTTAAAGATGGATCCAGACACGGTCTGAACGACATCCATTTTAGCCTGTTTGGATTTTCTCTGCTGAAACCCTTTCAGATGTATGAACTCCTTCCCAAGGCATATTTCTCTTCTTGAGTACACGTACTCTAAAATTTTTTTTAATTAGTAAGCAGGTCGATGTCATAAATTATTTGTAGGACACATAATATTTCATAATAAATATACTGTGTTAACGAATAGATACAACACCGTTACGCTAGATACGTAGGGTGACCTTTTGACGACTGCCAATTGTAATAAATATTTTTTTTCAAAATTAAGACTTAAATCAAAAATCTAGTTTGAAGATTACTAAAAATAGTTATATATAATATATACAGTATACTATAGAATACTTTTACAACCTAAATAAATATCGTGTTTATTTTTAATTATCGTTATTGAATTTGTTTCCGCCAAAAATGACCTCTCTTAACAAAATCACATTTAGTAACTACACGATCCTTTTTCAGGTTATACAGGTATTACTAAAATACCATCAAAGATACTGTCTTTATTTTTAGTAACCCTCAAACCAGGTTTTGGATATATGTCTTAATATTGAACAAAATTATTTAAAAGTTTTCTCGAATTTATTTTGTTACTTAATTGATCTTTTTCAGTCATTTATCAATCGATTCTGCGATAACGGTCTTCAGGTTTTGCATTTATTCGTTACCGTTTATTATAAAAAAAAACATTGAACTTACCTTGGGTTTTTCTAAAATATCTTCTTAAATCTTTTGTAAAACACTTTGAAAAGAACAACAATTCACTTCACGTCAATCACAATTCGCGAAAGAAATGAGAAATGAAATGACACAGGCGACAAGCAACGACTATTGCAGAGGAATTCCCGACCGAACGAGCCGTAGACCTACGGAGCTGCCAACATAAAAACAACAGAGTGTGTATACTGTAAAAAAAACATGGTCTCGTGTATGGTGTAAACAATTTCGTGTTAAATTTTTTATTCACTATCGGGTGTCACCCCCAAACAGGTGGCACCTGGTGCGGACCGCCCCCGACGCCCCCCCCCCCTAGCTACGCCACTAGTATATGTATATGGTTATGTTTTCTACAGTGACAGGCCGAAAGTGTACGACATATGGGATTTGTCTTTATTAGTAAATTTAGAGAAAAAGGGAATTAATAGGTGAATTCTGCATCACTTGAAACTTAAAAAATGATTTTGCAGTGGCGATTGTCGTTTGACGGGAAATTCGAGTTTTCTAAAGTTTAAAGTCCAAAAGTAGCTCTGTAAAAATATCGAAAACATTATTACGAAAAAATGATTAGAATTGCATTTTATGGTAGTGTGCAAAATTTTAAATCGTATTTTGTCTGTTTTGGGCCAATAAAAATATGATCGCAAGGCGATTTTTATTTAATTAGGTTGATAGAAGATTTTAAAAATTTATTTGTTGATTCCAATCCATGTTTTACTTCTTTCACAGCTAATAATTAAAAAATAATGAGTTTCGTAAAACCACAACAGCCGCAGTTATCAAATATTTTTACAATATAGCATTATTAGGAATTTATATTAAAAAAATCCAGTTATGTTTTTTATAGGCCTAGCATACAGCGACATGTGTGCGGAAAAAGCGATTCACGTTGGTCTTAAATCGCTGTAAGTTGACTCGGTCGGAAACACAGTTCTTGGAAAATTATTCCATATGAAAGACTGCTTGAAAAGGGTAAGAGGAGTAACAAGCTGAATCTCATATAGTGGAATTACCTCTTAAAAAAATGATCTAATTTGCATTTATTCCTCTATGTTTTACACTAAGTTATGATGCTAGAGTGGACTTTAAAAAATAAAAATCTCAAACTGCAAATAATAGAGCAAAAATATTCAATAAATGTAATGTGTGACGGTTGCGATTTTACGAAAATCAGAATTTTTTAATCGTTGATTGTAAAACAAGTAAAACACAACCTGAAATCGAAAAATAAATGTTTAAATTCTTATGCCAATCTAACAAATATATTTCAAATTCACAAAATAAAAATTTCCTTACAATCTTTGGAACAATCTCAATACACAACAGTTTTCACCAATTCACTAAACACTTTATTTTTGCACTCCACGCGTGTTTCGCTAACCATGTCAGCATCATCAGGAGCGATGATTGACTTGAGTTAATCATCGCTCCTAATTATGATAACGTCGAATGCAAAAATAAAGCGTTTGATGTAGTGGTTATAACTGTTGTGTGAATATAACATATTTATATATCGCTGAGATATATCAGCAATCAAGTACTAACCGAAATTTTAAAAAGACAAGTTGATATGGAGCTGACAAAAGTTGTTCAAACTGGGGGACCATTAGTTACATATTGTTCCAGACTATAAATATAATAGTAAGAAAATACTTCCTTAGAGAGAAAATTCTAAACCAAAAAATGTCATTGAAGTGACACCTTATTGTCGTACTTTTACAGTCTGCCGCAAATATAGCAAGAGCTGAAGCCACTAGTAGCAAAATTATTGTTTATGTTGTTGTTGTTTTTCATACACTCGTTCATAATTCCTCCTTTATAGAATTCCATGAACTTTTATAAATCACTCTAATAGGAAATTTAAGCAGATTTTATTTAACTGAAAGTCTTCTATTAACATGTCACTACACCAAAATTGAAGTAACTTAAGAATAATAATAATCTATTTTACACGGTTACAGTCGTTATACTTACATATCTTATTTTATTTAATAATGGAGGTTGCAGCACCTAAAATAGAAAAACTAGCCTAAATTATTACAGTGAAAATGATTTTTGTGTTGATGTTAAGCTTTTGATATTCTTAAGTTTCTTTAATTCTGGCATAGGAGTGTCAAAATATATATTTACTCTTATAGTTTGTACTTGGATGTAACGTTATGGCTAACGCACACACGCTGCATTTCACTTTAACGATTATTCTGCAACTCAAAATTTCTCGTCTAATTTGACAGTTACATAAAAGTCTGAGAATCGTATCTTTCTTATAGTTCATATATGATGCTTTTTTGTTATAAATTAAACAGGGCTTAAGTACACTGCTCTTCTCGTCTTATTTACTTAGGATCAAAAACTCAGTCAAATAGTTTAGATGTACAGCTGAAATGAAATAATAGTATTTGTTTGTCTTAAAATGACCTCTATTCATCCAATTTTTTTAACACACACACTTCACAGACTTTACGAAATTATGGGAGTTTTAATAGAAGAAATCGAATATTTATAGCAGCTTGTTGAATGTAGTGTGGGACATACCAACATAATCTATAAATTTTCTAATATCTTCTTTTAGTATATCAAATAACATATATATTACCCAAAACTAAGACGAGAACTATTCGTTGTCGGTTTTGTCGCTGATGTTCAAATTTTCGTTTATTACATCACATCCATATGATGCTCAGCCTTCTTACAACCCTTTTCGAGCACTCTTTTACGTGGAAAACCCCATCTCTTTGGAATGATTTGTTCAGGACTACGTTTCCCACCGTGTGCAATTTACAGCGATTCAAGACCAACGTGAATCGCACACGCGTCGCTTCTGTAGAGCTTTAGGGATTTCCCTGCAGCACGTGCCCATGCATGCTATACTCATAGTGGATGGTGTTTTCCCTTGGAAATCGATCGTAGAATATGAAACAAAGAGTTCAGCTAACAAGCTGACTTTCTGAACAGGTGTTGTTGCAATCTTGCCGTGTGACAGGTGGTATAGTTGATTTAGTTAAATTTTGACTAATGGCCTTTTCTATGTACCAGAAAGACCTGGAATTGTTAGAACAGGCAAGAAGTTTATTTCTAATTCTTTGAATGAGTGCTTCCTTGGTTTCGTTGCTAATTTCTTTGCATCTATTCCTGGTACGAACGAAGAAATTACGATTTATGACGGTAGGATTTTCATGCCTTTGTTGATAGGCGAGATGTTTAGAAGCAACAGCTTTCTTGCATTTCCGACCGAACCAAGGCTTGCTATGTTAAGGGCATTTCTTCGAAAAACGAATGTATATTTCGATGCCACCTAAAATGAGAAACCTTAGCGCAGTCAGATGGGTCGTCGGATCTAAAACGAACGTCCAACCAAGCGAAATGTATTTGCAATACATCAGTCGGGTATTTTAGCAAACAGTCTGCATTCTTACTACTTTTGATCGCAAAATCTTGCTACAAAAAGCAGCATGTGTACGTTGGCCCTTAGGTTAAAAAAAAGTTTTAACATACTTCATTTCAGGTAGGCCACTCAATTTTTGGCTATGCTAGAGGTTTGGACTATTAAAAACGAGAACGCTCTTCCCCTAATTTTACCTAGTTTTGAACATGAACTATAGTAGTTTAATAATAATATACCTATATAGTAGATATGTGAACGTAGTGTGTTCTAAAAAGACCGAATATTTTAAATATAGTCTCAAGCATAACCATAACGATCGTCGAGTTACAGTCACAGATGAACAGTATACAACGATAAATTCGCTCAGTACGGCGTTTTATGATAAAAAGACCATGACGGTGAGATCTCTATTTCTGCACTGTACAAGGTGTTTCAAAATTAAATCGTTTTGATTGTTAGAATTTGAAAGATATATTTAGATTACTATATCAATTAAACTTAAATTTTTCCATTTCCTTTAATGGTCTGGTTACAGAATTAATATTTCCGGCCTTAATTTAGATTTTTGTGCATATTCGAGAATAACTTTACTATGCGACGTTGTCAGTGAAGTTTTTATAAAAATTATGAACTTTTGTATTGGTGATCGCCAATCGTGACGTCACCACTTAAACGGTCTATTAGCTTTACGTTGCCTGAAGCAGCTAAGCTTAGATGCTCTTTTTTACGCGAAGAGCTATATTAGAAGGCAACAGAAATCCAAACCAATCATGTTATTTTGAGGTTAATGTGCCCAAAATATTCTCTTGATAAAACCGATATTTTTGTGCCATCACATCATTAGAAAGAACAATGTTCAATAACCTAAAGTACAGTATTTTTTGAACACCTGTATTCTGCTGTTATTAAAAAATGAGTTGTTCATATATTTATTTGTTATTTCGTATTATTCTACGAATTGCTGAGAAATAAATAACGACAGCTTTGGATAAGCTCTGCATTAATAATGGAATATTGCCAAAAGTGATATTAATAACAAACTTTTCTTTTTGTAAAAACTCAATCTTGTGGGGTAACTCCATAGGGTCATAGTATTCTATTACAGAAATGCAGCTATCACTAGTCTCCGATAACGTTTTAGGTCGATGATATGCAGCCATTTTATCGTTTTTTAGCAACACTTAGAACGTCTTACTTAAAAACGACAATATGCCGCTATCATTTAAAACGGTGGCAAAGCAGAATATAGATCACTCTAATAGATTCTGTAACCACACTTGAGTTACACTTCAGAATGAAAAGCGAATGGAGCAGATTCATTACCTCGGTGTTAACTTTATTAATTTCCTATCCACTGATTGTGGTAAAAGTACTTTAAAAAAATCTCTGTTAAATATGACAAAAAGCAGTAATGACGTCATTTTTCTGAAAATTGTTAATATTCTTGGTACTAAAGTTGTTTTATTCGTCTACAGGACTATGTAACAAACTAAATGTATTTAAGTTTAAAACAGTGAATGTTTTAAAATAAAAAGATGTAACTTTAAAACGCTAATTTAGTTTTTTTAACATCAGTTTTAATGTTTCTCCCAAAATCTAAGTAATTTTTCCTATAAAATTAAAAGATTATTTATATAAAGGTTTTTATGTTATAACGTGCTATTCTTCATTTTGATATGATTTTGCCGAATTTTCAGTATCAGCTGATTTCAATTTTTATCAATAAAACTAATTACTTTGTTAACTGTCACTAAATATGTTTGTAAAGATTTTACAATTGCGTTATCGCGATTTCGTAGTACAACTACATTGTCAGACTAAAACAGGTTTAAAATAATAAACCAAAATCCTACATCACCAAAATTTTATGGCCTGATAAAAATACATAAAGAAAATTCGCCAATAAGACCAGTAGTATTGTACAGCAACACCCCCCTAAAAAATCTAGCAACACATCTCAACACCATCTTTAAGGAAATTACACAATTCAATCCAAAATACAACACAAAAAACTCTATAGACCTCACAAATAAACTTAAAAATATTTCCATCCCAAATAACACCCTTCTAGTTTCATTTAATCTAACAAATATGTTCTCCAATATCTCAAATAAAGATTGTTTAGAAATTATAAAAACTATGTTACAAAAAAAAACATCAATATAACAATACAAGATGTATTGAAACTGGTCGAATGTTGTATAACTGGAAATTATTTGCAGTTCAATAATCAATTTGTCAAACAAAGAGATGGTCTTGCCATGGGGTCTCCACTTTGCTAGCCGAAATTTTTATGTCAGAATTGGAAAATAGTTTTCTAAAAACTTAACACGCGAAAAATATTCTCTTTTGGTTTAGATATGTGTACGACATCTTAGTATGTTTCCTTGGAAATGATATTGAACTTAATTCCACTTTAAATCATCTACATAATTTACACCCCAACATAAAATTCACACTGGAAAAGGAAACAGATAATAAAATAAATTTGATGTTAGATGTTACAATTTTGAAGAAAGGAAATAGACTAGAATTCGGTATCTTCCGCAAACCAACCTTTTCAGATGTCACCATCCCGGCTGACTCAATACACCCTAACTCCCATAAACTGGCAGTCTATAGATCTATGATCCATAGTGCCTTCAATATCCCTCTTAGTAAAAATAATTTAAAAAAAGAACTGGACACAATCAAAAATATAGCACTTAATAACGGCTTCCAACCTAAAATAATTAATACCTTAATAAGTCGTAAACGAAAACAAATCACTTTCAGCTTAATCTACCCCGTAAAAGAATACCGAGAAAAGAAAACATTCATACCTCTGACATATTTTGGTCCCATCTCGGATAAAATATCCCAAGTTCTCACGACCGAAAAAACAAGAATAGCTTTAAAACCCGCTCAAAAATTATCCAATATATTTTTTCAATTCCAAAGATAAAACTAATAAATACAATAAATCAGGAGTTTATAAACTTAATTGTCAAGAGTGCAATAGATGTTACGTAGGCCAAACGGGACGGAATTTCAAAACAAGATTCGCAGAACACAATGCCTCTTATAGGCTAAAAAATGAAAAATCACACTTTGCTAAACATTTCTTAGAAACAGGCCATACTTTTTTCAATATCAATTGTTTACAAATACTCCATATGGCACCTAAAGGGCCAAAACTCATTTTCTTAGAATCCATAGAAATTTACAGACATTCAAAGACCAAATATAAATTTACTGAATAGTCAATTAGACGTAGCAAATTCTGTTCTGTTCCAACTGTTTTAACATATAAAAGACCCACATCTGTTCATCATATAAACATAAAAATACCAAAAATCTGTTTTAGTCTTAGTTAAGCGTAAATCTCGATAACGCAATTGTAAAATCTTTACATATATATATATATATAATATATATATATATATATATATATATATATATATATATATATATATATATATATACGAGGCTGGTTTGAAAAGTCCGTGTAAAAATAAAAACTACTTATGTGTTTGGGGTAAACCTTTTTTATTTTTCGACATAGTCTCTTTTTAGGCTTATACACTTCGTCCAACGATGTTCTAGTTTGTTGATCCCTTCCGAATAATAGGATTTGTCCAAGTCTGTAAAATATCCATTAGTGTCTGCAATCACCTCCTCGTTTGAATAAAATCTTTGTCCCGCCAGCCATTTCTTCAAATTGGGGAACAAATAGTAGTCCGAGGGAGCCAAGTCTGGAGAATAGGGGGATGTAAAACGAGTTGGAATCCTATTTCCATTAATTTTGCGACCACAACTGCTGAGATGTGTGCTGGTGCGTTATCGTGATGGAAAAGGACTTTCTTGTGGGCCAATCGCGGGCGTTTTTCTTGCAGCTCGGTTTTCAAACGGTCCAATAACGATGAATAATATTCACCTGTAATAGTTTTACCCTTTTCTAGATAGTCGATGAGGATTATCCCTTGCAAATCCCAAAAGACAGTCGCCATAACCTTTCCGGCCGAAGAAACGGTCTTCGCCTTTTTTGGTGCAGATTCCCCCTTGGTAACCCACTGTTTAGATTGTTGTTTGGTCTCAGGAGTAGAGTAATGTATCCATGTTTCATCCACAGTGACGAAACGACGCTTAAAGTCCTCCAGATTCTTCTGGAACAGCTGCAAACCATCCTTGCAACAATTCACAACGATTCCGTTTTTGGTCAAAGCGTGAGCAATCGCGGCACTCATCTTGCGGATAGCTTTCTCATGTCCAAATGTTTATGCAAAATATTATGTACCCGTTCAGTCGAGATGCCCACAGCACTAGCAATCTCAGGCACCTGAACTCTTCTGTCATCCATCACCATATCATGGATTTGATCAATGATTTCTGGAGTCGTAACCTCCACAGGCCGTCCAGAACGTTCAGCGCCACTTGTGCCCATATGGCCAGTCCGAAAATTTTGAAACCACTTATAAACTGTTCTAATCGAAGGTGCAGAGTCACCATAATGTTTATCAAGCTTCTCTTTAGTCTCCTGAGGCGTTTTGCCTTTCATAATGTAATGTTTAATCACCACACGAAATTCTTTTTCGTCCATTTCTTGAAAATCACTCGACTTCCTTGATTCACACGAATGCCAAACACAAAGAAATAGACCAATATGACTGAAACTTGGTGTGCGTTCATTCAAGAGATGCTACTAACTAAACATGACCTCGATACGCGCCGGTGGTGCTATCTCTCGGACTTTGCACGGACTTTTCAAACCAGCCTCGAATATATATATATATATATATATATATATATATATATATATATATATATATATATATATATATATAAGGGTGACCGCAAAAAATCGATGTCGGAATTTTGTTCGTCTGGACCCCACAAAACGATTCCCCTTTCCAGATATTGAGATAGCCGAAATTTGAGCTCGATTAAACGACGTTAACCCGTGCCGCTCGTCGCTCAAAGTTTGAAAAAATCCAAATTTTTGACCAAAAAGCTGACATATGGAGCCATAACTCCAGAACGGTAAATAATAGAAACACGCTTAATATCTCAAAATAAAGCTAATGTTGTTCTTCAAAATTTATATTCTATACATAATTGTTATTTTAAGTCAAACTGAGTTACAACAGCCTTTAGCCCCAAAAACGTGACCTGGTACCAGTAGGAGCCAGTTTGGGAGTATTCTAAGAATTTTACGGGTGTTTACATAATGTGTCTCGGAATTAACATTTTTTTGTTAAAAAGTATTTTGGAACTCAATTTTTCAAACATAAAGAGCCTTTTGTTAATCTTTTATTATATGGGGATTACCTGACTAGTTTACCAAAGAAAGACCCGTTTGACAGGTAAAAAGGAGGGTGAATCTAATTTCTATTTTAGGGATGGTGATTTTACTTCAGCGTACAACCGACCTTTTATTTATTCAGTTTAGTTTCTAAAGTGCCTTTGAGCTGGTTAGATCGAACATTATCTAGTGAAGATATTTTAACTTTTTTTTTTTTAAGTTTCCAAGTGTGTGTGTTATTGTTTTTATAACTATTATAGTATTATTTTAAAAGACATTTGAAAACATTTTATTGAAATTAAAGTTTGCAATATATTTTGTTTCATTTTCCAAGTTAACTGTTATTTACCTATTGGCCTCTGAAATGGCATCCACATCAGGTGTACAAAGCCGGACCAGGGATAAAATATTTCTTGTGGGCTATCCCATTCACCAGATCACCGTTTGTAAACTACCCTCAAATCGTCAAGTTTTGTGTGCTTTATTTTATAATTTACGTACTGTGAAATTAACTGTAAGAGAATCAACAAAACTTACAATACGAGAAGTGTTCATTTTTTTTGGGAGAAAGCTCGAATCCCGACTAAACATGAGCAAGATGCAATTACTAAGCTGGAAAAACTTCACGCCGAGTGGAGAACTCTTCAAAAAGACCGGAAGAAAACATCGAAAACGGCCAAGAACAAATTTAAACAGTTTGTTGAAAAGTTGGATGATCTCTTTGATATTGCTCAACAAGATGCCTTGGCTCTGATGAAATCGGAAGATGATAAGGCGTTTCTCGTGAAACAGAGGCAGAAGGGCCGCCCAGGTTCCATGACTTCTCGAGCTGAAGAAATCAAGGTGCAAAAGGAACTTGCAAAAATGAACCGACAAATCCAAGAAGCAACTTTTGATATTGGTGAGTTTTTTTTTATTATTAGTATTCTAAAAAATAGATAAACAAATAAGTAAATAGTTTCATTATAATTGAAAGAAAATTGTACATGAGAGCATGATTTGGCATCTTTATAATTGAGTTTATATTTTTTAAATAATACCTTTTGATAATTAGAAATAGGTAATTTAGTACCTATGTATTATTACTATTCTGCTAAAACGACAAGTTTTTATAGTCTTTTTTTTTTCTCTTTCTTTTGTTGCTTCTTAGAGACAGATGATGAAGACAAGTTCGAAGAAGGAGAAGAAGACACTGAAGAGGACAGCATCTACCAGGAACTTGAGAGCTTGGAGGAAATGGACATCCCTGAAGAAGCTGCAGAAGATCCAGGACCATTTGAGAGCAAGAGGATGAAAGTTTCATTTGCAAGGGGCGTTAAAGAGATTTTAAACATGAAATTGTCCATTTTATTAGATCGATGTAAGGTATCCGACAGAAATGCCACGAGAATTTTAATAGCTACTCTAGAAGCACTAAACCTTGTCCCTCTTGAGTACAAAGTCTCAAACTTTCTCAAACAAACTTTATTACATGATAGAAGGCAAATGTTCAGAGAACAATATAATAAAAAAATTTTTGATAAAGTAAACGTTCCTGAAAAAGAGCCCGTGGTTGTCCATTGGGACGGTAAACTTTTACCGGGTGTTTCAAAAAATGAACAATGTGAGCGAATAGCTATAGCTATCTCATATGGCGAAAAGGAACAGCTGCTGGGAGTTCCTGTAACAGCAAACAGCTCTGGAGAGGAGCAAGCCGTAGCCGTATATAAATGCCTACATGAATGGGGTCTTCTCAACACCGTCAAGGCGATGTGCTTCGACACTACAGCATCCAACACGGGAAGACTCAAAGGAGCATGCGTCATATTGGAGCAAATGTTAGGAAGAGAATTCTTATACCTAGCTTGCCGTCACTATATCTTGGAAATTCTGTTAAGAGGCGTATTCGACACAAAAATGAGATCAACCACTGGACCTCATCCAGACATTTTCAAGAGATTCCTCACTGCGTGGCCCAAGATAAACAAAGGAAAATACGACACAGGTATCAGTGACAATCTAATACAAAAGCAGCTAACTCCAGAAGTAATTGCAAATGTTACTGCTGAATTCGAGACCAAATTAACTGAGAGCCACCCCAGAGATGACTACAAGGAGCTATTGCAGTTGGTTCTCGTATTTGTTGGATCACTAGACGGCAATGTTGTGGGTTTTAGAACTCCAGGAGCCATTCATCACGCTAGGTGGATGGCAAAGGCTATTTACTGCTTAAAAATGTTCATTTTTCGTCGTCAATTTAAGATGTCTAAAGAAGAAGAAAGTTCTGTGCGTGCCATTTCTGTTTTCCTAGTTAAGATTTATTGTAAAGCTTGGTTCAATGCTCCAAAAGCTCATCTTGCACCAAAGCAAGATTTAGGTATTTTGCATAGTCTGTTAGACTATAAAGAATGTGACAACGACATTGCAGAAATAGCCCTGACCAAATTTTCGAACCATTTGTGGTATTTGAATGCAAAGTTGGTGGATTATCGTTTTTTGATCCCACCATTACAGACGATGATAAGTTGTTAATGGCTAATAAATTGCTCAGTAGCACAGATGAACCATCACAGCACGCTAGGGTTGTAAATCCAAAAGTTAGGAAAGAAAACTTAAAAGAGGTAGTTGATGGAGGATTGGTAAATTTACTTACCAAAGAAACGTTTACATTCTTTGACCAATTTAATATAAAAACAGATTTCCTAAGACAACATCCAAACACCTGGCCTCAAAATAATGACTTCCAAGAAGGATTGAAAATTGTCAAAACATTAAAAGTAGTTAATGATATGGCTGAGCGTGGTGTTAAATTAATAACCGACTTTAACGACCTTCTGACAAAAGATGAAGACCAAAAGCAATATGTCCTGCAAGTTGTAAGTAAATGCCGAGCATTATATCCTGACGTTTCAAAAACTACTTTAACAAAAGCTCTAGAATAGATTAGATAACTATGTAAAATTATCAACTCATGTAGGTACTACGTCTGTATCTTTTCTGTGTCTGTTTTGTATGTATTATATACCTAATTTTTATATTTTAAAATAAAAAATGTCATTAGACTTATCAGTATTACTTGTTTTTTTATTATATTTCTACTTTAAACTCAAAAATATACCAAAAAAAGCAAAATTTATCACTTAATAACAAAATATACGAAGTATGCTCCTAGTGGTACCAGGTCACGTTTTTGGGGCTAAAGGCTGTTGTAACTCGGTTTGACTTAAAATAACAACAATTATGTTTAGAATATAAATTTTGAAGAACAACATTAGCTTTCTTTTGAGATATTAAGCGTGTTTCTATTATTTACCGTTCTGGAGTTATGGCTCCATATGTCAGCTTTTTGGCCAAAAATTTGGATTTTTTCAAACTTTGAGCGACGAGCGGCACGGGTTAACGTCGTTTAATCGAGCTCAAATTTCGGCTATCTCAATATCTGGAAAGGGGAATCGTTTTGTGGGGTCCAAACGAACAAGATTCCGACATTTTTTTTTCCCCCCCTATGAGATCCGGTCACTCTAATATATATATATATATATATATATATATATATATATATATATATATATATATATATATATATATATATTTATGGGTCTAGCACACGTGCTACAGGGAAGTCCCTAAAGCGCTACAGGAGCGACACGTGTGCGGAGAAACCGATTCACGTTGTTCTTGAATCGCTGTAGATTGTACTCGGTGGGAAACACAGTCCTGGGCAAATTATTCAAAGGGATGATATTCTCCATATAAAAAACTGCTTGAAAACGTTGAACGATGAGTAACAAGCTGAACCTCATCCGGATGTGAAGAATTAGCGCGACGTGTATTTCTAACATGCACCGCTCTGGGAGGAATTAAGCGGGCCACATCCTTCGAACACTTTCCATGAACCGTTCTTCGATGTTCCAGCGAATCAAGGCCGACGGTCAGTTCCGGGTCTCCAATCAGACGAACAGCTCTTCTCTGATGTCCGAGCGTTCAAAGTGAATGAAGAGATAATTGTACTGTCATCTGCAAAGCTGTAGATTGGATTCTCGGTCTTTTCCAGCAGATCGTTAATGTAAATGAGAAAGAGAGTAGGAGACAGTATGGAGCCTTGAGGTACACCGGCGTTGATAGTGAAGATGTTAGAAATAAATCCGTCGACTGCCACTCGTAAAGAACGCTCTCTGAGGAAACATGAGAGCCACAAACAGAACTTTTCCGACATACCATAAGAACGTAGCTTAGCGAACAGCCCATCGTGCCAAACACAGTCGAATGCCTTGGATATGTCACGAGCAACCGCTCGAGATTCTCCAAAGTGTTCAATTGCATTGTTCCAAACATGTGTTACATAAGTCAGAAGATCTCCTGTTGATCTATTTTTACGAAAGCCATATTGGTGATCGCTAATAATGTTGAATCCTTCAAGATATTTTAGAAGATGCTGATTGATAGCCTTTTCCATGACTTTCGATATTATTGAAAGCAGTGCAATTGGTCGGTAGTTATTTTTGGCAAGTTCTTCTTGCCTTTTTTAGGTATCGGCTGAACTGTAGCACATTTCCAGCAGGAAGGAAATATTCCCTTTCTGTAGGATACGTTGAAAAGTCTACAGAAAACTGGTGTTAGTTCCCTCGCACAGATTTTCAGAACTATGGCAGGTATTCCGTCAGCGCCAGAAGCTTTTTTGGTGTCTAGCTTCATCAGAATACGCTGTCTGAAGACAACATCGGGCATCCTTGACTGCACTATGGGAATAGTAGGTGGTGTTTTTTCCTTGGAAATCGACAGTAGAATGTGAAGCAAAGAGTTCAGCTAACAAGTTCGCTTTCTCAACAGGTGTCGTTGCAATAGAATTATCTGGCCGTGTGAGTGGTGGTACGGTGGATTTGGTGAAATTTTGACTAACTGCCTTAGCGACCGACTAAAAGGACCTTAAGTTGCCGGGACAGGCGAGAAGTTTGTTTCTAATCCGTTGATTGTGTACCTCCTTGGTTTCGTCGATAATTTCTTTGCATCTGTACCTGGCATGAACAAATGTGCTACGCCATTGTCGGTATGCAAGATGTTTAGAAGCAACAGCTTCTTTGCATTTTCGGTCAAACCAAGGCTTGCCGTTGGAAGGGCATTTCTTCGAAAATGGGATGTAAGCCTCCATACCGGCCAAAATAACATCGGAAACCTTCCTGGCGCAGTCAGATAGGTCGTCGGATCGAAAACAAACGTCCAACCAAGGGAAAGTTCGAAAATATTCCATGAGATCTTCCCATTTAGCAGACTTGTAGTGCCAAATCTTGCTCGGTTTAGGCGCCTCTCTATCATTGATTAGTAGAATACTCGATGTCGAAAGTAGTTTATGGTCGGAAGAACCTAACAGCGGATTTACGCTGACGGTGTAAATCTCCGGATTGGTGGTTAAAAAGAGATCAAGAAGACTGGCAAACTCTCCGTCTCGATCAGGGATCCGTGTTGGTTCGTCAATAAGCTGAGTTAAGCCACAACTGATTGAAAATGATTCGGCTTCACGACCTTGTTCGTCGGTAGTATTGGAATATTTAAGCCAGTTGATGTTGTGGACATTAGAGTCGCCCAGGATGGCAATTTCGGCATTTGGATAGTTAATTTGTAAATGATCGATGGTGTCTGCAAGGGAAGCGAAAAGTATTCTAAAGTTAGTATCACGTGGTGGTCGATAGAGGATACAGATGAACCTTGTGGTTGGTCGAGTCGTTATTTTTAACCACATAACATCAAAGTTTGGGGGCTCCAGAGCCTCTTCTCGTTGGCAAGAGAGGTCGCTTCTGACATAAAGACAGATTCCAAAGTTACGCCTAAATCGGGAATAGAAGTCGTACCCAGGATAAAGATAGTTTACTGTGCTGGTCGATGAACTGACCTTAGTTTCACAGAGAGCGAGTACATGAGGTTGATTTGATTGCATGTTTTGGTGCACTGAATTTATGTTCGTGTTTAAACCTCGTATGTTGCAAAAATCCATTTTGAAATTCTGATCTCTGCATGTCGACCCCACGAAACAACCCCCACCCGGAGATCCGAACGGGGGGCTATTTTACCTCCGGAATTTTTTGTATCCAGGTGCCTCATCATGCTATTTGGTCCCACAGTCCGGGACATGGGCACAGCCACGAAACGTTAAGCAACTTCACGCAGCCTAAGCCGATGCGATGGTATCACACCGGGCGATGCTGGTGGGATCTGGGCATCTACCATCTAGGTTGTTCTTTAAGTCGCCTCCTACGACGGGCAGAACATACCGGGGGAGATATTCTATCCCGTTCCCCCACGGGGTGAGTGACAGTTAACAAAGTAATTAAGTAGTTTTATTGTTAAAATGTACTGTCACAAAGTAACGGACCAATCAATCAACTCTTCAATTTTTATGTTATGCTGGGAAAAAGGAACGATTTTGAAGTAATTGAATTTTATAATAGGTAGAGCGTATATAGGATTCTTTGTGTTCCAGTTTTTTCTGTTGTTTATAAAACGCCGTTCTTTAAAGTAATTTTAAAGTTTTAATGTTTCGACTGTAGTGAATTTTATAAGCCTATAGTAAGCAATCGTGCTACATCGGTGGTTACTTGAATTCGAAAAGATAATGTATTTGTTTAATTCAGAACAGTCAGGTAAGTGCATCAATTAAGTACGGTCTACTTAATAGCAGTATCACAATCCAATTTAAAAAATGAATTTTGAAACAGTGGAGTCGAAAAAAGGTTGACACTCCCAAACTGATTTATTGATGCTGTGATCAGTGTCAAGTGTTCACTATTTGAAAGCTATACCATTGTCACCTCATTTATGTGTTCTAGAAACCTTCTAAGAAAATACCAATATCCTAGAGGACCGAAACAAGAAATTACAGTATGAAATAACCCGCTTTCGCATAGAACACGAGTAAATCAAGGCCATTCTAGAGTAATAACACTTCCCTCTAGAAGATAGTCTATTTACTCAGACAGGAGAAGAGCTCCCAAAAAATCAGATGCCGAACTGGTCACTTTAAGGTCAATTAGGGGAGTCAGAATACACCCAGCTACAAAGGGGAGCTACATCCCACATTTCAATTCTAGAAAGACCAGCTCATTCACAAATTTGCTGAGTGGAATCCTAGAATAGATTTTTGAACAACATATCAAAGGGGAACTCGAAAAACTCCTGTTAAAACCAGCTGGTCACCAGATTATATTAGAAATCTGGATACCCAATACTATTCAAGCTAGTCTTGTTACCTAAATTGATCAATTTCAATCAATTCAAATCACCAAACGATCAAAATTTATGTCGACATAGTCCTAACTACTAACTCTTCGGCCACCCGGTAATAATTGTATGACAAGCCCGCTATAACGGAAAGCTAAAATAGGACAACAACAACTGGACTAAGTATAAGCAACCAAAAGACCAACCAGTCAGTTGTACAAACTGCCAAGGGAAACACCCTTCATTCTACAAAGGATGTTTTAAATATCTAAAGTTTAGCGAAGCAAATGCAGAAAGCTGATGTCCATGGGTAAGTTCGTCAAGGTACTACGCTTGGTACTTCCACAGTCTTCCACCAAAGTACCACCCCAGACTTTATCTCTACTGCATGAAATTCACTGGACCATATAAAATCAATAAATTTTGTTCTTGATAAATTAAGAGGAAATCTGCAAAAGGCAGACTCTGCCAATACCGGAGGAAGCTGGACCCACTTTTTCCAGCCAAAAACAGTCGTTTTTATTAATTTTATATGGTTATATGAGTCCGTTTTTGGATCGACGTTTTTTGGGCCCTAAAGCTGGCTCTGGCCTCGGCGGCGCACAGTGATTCGGCAAGAACATGCTAGCGGGTCAATATTCATGACGTAATTTCCAGGAACCACTGATAACGACTTGTAAACAATCCCCCCCCCCCATTTAACGAATTCCAAGAATTAATTTGTTTATCACCTCATAAAGGTATCTTATCAGGGGGTCAAAGTAACCCTTATAAGAGAGGTCATTTTCATTTACAAATCAGTTGCATTTTATGCACACTTGTGATAACATATTTTAAAATTGGTAGCAAAGTGAAACGAGTTTTTTGTGATGGAATATTCTGTTGAAGGTATGTACTCTATTATGACTTATATTTTTTATAAAAAATATGTGTACTTTTGGTGTAATATCAATTTGTAAATGTATAGATAAATCCAGCAAATTTTACATTAATTGTAAACTTTAAAAGTAGCAACTTTTTTTATCCACATATATCCACCTAGATTTTTCTATATGTAATACCTACAACATTCATATATATTAAAGACCCGAAAGTAAAATTATTTTATTTTTTTCAGAACGAGTCGTGACTATGACGAAAATGGAGTTTTTTGAAGAATGGCTAAAACATGACAAAACTGAACGAAACAGTGGCATTTTTTATTATATAAGTGAAAAATTCAATATGTCTGATGTTTCTGACGATTCTCTAAAACGACTCAAAATGAAAATATCAAGCCTTTCAGCAAAATTCAATCAAAAGTGGACTTCTTTAAAGTGTAACAAAGAAATGTTTCTAATCAAACATAAAGATTGGTTAGAGGGATCCGGAATCGAAATAAAAATGTGTGTTAACCAGCCGTGCACTTCAACATCATCAGCGGCTCTTTCCGTAGGGCGACCCAGAAAATCATTTGAAGACTCATCAACGAAAACGAAGAGACGGAGAGTAAAAGATCTTTTGGAATCGCGAAGTGCAAGTGAGCTTATTACAGCAGCTGAGTTAGCTACTCGAAAAGAAGGGCATCGAAGTGTTGCTAAACAGATCCATAACGTCGCGGTCAGTGAAACTAGAGAAAAGAATAAGTGTTCTGAACAAAGTCGGCAGTTAACACCAGACGAAGCTTTAGCTTATTATGTAGACTCGAAATCGACTTCTCACTCATATAAACAAACAAGAAAATGGTCAATGAAAGAGGGACATCAAGTGTATCCATCGTTTTATAGTTTAGATAAGTCCAAAGCTTCTTGTTGTCCTTCTGACGAATGTATTTCTGTGACTGAATCTCGAGCTGAAATTAAACTTCAGGCGATTTTGGATAAAACGGCTGAACGATTAGTTCAGACGGAAGTTATTAGAAGTGTGTTACCTCGTTCATATTATACGTTGGTAAGCAAATGAGGCTGTGATGGGAGTTCGGGGCATAGCACGTATAAGCAGAAATTTGAGAACACTAACGCTACAGACGAATTTTTGTTCGTATACTCATTTGTCCCTTTGAGACTGCTTGATGGCGAAACTGAGATCTGGCAAAATCCAAGACCTTCCTCTACTTTATATTGCCGTCCTATTAAGTTTATTTTTGCCAAGGAGACAAAAGAGTTTACGAAAAAAGAAAGTTCTAAAATTTTAGATGAAGTAAGTCAGCTTCTTCCAACATTATGTAACGTTGCTGGATCTCAAATCTCTGTTAAACACGATTTGTTCTTGACAATGACTGATGGCAAAGTGTGCAATGCCTTAACAGACACAAGTTCAACACGAAAGTGTTATATTTGCGGTGCCACCCCGTCTACTATGAACGAGGAGTCAAAGAAATATCCCAGCAACGAAGAACGCCTTGCATTTGGTTTATCTACTTTACATGCATGGATCCGCACGTTTTTTGAATGTTTGCTTCACATCAGCTATCGTTTAGAAATAAAAAAAGTGGCAAGTCAGGGGAGATAACGACAAAGCTATTGTGAAGCAACGCTCACAAGAGATACAAAAAGTGTTTAAAGATCGTATGGGTCTCATTGTAGATAAACCAAAACCTGGGTATGGTAACACAGCACGTAGATTTTTTTCCAAAGCTGAATTGAGCAGCGAAATTACAGGATTAGACGTAAACCTTATTCGTAGATTTCATGTAATTTTTAAGAACTTTGTCATCGGAACATGACATAAATTATATAGAATTCGAAAAGTTTTGTGTTGATACTAGAAAATTATACCTTGATCTGTATTCGTGGTATTCCATGCCCGTTACTGTGCATAAAATTCTTGTACACAGCGCGGAAGTTATAAAGTCTTTTCTTCTTCCATTGGACAACTCTCCGAAGAAGCCCAGGAGGCAAGAAATAAAGACTGTCGTAGATTCCGTGAACGGCACACCAGGAAGCGGTCACGTATTGCCACAAATACAGATCTTTTGAGAATGCTTTTAATTACGTCTGATCCTGTTATCAACTCGTATAGAGAATTACCGGGAAGAAAATTTACTTCTTTGCCATCGGAGGTTCTGCAGTTGATTATCTCACCTTCATTGCCATCCGAAACACCATCAGTAAGTCATCATCACGAATTAAATGAGGAGGATTATTTACTCTCTGAATATTCTACTGAATGGGAGAGCGGTGATGACGACTCATCTGATGGTAATTAGTAGGTTTAAGTATTTTTTTATTGTAATTATTATTCTAATTTTATTGTGTGTTGTAGTTGCTTATAATTCATGCCTAAGTATATAAGTTATTTAATATTATATTTCTTTTACTTATACACCTTGTTATTGTAAATAATTAATATATAGATACTGTTATTGTACTAATTTATTTTAAAAGAAATAATATTTTGTAAATTAATAAATGTGGATACTATCATTATGATTTTTATTTTTTTTCGTAGAAATTTCTTTGTAAACAAACATGATTGTGCTTTTCACACATAATGAGTAGGTAGACGTATGTAGCTAATTAAAGAACAATTAGCAACACTAGTGAACAAATGAGACACATTAGTAAACCACTTCCGTCTTGCAGATACATATTTCAATTAATACACATACAGTACACATTTTTCAACTTTTTTTTTTTCTTAAAATAGCTTAAGTTACCTGGAATATACATAAACAATTGAAATAAGTGAAGAAATAATATTGTCCCGCTAGCTTGTACTAGTCGAGACACTGTGCGGCGTCTGCTCTTTGGGGCGCTCGACTTTTTTAGTGTCAACAAATGTTATGGTACTTTATTCAAGTGGTTAAACAACAGTCCATTTTTTTTATGTAGAATTTTAGGCCTTATCTGGGCATTCCAGGGCACGGAGGCCGCAAAATCAAAGTTAAAGGCTTTTATTCGACTCTCCCGATAGAATGAACAACTAGGCAGACGGTTAGACGACAGGTCAAAATTTCGGGTCCCCCTCTTGGCCTATATACGTAGCCTTTTAATTGTACATACTTATATAACATAAGAAAGAATAAAAAGAGCGGTTTTATTTAATATTATTCGGCATCTTAAAATAATTTCCAAACTTGACCTGGACCTGTCCATTATTGCAACAATAACCATTCGCCACCCAGTTCCATCCAGTATTAAAAAAGACACCAAAAATGAACTACAAATTTGATTTAAAAATTTATAAAAATATATTTATAAACCATAATAAAAAATACAATGTCAATCCGACCGAGAGTAGAAATAATAACACAATATAGTAAATCGAAGTATAAATTTTAAAATAAATAATAAGACATAGTAAAATTACAAATTACGAAACTAAATTTTCTGCCATACTGTACGATATAAAGGGATAGTCTTTTATGATACTGGTGGCCTCTAAAAATTCTGTATAATGTTAAAGGAAACGCAGGAAAATATGTCATTATACAGTTCTTTAGTTCTGAAACAGATTCTTCAGTAACTACTTGGTTTTCGTAAAATTTGCTTATAAATTTAAGCAACCCGACCACTGTATCGTCGTCTTCAAATTTTATGTCGGGAAATTTTCTTCGAGCTATGCTAACCCAATGTCCTTTTATCTGTTCTTGAATAGACATTTTTGTCTATGGCTTCATGTAGGTCTTTGGTGTTGATACATAACGGGACGCCATTAGTTGAAATTCCGGCACAGTTTAAAATAAAGCGCCATCTTCTTTCGTTGGACCAAAATAGAACATGGCTAAAATATATAAAATTAGAAAATCTCTAGTTTTAACCTAAACAAGTAGTTATTCGAGATATCTTTGAACAAATTTACATAGCTTTCGATTTGATTGTCATATTTTAAAGGATAGGAGGTGCGTTGTGGATATTGGTGGAGCAGACTGAAAGTTACTATGGGCGTATCGCAGTGGGTCCTCCCTCGCCTTACAACCGGAAGCTTCGGCTCAATTGGCCACTCAACACTATTTAAGTTCAGTTGGAATCGATGAGTAATAGTCACGCTTTGACGAAAGACTCGGTACTATCTGAATTTCAGAGTACAACCACAGTAAACCCAGTACAGTAGCGAAAGTGAATTCCAAGTCCCTCTTTCCAAATGGTCGCTCAATATATACATCTGATCTTGGAATGTGTCTTGAAATGTATTGTCGTTTTTTGATGTAAACAGTTTATATGAACTTAAAGACAGAAGAAAAAGAGAGTTTGTATAAAAAGAGAATTAAAAACGTTTGCAAATGAAGAGAATCGAAAAGGGTGACAAACAATTTATATACTCATGGGGAAAGGAGGTCATTGTTGTGCTGTTGACAGTTGTAAAAATAATTCAAAGAGTACGCCAGGAATGAGTTTCTTCTTCCCCAAAGATGTTGAAAGGTAAGTGATCTGGTCGTTAAAGCTTGAAATTGAATTTCAACCTTAGTTTTGGCTGGTTTTCACTAGTTTTTTGAGGTTATTTAAGAATTCTGACGTGATTGCTCAGAACACATATAGGTATAACGGTCTGTTCGGTAGTGCAAAACTTTCTTTTTTGTGTGCATGTATAATTTTTTTATGATTAATAAACAATCCTCCCAAATTGTAGTTTTTAAAAAGATTTATTTTTGTATAAACTAGAAGTATTCAGTTTTTTTTGTTTAGAACTATTTATATTTGTGTAAATTGTGTGTACTCCTCATAGGATTATAGATTAGAGATAAAGTCATATATCAAAACATATTTATTAGAGTGGTATTTTTTTTTCAAATTCGTCGGGCTTAGCTTGAATATAATTCTACCTGTAAAAAAAGAATACTCCGTATGCCAAGGCTAATAACACAGGTAAAGATCCTTATAAGATCGGATTTTATTATAGTTACAATGAGGTTCAATCAGGTCTAGAAACATTCAATTTGTATTCGGACATAAAATTCTTCGCTGAATTCAAATATGTATTTAAAAATTTTGTTTCCAGTTTCAGTTTTCACTTTTGGGCCTTAGAGTCCCAACAAAATGTTGGGCCCAAAGTCTTATATGCCTATTCAATTCCTTGGAAAAAATGCCAAAACTTTTGTCTGCAACATTTTTTTTAAAAATGCCTTCCTGTCAAGTTTTTCACTTGTATTCATCCCTTTTCTAACAAAGCGCTCCATTCTTTTTTTTTTTTTTTTATATTACTCATGCTGCATTAACTTGACATTTTATTAAATCAAAATTTTGCAATATTTTTATAATATCTATGATTTTGAATAACAAAACTTTGCTCAGTAACATTATTTCTATTTAAAATCTCCCGCTGGTCCCTTTTTAACATGACGGACTGCCATGTGACCTCTTGAAAACTGAGACCTGATCTTCCCATATGGTTACTACTGAATTTCGCTACTGTATTGGATTTACTGTGGTGCAACCACAAATAGTGGTTGTCGTCAATAATGTTCCGGAAAATCACTAAATGGACAACATTATCGGTTGAGGACCGTAATACGGTGAAGGGCGTGCCGAGATAGAGTCATGGTTGAAAGAATAGACAAAAATTGCTGATAAATGGACTTTGTCCAATTTTAGGGGTTTATATTGATTTTTATACACTTGGGGTAGAACCTTATAAAGTGCTGCTAAGTGGTAAATGTTAGCATCTCGTTGCACAATTCCTCTATCTGTCTATGACCTCTAACAGCCCCCGAGAGAAGCCAGTGTAATTTGTATCTTACTTATAGATGTTGTCTGTACATCCATTGAATAACATCTACCAATCATTTTTTCGCAAAAATACTCATTGTACACAGGTTTAGAAAAGATTTTGGTATATGTATGGATTACTTACGATAATATTTGTTTTATGTTAGGACGATCGTTTGGTTCATGCATCAACATCCAAGAAACAAGATCAGCGAATATTTGATTTTTGGCGTCTCTTGTCGGAGGTAAAATAAAAGCTGCTTTTTCCAAGTTTTTAAGGATGGTAGTAACATCAGGTCCGAACGGGTGAACTCCTCCAGATACTATAAAGTATATTAACATTCCTAAAAATGCATACGTGATTCATATAGATAACAAAAAATAATTATTCACAATATATGTGTTGTAATACTCATTAAAATAAATTACTTGGCCGTAGTACTCATTAAAATAAATCACTTCGCCAAATAAAACTCGTGTTAAAATTTTCAAAATATTATATTTAAAAAAATCGCTTATATATATATATATATATATATATATATATATATATATATATATATATATATATATATATATATATATATATATATATATATATATATACAGTCGACACTGTTTATAGTGAAACTCTATATAGTGAAAAACTCTTTATAGTGCAATTTTTTAAAATACATACATAGCAATATATACAGATTTTTTCTCTCTATATAGTGAAAAACTTTCTATAGTGAAATTTCGGTCAACATTTTGGTCTTTCACTATATAGAGTGTCGACTGTATATCTATATATATATATATATATATATATATATATATATATATATATATATATATATATATATATATATAGTATTTTAGCCACCAAAGGTTAATTAAACGAAATCAATACGGAGGCTAAAATTTAAAAAAATATAATAAAAAATTGAAAAAAATGACTGCTACAACATGGCGCTCAAAATTCAAGAATTTTAATAATCGTGTAACTCATTTATAATTAAAACAAAAAGAACTAAATAAAACCTGATTCGAAGACGTGATAGTTAAAAATTGCGTTTCCAATATAGCAGATCAAAAAAAAAATCCCAGGCCAAATTGATATTAATCAGTGGCAAAAAAAATTATTCTGAAGCGGACACAAGATTGTGTCGAAAAATTGGCGGGAAAATATATAAAATAAAAAAGAAAAATTCCTTGAATAATAATAATTTTTTTCTAGAATACTAATAAAACGGCTTACTTTAATTTCAATTAAAAAAGATCAAGACGAATAATAAGAGTTACTACACAAATAAAGCTCAAGTGACCCTGAAATAAATCCAAGAAAAGTGCAATACATATATAGAGAGGTTGTAATCCGAAAAAATTTATCCACAATGCACAATAAACGAACATGGAACATGCTTTCAAATGCAATATCACCCCACTTCGTTATGTAAGCTTGTAATGAATTTACTCACGCTTTGGTTTTCAAGATCTTGGTGTGATAGTCAAAGCTTTCGGATACATTTTTTCGGATTACAACAACAATGGTTACATTAAATTTTGAGGTTTTTGATCTAATTTTCTTTGATTTATTTCAGGGTCATTTGAGCTTCGTTTGTATAGTAACTCCTATTATTTGTCTTAACCGTACGGAACACCTATAAGATCATTTCGGTGTCCGTCCGTCTGTCCGTCCGTTCGTCTGTCACTCACAATTTTCTCCGAAACTATTTGGCATAGAAAGTTGAAACTTGGTACTAATATAGGAATTGATGGTCTCATCAAAGCTTTGAAAGTTAAATTTTGACTTAAGGGGTTAGTTTTAGCGTTGGGTTCCGCTTGGTTGCTGTCGCCCCGAGACGGAATTTCTTCCGGGTCTTGGTTGGGTTATTTGGGAGGTGAAATCGGGTGTTTTGGGAGGTGAAATCGGAAGTGAAAAAAAAAATTTTACTAGGTCTTCGAGTGGGGTGTACAAATGAAAGCTTGTAAAAACATGAATTCAAAAATATATATAATGTAATACTTGCGCACACTTTTCTTTGTATTATTTTCAGAAAATGGCGAAAAATCGCTGTCCCCCCTTTATCTCGAAAAGTACTGATCAAAAAATTTTGAAAAAAGTCTGAAATATTCTCCACAGGGTGTAGATGGAACGAAAATTATCACGAGTGCATGATCTTTAATAATTTATCAGCTATATGAAAAAAAACAAAAATCTCAAGGTCATTAGTTTCCAATAAGGATCGGAAACAAATTTTGTTGACAACTCATTTGGGGTGTATTTTGTGATGTCACTGATCATTTTATACCTCCGTAACAAAAAATTTTATTTTAAAAGCAATCAACGTACGGAACACTAATTGCGCAGGTTCAACTTGCACTTGACCGGTTATTTATTTTAATTGAAATTAAAGTAATCTGTTTTATCAGAATCATAAAAAAGTTTATTATTCTTTGACGAACTCTGACACCATCTTATATTTTATTTATTACTTAATTGTGTTATTTTTGTATCACTTAAATTATTGTCTGTTCTAGAATTTTTTTTTTGCCATTGATTAATAACAATTTCGCACGGAATTTTTTTTTTTGATCCACTCTATTGGAAACACCATTTTTAAATATCATATCTCGAAATCATGTTTTATTTAGTTCTTTTTGTTGTAAACATAAATAAGTTACACGATTGTAAAAGTTTTTTTTTTTTTAAATTTTTTATTGTATTTTTAAAATTTTAGCCACCGTATTGGTTTCTTTTAATTAACCTTTAACAACTAAAATACTATATATATATATATATATATATATATATATATATATATATATATATATATATATATATATATATATATGTATATATATATATATATATATATATATATATATATATATATATATATATATATATATATATATATATATATATATATAGTATATATATATATATATATATATATATATATATATATATATATATATATATATATATATATATATATATATATATATATATATATATATATATATTATATATATATATATATATATATATATATATATATATATATATATATATATATATATATATATATATATATATATATATATAGTATATATATATATATATATATAGTATGTATATATATATATATATATATATATATATATATATATATATATATATATATATATATATATAGTATATATATATATATATATATATATATATATATATATATAGTATATATATATATATATATATATATATATATATATATATATATATATATATAGTATATATATATATATATATATATATATATATATATATATATATATATATAGTATGTATATATATATATATATATAAATATATATATATATATATAGTATATATATATATATATATATATATATATATATATAGTATGTATATATATATATATATATATATATATATATATATAAATATATATATATATATATATATATATATATATATATATATATATATAGTATGTATATATATATAGTATGTATATATATATATATATATATATATATATATATATATATATATATATATATATATATATATAAATATATATATATATATATAATATATATATATATATATATATATAAATATATATATATATATATATATATATATATATATATATATATATATATATATATATATATATATATATATATATATATAATATATATATATATATATATAGTATGTATATATATATATATATATATATATATATAGTATGTATATATATATATATATATATAGTATGTATATATATATATATATATATATATATATATATATATATATATATATATATATATATATATATATATATATATATATATATATATATATATATATATATATATATATATATATATATATATATATATATATATATATATATATATATATATATATATATATATATATATATATATATATATATATATATATATATATATATATATATATATATATATATATATATATATATATATATATATATATATATATATATATATATATATATATATATATATATAATATATATATATATATATATATATATATATATATATATATATATATATATATATATATATATATATATATATATATATATATATATATATATATATATATATATATATATATATATATATATTATATATATATATATATATATATATATATATATATATATATATATATATATATATATATATATATATATATATATATATATATATAAAACGAGTATTCTGACACTAATTATACATTTTCTCGCACAATGTTCGTTTATTTTTCATCAATAGTATACATTAATTTCTTGAATTTTCTGATTCCAGTTGTGTGGAAACTATACTGAAAAAGGCCATGTTTAATTCGAAAGTTCTTGAACATACGAACATTTTGGGAACTTCAAAGTTATTTTCTGTTACGTATATATATATATATATATATATATATATATATATATATATATATATATATATATATATACATACATATATATATATATATATATATATATATATATATATATATATATATATATATATAAACACATGGGCTGAAAAGTCCCGGGCCTAACACATAGATGGCGCTAGTTTTATTGCAGTCACCTTTTTTTTCAGTTAATACTAACCTTTCAAAGACAGCTGTTAAAATTTGATGATATTCTATTCGTTAGTTTGTGAGTTATTGTGCTACGAGTGACGCTACTTTTGTTATTTTCAAAACAATGGATCAAAAACAATTTCGTGTTTTAATTTTACACTGCTTCTTGATGGGAAAAAAAACCTTTCAAGCGAAGCAATGGCTTGAAAAGTGTTATGGGGACTCCGCTCCATCAGAAACAACAATAAAACGTTGGTTTGCTGACTTCAAACGTGGTCGTAGAGACACCGATGATGCAGAACGCAGTGGACGTCCAAATGAGGCGGTAACACCAGAAAACATCAAAAAAATCCATAAAATCGTTTTGAATGATCGAAAAGTGAAGTTGCGTGAGTTAGCTGACATCGTAAAGATATCAAAAGAACGTGTTGGCTTTATATTGCATGAGCATTTGACTATGAGAAAGCTCTGTTTAAAGTGGGTGCCGCGTTTGCTCACTGTTGATCAAAAACAAGAACGTGTTGATGATTCTGAGCAGTGTTTGGCCATGTTTAAACGTAACAAACCGGAATTTTTGCGTCGATA
>CM032456.1:58861495-59093995 GCA_019049505.1 Pachyrhynchus sulphureomaculatus
CTAATGGCACCCGAAATGGACTACTGGCGAAAATCAGCTAGAGTGTTAAGAATGGATAGAGTTAGAAATGAAAGAATTAGGGATGTAATGAAAATAAAAACCACGATTATTGAGGAAATTCAACAAAGGCAACTTATATGGTAAGGACACGTGGAAAGAATTGAAGAACACCGAATACCAAAGATTGTTCTAAAGTGTGTACCAAGCGAAAAGAAAAGAAGAGAGAGACCAAGAGCAACATGCTTTGGAGGGGGCAATGTCAACGAGAAATCGAAGACCCGGAGATTGGGAAGATCGAAGAGGATGGAAACTGGACACCGGAAGGCGAAGAACGCTATAAAAAAACCGGATTGATGATGACAAGGTATGATAAACAAGGTTTTTTTTAATTAATTCTAAAGTACACATAATTACAAAACCATTCTTAGGTTTTAGACATTAAACTATGAACATATTGTCTTATCTAGAAAGAAATAATTACAATTTTTGTATAAAAAAAATAGGACAGTGATGAAAAATTGTAACGACACTTATTAAGGATTCTACTGTACAATTATTTAAAATATGGCTACGCCTATGAAGTGGTTAACTCATTTCTTTGACGCTTTTGAAACATATATACAGGGTGTTATAAAAACAGGATAATATACTAAAATTAGTGACTTAAGAATATTAAATGGGTCTACTGCAACCAAGAAATATACAGGACATTCGGGGATAAAAGGTAATGACAAATCAGACGAATTAGCAAGATTCGGAGCTACAAAATCAACGTTTGGTATACTAAACAGATGGTAAAAACGACAATCAACAGATTGTCATATCAGCAACCTCAGATTGTTGGCTCGCAACATCTGGCCAAAGACATGCGCAATTGGCGCTCCCCCAAAGAAACTAACAACTGACGTCCTTTGTTTAACAAGACCCCAGATCAAACTAGTGGTGGGAGTGATCATTAAACACTGTTACCTGAGGAAACATTAACAGAAAATGGGTATCCACAATCATCCCACGGTGAAGAGGAAGAAACCTCTATGTGGATCCTATATGAATGTGCGGCTTTAATTGGAACCGAGATAGACTGTCCGGAGATCTACAATATTACAACAAAGAAGTTACTGAACCTTGGTAAAGGGACGACGCTCATGTAAGTAAGAGAGCAATTCATACTAAGCCAAAAAGTTGCAGTACATAAACAGGCACTTTCGCCTACCCCACTTACAACCAACTAACGTGAAGTAAAAGTCTTTCACGCCATTACTGCTTTTTACTAAAGTTAAAGAGGGAGACAAGTTTAATGCATGGCTAAGAGAGATAGTATACCTGTCAAATCAACTGACAGCAATCGTATGTTTTATTTAACCAGTCAAGTGCAAGTTAAACTTGCGCAATTAGTGTTCCGTGCGTTGATTGCTTTTAGAATAAAAAAATTTTGTTACAGAGGTATAAAATGATACACCCCAAATGAGTTTTCAACAAAGTTTGTTTCCAATCTTTACTGAAATCTGATGACCTTGAAATTTTTGTTTTTTTATATACCATATAAATTATTAAAGGTAATGCTCTCGTGATAATTTTCGTTCAATCTACACCCCGTGGAGAATATTCCAGATTTTTTTCGAAATTTTTTGATAAGTACTTTTCGAGATAAGGCCCGGGACAGCGATTTTTCGCGAATTTTTAAAAATAATACAAAGAAAAGTGCGCGCAAGTATAATATTATATACATATTTTTTACTCGTGTTTTCACAAGCTTTCATTTGACACCACACTCGATGACCTAGTAAAAAAAATTTTTTTTTCACTTCCGACTTCACCCCCCAAAACTAACCCCTTAAGTCAAAATTTAATTCTCAAAACTACATGGCTCTGATGAGGCCATCAATTCCTATATTATTACCAAATTTCACCTTTCTATGTCAAATAGTTTCGGAGAAAATCGGGTGTGACAGACAGGCAGACACCGAAGTGACCTTATAAGTGTTCCGTACGGAACACTAAAAAGTATAGTTTTTATTTTAAAAGGGCGTCATAAAATATTTTAATAACATTGTCAAAAGTTTTTACTTCAGTTTATTTAATTAAACAAAAGTAGTTATATTTTGTGTTGGCGATCAGAGTGATATCATCTTCAACACAAAGGAGGATTACCAGAAATGCTGATGGAATTAAATAACAAGCCTCGAGAAATCGGTCTAAAAATAAGCTTCACCAAAACCAAATATTTGAACAACGAAAGTGAAGACAACAGGAACTATTAATAGAAGGTGAAGGAGTAGCAAAGGTACAAACATTCATATATTTAGGACAAAAAAATCGAAATATTAAAAAATAATTTAAAGGATGACTTAGATAGAAGAGTCTCGTTAGCAGGGTGTGTGTTCGGAAGGTTAGAATCTAGATTTAAATTGGACATCCCAAATACAACAAAAGCCAGGGTGTCCGATCAATATGTACTGCCGGTATACCTATGACACTGAACCGTGGGCTTTAAATAAAAGTATAATAAATAAAGTCCAGATAACCACAAGAGCAATGCAGAGGAAAATGCTAAATATTAGACTCCAAGTGATAGATATAATACAACGAATATGTATATTAAGGCGGGGCAATCCTAAGGATGAACGATAACAGATGGACACGACATAGGAAGCAATGGAAGCCTAGAGAACATAAAAGATGCAGAGGTCGATCACAGACAAGATGGACGGATGACATAAAAAGATTAGCGGCACACGATTGGATGCAAAAAGCAAGAAATAGAGCTCAGTGGAGATAATTTGGGGAGGCTTACATCCGACTATGGATGGAATAAGCTAATGATGATGATTAGTTATATTTCTGATATTATAGTATCTTACTGGATCATGGATCATAATTTTGAACCCCAATCTGTGTTGGCGTGTCTAATAATACTAATACTTTCAAAATTTTAATTTCAGAAGAGGTATGGTTGACTTAATGCATAGTGTTAATAAAGTGCCAGCCAGCTTATTAAATTGCTTAAATAAGTAAGTAATTTTCAGGGCTAAGTTCAGTCAGATAGTCGCGACGAGGTTGTTGGCATACAAGTTTCAGTTGTTTTCAACCTCTTATTATGAGGCGCTATTTATCAATATTTTTCTAGAGAACTGTGTAAGTATATATCGGTTTAAATAAATTAAACTATTTCCATAACACTCTGTATATCCATTATATTAGAATTTATTACCTAAAAGAGGGTTTATTAATGATTTAAGGATCTTGCAAACGAAATGTTCCCTTGGAATTTTCTTAACAGCTAATGCTTGGTCATTTAAACTGAGACCAAGTGTAACCAAATTGAAATTACCACCTTGAGAAATAATGTGACTCCTTTCGGGAAATCTTCCAAGCTTAACATCACCCCCTAGAAATATAGATAAAAATTAGTTTTAAATTTTAGATAAAAAAATAACCGGTGCAAGTTGGGCTTGTGCAATTAGTGTTCCGTACGTTGATTGCTTTTACATTTACATTAAAAATTTTTGTTACGGAGGTATAAAATAATCAGAGACTTCACAAAATACACTCCAAATGAGTTTTCAACAAAGTTTTTTTTCGATCTTTATTGAAAACTGGTAACTACACCCTGTGAAGAATATTCCGGAATTTTTTCAAAATTTTTTATCAGTACTTTTTGAGATAAGGGGGACAGCGATTTTAAACGATTTTTTAAAAATAATACAAAGAAAAATGTGCACAAGTATTACATTATGTATATTTGACACCCCTCTCGATGACCTGGTAAAATTTTTTGTTTCATTTCCGATTTCACCTCCCAAAACTAACCCCTTAAGTCAAAATTTAACTTTCAAAACTACACAGCTCTGATGAGGCCATCAATTCCTATATTAGTACCAAATTTCAACTTTCTACGTCAAATAGTTTCTGAGAAAATCGGGTGTGACAGACAGACAGACACCGAAGTGGTTTTATAAGTGTTCCGTACGGAACTCTAAAAACGAACTCGGTAAAAAAGGAACATATAGTTTAATTCGCGTGTATAATATTGAAACATAGTAAGAATTGTTGGATATCAAACGACCTTTTACTTATAAAACCATCACATGTAGAATTTTTTTTTACCACACTCGACTGCGGAATCTGGAATAGTGTCACTTTCTACACTTGTTAGTTAAATAAAGATATCTAGGGACTCGTAAGAATGGCTGATGATATTTTTATAGATTATAGGTCCCAATAATCCAAAATTCGAGTCACAATATCCTCCTATAAGAAATAGCAAAGTTTGATTTAAAAAAAAAAATACCTAGAAGTAACTGACTATGTTTCATTGCCTGCAAATGTTGAACTTTATCAGCCCATCGACTTTTTTCGGTTCCTTTAGATGTTTCACCTTCTACATGCTTGGTCAGTATTTTTAAAACCATATCAGAATATTGTGTTGACGGCTTAGGAGTTTTGGGTGAATCGGGTTTTAGAAATAAAGGATTCGATGGTATGTCATCGTCCTCTTGTATAAGTTTTTCTATATCGTCTATTAAGTGATAAGCGTTTTCCATTGTTTTAATTTTGGCTTCGATTTCTTTACGTTTATTTCTCGGTTTTGACGGACTAGAGGAAAACAATATTAGAAGAAATACTCTGTTTGAGATATTGGCTGTAAGCAGTTGAATACGTAGGTTAAAGTTGTATTTTTCTTCCTTGAAACTATTTTTGTCTTAAAAGTGTCAAATTTTGTCATCATACACAAGTTATCGTTTCGTAATTAAATAAAAATACAGTTTGAAATCATTCTGCAAATGAGCTATTTAGTTGTTCTCAATCTAATCAAAGAAATTATAATATATTTTTTGACGGAGCTGGGTCTCAATATAAAAACAAGTTCAATCTTTTTTCTCTACTCTCGCATGAATCTGAATGTGATATTAGTGCAGAGTGTCATTTTTTCCTATAGAAAAGGGGCTTGCGATGGGATTGGTGGATGCATTAAAAGTGCGTGGAGAACTGTAAGTCTTCAGAAAAATAGTGAAAATCAAATAACATCTCCCAACCCCTTATTTGATCGGGAAGTTATTTATTTTACAAATGTAAGCTCGATTTGTGTACAAATGAAGAATGTCAGGCTCACGAAAACGTTTATCAAACGAAACTATATCTAAGACTCATCAGTTTCATGTGTTTATACCGAAAGTAAATAACCAATTTATATGCAAAATATTTTTTAATTCTGAAGAAGCAGTAACAGTTAATGTTTGAAATAGTTTAATATGTATTGTATAATTTTTACTTAATTGTTCATTAAATAATAAATGCCAAAGGTCTTAATATTACTATTATGATTCCTCCGTCAAAAATTAATGAGGTTTTCGAGAGAGTCACCGTTAGCGGCTGGCAAGTTAGAGTTCACGAGCGCGTTGGAAGCCGCGCGTCATCAGAAAAATATTGATAACTTTTTTTTTAATTTAGTCAGTGGTGTTTTACGCATTAAAAGAGTGCGGTCTCATTTTTGATTGAACTGAGAACATGGCTTAATTCGTAATTGTTTAAAAAAAATTTTTATAACTTTAACGAATTAAATTTTTACAGCAACCGCATGAATTCAACTGAAAAGTATGAACATTTAGCTTCATTTTAAAAAAAATTAACTCCATTATCTCTATTCGTTACCGAAATAAAAATAAATGAAAAGTTCTGTATATAAATATTCAAACTAACGATTATTCGCAAAATAATTGCAAAGAAAATTTAGGGGGTAAAAAAAAACTTGTACCTCCCATAGTAATCTTTAAAATATGAGAAAAAAAAATTTCAGGTTGCCCGTTTTACTTATTTTGACGCATATGAGTGTACAAGTATGAAATGCGGATTTCAGACAGCAGATGATGCACCAATGCAGTTTGTGCTATAAAGATTTGACACTGCGCCATTTTGTTGTGTCATCAACAAGTGTCAAACGCGTACGAGTAATAAATTGAAAAATGTGTGCATAGTGTTGTGTTCAATATGTCGAAATTTATAACGAACAAAGAGCATTCGCGGACAGCATTAATTTTTTGTTTTCATTTGAAGAAAACCGCTGTTGAATCATACCGATTACTTCGAGAAGCTTATGGTCAACATTCTCCATCGCAAGATACGTGTGGATGATGGTTTCGGCGTTTCAAAAGTGGTAACTTCGATGTTGCAGACAAGGAACGTGGAAAACCGCCAAAAAAATACGAAGATGTGGAATTGCAAGCATTGTTGGGCAAAGATGATTCGCAAACACAAAAACAACTCGCCGACCAATTGGGCGTTAGTCAACAAGCTGTTTCCAATCGGCTACGAGAGATGGGAAAGATTCAGAAGCCGGTAAATGGGTACCACATGAGTTGAACGGCAGGCAAATGGAAAAGTGCAAAAACACATGTGACATTTTGCTCGCTTGGTGTAAAAGAAAGTCGTTTTTGCATCGTATAGTTACAGGAGATCAAAAGTAGATTTATTTTGAGAATGAACGCAAAAATCATGGGTAGACCCAGGCGCACCATCCACATCAACCGCAAGACCGAATCGCTTTGGCAGAAAGACGATGCTCTGTGTTTGGTGGGACCAAAGGGGCGTGGTCCATTATGAGCTGTTAAAACCTGGGAAAACGGTTAATACTAAACGTTACCAACAACAATTGTCCGATTTGAACCGTTCGCTGCTTGAAAAAAGGCCAGAATACCGAAAGAGGCAACACAAAGTCATTTTTCTCTTCATGACAATGCTCCATCATATACGGCAAAACCAGTTCGCGACACGTTGGAAGCACTCAGCTGGGAAGTTCTACCCCATGCGGCTTACTCATCAGACTTGGCTCTCTCCGATTACCACTTGTTTGCATCGATGGGTCGCGCACTTGCTGAGCAGCGCTTTGGTTCGTACGAAGATGTGAAAAAATGGCTCGATGAATGGTTCGCAGCAAAAGGGGAAGATTTTTACTGGCGTGGTATTCACAAATTGCCCGAAAAATGAGAAAAATGTATAACAAGCGATGGCACATACTGTGAATAAAGCACTTTTCATCATTCTTCCGAATTTAACATGTTTTTTAGAAAAAAATCCGCATTTCATAGTTGTACACCTGGTAATAAACTCCTTTTTTTCAATTTTTTTGAACGGTTAAAATCCCTTTGAAATTGATTGATTGAGTTAGAATTGTTAAACTTTTGCTGTCTGCTTTACAATAAACTTTAAAACTGGCCAAATTTGGCAATTACGGAATTAAATTTAATTTTGAATATCTCATAACTCAAAACTTTGTAATCAAACTTACATCCATCTCCACACACATCACCGAAATGAATATAATATTTAAAAAAACGGTCAAGAGCAAGTTGGACTTGCACAATTAGTGTTTCGTACTGTGATTGCCTTTAAAATATTTTTTTTTACGGAAGTATAAAAGGATCAGTAACTTCAGAAAACACACTTCAAAAGAGTTTTCAATAAAAGCATTGAGAAACCAGATTACAAACATGTCTAGTCAGATACTGACTCAGCTGGCTAATCAGACTAATCAGAATAAGACAAAAAGTTCCCGACATGTTATAAATCCAATCTGCATTTTCACGTTTTTTCTTAGTCAATAATGTATAATAGTTATAGCATCTTAGCTACCTAATAGCCAATAAATCAATCTAACTCAATCTAGAATCTAGTGGTTAAAGTTTAAAACAAATATCTACTACCTAAATATTTGTTTAATTATAAACAAATAAAATAAGATTATTTTCGATCGGTACTTAATACTGGGGTTACGAATTTTCAAAAATTCGTTTTTTTACGGATTTTTATTCTCTATGCTTCTAAGAATTATTAAAAAAAAAAATTAAAAAAATTACATTCCATTATAAAGTTATAGCAATAAATGTGTCCTGGCGTCGGATTGGGATCGCTACCTGTTTTCAGACACTGTCTACAATATTAGTTTTTTTAACAATTACAATTTTTAATATTTTTTAACTTTTTTTTAAATCTTAATAATTTTTTTATAAATAATTAAACATAAATTTTTTGGTCGTAAATTTCAAAGTTTGAAACACTGAAAATTTTTTGTTTTTGAAAAAAAACCCTTCGATAATTTTTAACTACTACAATATTTTACAAGTTTAATTTTTATTTTTGAAGATTCGATTATTTTTTGTAAAGCTATCCTGCAAGCGAGGAGGCGCCATAGTTCTCATCATTGGTCCATTTAACCCGATAAAAAATAATGTTAACATTTAAAACATATTTTAAGTTTATTTTTTATAATTTAAAGTACAATAAAAATATATAATCGTCATTCATTTGTATTATTCACTTAATATGGTAACCTTTAAAAAAAAGCACTCCCGGTTTAATTCAGAATTTTCGACGAAATAAACCTTCACCATTTTGGCGGGCATCTCGTTTTCTTTAATACCAGATAAATTATCAAAGGTGATAATTTTCGCTCAACCTACACTTTATGAAGAATATTCCAGAGTTTTTTTAAAATTGTTTGATCAGTACTTTTCTAGATAGGGTCGGTGAACCGGGGTCTTTTGCTATTCTTTTAAAAATAATACAAAGAAAAGTGTGCGCAAGTATTACATCATATATATTTTTGAACCAGTGTTTCCACAAGCTTTCACTTGAGACCCCCCCGGATGATCTGGTATAAAAAAAAATTTTTCATTTCCGATTTCACCCCGTAAAATTAAACCCTGAAGTCAAAATTTAACTTGATTGGGCTATCAATTCCTATGGAACACTAAAAATACAGTTATTGTTAATTAAACTTATTCGTATTAATTCAAAATCTTCATAGAAATGAACGAAAATTACGGCTTCTTGGCTCATCCTTTCAGTTATAAAATAAGTCAGTCAATATTCTTTCTAAGCGCTTTCAATAGCAATAGATAGATTTATGTCAGTTCAGTAATTAAATAAATGTAATTGTAAACAGTTTGTTCGAATGATGAAATGCTTGGAAATACTTTTAATTATGAAGAACGAGTCTATAACCTAATATAATATGCTTTTAATAATCAACAAGGATCCTACAATAGACTATTTTGGTTTTGTTCATTATGACAGTGATAGATTTATTTAAGGAAATTTAAAATAAAAATCGGATGTTAAGCTTAGAAGTAGGTAAGAAAGTTAAGAGTCTTCTAAATCTTAATTCTGTATTTCTTTTTTGTCCATTGGGTAATAAATTAAAACGCTTTACTGCTTATACCACGAAACTTTTTTTATCCTATTGTTATACTTGTCACTTGGATCAATATTAAAATTAAGTCGTTTTTGTGTATTTAGTACTTACAGTTCCATGTGATTGAAAAATACCGACAAGATTTTTGCCTTCCAAAAATAATAATGTAAACAAAATGTATCGTAGTTGGTTCAAACTGGCAACAAAATTAAATTTTAATTTGATACTCAGCGAATTTTGACCGTTCGAAGTAATGACTTTAATATACCATCAGAAGTTCTTTATTGCTGAGTACATCATCATAAGTTGGAATATATTACTTATTTTTAGATATTATTCGTAAATAGGTTAAGCAATTAGGGTTGAAAAAAAAACGAGACAAATCATTTTGCTCTTACTAAAATGGCAGCGTTACCTCAAAAGGCTCATTTCTTTTTCATAAAGTCCGGGAGGTTCATTTTCAAGAACGGTGGGATTTCCATCAACTACGGTTATTTTAATGTCTTCACGTAATTCTTCAAAACCGTTTAAAACATTTTCAATATAATTTAGAAAGGAAGAATCTGCTTCATATGAAAAAGTAGTATACTGAATCTTAACGTTTTCTAATGCACATACATCGGAAATTAGAGTTTTTCCTCGAACCGGGAAATTCAATAATGTTGATTCAAGATGGTAAATATTTTTTATTGCTTCTGGAAGATTCGAGTGGGCCAAAGAACATATGGAACTTATGAGGTGGTGAAAGTTGGCTTGAAGTTCGGAAATTACCTGTTTTTCTAAATAGTTTGACTTTTTACCTAATAATAAAAATTATAAAATTATTAAAACAGAAAAGTATTTTCTAACATTTTTTTCTCTGTATGTACGTATGTATGTGTAAATGTATGTCCAGATATAACTCGAGAACGAATAATGGAATTTTTCTCTATATAAGTACATTATCTGACCAGTTTTTCGATAAGATTATCGGGAAAATAATATGAAATAATCTTTTTCAGTCATTAAAAATTCTTATATATTTTTACATATATAGCTATTTTGAAACTGATAAACAGAAAATTATATACATACATATATATATATATATATATATATATATATATATATATATATATATATATATATATATATATATATATATATATATATATATATACAGTCGACACTATTTATAGTGAAACTCTATATAGTGAAAAACTCTTTATAGTGCAATTTTTTCAAGACCTAGAATATTTTAATAAAATTTCATGTAAAAAGCCCTGCATATAGTGAATCTGTAAAATAGTAACACTCTATATAATAAAATTTTAAACCGGAATTTTATGTATAAATTTTTATGCATTTATTGAGATCTTGACCATTTCGGGTTTCCCATTTTTATCTAATATTAGCACGAATTCCATTTTTATGACGCATTCTTTTGAAAAGGTTCTTAACGTGTTTATAACAGCTAATGGTTGGCAATAAATCAGGTAGATTTCTGTGAGAAACCCGGGGAATAACCCATTTTATAGAAACCCGGGGAAAAACCCATTTTATAGTCGAGGCCTAGTAATTCGCAAATTCAGGTTCAGTTTCTTTTTGTTTAAGAGTCAAGTAAGATGTCCAAGCGAGTGTGTTTAAGTTTAGCTGAGAAAATTAAAGTTTTGGAGGAAGTTGATAAAGGCTGCAAAAAAATTGATGTTGCTGCAAAATTTGGTGTCTTTCCAAGTTGCGTCTCTCTGATAATAAAAAGTCGCGACAGTATCATCAAGAAACCTAGTGTTCCAAACAGTTGAAAACGAGTACGGGTGAGTACTTACGAGGATGTAAATGAAGCAATTTTACGATGGTTTCAAGTGGCCCGTACGCTTCAAAACGTACCAATATCGGGAAATTTAATAAAGCAAAAGGCTCTACAATTTGCTAAAGAATTTAACTGCGTTAATTTTCAAGCTAGTGAAGGGTGGTTGAGTGCCTGGAAGACTCGCAATTCAATTGTTTTTAAGACGGTGTCTGGCAAGAGTGCAAGCGTTAGTCAGGAGGACTGTGACATTTGAACTGAAACTATTTTAAAAAGTGCATTGAAAAAGTACGAGCCAAAAAACGTTTTCATTTGTGATGAAACCGGTTTGTTTTTTAAATGTTTGCCAAATAAAACTGACACTTATGGTTGGAGCAAACATGGATGGCTCAGAAAAACTGAAATTACTGCTCTTAGGTAAAAGCAAAAATCCCCGTTCTTTAAAGGGAGTTAAATCTCTGAAGTTAGATTACGCCAATAATAAAAAGGCATGGATGACTTCTGAGATTTTCGAAAGATGGATCAAAGAACTGGACATGAAAATGAAAAGCCAAAAGCGAAAGACTGTGATATTTATAGACAATTGTCCTGCACATCCAGTTACTGTAAGTAAAAAATTAAGGAATATTGAATTGATCTTTTTTCCACCAAACATGACCTCCAAATTGCAACCTATGGACCAGGGTATTATGAAAAAACATAAAACATCATTACCGAAACAGAATTGTTCACAAAATTGTTAAAGCGATTGATAACAACCTTCCAGTCCAAAAATTGATTACCCTTAAAGAGTGTATAACTGAAGTCGCTAAAGTATGGAGTGAAAATGTTTCTCAGAAAACTATCAAAAACTGCTTTTCTAAAGCAGGTTTTACTGAAAAAATTGACGATTGGGAAGAAGAAGATGAAATGGATCTCGGTACCTTAAAAAGGCAATGGGGTATTCTACAAAAAACTGCTACCGTCGACGCAGATTTTTTACTTGAAGATTTCTTAGAAATCGACAATGATGTTGGCACGACAGATCTCCCTACTGACCAAGACATAATTGACGATATAAAAAGTATAGAAGATCATGAAGAAGAAACTAAAACCGGGGAATGTCCTGCTAAATTTAGTGAAAATGAAATAAGAAATGCATTTGACATTGTGCGAACTACTCTCAGGGGCCAGGAAAGTGTACCTGATCAAATCTTTATGCATTTGAATAAATGCGAGAATTTTGTTGAGCAACAATTATTTTTCAAAAGTAATGTTCAAAAGAAAATAACTGATTATTTTTCCTAGTACGTATGTACGTAGTACGTACATATGTATTAACAGATTTTGTATTATTCTTTTTATTTCGTATGTAGTACATACATACATAAAGTCCGTACGTTATATCTTTACACGTGCGTCATAGTTTTCAGGCAATATCCCAGACGACTATTATATTTTTTGACTCTTTTTACCAATACCTACGATTTATTGGTGAAAAGAGATAAATAATATAATAGTCGTCTGTTATACGGCCTGAAAACTATGACGCACGGGTAAAGATATAACGTACGGACTTTATGTATGTATTTAGCCCTGTACATGTTATGTACTATTTAAACTTTCAAATGTTTAAAAAAATCTTTTCTAATAATTCAATTTTGCAATTTTTTTTTGTTGCTTGTACCTTATAAAATACAAGTAAATGATTACCAATATAAAATACATACATAGCAATATATACGGATTTTTTCTTTATATAGTGAAAAACTTTCTATAGTGAAAAACTTTCTATAGTGAAATTTCGGTCAACATTTTGGTCTTTCACTATATAGAGTGTCGACTATATATATATATATATATATATATATATATATATATATATATATATATATATATATATATATATATATACTATATATATATATATATATATATATATATATATATATATATATATATATATATATATATATAATATATATATATATATATATATATATATATATATATATATATATATATATATATATATATATATATATATATATATATATATATATATATATATATATATATATATATATATATATATATATATATATATATATATATATATATATATATATATATATATATATATATATATATATATATATGTATATATGACACTGACAATCCAATCAGCCAATCGGTTGAGAACAACAGAATGAAACGAGATATAGAAAGAGCCATATTGGGAATTTCTTTAAGAGGTCACATCCGGACCAAGGAAATAAGAAGATCAGGACTGGCGGATATTGTAGGCAAAGTCGCTGAGCTCAAATGAAGGTGGGTTGGTCATGTGGCTCGGCAAGAGAATACTAGATGAACAAAGAGCGTAGTGCATTGGAGGCCGAGAGAGCACCAAAGAAGTACCACCAAAACACCTGGTTGGACGACATCAAGATGAGGGTAAGACGCAACTAACACCAACTAGCTCAACGGGAACTCTAGAAAAATGAAGGGGAGGCTTATATCCAGGAGTGGCTGTGGAAAGGCTGAGAGAGAAAGACAGAGAGAGAGAGAGAGATACAGCTAACAGCTACAGTCTGAAATAGATGGTGGCTCAAGAAGTACAACAACTATGCTTAACAATCAATGACGTGGTATACACGTGTCCTTTGTCGATAGAAATTTCTAAGAATAGTGTTATAAAATGCCAATGGAGTATACATTTTTTAATTTTAAAACAAAATTGGCGACAATAACGGGAAGTTGTAAATCGATCGTTGCTTGGATATGGTATTGTACAAGAATATTTTTTTATTATTATTATTCCGCCTATATACGAGAATTTTACAAACACGAATTATTTTAGAGAGATCTATCATCTGTTGAAAAAAAATCTCGCTTAGAAAATACACCCGTAATAAGTTTAATCGGTGTCCCAAATTTCAAATCTTGTCCTAAAATATTCTAGAAAAATAATTTATATCAAACACTACCATTTCTATTTGCCTTCACTTCGGATCTAATATCCCAACTACTTTTGCTTTTAGTTATTATAATATCCAATAGTTCCTTAAAATACTCTACTACAACATTTAGAGCTGCATCTAAGTTTAGGGCATTTGCTGTATTATCATAGTTCATTGAAATTCTTTTCATGTACTGAATTGCTGCCTAAAAAATATGATCGTAAAACTCATCAAGCCTCATCCTAACTGATTATTTGCAATTGAAATGTTATTGTATTCACCAAATATGAATATTTGTAGAAAACTTTCGTATTTGTCGCAGGAAGTATCAGTTCTTATTGTACGCGGTTTGCATCTAAGCGCCATCTTCATTATATATCAAAAGATTTATTATTGAATAGAGAATTGTAAACAAAATCTTACAGGAGAACCGTCTTAACAGTACTGAGAATTTGGCAAGTGAATAAAACCCATTAAAGTATCTTTCGTTTTTAAATTTTGCAAATTGAATTTAAACATCCTAAAAACTTGAAGTATTTTTTCGTTATTTAATTTTTGCAAGTGGATCTATTAAAAAGTCCCCAACGTAAGAAACACCCTATGTACTACTTCAATTCTTAACATTGCATTAAACTAGGTCTATTAAAAGGAAACAAGTAAATATTTTTCCGATAATTTGGTTGAAACAAGTTCTCTTGTTTCAACAAAATTATCGGAAATCGGTGATTTTTTTAGGTATTGAAAATATTTTTGAAGATCGTGATCCCAGATTATATCGTAATCAATAGCAACTTTCCATTTGGGCATTTTTATTTTCAACGTGTAATTATTTATAGGTAAATGACGTCAGTATATCAGCTGTCAATCCAGCAATTGAACTAGTAATAAATGAATATACTCCGCGTTGATACTCATTATAACAGGTTACTCATATGCTTACAGGTTGGAATGTTCGCAGAAAGCATCGTGTCCGTATGCTTACAAAAATTGCACTAGGGTCATCCCACTTTTGGTCACAAAAAAGTACCTTAAATTATCACGTAGCTTGCTGCATTGACTTTATATTTTGCATTCCTTAAAATGCAATAAATATATATAAAGCTGCACCGTATAATTACATATATATTACCGTCGTTTCGTACGTCATACCCTAAAAGCCTAATCACAATGATAGCAATGAATTGTTACTAGTAACATCAAGACAAAGGTCGCTCCCTACAAGTCGTGTCACAATATCTGTGCATGCAAAAAATAGGTAGAACTTTAGTAGTAATTTAGTAGTTTTCCCACATTTTACTAATATACAAATAAGATAACTAAATTGTAGTAAACCTTAAGCTTTCCTTTGTCAATCTTCATTTTTTCACCAAACGAAGACCAGTCGTTAAAAGGTAACTTGTAAATTTTTGATTTCCATTCAGGAAACGTCGGAACAAAGCAAGGCTCTTCTTTCTCGCGGACGTCTTGTTGAGACTGGAGAAATTGTTTTAAAGAATTTGTAATTGGGTTTTGGGTACCCATTTGATCATAAGAATAGTAGGGGCAGTAGAGTTCGTCGGTCATAAAAGTGTTAACCTAGAAATAAGTAATTATTAAATACTAGTAAATGAAATACCTGTTTAGAGAAGAGCTCAGTTTATTATTCGAGACGTAGACTCTTATCGACTAGGTATGATTTTTTACAGATTAATCATTGATGGATGCGGAAAATGGGCTGAGTTCTAGTATATCTCCTACGGAATAGACGAAATTATTGTGACCCCGAATCCAATAATCAGTAACTTTTTGCGAAGTTAATTTGTTTTAAATTTAAAATAGCCACATTAAATTACCACCATTATTTTTAAATAGTAATTAAAATAACTCATAATTTAAAATAACCGGTCAAGTGCAAGTTGAACTTGCGCAATTAGTGTTCCGTACGTTGATTGCTTTTAAAATAAAAAATGTTGTTGTAACGGAAGTATAAAATGATCAGTGACTTCACAAAACACACCCCAAATGAGTTTTCAACAAAGTTTATTTCCAATCTTTACTGAAAATTGATGATCTTGAAATTTCTGTTTTTTTATATACCAGATAAATTATTATAGGTAATGCACTCGTGATAATTTTCGTTCAATCTACACCCCGTGGAGAATATTCCAGAATTTTTTCAAAATTTTTTGATAAGTACTTTTCGAGATAAGGCGGGTGGACAGCGATTTTTCGCGATTTTTTAAAAATAATACAAAGAAAAGTGCGCGCAAGTATTACATTATATATATATATATTTTTTACTCGTGTTTTCACAAGCTTTTATTTGACACCACACTCGATTACCTAGTAAAAAAATTTTTTTTTTCACTTCTGATTTCACCCCCCCCAAAACTAACCCCTTAAGTCAAAATTTAACTTTCAAAACTACATGGCTCTGATGAGGCCATCAATTCCTATATTATTACCAAATTTCAACTTTCTATGACAAATAGTTTCGGAGAAAATCGGGTGTGACAGACGGACAGACAGACAGACGGACAGACAGACACCGAAGTGATCTTATAAGTGTTCCGTTCGAAACACTAAAAATTGCACCTCATAACAATATACTTGAAAAATGAAGCCTAAATATGATTCTTAATATAAGATTAGAATACTGAATGTAGAAGAGTGAAATGTCACACTGGCTCGTGCAATCGTAAGTGAAACGCCGAGAAGTTGATTCAATTTTACGTTATCTAGTCCTATGATTTCTCATCTAACTAAAGACGTGACAGGCTATGAAAGTTCGAAACAATATGCCCACTGTATGTATGCGTTTTCGTATGGAATGAGCTATATATATGTATATATATATATATATATATATATATATATATATATATATATATATATATATATATATATATATATATATATATATATATATATATATATATATATATATATATATATATATATATATATATATATATATATATATATATATATATATATATATATATATATATATATATATATATATATATATATATATATATATATATATATATATATATATATATATATATATATATATATATATACATATACATATATATAGCTCATTCCATACGAAAACGCAAATGGCCAGAACTGGTTAAATGATTTCGTAAAGTATAAAGTCTCAAATTTTTGCTCATTTTATGTAGAATCGAATGTCGTGTGGTACTTTTTGAAATTCTCAATTCTTTGACAGTGACAGTGTCAAATACAAGTGAAGCTCAAGAAATTTTTCAAATGTTTTTCAATTTTAAGACCATAATAAATGAAAAAATACTTGTAAATACATAAAAGTAGTTTTTCAGGTTACTGAATACGATTCTGATACAAAAAAATTTAAGTAATTGACAACTGTCAAACGAGCTGTCAATTTATTTAAAATGACATTTAATCATTATTTCATCACACTAGAACACTATTCATATATTGGCCCTTATGTTTTCGAGGTCGCTGAATACGATCCTGATGCAAAACAAATATCTTAGTAGTTGACAGCTGTCAAACGAGCTGTCAATTTATTCAAAATGCAATTTAATCATTGTTTCATCACATTAAAATACTATTCAAACATTGACCCGCATGTTTTCGAGGTCGTTGAATACGATCCTGATGCAAAAAAAATATTTTAGTAGTTGACAGCTGTTAAACGAACTTTCAATTTGCTCAAAGTGCCGTTTAATCATTATTTCATCACATTAAAACACTATTCAAATATTGGCTCTTATGTTTTCGAGGTTACTGAATACGAATTTGATGTCAAAAAGATATTTCGACAGCTAGCTGGGGCATTTTACGTCGAAATAATAAATTTTTCTTGTTGGGTTTTTCAAATGCATACATGGTTTTTCTGTGTTTAATCGTCAATTACAAATGTAGATTTTAAATGTTGTATGTAACACGAATCGGCCATTAAAAAAATTCATAGACTGTCAAATTTTCCTGTATAAATATAGATTTAGAACATATAAAGATGTTCAAAATAATAGTTTGTTCCATAATTTTAATGATTATACAGTTTTACATTATTTATTAAAATGTATTTTTTTAAATTTTATAGTTTTCTGGCAACTTTAAGTGTGTTTTCTGAAAAAAAACCTCACGGTCGATGTCTTTTTTTATGATTTTTTTGGACTCAGCATAAAAAAAATACTTAAGAAAACACCTGTCTCATTTTTTATTTTGTATGCCTGTGTAATTTAAATTTTTTCAAAAATTAAAATAATTTTTTTACCAATGTCTAAATTATGACCGAAAAGTTATGAAAATTTTAATTTTAAAGGCTTAAGTATAATTTCATCTACCTCAAAGTGGAAAAAATGTCTACGGATTTGCGATATTAGGTAATAGTCTGATAACTTACACAATTTTATTTGACGTGTACAGGATTTATTTTCCATTCATTTAAAACGAGGATCATTTGAAAATGACTCTGTCAATTATACGGTTAAATATGCTGAAGTAATAATTTAATGTGATTTTTTGTAATTTGGTTTGACAGCTACAAAATTGTCTAAATATTTTTTTGGCATCAGAACTGTATTCAGCGACCTCGAAAACATAAGGGCCAATGTTTGAATGGTGTTTTAATGTAATGAAATAATGATTAAACGGCATTTTGAGTAAAATGACACCTCGTTTGACCGCTGTCAACTACTAAAATATTCTTTTTGTATCAGGATCGCATTCAGCAACGTCGAAAACATAAGATCCAATCTTTGAATAGTATTTTCATCCGATGAAATAATGATTAAATTGCATTTTAAGTAAATTGACAGCTCGTTTGACAGCTGTCAACTACTAATTTTTTTTTTCATCAGGATCATATTCAGTGACTTTGAAAACATAAGGGCTACTGTTTGAAGTGTTTTAGTGTGATGAAATAGCATTTTGAGTAAATTGACAGCTCGTTTGACAGCTGTCAATTACTTAAATATTTTGTTCTATCAGAATCGTGTTCAGCAACCTCAAAAACCCCTACTTATGTATTTAGAAGTATTTTTCATTTAATATGGTCTTTAAATTAAAAAATATTTTTGTATTTGACACTGTCACTGTCAAAGAATTGAGAATTTCAAAAAGTACTACACGGCATTCGATTCTACATAAAAAAAGCTAAAATTTGAGCCCTTATACTTTCCGAAATCATTTAACCAGTTCTTGGCAGCCATTTGTGTTTTCGTATAGAATGACCCATATATATATATATATATATATATATATATATATATATATATATATATATATATATATATATACATATATATATATATATATATATATATATATATATATATATATATATATATATATATATATATATATATACAGATATACACACGAGGGGGGACCCAAAAGTAACGGGAATTTATTTTTTAATAATAAAAAATTGTTATTAAATTTTTCTACAAACAACTATTAGTCTCCTTCAGAATACTCTCCATTGGAACTAATACACTTAGCTAATATTTTATTCTTTTGTTCAAAGCATTTTTTAAATTGGTCTGTTCCCATGTCCTCCATAGCCTGCGGCGATTTTTGTTTCACCTCTTCTATGTCAGCTAAACGTCCTCCTTTCAGGTCTCTTTTCATCCTGAGAAACAAAAAGAAGTCGCATGGAGCTAAATCCTGCGAGTAGGATGGGGCAAAGGGGTTATGCCGTTTTTTATCAAAAATTGGAGCACAGTGAGAGCCGTGTGGGCTGGCGTGTTGTCGTGATGGAAGCACCAATCGCCCGACTGCCACAAATGGAGGTGTTTTCTTCGCACACTGTTGCGCAACCTTTTCAACACTAATCTGAACTAACCTGACCTTGTGGAACAAATTTCGAGTGAACGATCTATCTCATATAAAAAAAAAAACAAATGAACATTGTTTTCACATTTGATTTCGCCTGACGAGCTTTTACTGAACGAGGAGAACTGTAACACCATGATTCAACTTCTGTCATTTTGGAAAAAAATCGGGGTCAGTTTCGAGCCTCTTACAACTTTTTGTACCGATGCCGCTTGGCAGACCGACTTGGAAGGAGTATAACTACATCATCCTAGCGGGCGAACGGTGCACTACAAATACTAACCTAACCACAACACAGTTCTCGTTACTTTTGAGTCCTCTCTCGTATATAGGGTGTTAGGGAAATAGTTTAATATATTGAAAACAGCAAATCATTGCCTCAAAAGCAACTGCACAAACATAATTAAAAATATCGTTTCGCCATAACTAATGAGACAATGGATGGTTTTTCACCAGGTACTCCAATGATTTTATGTCAGAAACAACATATGTAACACTGTAAAAGTATATGACCGGTACTGTTACAGTGTTGCTGTCTTTAATATATTTTTTACTAGCCGTGCCCGCGGATCCGCGATTCTCTATTATCGTCACTGTTTATTCCTTATGTTACCAGCAGACAGACGTTTCGTTATATATATAATTATATATATATATATATATATATATATATATATATATATATATATATATATGTATATATATATATATATATATATATATATATATATATATATATATATATATATATATATATATATATATATATATATATATATATATATATATATATATATATATATATATATATATATGTATAAATAATATATATATATATATATATATATATATATATATATATATATATATATATATATATATATATATATATATATATATATATATATATATATATATATATATATATATATATATATATATATATATATATATATATATATATATATATATATATATATATATACGAGGCATGTTTTTTAAGTAAGTACCGTTTTGGAATTAAAAAAAGACGTGCAAAGATATCGCTATAATTTTATTTTTACATGAAAGCCTGTACCTTAATCTACTTTTCTACATAATTTCCGTGAATATTGAGGCACTTGTCATAACGTGGCACCAGTTTTTGAATACCCTCCTCATAAAATTCTGCCGCCTGACTTGTTAACCACTGTATCACAAATGTGATAAAAAACACTACGAGAATATTGAGGAAAGCAGTCGCACAATGATGAAATTGTAAAGCGTCTGTTTTCTCTCACCTTTTCGTCCACTTTCTGCACCAAATCTTCATTAACGACCGAAGGACGCCCACTCCGTTCTTCATCATGCACATTTGTGCGGCCATCTTTAAATGCTCTCACCCATTTCCTTACCATTCCATCACTCATAATGTTTTGTCCGTAAACTTCACAGATCTCACGATGAATATCGATCGGTTTTACGCCTTTAGCACTAAGAAATCGTATAACAGCCCGTACTTCACAATCGGCGGGACTCACGATTGTCGGAGGCATCTTAAACACTCAGTAAACAACGTATACAATGAAGAATCAGACTGTAATGGCGTCAGTGCATAGACATGAGATGTAGGTTACCAGCGCGCATGCGCGGAACGCCGACCGTATCGCTGCGGCGGCGGAATCGCAAGACGGTACTTACTTAAAAAACATGCCTCGTATATATATATATATATATATATATATATATATATATATATATATATATATATATATATATATATATATATATATATATATATATATATATATTATATATATATATATATATATATATATATATATATATATATATATATATATATATATATATATATATATATATATATATATATATATATATATATATATATATATATATATATATATAATTTAGCGACTAAATGATGTATTGTAAAAATATAGATTAGTACTCCAATGATTTTATGTCAGAAAAAACATATGTAACATTGTAAGAGTATATGACCGGTACTGTTACAGTGTTGCTGTCTTTAATATATTTTTTACTAACCGTGCCCGCGGATCCGCGATTCTCTATTATCGTCACTGTTTATTCCTTATGTTACCAGCAGACAGACGTTTCGTTATATATATATAATTATATATATATATATATATATATATATATATATATATATATATATATATATATATATATATATATATATATATATATATATATATTATATATATATATATATATATATATATATATATATATATATATATATATATATATATATATATATATATATATATATATATATATATATATATATATATATATATATATATATATATATATATATATATATATATATATATATATATATATATATATATATATATATATATATATGTATATATGTATATATATTATATATATATATATATATATATATATATATATATATATATATATATATATATATATATATATATATATATTTATATATATATATAATATATATATATATATATATATAATATATATATATATATATATATATATATATATATATATATATATATATATATATATATATATATATATATATATATATATATATATATATATATAATATATATATATATATATATATATATATATATATATATATATATATATATATATATATATATATATATATATATATATATATATATATATATATATATATATATATATATATTTATATATATTATATATATATATATATATATATATATATATATATATATATATATATATATATATATATATATATATAATAATTTAGCGACTAAATGATGTATTGTAAAAATATAGATTAGTATTATTATTATATAAGCTGGCCAGAGAACATATGTATAAATTTAAAAAAAAACATGTAAATCGGATAAGTAGTTCTCGAGTAATAAGCGCACTAACGGACAGACAGGGAGACAGAGACACGTTGCATTTTATGTATATTATATTCTTTGCTACATGATATTGTTCCATATTTAATGGTTTAGGCAGCGTATTGCAAGAGAACGCGCTAGCGACAAACTTTTTTCCGACTTAATTCACCATTATCGTTACTGCTTATTCCTTATGTTACCTAACGTAACAAAATATATCCTATGACCTGGACAGAGAACATATGTATGTTTAAAAAAAAAAGCACGTAAATCGGATAATTGGTTCTTGAGTGATAAGCGCACTAACGGACAGGTAGACAGATGGACAGACAGGTAGACAGAGAAACGTTGCATTTTAAATATGTTATAGAGGATTATAGATAACTTGGTCAGAGAACAAATGTATGAATTAAAAAAAAAAAACGTAAATCGGATAAGTGGTTCTCGAGTGATAAGCGCATTAACGGACAGACAGACAGAGAGGCGTTGTATTATATATATTATATTCTTTGCTACATGATATTCTTTCATATTTAATGGTATAGGCAGTGTATGGCAAGAGAACGCGCTAGCGGCAAACTTTTTTCCGACTTGATTCACTATTATCGCCACTACTTATTCCTTATGTTACCTAACATAATAAAATATATCCTATAACCTGGCCAGAGAACATATGTATGTTTTTAAAAAAAAAAGGCACGTAAATTGGATATGTGGCTCTCCAGTGATAAGCGCACTAACGGAGAGATAGACAAACAGAGAGACGTTGCATTTTATATAGATTATAGATTACGTACTATAATTAATGAATAGAACTGTGACTATTCCAGTTTAGAGAAGTTTCTGATGCCTGCTTCCACGGCATATTTTATGTCCAGTGTTTTAACTAAAGAAGCTAATATTCAAAAGAGCCGAAATCTAACCTACACAAGTAATTTTCTGTTTGAAGCCGAAATTTTTGGTAATTCCACGAATAACTATATTTCCCTTAAAAAAATTGTTTAACTTTCCTATAGTTTTTTATATTGTAAATTGGTAATGCAGAAAGTTTCATTGACATTATGGAAAATTAGTTTTTGTTACGGGTTGCTTAATTAAACAACAACACTGATATTTTTATGCTGTGTATGTCATCTAATTTTTAAACTATATGTGATGTGTTTAAGGCATTTTTGCAATGACAACTTTTTAAAGGAACTCTTGCGTTAACATTTTTGTTATCTGTTACAATTAGGACGATTTGTCTCTCCTCTCTTTAGTTTCAACTTACGCGACGAGACACAATGTGAACATAAGGATGGTCACAATCATATGGGGAAAAATATTTTCATCGTATTGCCGGCGGGTCCCCCTAAAATTTGCCATTTGTCTAAAAAATAATATTTGCACAGTTTTAGTTCAATTAGATAACGATACCCTATGCCTCATCGAGGTTAAAAGCTGTAAAATTTGATTTTTTGCAAAAAAATCGTGGTTTTGCCCTCATAAAAAGAAAACCATTCGTCCTAGAAACCCGACTCTTATTTTAGTTCATAGGAAATGTTGTTGTCTTAAAGTTTTAATGCTACCACTTTTTGTTAAAACTTTTATATTTGAAGATATTCATCATCTATTCGATTCGAATCCTCAAATTCGACCATCGACCTGTTGTGAAAACGAAAGTGAAAAATGACAAGGATACCTAACTGAAATGCTTTTGACCATTGTTTGTTTCCTTTGTATTATAAACAATTATACAAATACATTATTATACAATATATAGACATAAAATTTTCATTTGTTTCAACTTTATAAATAATTTTACGAATTGCAAGGTAGTGGGTACCTACCTGATATATATTTAGTTCTATTCTTTAAAAGGTTTGTTTTTGTTACAAAAAAGCTATTGCTAAGGACTCTTTTATCAGAAAATTCTACCTGGAGTGTCCTTGTCTGGGATGCCCGGGGAGAAATCAGAGAGTTTTAGTTTACGTTTGCCTTTCAAGCAGTGAATATTTCAACAACGTTCGTTTAGTGACTTTTCTGTGAAGTTTGCAGGACAATGTCGTCTACAGCACCAACGAGCCATGCTTGTTCGGGTTCGAGTTCAAGGCAGAAAGAAATGGTATATTTAATCGGCCACATGTCTCATTAAATCAGTGGCAGTAAATTACCATCTAATTGTCAAGTTTTACGCCGTTTATTTTATAATCTATTGCAAGTAAAACTAAACACCAGAGAAGCTGCAAAAGTTACAATACAGGAAGTTTTAAGAAGAAGAAAGAAAGCTAAGATACCAACCAGACACCTGAAAGATTGTGTTGCAAAATTAGAAAAACTGTACGAAGAGTGGACAAACCTGCAAAAAAAAAAACGCTAAAAGATCTAAAAACGCAGTGTAAAATAAAAAAGTAGAAGATTTCAAGTCATTTAAGTCACAGACATTTAATTATTTATAATCTCTATATATGTAAAAGCGTGGTTCAACGCCTCCAAACCCACTTTGGCCCCCCAACCAAGACCTACAATTGTTAAAATTTTTTGTGAAATACAGACAAATTGATAAAGAACTTGCAGACAAGGCGCTGTCTAAAATGATAAATCATCTGCGGTATCACAATTCGGTGCATTTTCATTTTTTGATGAAACTTTTAAAAAAAATGTCAAAATAAGCATGGCTGCAAAATGTCTAAAATTAATTTCCGTTGAAGAAAAAAGTTACGATAATAGGGATGTAAAAGCAAGGCTCAATCTCGAACAAGTGGATGATTTATTAGACAATAAAAATTGATTATTTTGGTTCTCATCAAATTTTAAATTTTTTCAAGAGATTTGAAATTGATAGAAACTTTTTAAATACTGTTCCCGATGAATGGTGTGACAATTCACACTATTTAAAAGCTAAAAAAATAGTAAACAGTTTTAAGGTTGTCAGTGATACAGCTGAAAGAGGTGTAGAATTAATTCAAGACTTCAGTTCCTGTTTGACGAAAGATGAAGAACAACAGCAGTTTCTGTTACAAGTTGTATCTGAATGTAGGAAAATTTTTTCCTGACTCTTCAAAGGCCACCTTATCTAAGCCATTACCACCTTGATCTGATAATAAATTGTAAATGTAAATAATAATAACTTCTTTTCTTTATATTGATTCCTTTTTTATAACTAAACTTTAGATAATAAAATGCATTTGAACATTGTTTCTTCCCATTTTTATACCTGTTTGCTTTTCTTTTCTCCTAAATCCTCCATTTTCAATTTGGATTTTGCTCTATTTACTTTTGAAAATAGTTTTAACTAAACCCTTTTTTATGTACATATTGAAAAAATAAATAAAATAAAATATAGAGAGCCGATGTAAAATCAAAACTTCAACCTTGATGAGGCACAGGTTAACGTTATCCATTTGAGCTGAAACTTTATCAATCTCATTTCTTAGTCAATTGGCAACTTTTAGCAGGGTCCCCCCAAAAAAATCCAAACATTAATTTTTTGTGACCACCCTAGTGAACATATTTAATAAATAATATATTATTACGAAGCTCTCAATAATAATATGAAGTGAGTATTCGTATGTAGAATTTTAGAAAATACATAATCACAACATCACAGTTTGCGCTACTTACAAATTGTTCGTTTTCTTGAATTTCTTTAGCTAATTGAGCATCAAACAATGACATTGATCTGTCTGTTTTAGCAAAAACAGGTTGTTCTAGTGATGATTCAGAATAACACGTATTTTCATAAGAACTATTAAATGTCACTATCACTTTATCTTTAAATAATGGTTCCTTTAGTTCTTTGTCAACCTTGGTTTCTTCCTTTTTAATATTAAACAGTTTTATTTTATTGGTTAAAGAATTAATCTCTGGAGCGAACTCTTCAATTTGTTTCTGATCATCGTTTACTTTACTTAATAATTCTGCGTTGTTCTTTACAGATAATCTCTCTATGAGTTCCATATTTTTGATTTTGGTTATTTTGGCTTTCATTACTTTACTTCGTCTTTTCGATTTCTTGATACTAAATAAGAGTTCACTCTTTTTTTCTGTGGGAGCTTTAATATCTTCAATCGGTTTTACAGTATCTTCCGTGGTTCCTTCAATAGTATTAATAGTTCGTCGTAGTTTTTTCATTTTCTTCTTTATCTACGGAAAGTAGTGTTGCTATTAATAACTGTACTAGTGATCTGTCATTAAGTTTTTTAATTTTAATCATGTGATGAATTGCATCAGATTGAATCAGATAATATTAATACTACTACGTATTAATAGATGTAAGTAAGCAAGCATCTGCATATTTACATGGAAACCCGATCCATTATCCAACGTTCTATCAAAACTGGTTGATTCGATCGACTAGTAATGAATTAGACAAATGTATATTGTTCTAATACTTAGAAGATTCCTTAATATACCGGTTTTCACATTTTCAATAACGGTCTTACCTAATGAAATTCATAGTTTTAAATACTAAAGAAGAAAGTAAATAATAGATATATCATTAACAACTGAATATTTTTTAAATTTATATTTTAGTAATTTACATATAAAGGCTATTAAAATTAATAAATGTAAGCAACATCACTCCTACGGATACAAAACAAGTTGTACTACAAAACAGCTGGTCGAAATTTTTGTTATTTTGCGGCGTTGCCATGGACGTAGAATAAAATCGATTTTTACATATTGTTAGTCGCACTGAATGTTGGAGTTTCTCGATCTCATGTTTCTACCCGTCCTTGCTGAAATTTTAAATGGAGGATTGGTTTCGAGAGAAACGATTGAATGATTTATATTAAGTATCATTAGTTATCTACGGCTATGTTAATAGTGTTACCCATAAATGGACTATTCTTTCTTGTGTTTTCTCTCAGATCTATATGTCTATGATACACTCTAAATATGTCTATTAGCAGCATCGTTACTAATTTTGAAATGAAACTTCCACAGGTTGCAGTGCTTATAGCTGATCATCCTACCGGCTTCTTCTGAGCTTGTAGCAAAAACTGACTTCTTCGGAATCTGGCAAACTAAGTTAATTTATATTTCTAAATGAAATGAAACGAATTACTTTGTTATTTGTCATTTATTTTTTTATTTATCTGCTTCTGCTGTTTCGTAGATTTTTTACATTATCAAGCGTAATATTCCAAACTGTTTGTAGTATTACGCTTGATAATGTAGAAAACCTTCGAAACTGCAGAAGCAGATAAATAAAAAATATAAGTGACAAATAACAAAGTAATTCGTTTTATTTCATTTAGAAATTTAAAATGTACTGTTACAAAGTAACGGACATCTCAATTATACAATTTAATTATTTTAGCTTATATACGCCTTTTTATATTAGTGGACCGGGGTGGGGACTGGACGAGGTTTCATGGATGATCTGTTTCCAGATTGGTGAGAGGAGACCAGTGTCCCCATTAAGGTTGTTGGGATGGTTAGATATTAATGATTAAGAACACCATCATAAAATAGAACACCAGATTCTCTTTGACCAATCAAAGATCCTTGCAACAAATTCCTTTTTATATCATAGGAAAAATTCGAAATATCTAAATATCCCAACAATGTTAACCATGACACTGCTCTTTACCTCTCACCAACCTTGAATAGATAATCCATGAACCCTCACCCAGTCCATGAATACCAAGAAGTATGTGCAAGCCGAGTTTGGTGCTAGATTCCGAAGAAATCAGCTCTCGGAACAAGCTCTAAAGAAGCAAGATGATCGGCGAAACATAAATATCACTTTTTTAATCGAAACAGTAGAAATCCACGGACATCTCAATTATACAATTTAATTATTTTAGCTTATATACACCTTTTCATATTAGTGGACCGGGGTGGGGACTGGACGAGGTTTCATGGATGATCTGTTTCCAGATTGGTGAGAGGAGACCAGTGTCCCCATTAAGGTTGTTGGGATGTTTAGATATTAATTATTAAGAACACCATCATAAAATAGAACACCAGATTCTCTTTGACCAATCAAAGATCCTTGCAACAAATTCCTTTTTATATCATAGGAAAAATCGAAATATCTAAACATCCCAACAATGTTAACCATGACACTGCTCTTTACCTCTCACCAACCTTGAATAGATAATCCATGAACCCCCACCCAGTCCATGAATACCAAGAAGTATGTGCAAGCCGAGTTTGGTGCTAGATTCCGAAGAAGTCAGCTCTCGGAACAAGCTCTAAAGAAGCAGGATGATCGGCGAAACATAAATATCACTTTTTTAATCGAAACAGTAGAAATCCAGATCATTATTAATATTGGCTGTAACAAAAGTAGGTCAAATTATGAAAAAATTTTAAGACACTCCCGCCCGAGGAAGATTTTTTTGTAAATAATTTTTGAAAGAGGTTATAAAGTTATGGTTTTGTTAAACATATTTTGGTACAAGAAAATAGCCTATCAATTTTCTTAGTAAATGTATTTTTTTTAGTCAGCACTAGAATTAAATTCATATAAAAGTTTTGGAAACAACATTAAAATTTATTGGCAATTCGATCATATTATAAAAAAATTCAAAGAAAGAACCTATAGCTACACATTTATTTGATCGCTTTGCTTAGTTTTCTAAGCAAGAAACTTACTAGCTTTTGTCTTTTTTCTTCGGGAAAATCTTCCTGAAAGTTATTATTATAATCACTTGGCAGCATTTTAAATGATTGTTTAAACTGCTGGTAATTATCTTTTAACCATTTTTGTCCTACTTCATTCAACGTGCAAAAAATCAAAATTACATGGAATGCCCAATTGAAATGTTCTTCTTTATTTTTAACTATGTCCAGGCATATATTAATAATATTACTACCAAGAAATTGATTGCTCAATTTTAACTGAGTTTCTGAAGAAAACCCAACTACTTGTTCGTTGTAACATAGCAACTCCTGAATTAGTACAAGTAACAGTTTTCGTTTTTCATCGCTGCGTATCTTCTTTAAAACCTACAATTCACATTTTGACGTTATAAAGAATTAATAGTCAAACGCATTAGAAAAAAAAATTCTTTAATCCACCTATTTTTAAAATTCTCTATTTTTTATGCATAGGTACTTACAAGTGTAATATCGACATAGAACTTTCATTCAGATTTGATTTTTTTTCAAAAATAAATGTCTTTTTGGTTTGTCAAATATTTCTTTGAACAGACGATTTCTCATGAGCACAATAACTAAGTTTATATTTATGAACTGAAAAAAATCTTCTTCTTCTTCTTAGTCTTTGAGTAGATCCGTGGATCTGTTCTGTAACCCATTATTCTTGCTGTCTTTCTTGTGATATGGAGTTCCAGCTGTCCTTCCATCTTTTTAGGAGTCTTCCAGGTGGGAGTTGTCCATTAGGTTTTCCTTCTAGCACGACACATGCTATTCTGTTTTCGTACATTCTTTCTACATGTTCATGCCAGTATCTTCTGCGTTGTCGTCCCCTTCTTACTATGTCTTGAACTCCACATATTTGTCGGACGTCCTCGTTCCTTACTCGATCCCAAAGAGTTTTACCAGCTATTGTCCTCAAGGTCTTCATTTCCGCCGTTCTTAATTTACTTTCCGTTCTGCTAGTATCTGCGCTGGCCTCGATACCGTATGTGAGAGTGGCTCGCACACATGTCTTACATATAGGAGTCATCGATCTTCATATATTTATTTGTCCATATAATATCAAGTAAACATCCGGAGATGGCAGCCGCCTTGTTGATTTGACTTGTTATGTCGTTTACTTGATTCTGGTTAGTGGAGATGTCTACTCGGAGATATTTGAATTGCTTGAATCACCAACTTACATCTCACTGGCTCTTTAGCGAAAGTCATGCTTTTTATTTTTTCGCTAGATATGGTCATATTAAGTTCCCGTGCTGATTTACAGAAAGCAAGCAATAATCTCTGTAGGTCATCTTCAGTTTCAGGTACGATGGTGGCGTCGTCTGCGTAGCAAATTATATTCTTTAGTCTTCTTTATAATCTTTTTGCCCAGTCTGTATCCCAGCTTCAATTCCGTGACTTTTTCTATGATTTTGTCCATCAGTTTATTGAACAAGGAGTGGCTCAAACTATCCCCTTGCCTAATACTTCCCGGTGTTGGTATCTCTTCGGATGTTTCGTTGCCTATTCGTATTTTTGTTGTGTTATTCATATTTAGCTGTTCTTCCTGACAATTCCTTGCGGTACCTGTTTATCTTCGAGTGTTCTGACTACGTCCTTCAATTGTACCTTATAGAAAGCCTTTGTCAGGTCTACGAAACAGGTATATGCAACTTTGTCAAATTCAATAGCGTCTGTAGTAATCCTATTTTTCTGAACCCTTGTTCTTCTTTGTTTTCGATAAGATCTTCTAATCGGCCTTTTAGCAAGCTTGTGAATAACTTCGTCGTGGTTGATAGTAGAGTGATTCCTCTGTAGTTTTCTGGGTTCATTCTCTGCCCTTTTTTAAATATCGGAATAGTAATATTTTTATGCTATTCGTTAGGTACCTTTGACGTTTCTAATATTGTATTGAATAGAAGGGTTAAGAGTTCTGTTAGTACAGAACCCTCGTGCTTAAGTAATGCATTTGGTATGTTATCAACACCTGCAGCTTTAAGGTTTTTTAACTTTTTTATTACTTTTTCAACCTCTTCAAATGTGAACAGTGAGTCTTGTAATTTTAATTCGCTCTTTTGATTCTTGTTGTATTCTTCTGCGTGGTACAGTTCCTTGAAATATTCTTTCCATTTATCCAAAGGTATTTGTTTTTTCTGTACGAATTCGTTAACTGGCTTTTTTCGGTTTTTGAGCATTTTCCATTTTCTTCTGGGCTCCGTGTAGATCTATATTCATATCACATGTGAAATTTGCTCAGTGGTCTCTTTTGATTCTTTTTATTGCTGCGTTGAGTATGTTTCTTGTTTCAGTATAATTTCTGTAGTTGTCATGGGATGAACAACTTTTGTATTTCAGGTAAACTTTCCGTTTCCTCTCAGCTAGTTCTTTAACTTCCGGTACAAACCATGGCTTCGTTTTTTTGTTGGCGTTGACATTAACACTTCTAATGCTAATGGCTTCTTCTGCCGCTGTTGTAATTGCTTTTTGTATCGTTAACTATCTTTCTTCAACGTTGTTGTCGACCGTTTCCATTCCTTGTAGCTTCTCTTTGATTCGATTTCTGTAAAGCTGTTGAGCACTTTCGTGATATAGAGATTCGATGTTGTATTTCTCAATGAACAGTGGTTTTTTTCTTAGTTTTAATTAGTTGATTGATTCTCGATTTGGCGAGTACAAGGTTATGGTGTGTCCCGAAGTTCGTAGAGGTTAAGATTCTCTCTCTATTCATATAAATTAAAATTCTGGCTGAATTTCTATTTTTAACAAATAATCTTGTTTTTTAGTTTTCTAAAACATTTTAACATCACTATGACCACTAACAAGTAAGGGTATACCCTTAGTAGGAGAGCAACTCAATCATTTGGGATTTGGGGATGATATTGTTTAAAGAAGAATTGGAAGAAATGCTAAATGAATTTAATAACAGATCCAGAGAGATTGGTCTGAAGATAAACATCGTCAAAACCATGTTTATGATAAATGACAACAACTGTGATAAAGAAACAGTACTAAACATTGAAAACGCGAAAATCACAAGAACGGAGTCATGTATATATCTTGGACAAAAGATAGTAATATCCAAAGGAAACATGAAAGCGGATTTATCAAGAAGAATATCATTAGCTTGACCTGCGTTTTGAAAACTGCGAAAAATTTTTCTTTGCAATGTTCCAAAAACACTCAAGGCGAATCCATTTGATCAATTCGTATTGGGTTTGATTCCAAAAATTATAAATGGCCCACAAGTAGCTCAGTAGAAAGAAGAATGTTGGATATATCAGTGAACGTCCAAGATAACTGATGTAGGTAAGAGAGTAAGCAGATTGAAGTGGAATTGAGAGGGTCACATCGCTAGATTCTATGATAATCGATGGACACATAGAGTAATGAACTGGAGGCCCTGGAATGAAAAAGGAAGTAGAGAACGCCCACAAACCCGATAATATGACCACATTAAAAGACTATCGGAATTTGACTGGATAAACAAAGCCCAGAATCGAAGAAGATGGACGTACTTGAAGGAAGGCTTATGTTCGACAATGGATCGCATAGCTGAAATGATGATCGCTACGAGACTACTGAGCTAAAACAATAATTTAATCTGGCTATTCTCGATCCGACTCCTTTCCTTTTGCCTTCCCTATTTGTGGATTTTAATATCTCGCAGAATACTTATCGTAGACGATTCCAGTTATATTACACGGACAATTTAGTTATTTAATAATTACGAGTATGTTATGTAATTTTACTTACTTACCTTTTGAAGTAATTCGAATATTTTAAAATCAAGTATTAATTTCAAACCATTTTCAGTGTATTGAACAATATACTGAGTAAGGGTAACTAACATGTCTGATTCTGTATCTGATATTTTATCTTTGTTTATTATAATGTTGATTATTTGAATTCTTCTCTGAAAAATAGATATCTGAAAACTGTTAAAATCTGCAAATCACTATTAATTCTAAAAATTAAGCTAGGCGTACTATGAAATGTTTATAATCTTTACTGTGGTTACAATTCTTAACGTATGCTAATGTGGTGTCCTAACAAAAACAGAACTTTTAATACAAAATGAAACACAGGCACAATATACTCAACCCTTTATTTTAACGGATATACTTTTCCTCAACTTCGATACAGCATTTGATATTCAATTAAACCCCTTAAGGAGTTTTTATATCAGTGTTTAGGATAATGTTTAGGATTGTGGTCACTACTTCGTGAACATTTCCAGTATTATCGTATTGCTTTCTTCTCAGCGGTAAATGAATTGGGAGGAAGAGAAAAAACTTACGGGGTGCTAAAGTAGGTGAATACGGTAATCTAATACACAAATTTGGTCTTTACGCAAAATAAACCACATTTCATCATGATCTTCTCAAAGACATTTCAATACGTACGAATAGTATGTTTTAGGAATCCCCAATTTATCTCTCAATAATCCTACAAATGATTTCGTGTTTCTATTTACTTACTTGCCTAACATTACCTTAGCTCCGTTTAGTTGTTGGACTCTCAAATAGCTCACGATACTTTGAAATAGCTTAAATCACTCGTATACTTGAATATACGGAATAAGCGTTCATTACCGTATGTTTTTTTGAATCATTTCATGCATCTCGGTTACCAACTTGACCACAAAAGTCAATTGTAAGACTTTGAAGCTTACTTCCTAACCATTCGTTAAAACACTCTGACATTCTTACTACTTTAGCAGAACAACAATGGAACAAATGTTATAAAACAACTAACACAACCCTAATGAAGATTACAACTCTTCACAACAAAAAGGTTTCCAGCTTCGATACGAATTTACCTCTTTTACTATATATTTTGTCAAATATATCGGCGGGGATCTACAAGGTTGTTCGGGGCAAACACGTACATCTGTATTTCACCGCACTTTTAAGACATCGCGGTAATACTACGAGTACCTCAGGCGTTATTATGTCTCTATTTGAACTACTACCTACAATAACTGGCGGGTAAAATAGCTGGTGTTACAATTTTCAATTCGATTGTAAAAATGTCACATTTTTTGGTGTAGTACAATATTACGCAACCAGACATACCGTTTTTCATATGTTTTTATCAGCTTTTCTATAATTAAGGTTAGACAACCCAATATACATAATATATGAAAGTATCTTTTTTAAGGGAACTACACACCTGCTGCAGAAAAATCCCTAAAGCGCTACAAAAGCGGCACGTGCACGGGAACAGTGATTCACATTGGTTACTATCGGTAGTCAAAATATTTAGAAGGAAGAGCTTCCTTGCATTTTTGATTGAACCGTGGTGTGCCGTTGGAAGATTTTTTTTCGAAAAAGCAAACTTAACCAAAGAAAAGTTTGAAGTGTTAAGTCTTGCAGGGTTTTGGGACCCTTTTATCACTAATTGGTAGACCACTCGATATCGAAACCAGGTTATGATTGGGAGAACCTAACGGAGGATTTACAGGGACAGTGTAGATCTCTAGATTGATGATTAAACAGAAGTTAAGTAAATTGGCAAGCTCGCCATCACTATCAGAAATCCGTCTTGGTTCATAGATAAACTGGGCAAGGCTACAACTGATCGAGAAAGATTTAGCTTCACGGTCTTGTTAGTCGGTGGTATTTGAATATTTAAGCAAGTGAATTTTGCGAACTTTAAAGTTACCCAGGATGGCAATTTCAATACTTGGATGATTAATCTATAGATAATCGATGATGTCTAAAAGACAAGCGAAAAATATCCTAAAGTTAATATCACTTGGGAGTCGATAGAGGCAGCAGATGAATATTGTGGTTTGTTGAATTGTTATTTTTAACCACATAACGTCAGAGTGGGGCTCTTGGGCCACCTCTCGTTGGCAAGGGACTTCGCTTATGACAAAAAACCCTAAGTTACGCCTAAACTGATTAGTTTTCCCCAGGATGGAGAAAGTTGTGTTTGCCTTTGAACTGACCTTCATTTCGCAGGAAGTGAGTATATGAGGTTTTTTTGATGGCAAGTGTTGGTACGCTAAATTTGAATTCCAGTTTAAATCTCATATAATGCATAAATCTGCTGAAAAATTTCGATCACCGCAAGTTGACATTTTCGAATCAGCCCCTACCGGGCGATCTAAACGGGGAGCTCTTCTACCGCCGAAATTTTTTGATCTAGTATATTCTACTATATATTTGCTGCATTCTTAGAAAAATTATAGGATGCAACACATAAAAAAAAACTATCTAGACAAATATTACCACTTGATGACACTATTGTGCCCCAAGTTTTATGTTTTCTGCGCTTATTATGCAATACATTGTCTATTTAGATTCAAGAAAAAACTCGATAAATTTGTAAAAGTTACCATACTTTAATATATTCCTTAAAGGACAGATGCTTTTTAAGCTCCATGACAATCCTTTCTGCTATTAGAAATGGTGGCTTAGAAACCTTGGTACCGGTTATTATTCCATAACACAGGGCAGTTCTATAATGATTATCTTCTTTAGTAAAATCTGCCCCATTACTCAGCAAAATATTAACAATATTTATGTTATTTCTGAAGCACGCCGTCATGAGAGGTGTGACTCCATTGATGTTGGTAATATCAATGTTAACCTGAAAACAAGACATACACAGACCTGCAAAAAACATGTAGCCGGGAGGTAGCGATGATTTAAAAGTCATTCTGCTAAAGTTCATTTTTATATACCGTTTTTACTTTTCTTACTAAAGGAAACAAGCGCAATCCGAGATTTTGGCTTCTTTTCACATTTTAGGATTCTAAGATCGAAAAAAATATATTTACTCATTTTCGTCGGTCTGTTGATCTATTGGCACGATAACTCTCGAACGAAATAAGATATTAATATCAAACTTAGCATATGTGGAGATAGTGAAGCGTATAGTTGTGATATTGCTTAAAGCGAAGGGGGCGAAAGGAGTGAAGGTCGGTAAATTTTGTATGGCTTTACTAGAAATATGGCAATTTTACCTGGATTTTTGTTGAGATAATAAACAAATATTTCGCGCAAGTATTTATAATAAAACATAAAAGGGGTGGAAGACGAGATTATATACTACTTCGGTTAAAATTAAAAATAATGGAAAAACAAGAACACTGAAATAAAAGTATAGTACAATATATTACCCTTCTAGCTCCTTCCCTTTCACCCTATATATACTTGCTATAAAAAATGTATTTTATAATAATTATCCAATGTCTCAATTAAGAAGGAAATATTCTCATAATTTTATTTAAACAATACAAAGACCCCTAACCCTCTCAACCACTTCTCATGTTAAGAATGAAAATAATGAAAACAAAAATGTAATATTTTGATCCTTTGAATGAAAGAATCCCAAAGAAGACCTGTAACATGACAAAAACAAAGTCACTCTTCTACCTTCCTTTTCCATCACTCTGGTTCCTCATATTGTTTAAATATTCTTAAAATTTAGCTATTCTCCCAGTTGAAATGTAAATGTTCCTAATTATATTGAAACTAGATTCTCCCATCTCTTTCACCCCCTTCCTCTATTAAAATTGAAGGTAATGACAAAATGGCTTAATTGTCATATTCTTACATACAGTGTAAGAACTCTGAAAGCGATACATAGCACGATATATGTAAAGCAACCCCTATCCGTCTATCTGTCTGTCTGTCCGTTTGTCACTCTGAAACTATTTGACATAGAAAATTAAAATTTGCCACTAATATCATCAGAGCCGTATAGTTTTGAAAGTGAAATTTTGACTTAAGGGGTTAGTTTTGGAGGATGAAATTGGAAGTGAAAAAAAGATTTTTACTAGGTTATAGAGTGAGGTGTCAAAGGAAAGCTTTTAAAAACACGAGTTCAAAAATATATATAGTGTAATATTTACGCACACTTTTCTTTGTATTATTTTCAAAAAAATCGCGAAAAATCGCTGTCCCCCCCTTATCTCGAAAAGTACTCTTCAAAAAATTTTGAAAAAATTCTGGAATATTCTCCACAGGGTGTAGATTGAACGAAAATTATCACGAGTGCATTACCTTTAATAATTTATCTAGCATATAAAAAAAACCAAAAACTTCAAGGTCATCAGTTTTCAGTAAAGATCGGAAACAAACTTTGTTAGAAAACTTATTTGGGGTGTGTTTTGTGAATTCACTGATCATTTTATACCTCCGTAACAAAAATTGTTATTTTGGAAGCAATCAGTGTACGGAACACTAATTGCGCAAGTTCAACTTGCACCTGACCGGTTATTTTTATTGAAACTGTAGTATAAGAAACAGTTTTTAAGCAAAAATTTCTAGTTAAAATTCGATTTTTTAATTTTTACAACATAAAAATGCGGTATAATGAGAGTCAAGAAATATGTATACACTATGTGTATATATTGTATGATGATTATATTACTGTTATAATTGCAAATATTGTTTACAGCGTGTAAATGTTATTACAAATGAAAAAAGGTGCTTTTTTGTACAAAAAATCTTTCCCCCCACCCAGTCATGGATTTTGAAAATACTTTGTTGAAAGTTTTATAGGCTTTTAGAATTCCGGTATTTTTCATTAAAGAAAAAGGCCCGCCGTTTGTCAACTGATGCCCCCTAGTGTCCTGTTTTTTTTTTCCTTAAAGCTACACCCTTTCTATGCATATGCCCTCCCATCCCTTGAACATGGGGGGCAAGTTATTGAGTATTAGAAATCTGACCTTCAAAATACCGTCTTAATTAGCCATTACATCTGCTAAATTTGGTTGTCTATTTTATTATTTTGAACACTCCACATACGTATCCAATTTTTATAATCTAATCCATCTCAGTTTTTTGTGGGTTGGACGCTTTTTGCCTAAAGATTTGAGGACTACTGTACAAGAATTGAATAAAGTATGAATTTCGACTGAAATTTTCATTTTAAACTTTGAATGAATTGGGATATAAGCGTTTTATAAGGTTAGCCTCAAAGAATAAAAGCGTACAACTTAGTTCACTTCCTCTGACAGAAAATGCAACCCGAACAATGGAGTTGGCAGAGAAAATTATTTAACACCAGTAAAAATGACCCAACTAGCAGCACTGAACAATGTCTTAAAAATCATATTTTGCTCTTGCAAAACAGGATGAGGTGCAACATGTGGCTGCAGAAAGAGTAGTCTGCATTGCTCACCCGCATGCATTGTTTGCAGTGAAAATGACTGCGATAACCATCTGAAGAGAGTGAAGTTTTCAATACTCTAGATTTAAATAAAAATTAAATCTTATAATTTTTTTATATATTTGCATTATAAATTAGTAACTTGTTCATATGTAATAAAAAATTTCCTTATTTTATATATATATATATATATATATATATATATATATATATATATATTCTTATATATATATATATATATAATTTCTATATCATTCTTAGATGTATTATATAAAAAAAATTCTATTCATAATTAATAATTTTTTTTTTTTGGTTTTGTTTGTTTGGCTCGGTTCTCTGTGGACCATTAGCCAGTTACTTTCTGCCAGGTCGACGTCCGTCTGACTCTAGGTCATATGTCTACCCGGGCTTTATTATAAACTTTTATAGTGGTGGAGAGTTATAACATTTAGGGGAATACATATAAATAATAAGGTGATAGGATTGAAGGGTAACTTCTAAAATTTTCTGGATGTGAGAGATTATTGATATTTTATAGCTTAATATTATTTGCATCAAGGAATTTTTTTATGAAATTCATGGTGTTTTGTTTGATGTCTGCCGCGATGGTTTGTATATTAATCGAAGACTTGGCTCCTAGTTTTAGTAGTTCGGAGTATATGTCAAAGCCATGGAATTTGATCATGGGACATTCGAAAAATATGTGGTTAGGGTCTTGTGTTTTACCACACGAGCATAATTGCCTTTTTATGTTAAGGATCTTTTTAAATCATTATGGAAGATTATTATACACATATATATATAAATACACATATACATATATATATATATATATATATATATATATATATATATATATATATATATATATATATATATATATACATACATATATATACATACATACATACATACACATACATACATGCTCACGCACACACCTACATATATCTACTGGATTGAAAGCTTCTTTAATTCCATTGTAATAGTGTGATGTTATGATTGAAATTATCGTTTATTCAGGCTGAATTTTGAAGAGAATTGTTTGTTTTCTGGTTTATAGAGCTTTTGGTTAATGATTTGTGAATTATATTCTTTATTTTTAATTGCTGAAATGACGATAGTGATTCGAAGATATTTTGGAATTCGTCTACCATTTCTGATTGAGTGGCACAATAAGGCTTGTATTTAAAGTTAAAATTGTTATTTTCCATAGTTTCTGTGTTATCTCTAGGATTCTGTTTGCTAGTACTGGGTTCATCCCTTGTTGCAATGTTTATGTACTCTCTTCCGTATGGTTTATTTAAACAGGCCGCGTCTTCTTGTTTATTGTATCCTGTATCTAACATTCGTTTTTTGGGGGAGTCATTGAGTGCTTGTTTATAAGTTCTTTTGGCGTTTAGATTAAATTCCGCTTTTCTTCTTTGTGTGATGTTAATCTTGTCATTGTCTTCCTCTTTTTTCTCTATGTATCTCTGTTGTGTCTTTAATATCGGGAAGTCTGTAGGATGTAGTATTTTGTTATTATCATTTTTGGGACTGTTTTTGGGGAGTTTGGCATTAGCATCAAAGTAGGTAAGGTTGTTAAAGGCCATGATTTTTTTAATTTCTTTTTGTCTCTCGTACTCCTTGCAACTTTTGTCGTTGGATCTATGTTCCGTGCTCAGGCAATGGTAACATTTTAACTCGCAAGAAAAGGTGTATTTATGGCTATTTTCAATGTAGCCTGTTATATGGTCTTCCAGTTTACCGCAGTTAAAACATTTAGATTTACCCTTACATACTTTTTTTGTATGTCCATATAAGAGGCAATTGAAGCATTGGATGACTGGAGAGACGTAAGGTATAACCGTTTTTTCAATTTTGTAAATTCTGACGTATTTGGGTAGGTAAGTGCCTTCAAACGTTACTAATATTGAATTTGTAGGTTCATATGATATTTTTCCCTCATCCTTGTTAACTACTCTTCTATTTAATCTGACTATATCTATTATTTTGACTGATGACTCGTAGGCTTTCATTATTTCTTCCTCGCTTATGCTTTTATGTACCTCGCGAATGATGCCTTTGCAAGTGACAAAATTAATAGGTATGTAAGTTTTGTAACCCTTGTTCTCTAGATTTACATTATTGGCTATGTTGTTTGCTGATAAATACGAGGCTGGTTTGAATAGTCCGTGCAAAAATAAAAACTACTTATGTGTTTGGGGTAAACCTTTTTTATTTTTCGACATAGTCTCCTTTTAGGCTTATACACTTCGTCCAAAGATGTTCTAGTTTGTTGATCTCTTCCGAATAATAGGATTTGTCCAAGTCTGCAAAATATCCATTAGTGTCTGCAATCACCTCCTCGTTTGAATAAAATCTTTGTCCCGCCAGCCATTTCTTCAAATTGGGGAACAAATAGTAGTCCAAGGGAGCCAAGTCTGGAGAACAGGGGGGATGTGAAACGAGTTGGAATCCTATTTCCATTAATTTTGCGACCACAACTGCTGAGGTGTGTGCTGGTGCGTTGTCGTGATGGAAAAGGACTTTCTTGTGGGCCAATCGCGGGCGTTTTTCTTGCAGCTCGGTTTTCAAACGGTCCAATAACGATGAATAATATTCACCTGTAATAGTTTTACCCTTTTCCAGATAGTCGATGAGGATTATCCCTTGCGAATCCCAAAAGACAGTCGCCATAACCTTTCCGAAGGAACGGTCTTCGCCTTTTTTGGTGCAGATTCCCCCTTGGTAACCCATTGTTTAGATTGTTGTTTGGTCTCAGGAGTATAGTAATGTATCCATGTTTCATCCACAGTGACGAAACGACGCTTAAAGTCCTCCGGATTCTTCTGGAACAGCTGCAAACCATCCTTGCAACACTTCACACGATTCCGTTTTTGGTCAAGCGTGAGCAATCGCGGCACCCATCTTGCGGATAGCTTTCTCATGTTCAAATGTTTATGCAAAATATTATGTACCCGTTCAGTCGAGATGCCCACAGCACTAGCAATCTCAGGCACCTTAACTCTTCTGTCATCCATCACCATATCATGGATTTGATCAATGATTTCTGGAGTCGTAACCTCCACAGGCCGTCCAGAACGTTTAGCGTCACTTGTGCCCATATGGCCAGTCCGAAAATTATGAAACCACTTATAAACTGTTCTAATCGAAGGTGCAGAGTCACCATAATGTTTATCAAGCTTCTTTTTAGTCTCCTGAGGCGTTTTGCCTTTCATAAAGTAATGTTTAATCACCACACGAAATTATTTTTCGTCCATTTCTTGAAAATCACTCGACTTCCTTGATTCACACGAATGCCAAACACAAAGAAATAGACCAATATGGCTGAAACTTGGTGTGCGTTCATTCAAGAGATTCTACTAACTAAATATGACCTCGATACGCGCCGGTGGTGCCATCTCTCGGACTTTGCACGGACTTTTCAAACCAGCCTCGTAAGTTTCAACGATTTTTCCGCTTCATTGAAAGCCTTTAGAGGCAGAAAATCTCTCTTATGGCATTGTATATTTCAATTACTAAGTTTTAATGCGAAATGGGACCCCGTATCTTTTGCAAAATAATAAATTTAGAATAATTAATTTATTTATAATGTTTAACACCTATAAAATATGAAATAAATACAGAAAACTAGTTTAAAAAACCGACCAAGTGCAAGTCGGACTTGCGCAATTCGTGTTCCGTAAGTTGATTGCTTATAAAATAAAAATTGTTATTACGGAAGTATAAAATGATCAAATATTTCACAAAACATCCCAAATGAGTTTTCAACAAAGTTTTTTTCTGATCTTTACTGAAAACTGATGACTTTGAAATTGTTGTGATAATTCTCGTTCAATCTAAACTTTGTGGAGAATATTCCAGAGTTTTTTCAAAATTTTTTGATCAGTACTTTTCGAGATAAGGGTGGGAGGGACAGCGACTTCTCGCAATTTTCTAAAAATAATGCAAAGAAAAGTTTGCGCAAGTATTACATTATATATATTTTTGAACTCGTGTTTTTACCAGCTTTCATTTGACATACCACTCGATGACCTGGTAAAATTTTTTTTTTTTCACTTCCGATTTCATCTTTTAAAACTAACCCCTTAAGTCAAAATTTAAATTTCAAACTACAAGGCTCTGATGAGTCCATCAATTCCTATATTAGTGCCAAAGTTCGACTTTCTATGTCAAATAGTTTCAGAAAAAATTGGGTGGGCCAACGGACAGGCGAACAGACAGACACCGAAGTGATTTTATAAGTGTTCCGTACGGAACACTAAAAATCAGATAAAAATCAAGAATACCACTAAAATTTGACAGAAAATACAGTTTTGTTTACTTAAAAATTGCTTTCTTAAGGATATAATAATGGCTATAAAATGGTTACATGAAGGAGGGGTCTAACTAATACACCAACTTTGATTATTACTTCCAAAAACGATGTGAATAGGGCCTTAGAGAAAGAAATTTTACCTTTTCGGTTAAAAGTTGTTCGATGAATTTTTCCCATTCTCTCGAACGGCAATATGCAAAATGGTATGTCCATTTTTATTAGTAGCATTGACATCAATGGGTGAGACTTTTTGCACCAACTGCCAAACATAAATAAAACTTACTTCATCCCATAATTTATGTTCTAAAGCAATAATAAATATGTTTTCTCCATTATCAACTTTTATGTTTGGATTTGCGCTGTGGTTAAGTAGAAACTCTATTAGCTCTAAATACTTGTATCTTACCGCCCATATTAGAGCGGTTGTGTTATTCTAGAAAAATTAACATGAATAAACTTCTTTTTACTAAAGTCTTTCATTATCTAATTAAAATTTTCAAATATTGTATGTGCAACAAACATAATTACATTAAAAATCATGTATTGTTTTTGGTAATCAAGGGTCAATTTTTCAAAAGCTAAAAAATGCAAAATGTAATGTTGCATGCAACCTTAGGTAATTGTATTTGAAAAATCAACCTACTCTTACTTAATATTAATATGTTGCATCGTAAAAAAAAATTCTGTTATTGGCACTCTCGCATTAGGTTACAATGTGAGAGTGCCATTTTACTTATGTCAGGAGAGTCCAAAAGCAACCCGCTTCGAAATTAAATAGTAAAATTTAATGTCAAAACCTGAATTGAGTCAACCAAAAAGAAAAAATACAAACTTTGCCGTGATCTATTTAATAAAATACCGAACGTTTCTATAAGCTAAGTTATGCATCCTTGGGAAATAAGATCGAAACCTTTCAGCTGTACGCCAATTCTTCTGCTTCATCCAGCAGTCCGCGTCCACTGCTGGATATAAACCTCCCTTGAACGTTTCCAGCCTGAGTGAGCATGTATCAATCTCAGCTACTGACAAAAAAACTCTCTTTAAGTTATCCCCCCGTCGCGTTGGGGGCCTTCCTACACTTCTTTTGTCCCCTCGTGCTTGCCATTCCAATAATCTTTTGATCTACTTATCATTTTACAGCCTAGCCACTCCTGCAAACCTTTCGATGATATTACTCATATGCACAGAATATTTTTAAATATGATCAAAGGTTTAAAAAATATTTATTGTGGTACATACATAAAAATACAAAAAAATTTAAGGAATGTGATTCTGGGATTATAAATAACTTCTTCCAATCTACAACGGCTATACTCCGTTGTAGATTGTAGTAAAAGATCTACACGGCAGGAACTATCTGAAGATGGTCGCAGTTATTTTTTCAGGATACTGCACCGACTGAGCATCTAACACACATCAGTGTCTAAGATAATCCAGATTACAGATGGTGCTTGAAAAAAGCTCTTCATCTAATCCAGTTCCTCCCGGCAATCATAAAAGCTAGATAAAATCCAATGATCTCCGATCATTTTGGATTAAGAATAAATTAAAGGGATCCAACCCGGAGGGTTGGTGTTCTTTCTAAAGAATTTCTAAGTGTTGTAGACATTTAAACCGTCTGTCAATCTCAATCATCCTCATTAGCGCCTTTGTCATGTTTTTTCCGTCCGTTATGCATTCCTTAAGCCTGTTTATACTTACCGGACCAATTTCATTAATATCTAATCCGCTGTGTAGTGCCTTTTCGAGTGTTTCTAATTTATTTAAAATTACACATCCAATTGCAATTGGAATGCTCAACTAAAATAAACAAAAACATATAATAAATTTAGCTTGTTTGTAAATAGATAATATATAACTATTTCTAAATAATAATAAATTACTTTAGTTTGGGTTTCTAAACCATTTATACCCAAACAGAAATTGATCTATCCTTTACACTGTTTTATACGTTTTAAATTTTAAGTTTTAAAAAATGTGAGTCTGTATAACCCATAATACCATAATTTTTCGTTTCAAAAAATGCTCTAATATATTACTCAAACAGTATCATACTTGCATGACGTAAGAGACATTCTTGGGGGACAGATTCTTAGCCTATGAATAGCTCTAGAAATATGATAATGAGTAAATATCCAAATTTCATTTTGTCAACGAATGACGTTATGTTAAAATCAGTATGGCAGCTTTAATACCAAAAAGTATGGAAGATATTGCAAAAATAAGTGGATTATATCATGCATCTAATGTAAAAACATTTAACATACAGAGGGTTTCTTAAACTAATCAAAATTTATCTTTAATGCAAACTAAACATTTACTGTAAGTGTCCCCGCTTGTCCCAACAATTTCAGGTCCTTTTGGTCAGTCGCTAAGGCAGTTGGTCAGAATTTCACCAAATCCACCATACCACCACTCACACGGCCAGATGGTTCTATTGCAACGACACCTGTTGAGAAAGCGAACTTGTTGGCTGAACTGTGTGCTTCACATTTTACTGCCGATTTCCAAGGAAAAACACCACCTACTATTCCCATAGTGCAGTCAAGGATGCCCGATATCATCTTCAGACAGCATATCATAAAACGTATTTTAATGAAGCTAGACACCAAAAAAGCTTCTAACGCTAACGGAATACCTGCCATAGTTCTCAAAAACTGTGCAAGGGAACTAACACCAGTTTTCTGTAGGCTTTTCAACCTATCCTACAGAAAGGGAATATTTCCTTCCTGCTGGAAATGTGCCACAGTTCCGCCGATACCTAAAAAAAGGTAAGAAGACCTAGCCAAACAACTACCGACCAGTCGCACTGCTTTCAATAATATCGAAAATCATGGAAAAGGCTGTCGATCAGCATCTTCTAAAATACCTTGAAGGATTCAACATTATTAGCGATCACGGCTTTCGTAAACATAGATCAACAGGAGATCTTCTGACTTATGTAACACATGTCTGGAACAACGCAATTGAACACTGCGGGGAATCTCGAGCGGTTGCTCTTGACATATCCAAGGTATTCGATCGTGTTTGGCACGATGGATTGTTGGCTAAGCTACGCTGTTATGGTATGTCTGAAAAGTTCTGTTTGTGGCTCTCATGTTTCCTCAGAGAGCGTTCTTTACGAGTCGCAGTCGACGGATTTTTTTCTAACACTGTTAACGCCAGAGTGCCCCAGGGCTCCATACTGTCTCCTACTCTCTTTCTCATTTACATTAACGATCTGCTGGAAAAGACCGGGAATCCAATCTACAGCTTTGCAGATGACAGTACGCTTATATCTTCATTCACATTGAACGCTCGGACATTGGCTGCTCAGGCGAATATCTGCAGACAGCAGGAAGTCATTCAACTTAACGAAGATCTGGAAGAAATTCTATCTTGAGGTGACAGTAACCAAGTGGAATTTAACGCTACAAAAACCCAGGCGGCAGTTTTTTCTAAAAAAGTTAACCTTGCTGAACCCGACATAGTTATCTCGGGGCACTCCATTCCCCTAGCATCGTCACTTAATTTGTTCTGCGTTAATTTGGGAGCAAATATGTCCTGGCATGAACATGTTGCAGGCATAGCAAGGAGAGCTTCTCAAAAGTTGGGAATATTATTTCGAACCAGAAAACTTTACACTCCACAACAACTATTAATTCTTTACAAAGCTCAAATTCGACCAACTATGGAATACTGCTCCCATGTTTGGGGCTCCGCTCCCAAATATACACTGCATTTGTTGGATTCTGTTCAGAGAAGGGCTGTTCGTGTGATTGGAAACCCGGAACTGACCGGCGGCCTTGATTCGCTGGAACATCAAAGAACGGTTGGCGACTTGAGTCTATTCTACAAGTATTTTCATGGAGAGTGTTCGAAGGATGTAGCCCGCTTAATTCCTCCCAGAGCGGTGCATGTTAGAAGTACACGTCGCGTTGATACTTCACATCCGTATGAGATTCAGCTTGTTACTCCTCGTACAACGCTTTTCAAGCAGTCTTTTATATGGAGAACATCATCCCTTTGGAATGGCTTACCCAGGACTGTGTTTCCCACCGAGTACAATTTGCAGCGATTCAAGAACAACGTGAATCGCTTTTTCCGCACACGTGTCGCTCCTGTAGCGCTTTAGGGACTTGCCTGCAGCACGTGTGCTAGACCCATAAAAAAAAAAGTACTTGAAGTTTTTACAAAATTTTCTTTAAAATACACAAATAAAACATAGTATTACGAGTAGGTACTGCTCGATAATCTTTGTTTGTTTTGATTCCTATGTTTCCTATTTTCTTTTCTCGCACTTTTATTACATTTTAGATATGAGAGTTATTTTTTAAGTAAGTATCGTTTTGAAATATAGCCGCTGCAACGTTGCAGTCGCCGTTCTGCGCATGCGCACTTGACTACCTTCATAGATGTCATTTCGGAAGCATTCGTCCGAGTTTACGTTTGTTTATGCGTGTTCAAAATGCTTCAGACTATTATAAATCCCGCGGATTGTGAAGTACGCGCTGTAATTCGTTTTTTAAATGCAAGAGACGTGAAAGCGGTCGAAATTCATCGTCAGATTAGCGAAGTGTATGGCGAAAAAGCTATGAACGATGGAATGTTAAAAAGATGGTTTATATCATTTAAAAAATGACTGTACAGACGAGCACGATGAGGGACGAAGCTTTACGATTTCATTATTAACTAAAGTATTTCCTTAAGTTTCAAGAACGGCAATGCTGCAGTGATAAGCAATCCAAGGGATAAATTTCTATAATAATGGAATATGAAAGCTGGTCTTACGATTTGGCGAGTGCCTTAATACTATATAGGTGGAAATTGTTTTGAAAAGTAGATTAAGATCCGAGCGTTCATGTAAAAGTAAAAAATTGTTAAAAAAAATCGCCACGTGTTTTTTAAGATCAAAAAGGTACTTACTTTAAAAACGAACCTCGTAGGTTTTTTTTATACATTTACTTAACGGATTTTGTATCGTTTATCAACAAGGCGGGTTACAGGGTTTGAAACTAAATTGATAAGATTTTAGTACATACGTACGTTGTGTTGTTTATCAACAAAAAAGGCTGCATTTTTTGTACTCACAGAATCTAAAGAGTAGGTACACTAAAATCTACATTTACTGGGACAATTAGCTGTAAAACTAGATCTTTTGTGAGTTGTACGTGATATAAAGAAATATAATCTCAAAATTGTGGATGTGTAACATTCTCGAGTTAATCAATACCCTAGAGAAATATTTTGTTGCTAGTTAGTATGATTTGGAGGTACCTTCCCTTAAATCCATTCTTCACCTTGGTATAACAAATCTTGAAACATACAGATGTTATTCCTACTTCTTTTATAGCTGTTGCGTTTTTATTTTTATTTACGTTAATCCATTACGTAAGCAATTTCTCTGCGCATATGTATGTGTAATAAAATATATTACACTTTGTTAACTAAAGTAAAATACAGATATAATCTTACCACTTCTTTAATTTTCAGTGTACTTTTAATTTGAAATATTTCTTCTGAGGTAAAAAATGCATGAGGATTATACTTGGTAGATTTCTCAGTATCGTCACTTTTTAATTTTCCTTTATTATTTTTCTTTCCTTTTTTTCGTGAGGTCATAGTAAAATTTTTGTATAAATGTCAGCCAATATGAAGTTAAATTTTTTTAGCAAAAATAGAACCTGAATATTTTCTACTGGTGCCGAATAGCAACTGTAGGTACTAGGGGGAGTTATTTAGTACTAGTGTTATACAGTAAGGTCAATTCTGAGAATTTGTGGTGCAACTTTTCTGACAAGCAAATAACAGTTTAAAATGTTCTCTAATTATTTCTTGAATGCCATCTACTGTTGCAGTCTAAGGTTAGAACCCTATTATCGTGATTATTAATTTTCATTAAATATAAGTATTTGTTTTACGCCCTACGTGTGTGGGCGACAATCGCGCATGACTCTGCTATACAACTTAAGTAACAAAGTCGAGCAATTATAACATTTTGTTGTTAGTTTTAATGTGTTGTTCAGACGTTATCGCTCACTTTAATCGGCCACGTAGTGCATAGCCTAAATTCTATTGAACGTAGTCAAGTAATAACATGTTTTAAGAGAATTATTAATTAAGCCAAATTCATAATTTTTTACTGCGTCGGCAACTCGCGTACAGCAAACAAATACACAGTCGATATAATTTTTAGTGTTCCGTGCGGAACACTTATAAGATGACTTCGGTGTCTGTCTGTCCGTCCGCCTGTCTGTCTGTCACACCCGATTTTCTCCGAAACTATTTGTCATAGAAAGTTGAAATTTGGTAATAATATAGAAATTGATGGCCTCATCAAAGCCGTGTAGTTTTGAAAGTCAAATTTTCACTTGAGGAGTTAGTTTTGGGGGGTGAAATCGGAAGTGAAAAAAATTTTTTTAGCTTGTATATAAAAAAAAACAAAAATTTAAAGGTCATCAATTTTCAGTAAAGATTGAAACAAAAACTCATTTGGGGTGTGTTTTGTGAAGTCACTGATCATTTTATACCCCCGTGACAACATTTTTTATTTTAAAAGCAATCAACGTACGGAACACTAATTGTGCAAGTTCGACTTGCACTTGACTGGTTATTTTTAGTGTTCCGTACGGAACACTCATAAGATCACTTCGGTGTCTGTCTGTCTGTCTGTCACACTCGATTTTCTCCGAAACTATTTGACATAGAAAGGTGAAATTTGGTAATAATGTAGGAATTGATGGCCTCATCAGAGCCATGTAGTTTTGAGAATTAAATTTTGACTTAAGGGGTTAGTTTTGGGGGGTGAAGTCGGAAGTGAAAAAAATTTTTTTTTTACTAGGTCATCGAGTGTGGTGTCAAATGAAAGCTTGTGAAAACACGAGTAAAAAATATATATATATAATATTATACTTGCGCGCATTTTTCTTTGTATTATTTTTAAAAATTCGCGAAAAAATCGCTGTCCCGGGCCTTATCTCGAAAAGTACTTATCAAAAAATTTCGAAAAAATCTGGAATATTCTCCACGGGGTGTAGATTGAACGAAAATTATCACGAGTGCATCACCTTTAATAATTTATATGGTGTATAAAAAAAACAAAAAATTCAAGGTCATCAGATTTCAGTAAAGATTGGAAACAAACTTTGTTGAAAACTCATTTGGGGTGTATTTTTATACCTCTGTAACAAATTTTTTTTATTTTTAAAAGCAATCAACGTACGGAACACTAATTGCGCAAGTTTAACTTGCACTTGACCGGTTATTTATTATATTGGAAGCTTATGTGCTTCAGAACTTGTTTTTGTTGCTGTCTTGCGAACGTCTTGTATTTGCTGGCACCTGAGGGCGTCGGATACCCTGTCCACCCGGTCAAAACCGGGTACCCGACTGATTTGGCCGGATACCCGGTTTGGCCGGATGCCTTATTACCCTGCTAAATTTGTTGAGGCAAATAAAACCAAATTAAAACTAATATTTATTTCAAAATATGCATGAGAGAAACATTTTAAAAATAGCAATAACATTAAACTTAATCCATTTATAGTAGTAAACACGTACACATAGAATATATTAATTTTTAAAATAGAGCAAAAGTAAATTGTGATGTAGGTATGTTAATATTTCACCATGTTTAGACGACAATCTATTCCTTTTGTCTTCATATATTTCTCCAACCTTAGAAAATAGCCTTTCACTAAATACTGAAGAAACCTAAGAGCAAGTTCTCCTAACCTAGGAAGATTATTGAAATTTATCTGCCACGATAAAAACGGACTTGCTTTACGACCTACCAATAGCAAACTTAAATACTTCCTTTGGTTGCATTTTCATTCCATGGGATTTCTTTTTATTTTTATCTCTGGTTGATCCAATATTAGACAATATATCCCAAAAGTCTGTTTCTGTTTCTTACGTTTCTTTGGTACAGTTAAAATACTAAGTTGGACATCGTCCAGGGAGTCTAATTCCAATACATACTTACTTTCTAAGCCGAGTCACCATTACATTTTGCCTCTCCAGTATTGGGCGATACGAACAGCATTCTTATGGGCCAGGAAAAGATTCTCCGATGTACCAGTAGTTCCGATATTTGGGCAATGGAGTAGATGATGCTTGTTTTGTGTAGCGCCGCACTCACAACTTGTGTTTCTTCGTTGATGTATTCTCATTTTCTGAGAGTTTCCTCGTATATACTTACCCCTCACCAAACCCTGTTTAGGGTTCTCCATACAAGAGAGGGCAAGTTACGCCCAGCGCATTTAATAAAATAAGTAATACAAAAGAGGGTTTCTGCTGTGACGGCTAAAATTTGAAGCTTATTTTAGGATTTTTTTTTCGTAACAAAATAAAATCCAATATTTTCAATTTTTTTATATGTTATTACTGATATCTTAAAATATACAACAATTTTTTTTTTAGTTTATTTAATAATATTCTGTTCAAGTTGTCTGCGGTCAAAGTGATCTCCTCAAAAAAAACTTGGGTGGGTGGGTGGTGGGAAGCACATCTCCATTTGTAATGATCTCTAACAAAATATCCAAATTAATTATTATTCAATAAACATATCTCTATGGGGTTACGTAGGATTGCAAACAAAAAACAAAATGGCAGACTTGTAAAAAAAAAATTCAAAAATCGTGTTTATTTTCGTTGAAAATCAAGAAATAAATTAAGAAATTATTAATAAAAATAATTGATTCTATGTGATCCGATAACTAATTATATGTAGAACAATGTGTAAAGATTTTAGCTCGATTGGACAGATAGAATTTTGTCTCTGCTTCCCACGAACCGAAAAAAAGTGGTTTCGAGAAAAACGAGTTTAAAGTTTTTGTAATTAGTTTTTTTTATAGAAAACTTATACTTAAACTAATCAACTATGCCTGCTGCATACAGTATGCCTTCCATTTCTTCATCTTCAGCGCAGGTATAAGGGTACCGAAAAAACAATAGAGCAGGTTAGATCGTTGCAGCTGCCGTGGGTGGAGTGGCAGGCTACTACGACGCGCTCCCTTCTATATGCTATAACTTCGTAAATATTTAGAATTTTGGTCTGAAATTTTTGCAGTATACTCTCAATACATTTTACTTAAGAAATACGTAAGAAAAAAAATCGATTTTTTGAAGCCGTCACACCGAAAAACCCCATTAAGTAAATTTTCTTTTCGGTAAGTTAATTAGTTTATTTATATATTTTTAATCCGTAAAGTATACAAACGAACTATATAATACATATATTGATTTTGGGGTAATTATATTACAGCTTGAGAGTATTGTTGCCACAGCGCCTAATATTATGAATGGTAACATTTCATATAGTATATATATATATATATATATATATATATATATATATATATATATATATATATATATATATATATATATATATATATATATATACAGTCCCTGGCCAAATTATTAAACGCACTGCAAGATTTCATGTAAAATATTAATTACCGAGTAATATTGTACCGTTTTATTATTTTAAATTGATTTGTTTTTTATTTTTATATTATCCAATCAATTACCTATTTATTTGACATAAATAAAACAGCATTAATTTAGAAAAGCATAAGTTTATTAAGTTTTAAAGAAAAGTGAAATTAATGTTAGTAAAAGTCAATATTTAGTTGAGCCACCTTTAGCCGCTATCAAAGCTTTAATTCTGCGCGGCATGCAAGATTGTACTGTCTCCTGCATTTGAGGATGATGATTCCACACATGAATAATCTTTTCTAGGAGCTGGGTTTTGTTGGTAATCACATCTTTAGCCACTTCTCTTTCATCAGCTCCCACACATTTTCAATGGGGTTCATATCAGGGCTATTACCCTGCCAATCCAACAGAGGGATATTTTTTTCTGCCAAAAAAGCTTCAACAGACCGATTAGTGTGGCAGGGAGCTCCATCTTGCATGAAAGTGAATGGTTCCCCATTTGGAAACCATTCCTGAGCTGCGGAATCAACCGATTTTGTAATACTTCTTTGTACTGATCTTGCCTCATTATTCCTTTGACGACGTACAGACGTCCAGTACCCTTGCCGCTGATGACTGACCAAATCATCACTTTGGTGGGATGTTTAACCGTCGGGACGACACAATCAGGATAAAACTTTTCTCCATGACGACGACGCACATACTGAGCTTTATTCTGCAAAATTTCGAATGTGCTTTCGTCACTGAAGCAGACCTGTCAAAAATAGGAAAAATATATAAACTTCCATGTTTATTTGCTTTATTTAACTGAAAATGATAATAATGTATCAATTATTGATTAAATTGCTGTATCTTACCGATCTCCAGAAGTCCACATCTTTGTCTTGCCATTGTTTGGCCCACTTCAGGCGCTTTGCTTTCATTGCAGTTGTTAACGGGGCGGGGCGACAGGCCTTAAAATCTAATTCTTTCAATTTTCTTCGAACAGCGCGCTCAGAAGCATTTACGCTAGCATCCTGGAGTTGTGATTTTATTACCTTTGTGGTAGCAAATCTGTTTTCTACACAAATTTTCTTCAAACATCTTTCTGACCGTGGAGTGAAAATTGGTTTTCTACCGCATCTTTTCTTTCTTTTCGGGCTTAATTCCTTCCCTGACTCAATTTTCTTTTTTATGCGTCGTACACTAGCTTCAGAAACCTCCAATCTTCGTGATATTTCTCGGTTTGTAAATGTTTTCGCAATCACAAGGGCCTTCACTTCAGCTTTTTTACGTGGTGAAAGATCGCCTTTTCTATCCATAATGAAAATAGTCCAATTACTTTTTTAAAACACTGCATACAAAATAAACTAATAACTGAGTAGTATAAAACTGTTAAACAAACAATCACAGTCCATAAAGCCACAGAAACACGTCCGTACCTGACTCGATTCCGATCGCAACTGATACAGGTTTGTACTTCTTTACGTTCATGTATCACTTTGTCAACACAGTGTTGCCATATGTTAAAAATAAATACAAATATGTAGTCTACAACAATTCTTTTAAATAAAAATCAATAATATTGTAGTTTAAATATACCATTATTGCATAAAAACTCTTAAGAAACATAAAATTACTAAAAAAAATACAGTGCGTCTAATAATTTGGCCAGGGACTGTATATTACTCACACAAGTAAAAGTCTTCTCTGTAATCTCCCCATTTAATAAAAATAAGGGTTCGTTATTGTATAAGTTACATAAGAAGAACCTGTAGTTTCTGTTGATGAAGAAATTGTTCAAATTCAGTTAATGCAAATAACGATCAGTTATTATGGCACACCCTGTATGTGGTAGTGTAGCAAGGTTATTGAAGTTAGTGCGGCTAATGAATCGAAAAAGAGGGATCGAAAGGACATTTTTCAAGGAAAAAGTAGAGAATTTTAAAGGCGGATCTTCTGGAGGGGGCTCTTGTTTCTAAACACTTAAGGACTGGATGGGGTCATATGAGGCACCACAATTGTCCTTAACTAAATTTCTATTCTTCTATTTAAAATAGTCCTATGTTTCATTTATAAAACCTCGGGGAAGACTGTTCTTGTCGTCGCATTAGATGATATAAATTGTCTAACAATAAAAAAAATCAGTCTAGTGATTTACCTAGTACTTTCCTTGTAAACATGTAGTTCTAAAATAAGTGTTGAATTTGACTTTCTTAAGTAAAAAGGAAGTAAATTTCCATAATATGAATAAAATCAAACAACATATTGACATACACCCCGCCACTCTCGTTCCTTGACACGATATCGCTCAAAACTAGTTTCAGTTTCATCCCTATTTGAAACATTATGCAGACCGACAGCCTGACAGTCCGATAGATAGACTGATGGAAATAGGAATATCATATTTTTCATGATTTGAGAACATTAAAATGTAAAAATCGCGGAGGGTAATTCTTCCTCTTGAGCAAGGGAGGTAAAAACAATAATTTACCTACTGTGCCAGAGGTAAGTAAATTTCTGCCAGTTTAAATGTTCGTATTTCAAAAATTCTTTCTATAATCAGCTGAACATTTTTAGCTAACCTGAACTAACCAGATCCAACCGCAATCCTTTCTGCGTACTATTTCTCTTAAAATCAGGAATAAGGAAAAAGCAAGAACACTGAAATACAAATATACATATATGATATATGCGCAACCACCCTTTTAACCCCCTACCTTATTACTTTCACTTTATATATCTTTTACTTCAAATGATTAGGTCAAATTTTTTAAAATACCTCAACCAAAAAAATTAGGAAATACATATTACTAGTAAAACTCTTTTTAAATTTATCCACCCTCACATCTTTCACCCCTCTTGACCTGAAGCTATATATGAAAAATTATAGGCTTCATTTCATTATCTTAGCTATGTACCAAGATTGAAATTGATACCTCATTTCATTCGAGACTAAATTTTTCATGATCTAGGACACCTAGATAAAGTGCGAAGAAAAGCAAAAATCTCGAAGTGTAATTTTTTCACGAGTACAAATCGATTTGTACGCAGTCTTCTTCTATTTTGCTTACTTCGTAATCGCCTAACGTCTTATTTTTCCAAAGCAGGCTTACCATTATATTATAACCGGACAAGTGCAAGTCGGACTTGCGCAATTACTGTTCCGTACGGTGATTGCTTTTAAAATAAAAATTTTTGTTACGGAGGTATAAAATGATCAGTGACTTCACAAAACACACTCCAAATCAATTTTCAACAAAGTTTGTTTCCAATCTTTGTTGAAAACTGATCACCTTAAAGTTTTTGTTTTTTTTTTTATATTCCAGATAAGTTATTAAAGGTAATGCACTCGTAATAATTTTCGTTCACTCTACACTCTGTTGAAAATATTTCAGAATTTTTTTAAAATTTTTTGATCGGTACTTTAGGACAGCGATTTTCGACAATTTTTTCAAAATTATACAAAAAAAAAGTGTGCGCAATATATATATTTTGAACTCGTGTTTCTACAAGCTTTCATTTGACATCCCACTTCATCGAGTGGCAAAAAAATAAAATTTTGTTTCCACTTCCGATTTCACCCTTTAAAACTAACCCTTTAAGAAAAAATTTGACTTTCAAAATTACACGGCTCTGATGGGACCATCAATTCCTATATTAAAGCCAAATTTCAACTTTCTATGTCAAATAGTTTCGGAGAAAAATCGGGCGTGACAGACAGACGGACAGACACCGAAGTGATCTTATAAGTGTTCCATACGGAACACTAATACGTAACACCAACAATTCAGTTGCAGTATTATGGTATATAAAAAATAACAGAAATTTACTAAAAACTTATTTTTATTATAAACAACTTTTTCACACATCACATATATGTATACAAATTATTGAAGTGATTATTAATATTACATATTATCTATTGGTATTATTTATTGGTTCATGATTAGGTTGGGAAATCGTGGTTCTTGAGATTAGACTGTGTCAAATTGAAGTGACTTTCCAACGTTTTGCCCACGATTGCATAATGTACCTTCGGGGACCTTTACGAAAAATCTAGCTTAGGACACTGAATGAGCTCGAGGAAGTACAAACCAAGGATTTGTATTTGACTGAGGTTCATCAAATGGTGACCAAATATGTAGGGATCGTTTTCCACTATGAAGTAGATGTTTAAAAATCAAAAATCCCTCGATTTTATAAACTCCTAAAAATTCATAAGGCTAATATACAACTTTGTCTAATCGTCCCATACAATAATTTCTTCACTTTAAAAAGTAGGTATATTGCAATTTTACAGGAAAAACTAGTTTATTTATTAAGAATTTACAACATTTTATTGAAGGGTTCAAAAATATAAAGTTGGACCTATATATAAATGTTCCATTGTGTGGTTCAGCCATATTTCGACATAATAACATTAACGTATCTTTGATAGATTTAATAGAAGCATGTCCGTCATCTGCATATCTTATTTTCCAAGGAACATTTGATACCATAAACCAACCTCAAGGGTTTTCCACTGCCCCTTGTAGTACCCAATATTTTTAAAGCAAAATTTTCCTTAGCCAACTTAGGCCATCTGATCATGATATTCAAATGTTAATTCACACCGTCATCCTTCTCAAAAGCTATTTGTTATTAACCTAATAGTATATAGATATGAACGATTAAATTACTTAAAGTTCACAGATGATGTCACCCTGATCGCCAACACAAAAGAAGAATTACAAGAAATGCTGATAGAATTAAATAACAACTCTCGAGAAATAGGTCTAAAAACCACAACCATGAAACTGAAGAAAACAGCCAGGAACTGTTAATAAACGGTGAAAGAATAGGAAAGGTACACACAACATTCATATATTTAGGACAAAAAATCGAAGTATCAAAAAATAATTTAAGGTCCGCCTTGTATAGAAGAATCTTGTTAACTTGGCCTGCGTTCGGGAGGTTACAATCCACAATACAAACATCCCAAATACAATAAAAGCCAGAGTGTTCGATCAATATGTACTGCCGATTTTAATATATAAACTCCAAGTAAACCAACGAGTAATGGAGAGGAGAGGAGAATGCTAACTATTAGACTCCAAGATCAATACGATCTAGATACGAAGAAGATCAAAAGTAGTAGATTAAGGTGGAATTGGACTGGGCACATCGCAAGAATGAACAGATGGACACGCCGTATGGGTGAATGGTGGCCTAGAGAACATAAAAGATATAAATGTAGATTACAGACAAGATGGATGGACGACATAAAAAGATTAACGGGACACAATTGGTTGCAAAAGGCAAACAACAGAGCTCAGTCGAGACAACTGGGGGGGGCTTACATCCGACTGAAATATGATGATGGTATAGAGGTTTATCCATATGTGATGTAAATTCTAACTCATTCGAAACAGATAAACTGACCAGTGTCTTAAAAGTAATATATTGCACTGACTATGTTAAATATTTGTTTAATCGTTATCAAAACCCGGCTATCTGACCAGATAGTAATGAAAATACACAAGTATATATGTTAGTGCAGTTTTACCTTAAAAATACGGTACTACAAATAAAACAGCCAAATAACTTAAAAGATCCAATAGTAGCACAAAATTGAACAATGCTTTACATCATCAAAAGACACCAAACAGAAGATGTTTATAAAATTCTCCGTTCATATGATGCGGTTTATGTAGAAAAAACTGGAAGAACAATATCAACTAAAATTAAGGAATATGAACGATGTTTTAAAAAGAAACAAACCGTACAATCAGCTGTAGCTGAACGTCAACACTGTACAGATTATTTCATCAATGTAAATGAAACTACAGTTCTTACTTCTTTTTTAAATTTCTTTAAACGAAAGTTTAGAAAATCAATGAAAATTTACAAACGCCCTGACAATAATAATAGAGACTTGGGTTGGGTTGCATCACAGGTAAAAACGATCATTAAACTGGGTCACGGTTCGATGAACTCCGGTCAGGTAATAATACTTCATTTGTGCTTCTTTAAGCTCATTCCGTCTTCTAATCTCGAAGAGTAAAAATCCCCGAACATACACGTGCGCTTGTATGCGAAACGTCCAAATCACGATATCTCAGCTCCCGTTCTAAATAATTCGTTTTTTTTGATAAATTCTTGTACACTTATGACCATTAATTCATTAGAATTTCAATTTTGGTAAATACTAGAATCATTAGCATAGTTATTTTTATTACAAGTTATCTCAACAACAGGGCCAAATGTAGAACATACGGATTCATTATTTACTGGTATATAACTATATTCACTTAAAGGCAAATAATTTGGTTTTATAGAGCTTCGGCAAACCTAAATTATCAATTCAGCACTTTTCAGTCACAATTCACAACTAAAATTATAGCTAGCATTGTCATTAGTCTTCTTTAGATGTTTGATATTTCTGGTAATACTTCAATAATCTTTCAAATAATGACTTTTTCTACGTACTTTCATGGTTTTTGGTTGGGCATGCCGATAAATTAGCTATGACCTAAAGTTTTAACAAGATTCTTTTGTCAAATTTTCACACATTATGTAAATCTCTATTAGCAAATAGATTTGTTAATTTTTTTTATTGTGCATATTCTTGCTAGTCATTGGTATATTAAAAGAAAATACAACAAAATTGTTAAAAACTTCTTTTTTATTATAAAAACCATGTTTCTGTCGCATAAATAAAAATTTTCTGGGCAATTAGTATTATAAATATTATAATACTCGTGATAGAAAATAAACACTTAACTAAGTAACTACAGGATCAGTCGTAATATCACAAACACAAAAAAAAGATTAGAAAAAGAAGATTGAATTCACTACCCTAAGTCCGAATGGATTAAAACTTGTTCATGACTAGTATTAGTAACGTTTTCATTATTATTTTGCACAGAATCTTCTGTCATCGTTGATTCATTAAGATTTTCACTTTGTTCAATATTTTCACTTTGTTCAATATTTTCACTAGAATTATTTGTATTACTGTCTGTATCATCACTTTTTTCACAATCAGCACTGGAAGTAGAACTTGATGGTTCTTCATTTAATGGCGTATAACGACCTTCATCTAAAGGAAATAGCGTTGTATAAGATGGTGGCAAGTCCAAATCGTCGTATTGTGGTGGCATTGGATTAGTAACTCCTTGCTCACAACTCATGACTAAAACTGTTGTTGGAGTGGTCGTTGGTGGAGGGTCGCCTTCAGGTTTTGGTCTTTTACAACAGCATTCCCACAGTCCACAAAAGAACAAAACTGTTCCGCATATTAAAAGACCCATCATTAGATAGCCCCAGGGTCCATATTTGTTAAGCATGGCAGAGATGGACTCAGTGGCACTGTGGGTTTCATTGACAACCTTAGGTTTTGCAGTCACTGAAACAAAAAAAAAGTATTAAAAGTAAATTACGAATTTGTATATAATATATTTGGGTATTATTTGAAAAGTAGCATAACAATCCCAATATTCAAAAAAGGATAAAAGACGTCACCTGAAAACTACGGCGGAATGACGCTCCTAAATACTACCTTAAAAGTATTAACAACAATCATACTAGAAGAAATGAGGAGAGAGAAGAGAGGAGGAGAGGATATTCAAATAAGAGAGGAACAGCAGGGATTCCGCAAAAATAGATCGACCATAGATGCCATATTTATAGTGAGGCAGATAATGGAAAAGCTGACGAATTTAACAAATATGCGTTTCGTCGACATGACTTAAGTCTTCCATAGAGTGCAATTAACAGATATAAAATTATTAGAGGAAAAGCAGACAAACCAGAAGCTAATAAAAAGCATACATGACATTAACACAGAATGTAGAACAAATATAAAAGTGGGACATCTACGGAGCAAGAAAGTAAAAAATAAACGCCGGAATAAGACAACCTCGTCATGGACAGAATGGTGGAGATTCTTCCAAAAACTAAAGAATACAAAATGGGCAACACACTTCCACACAATTTGCTATGCCGATAATGCAGTCCTCTTCTCCGATTCTGAGGACAACCTTCAGAAGATCTTTCATGCTTTCATGAAGTGAGAAAACTAAACATGATGATCAACACAACCCAGACAAAATGTATGGTAGCTTCAAACGAATTATTAAGGTGCAAGCTGGAGATCCAAGGAAGTATTATTGAGCAGTTTAATAATTTTAAATACCTGAGAACAATGATAACAAGCTACGGAGACTTAAACAGGGAAGTAAAGTAAGTCTATGAAGGCATCACTAATAGCAAGTTGTTTGACGGATATAGTATGGAAAAATAAATACCTCACAGTGGAAAGTAAAATAAAAATATACAAGACAACAAAGGGACCGATCCTCACATATGCTGTAGAAAGAAGATCTGACACATGTAAAACCGCACAAATGATGAGGACAACAGAAATGAAGGTGATTAGGGACATATATGGAAAAACTATCCACGACAGAATCAGCAACAAAGATCTACAAGAACTAAGAAAGATCCAAGGAATATCCAAATGGACCAGAACTAGAAGAAAACAATGGAATAAACATGTAGATCGGATGGATGACAACTGACTGGTAAAAAGGGCCAAACTCAATAAACTCTGCAGAAGAAGAACTAGGGGCCGAAAAGGTGGAAGGAATGCTGGACGTCTACATCGGAAGAGGCCTAATGGGGATAAAACAGGCAGTATGCCTACTTATATGACACACCATATAAGAAAGAAGAAGAAAAGTAATTATGATCGTTGCGATTAGACTGTGTCAAATACTCAATACGATTGTACAGGGTGTGTCAACGATAGAGTAAAGTTCATTATCTCATGGGAATGACGAAAAAATGTTAAATACAATAGTTTTAGGGAATGTTAAGGTGCACAGTTTAAAATTATTTTTGAGTATACAGGGTACTTCAAAAAAGTGTGGCCGATATACCATAACATATGTTTTTTTCAAATGGAACATCTTATTTTCTAATTTATTTTTAAATTCTGCTTTTTTATTAATAATGTTATATACCTAAACCTAGTAGTTTTTCTAATATTTCATTTTTTTTTTTTAAATACTAGTTTTCAGTTTTGTAAAAAATTGCCAGTAGCGCTATTGTTTCTGAAGATGAAATACTCATGATTGGTATGAGCATTCTATAGAGATGTAAAAAAAGATATATGTAAAGAAATTTGAGTTAGATGCTACAGGGTGCATTTCGACTATTTTAAATTGAAAAATATCAAATTTTTTAAGTGACACACCCTGTATATTATTATTTTTTCTGATAAATTTTATAAAACCCTCCAACTTTTATTAATTATGTCATATACCTATTTCTAATAGTTTTCGATTTATTTTGAATTTTTCAATTTTTACCTATGTTTTTAAATACACTTACGCTATAACATCATAGTTGCCAAGACAAAACAAAAATGTAGGCATTGTCAAATTTTGACATGTCTAATAGTTTAATTTGTTGTAGTAAGTAATTGATATGCTTTATACACTGGGCGAGGCGGGAAAAAATTGTCTTTTGGCAGTAAGGCTTTACGGAGTGAAGTACCCCAATAGACGTATACCATTTAGAAAATCTTTTCAGTGCTTAATGGAACGGACTGATGGTAGTGGTAGCGTTGAGTATACGAAACGGAAAGTAGTAAACCAGAGTGCTACCAATGAGGAAAAAGAAATGGAGATTTTACTTCATGTTGAAGATAATCCCCAGGTCAGCAGCCGTCAGCTAGCTGACTTATCTGACACATCCCAATTTACGGCTAATCGCACCAGGAGAAAATACAAGTATCATCTCTTTCATATGGAACTACACAAAGAACTTCAAAACCGTGATTTTGAACGACGAGTAAACTTTTGTACCACCATGAATGGAGAAATAGAGGCTGATCCAAAATAATGTTTTCTGATGAAGCTACTTTTCGCAGTAATGGAGCAGTTAACAGCCATAACATGCATAATTATTCAACAGTTAATCCATTTTGGGTCCGGGAAGTTCAAAACCAAAACCATTGGTCGGTTAATGTATGGTGTGGAATATTAAATTTTCGAATTATTGGTCTATATTTTTTCCGCGAACCGCTTAACGGGCCTAGATATCTAAATTTTTTGCAAAACCAATTACCCTAGCTTCTTGAAGAAGTTGATAACTTTGAAAGGGAACAAATGTGGATTCAACAAGATGGAGCTCCTGTTCATTATCACCGGGAAGTTCGGGAATTTTTAAACGATCGTTACCCACAAAAATGGATCGGTAGGGATGGATTCATTCAGTGGCCCCCTCGATCATGTGACTTAACACCTTTAGACTTCTTTTTGTGGGGCTACATTAAAGATCGTGTTTATGTGAATCCCCCAACATCACCAGTAGATATGGAAATAGGATACGGGATGCGTGCAGGACAATAACGCCCTTTATGCTAAGGAAAGTGAAGGAAAGTATAGTAAAACGACTAAACGTGTGTATTCAAGTAGACGGGCATATTTATGAACATTTATTAAGTCATAATAATTAATCATTAGATAAGTTAAACTATATTAAAATTATTATTAACTATTTGTTTATGTTCTCATAATAGCATAAGTGTATTAAAAACTAGGGTAAAAATTGAAAAATTCAAAATAAATCGAAAACTATTAGAAATAGGTATATGACATACTTAATAAAAGTCGGAGGGTTTTGTAAAATCTATCAGAAAAAATAATAATATACAAGGTGTGTCTTTTAAAAAATTTGAGATTTTTGAATTTAAAATAGTCGAAATGCATAAATTTATTTTGAACACCATGTAGCATCTAACTCAAATTACTTTACATATATATTTTTTTCATCTCTATAGAATGCTCGTAGCAATTATGAGTATTCCACCTTCAGAAACAAAGCGCTTTTTTACAAAACTGAAAACTAGTATTTTTTTTTTTAAATTGAAATATTAGAAAAACTATAGGTTTAGGTATATAATATTAATAATAAAAAAGTTATAAAATTTTACGCAGAATTTAAAAATAAATTAGAAAATAGGATGTTCTATTAAAAATACATATGTTATATCGGCCACACTTTTTTGAAGTACCCTGTATACTCAAAAATAATTTTAAACTGTGCACCTTAACATTCTCTAAGACTATTGTATTTAACATTTTTTCGTCATTCCCGGAACAAATGAGATAATGAACATTACTCTATCATTGACTCACCCTGTACAAGTCACCTTCAGGTTGCCACGGCCACTATTTTAATCTCGAAAAGTCACTCCATATGGTTTCAACCCAAGCACTATAATCTCTTATAGAACTAAAAATTTCATCCCATGTCCGTTACATATATTTTTTAAAATAAAAATATTAGGATTGGTGGTGTTTCCGAAATAACAAGATATTCATTTTCATCCCAGAATATTCAATATTTCAACATGCAAATTAGATAAAACGACTTGTGAATTACCTATGCGCAAAAGCAACCATACATTTAAAAATTATTTGTTCGAAATGTGAATACTTAATCATGTATTTCCTAATTCATCCAGAAGAGGGGAATCTACTTAATTAAAATAGAAAAGTGTAATTGAACTAAACGTAATATTTAAATAAAATGTCCATATTTCGCTGTTGTAATCTATCACTCTTACTTATTACAAGTGCCTTACCATTTTTCTTCACTAACTGCCACTCCAACCATTCCGTTGCTCCATCCGTTGAATTATCTTTTAGTCCCAATTTAACATCACCATCTTTTGGTCTGTATTTCTTTACCAACTCTACAACGAAATTTTCCCAAGCATTTTTAGCAGTTTTACATAACTTGGGATCTTCGTCGCTGTTTGTGGAACTTTTTGGACAATTCTGAATGCCATCGCAGAGGAGATGATCCGAAATGCACAGCATTGGAATGCGACCAATGCGCATACATGTGTGCTGGAACGGTTCTTTGCAAAAGGGGCCTACAATTAAAAAATTGTCTTATATTTCGATACAACTCTAATATTCAAAACACAGATGGTGCAGGTGTCCCGTTGGTCGAATGTTAAATATAAAATCTAGGTATAAAAAGAGAAGTAAAAGAACAATCAATAGTTTACAACTATTGATATTGTTGCTGGATTTAAATAGCTTCCTAGTCATAGAATATGGAGTTTCCGTACTTTTTTTATAGTAAAAATCTTTAAAGTACTATCAAATCAAGAACCTATTCTTAGTTCTTATTTGATGGTACTTTGAAATAATAAAATTATAAAGGTATATTAGTAAGGTACAATAAATTGCATCTTTGACTTGCGAAAACCCAAAAACTTACCTGTGTTTGTCGATTCTAGCTCAGATGATAAGCTGTTATACGGCAAAACACGTCCCGAGATGACAGATGAGAGTACAGTGGTCACTGATGAAATATCGACGTCGTTCATTTTTAGTAGTTAATATAGATTTTGATTAAAGGATTAGAATCATAACTATCAAGCTACCTAGTAGTAACGATTTGTAACCATTCCACTATCGGTCTGTGATCCTTTCACAAGTTAGAGATACAATTTGATGTATCTTACTGCGCTATTCTCTCATTACTGCAATAAGTAATTCAAGCCTTGCTCTCTCCTTTGTCGGTCCTAACTCGGACGATGAGCCCACGATACAACATGTCCTAAGATGGAAAATGAGAGAACAGTATTGGCTGCCATATGCACTTTGTTCATTTTTAGTAGTTGATGTAGGTTATAATAGTTTGATAATTTTTGAAATAACCTGTCCCAAAAAAAATAACCAAGTATTTTCACAGTTCAGTCATAATTACCCATTTTTTGGTATTTTCTTTAACAATCATATTGTTGAATAGATACTACAGAGCATATTCATGAACTTGACGAACATTGATATATTTATTATTACGTATTCAGCAAGAGTTATAATTGTTGCCTTGGTGACACCAAACCTGTCCGTATCCTCTTTATTGTCACAATTCACAAAAATAAAGTTATGCTTACATTGCTGAATGTAAATTGGTTTTCGATACGGTAAACCTAAAACTGTATGGTCTCTAATACAAATTCAGTTTATTAATGTAAAGTTAAAAGTCGCTCAAAGATAATTTCCATGGTAATACATTAGATGTTTTTGTCTTGACATTACTGAGAGTTGTAGCCCGGAATTAAATATTAACATGACATAACCACTGTCCACAGCTGATCAAATAAATTAAACTGAACCTACTATTACCAAGAGCGAAATTATTCATGCAATACGGGCGCAGACAATAACTAATCAAGATCACTGCAGAACAAAAGGAAGCAGATCTTGATATTTTAACATTGTTGTTTAACGCCATTTAGAACTCGGGCCAGATACCATCTGATTGGCTGGAATTCACGTTTATTACCATTCTAAAAAAGTCTAATTCTTCTCATTGTGACGACTATCGTATGATCAGTCTTATGTTGCACGTAGTAAAGATCTTCGTCCGGATAATTCATACACGTATATATAGAATATGTAATTCTCAGGGGGACGATACACAATAGTTTTGGCACGCGAGAGGCGCTTTTCACTTAATGTGGTTAACGATGCAGTGACGTAAACGTAAATGTGTTTGCGTGTTTCATTGTCTATCGTAAGGCTTTTGATTATGTCAAACACGTTAAAATGATAGAGATCCTATGTGCCTCGGGTATCGACCGCCAAGAGATTAATATCATATCCGGTTTGTATTAGCATCAGATGTCGAAAGTAAAAATCGAACAAAGCTTATCGGAGGATGCTTCTATCAAGAAAGGAGTGCGACGGGGATGTATTTTGTCTCCGCTTCTCTTCGACCTTTATTCGGAGGCTGTTTTCAAAGAAGCTCTGGCCCAGATTACAACGGGATTTAAAGTGAAACCTAAGATATGCAGACGACATCGTTATTGTGGCTGATAATTTACCCGATCTGCAGAGCATGATGAATTTCATAGTTCGTCGAGAGTGAACAATTTGGATTACATGTAAATATAACAAAGACTTGAACCCCATCGAATTGCTGTGGGACCATTTGGACAGGTGAGTTCGAAAACTCAATCCAACATCAGAAAATCACTCGTGGAAACTTTTACAGGCAGAATGGGTTAAAATAGCTGAAGAAACTACTGGACAGAATGCCGAAACTCTGTAAAGCGGTAATTAAAAACAAAGAAGGTCACATAGATAGAAAAATCCTGGAAAATCATGAATATTTTTTTGATTTTCTAGACTGAAAATAATGTGAAAATAAATAATAATTCATTAAAATTAAGGAAAATATATTATCTGGGTTTTTGTTGTCTTGTATATTATATATACATATTATATATATACATATATATATATATATATATATATATATATATATATATATATATATATATATATATATATATATATATATGTATGTATGATATGATTGTGTTTTCAAAATCACATGTTGATGCAAGGCTTATTGTTAATGGTTAGAGAATTCAGCATGTTTTGTCTTTTAAATACCTGGGAACATTAATTAATAGCTAGTGTAATCTAAAAATAGAGATTAGATCGAGAATCGAGCAGGCCCGTGGGACCTTCGTGAACATGAAAATTTTTTTCACTAGATCTGACCTTAGTGTAGAACTTCGTGTGTATATGATTAGATGTTATATTTTTTTATGGATATGAAGGCTGGACTCTTACTCACAGCATGCAGCACAGAGAAACGACTCGAAGCTTTCGAAATGTATGTTTACAGAAAGATTCTACAGATATCATGGACGGATAGAGTAACAAATGCTGAAGTACTTAGGCCAATGAGCAAATCCACAGAACTGCTGCTGACTGTAAAGGAAAGAAAAACTAGTTATATTGGTCAAATAATGAAGGGAGCAAAGTATGACTTGCTGAGACTAGTCATGGAAGGCAAAATACAGGGAAAAAGATCGGTTGGAAGAAGTCAAAATTCCTGGTTAAAGGTCATCTGAAGATGGTTTAATTGCACATCAATAGATATTTTTAGAGTTGCGGTTTCCAGAAGCATTTAGATTGCCAGCCTTCATTAGGAGAGGCGAATTAAGAAGAATAATAACACGTAGGCTGAAAAGTTTTTGGTCTGACACATAGATGTCGCTTTTTTTCAAAAAATCCATATGATTTTTAGGAAATACCAACCTTCAAACGATACGTGTCAAAATTTCATGACATTTCGACGATTAGTTTACAAATTACAATGGTTAGTGGAAAAAATCGAATTTCGTGTGTTGATTAAACATTGTTTTCTGATGGGAAAAAACTACCGTTCAAGCGCAGCAATGGCTTGATAAGTGTTGCGGTGACAGCCCCTGGAAAATCACTCACTGGTGGTTCTGGATGCCCAAATGAAGTGGTTACACCGGAGAACATAAAAAAAATCGCGTGAGATAGCTGACACCTTAAAGATATCAAAATAACGTTTTGTTCATATTTTTAATGAACACCTCTGCAAAATGGGTACCGCGTATGCTCAAAAACCAACCAAAAACAACAACGCATTGATAATTCTGAGCGCTGTTTGGACCTGTTTAAGCACAATAAAAAAGATTTTTTCATGCGATATGGACAATGGCCGCCCGAAGCGACCAAAGACACAATAGTCGGCTGGGAAGGTTTTGCTCTCTGTATTTTGGAATGCACATGGAATAATTTACATCGACTATGCTGAGAAGGGAAAATCATCAATAGTGAACTTTATATAAAGTTATTGGTGCGTTTGAAGGCAGAAATCGCAAAAAAACGGGGCCAAATGAACACGAAAAAGTGTTCTTTCATTAAGACAATGCACCGTGTCAGAGGGCAATAGTTACGATGGCAAAATTGCATGAACTGAAGTTCGAACTGCTTCCTAATCTGCAGATTTGGCCCACAGCTACTATTATCTATTCGCAGACCTCAAAATAATGCTCGCGGTAAATAGATTTGGCTCTAATGAAGAAGTTATTGCCGAAACTAAGGCCTATTTTGAACACAAGGACAAATCCTTCTACAAGAAAGGTATAGAAATGTTAGACAAGCGTTGGTCCGATTGTATCGCCCTTAAAGGGGACTATATTGATAAATAAAGTCGAATTTTGCAAAAAAAAAATGTGTTTTAAATAGGTAGACCAAAAACTTTTCAGCCTACATGTTAATTAAACTTTATATTTATAATAATCTGTATATTGTAAATTATGGAGGACATCGCATATTTACATTTTTTGTTATATTTAATGGATACCTGTTTTTCATTTTTTATATGATTACTATTAATATTATGTTTTACTGTTTTTATAATTCTGGAAAATTTTATAGGTCATATTTTTTTTAATTTAAGATTAACGGTTTATTTGCAGTTTCAGATAAAACTACAATGAAAATTTAATTAGTCTTTAAATCTGAAGTATAACAACAAATATAAGAAATGGGTCGGGTCATCCCTGTATATGTAAAGTACTTTAAAATGGTACAAATTATATTGAATATTAAAGTAAAATAAAACGACTACATATAACACAAGGATACACGCTTTCCAGGACTTTTATCTCTACATAGACAGGAAGCTTCAGGAAAATAAAAGGAAATGCTACTAACATAGTATTAATATTAAATAATTAATATTTTATGAACCTAACATTGTAAATCTAACCAAATGTATCAAATATATTCCAAATACAATGGTTTTTAACGTTCAGGCACATTAAGGAGGCACCGTTAATCGGCAATAGATTCTGTTGAGCTAATTCTACTAAATAAGTAGTTTGTGGTAGTTTAAACGAAATGACAACTGAAGAGCTAATGTTTTAAATTATTAAGTCTTTGGTCACAGAGACGTATCTATTATTTTCATCTTATGCAGTAAATATCCCAAGTTACCTTGACTAAACATTTTTTTATTAATAGAAATAATATAGAATTTTCTTATAACACAGTAAACCTTATAAAACAGTTTGCGATTTTCCAGTCAAAACAATAGTGACCAATGGACTATATATGTATGTATGTATGTATGCATGTGTATATATATATATATATATATATATATATATATATATATATATATATATATATATATATATATTAAAATTCATTAAAATTCGGGTTTCAATCTGTTCGTCTAACAATAAATTTGCACGACGTTTCGCCAAAATCTCATTTGGCATTTTCAAGTGCTCTTGCTGCTGCTGCCGCTCGATACAGTAATCTTGTTGCCGCTGTCGCTCGAAGCTAACTGAGAAACCGACGTGCGGTCGCCGTCTTTTATAGGTCGGCGTCTACGCAGATTGTAGGTGGGGGGGGGTCGGAAGTGTTCGTCCGAGCATCGGTGTTTGCTGGCTGGGTGGTAATTACGGATTCCGGCCTATGCTGCCTTCTCGATGTTTTGGTTAGTCCAATAATAATAACCGGAGCCTTGCGTTAGAAACATTGCAGGGTATGAAACAGTCATTGACTTCAATTACCTCGGCTTAGTAATAACAAACAACAGCGGATTTGGGAATGAAATACGCAGACGTCTTGCTATAGCCAGAACAGTGACCGTCAAGCTAACAAAAATATGGAGAGACAGTGACTTGACGCAGTATACCAAATTACGACTCATCAACACATTAATATTCCCAATTGCTACATACGCAGCCAAAACTTGGACCATTAAAAAAAATGACAAGAAACGATCAGCGCATTTGAAATGTGGCTATACAGAAGCTCCGGAGACCCTTGGCAGCGCACCGCACAAATGCCTCCATCCTAGATGAGCTTAACATCAAAACAGGACTGATTACTATAGTCAGTAGAAACATACTGAGATACTTTATATAGCAAGAGGGAGGGACACAGTAGAGCGGTTGATTGTAGAAGGTAATGTCGATGGCCCGAGAGGACGGTCTCCCACATGGTGGTCGGACCCCATTAAAACAACAACTAGCCTCACATTCCCGGAAGCATCACATCAAGCCCAAGACCGAGAAACATGGGCTAAAATAGTGGTACAAATACTATATCACCACGTCCTTACGTAATATGACGGATGGAGGAGATATACTGAGTAATGATAATAGAGGTACAAAAAATAAAATTATACTGTACTCATTATTTCCCTTACACCCTATTGATATATTCGTATCAAAGAGTAAAGTTAAAGATTTTATAACATGAATTTACTGTTATATTTTTACTTCATCAAAGGAAAGTGTAAAAACTAAATACGATATCTCTATTAAGAGAAAGAATGTTATTTTACAATAGATGTTTATAGTGATTATTGGAGAAAGTTTGTTTTCATACATTTTACATAACAGAAGAACTGAAAATATACATCCAGTTAGGTGTTTGTAAATTAATAGCAAGTAAATACGTCTGCGTGTAGTATATATTGGAGAATTTTGATATATTAATTTCTGATACTATTTATTAACAATTGATCGTGTTGGTTTGGTAGCGATATTAGATATTAGTCTTGTGTACAGTTAGGTTTATTTTTCAGCCCAAAACATAGTCGTATTGTATCACTTATTATTTAATCAATTCATGCGATTACGATCATGCGTAAGACTGTTGAAATGACAACTGTGCGTCAGTTATCAGCTGTCGATAAATAACTGGAGTTTATTACATTATTTAAGTGTCAATCGTTGCCCTTGGAAAGACGAAATTGTAACAGGAAACTTTTTTACAAATTTCACCTTTTTTTCGAGTTAAAAAGAGTATAAAACAATTAAATGCAATGTTGATCAATATTGTTTAAAAACTCGCTATAAGACCTTTTTGGATGTTTTTTTTTGCAACAAATCAGGACACAGGAAATTTTTTTTTTCCGAATTATTTCTTTCATATTGATCGTTAGATTATTGAACTCTAAAATTCTCTTCTTTCAGTTTCAGTTTTAATTACTAAATAAAATTAGACTTTTAGTAATTCAGCACAGCAAAAGATATTATGGTGCGAAATTTTTAACGGTATTCAGAATTATTAATATTTAATTTTTGTACTTGACTTATAACAAATGCATTACTGATACGAAAAAAAAACTACAAAGTGACTTTAGCTAACTGCTGATATTCAATAGCTTCACAGCGCCTTTTAAGTTTTTACAAACGACCACTAGATGGCGCACGAAAAACAGTTAATACTGAATGGTATACAATAATTTGTTTTCCAGAACTCATCGATGTAATCGGGAAAAACAACTGAAAATGTCGCATCGTTCTTCATCATGACAATGCCAGCTCTCATTCAGCACGTCAAACAATCGATTATTTGACGGAAAAAAAATATCGAATTAAGGTCTCATTGCCTGTATTCACCTGACTTATCACCTAACGACTTCTTTTTGTTCCTGAATATCAAAAAAAATGCGTGGACAGCGATTTTCATCACCTCAAGAAGAGGTTGAATCCTTCCAAAACCATGTTTTTGAGGTACCAACTTCACAGTGGAGAAAATGTTTCGAACGCATGCAAAAGTGTAGAAATCTTAAAGGTGAATATTTTGAGAAACAGTAAAATGATTTCTAGCAATTTTTTTTTTTTAAATTGTTTTTGTAAAAACTTAAAAGGTATATGTATTAACAAACCGTTTTATTTTTTCTATTTAAGTTAACATTTTAAAAATTTATTATATATCATATATTTTTAAATTGGCTGTTATGGAATCAGTATCCGACACTGAGTAATACTGATAAATATAAAAAATTGTGCGGTTACTTATCAGTGATATATACGAAACCTGGGTTTTACCTACAACAAACTAAACATTTCGAAACAATTTAGTTTAATTTATTCATAATAAAAAACAAATTGGTAAAGTGATTTACCCAGTACTCTCCTTGCAAACATGTAGTTCTAAAATCTATAATATATATATATATATATATATATATATATATATATATATATATATATATATATATATATATATATATATATATATATATATATATATATATATATATATATATATATATATATATATATATATATATATATATATATATATATATATATGCAACGTCTCTCTGTCTGTTTGTCTGTCCGTTAGTGCGCTTATCACTGGAGAACCACTTATCCGATTTACGTGCTTTTTTTTTAAAACATACATATGTTCTCTGGCCAGGTTATAGGCTATATTTTATTACGTTTGGTAACATATTAAATAAGCAGTCACGATAATAGTAAATCAAGTCGGAAAAAGTTCGCCGCTAGCGCGTTCTCTTGCAATACACTGTCTAAACCATTAAATATGGAAAAATATCATATAGCAAAGAATATCTATATCATATATAAAATGCAACGTCTCTCTGTCTGTTTGTTTGTCTGTTAGTACGCTTATCACTCGAGAACCACTTATACGATTTACGTGTTTTTTTTTTTTAATTTAATTCATTATCTATTTGTTCTCTGGCTAAAGGTTATCTATGTTTAATCACCAAGTTTTCAGCCATATTGGTCTATTTCTTTGTGTTTGGCATTCGTGTGAATCAAGGAAGTCGAGTGATTTTCAAGAAATGGACGAAAAAGAATTTCGTGTGGTGATTAAACATTACTTTATGAAAGGCAAAACGCCTCAAGAGAAGAGAAGCTTGATAAACATTATGGTGACTCTGCACCTTCGTTTAGAACAGTTTATAAGTGGTTTCAAAATTTTCAGACTGGCCATATGGGCACAAGTGACGCTGAACGTTCTGGACGGCCTGTGGAGGTTACGACTCCAGAAATCATTGATCAAATCCATGATATTGTGATGGATGACAGAAAAGTTAAGGTGCGTGAGATTGCTAGTGCTGTGGGCATCTCGACTGAACGGGTACATAATATTTTGCATAAACATTTGGACATGAGAAAGCTATCCGCAAGATGGGTGCCGCGATTGCTCACGCTTTACCAAAAACGGAATCGTGTGAAGTGTTGCAAGGATGGTTTTCAGCTGTTCCAGAAGAATCTGGAGGACTTTAAGCGTCGTTTCGTCACTGTGGATGAAGCATGGATACATTACTATACTCCTGAGACCAAACAACAATCTAAACAATGGGTAACCAAGGGGGAATCTGCACCAAAAAAGGCGAAGACCGTTCCTTCGGCCGGAAAGGTTATGGCGACTGTCTTTTGAGATTCGCAAGGGATAATCCTCATCGACTATCTGGAAAAGGGTAAAACTATTACAGGTGAATATTATTCATCGTTATTGGACCGTTTGAAAACCGAGCTGCAAGAAAAACGCCCGCGATTGGCCCACAAGAAAGTCCTTTTCCATCACGACAACGCACCAGCACACTCCTCAGCAGTTGTGGTCGCAAAATTAATGGAACTAGGATTCCAACTCGTTTCACATCCCCCTATTCTCCAGACTTGGCTCCCTCGGACTACTATTTGTTCCCCAATTTGAAGAAATGGCTGGCGGGACAAAGATTTTATTCAAACGAGGAGGTGATTGCAGACACTAATGGATATTTTGCAGACTTGGACAAATCGTATTATTCGGAAGGGATCAACAAACTAGAACATCGTTGGACGAAGTGTATAAGCCTAAAAGGAGACTATGTCGAAAAATAAAAAAGGTTTACCCCAAACACATAAGTAGTTTTTATTTTTGCACGGACTTTTCAAACCAGTCTCGTATATATAAAATGCAACGTCTTTCTGTCTGTCTGTCTGTTAGTGCGCTTATCACTTCAGAACCACTTATCCGATTTACGTGCTTTTTTTTTAAAAAACATACATATGTTCTCTGGCCAGGTTATCTATAATATATATAAAATGCAATGTCTCTCTGTCTGTCTGTCGGTCTGTCCGTTAGTGCGCCTATCACTAGAGAACCACTTATCCGATTTACGTGTTTTTTTTTAAAAAAAAAACATACATATGTTCTTTGGCCAGGTTATAGCATATATTTTATTACGTAAAGTAACACAAGGAATATGCAGTATCGATAATAGTGAATCAAGTCGGAAAAAAGTTTTCCGCTAGCGCGTTCTCTTGCAATACACTGCTTAAACCATTAAATATGGAACAGTATCATGTAGCAAAGAATAGAATATATGCAACATCTCTCTGTTTGTCTGTCTGTCCGTTAGGCCAGGTTATCTATAATCTTCTATCTATAATATATATAAAATGCAACGTCTCTCTGTCTGACCGTTAGTACGCTGATCACTCGAGAACCACTTATCCGATTTACGTGCTTTTTTAAAACATAAATATGTTCTCTGGACAGGTTATAGGATATATTTGTAACATTAGGTAACATAAGGAATAAGCAGTATCGATAATAATGAATCAAGTCGGAAAAAAGTTTGCCGATAGCGCATTTTTTTGCAATACACTGCCTAAAACTAAATATGGAACAATATCATGTAGCAAAGAACATAATATATGCAACATTTCTCTGTTTGTCTGTCTGTCCGTTAGTGCGCTTATGACTTGAGAACCACTTATATATTATATATATACAGGGTTACAGGGAAAGTCGTCCTAGATAATTAAGGACGTTATAGTTTAGGTCGTTTCTGATCGATTTGACTCTATGAAATGATGTCCTAAACTTAACCGTTTTCGAGATATTGAAGTTTAAAGATTTTCTAAAAAAACATGTTTTTTTGCTTTTATATCGATTTTTTTTTATTAGAGGTTCTCGAGTGCGATTTTTTGGTTATTTTTAGTTAGTCTGTATGTCAAGTATTAAAAATCATCAAAAAAATTTGAACTAGTTACTAACAATTTCAAATGGCGGCTTGTTAATGTTTCTAAATTACGAATTTTTACCAAGTGTTTCCTACTTTAAATTAATAAAGAGAAAAAAAAATGTATGGAAGTTATTCTGCAAATTATTTTAAAAACTTTTACGTCTTTTTAGCTATCAAAAAAGGTATAATACTAGGAGTTTAATAGGAAAACTGTACACAGAATGACACCTAAAGCGGGCTCGGGTAGCAAAAGGTAAATTTTTTAGTTCTAGGTGAAAATACGAAAAATACACAAATAAAACAAAAAACCTTGCAATTTAATATTTTTTATTAATTATAATTCATGTTCTATATGGTCGCCCCTATTTCTAACACAAATTCTCATTCTTTTTCTTAAATTACTTTTCACAACGCTGGTTGTGAGGTGCCGCCTCATTTCGTCAGCCGTATCAATTATTTTTTTTTTGTCTTAGGACATCCACGTTTTCGATAGGAGTCATCTGGTCGTATACGAGACTTTTCATGTGACCCCACACATAAAAATCCATCGGTGTTAGGTCTGGGCTTCTCGCCTGCCAAGGTATGGGTCCGCCTCTTCCAATCCATTTGTTGGGATAATTGTCATTGAGCCATGCACGAACATTTCCTCTGTAGTGAGCTGGGCAGCCATCGTGTTGAAAGTACATGTTTTGTCTCAAACCAATAGGTAGGTCTTCCATCAAATTAGGTAAATCGTTCCGCAAAAAATTGTCGTATTCCTCGCCATTCAAATTATCTGGCAGGAAGAATGGCCCAACCAAATAATTTGAAATTTTACCCGTCCACACATTTAAGCTGAATCTTGTTTGTGATCCTTTCGTTCTTTTTTTGTTTGGGTTGCCTTCCTCTTTTGAAGCCCAATAGTGAGCATTGTGGTAGTTTGTAAGACCGTCTTTGTCGAATTTCGACTCGTCAGTCCATAGTATTTTCTTAAAAAAAGATGCATCTTCGACATCGATATTCAGCATAAATCTGCAGAATTCTAATCGTCGCAACGGATCCCCTTCTTCAATGACTTGCCCGGGCGTATAGTGGTAAGGGTGTTGCCCAACAGTATGCATTACAAACCATACCTTCCACTGCGAAATACCAAGCTGTTGTGCGACAACATTTGTAGATGTGGTTGGGTCCACCTCAAAGAGACGTCGTATTTCGTTTTCTTCGTCTTCGTCAAAGATACGTGGTCGTCCCATGTCAGTCCGCCGTCTTGGTACGGAACCAGTTTCTCGTAGTCTTCGAAAAGTTCCATCAAATACGCTAACATCAGGTATACGACGAGTAAGATATCGCAGTATGTATTCATCACGTGCACGCGACGACACTCCTTTGCAAAATCCGTAACACATTAGGATGTCAGCATATTCCTCGTTGGTATACGTTGCCATATTCACAAGCAGAGATCAAAATCCAGTTACGAGCCAATTCACACAGTCAGAAGATGAAACACAGATATTTTTGAAAAGCACGGTATAGCACATCTACCATGGACGAATCGCAAGAGCAGACTAAAAATCATTCAATAATGTTTAGTGAACAGAAAATGTCACTCGCACAGAGAGTACCCCGACCGGAAAAAATGCTTACCCAACCCTTTTTATTGTTTGAAGGTGCAGGTAGTAAACCGGTAATTGGTAGTATCTAAATTCTATTATTATGTTACTCTACATTTGGGCCTATTGAAATCTCATTTTCTTAGAATTTTCAATAGATCCAGTAGATATTATACCGTTTTAGATAGCTAAAAAGACGTAAAAGTTTTTAAAATAATTTGCAGAATAACTTCCATACATTTTTTTTTCTCTTTATTGATTTAAAGTAGGAAAACACTTGGTAAAAATTCGTAATTTAGAAACATTAATAAGCCGCCATTTGAAACTGTTAGTAACTAGTTCAAATTTTTTTGATGATTTTTGATACTTGACATACAGACTAACTAAAAATAACCAAAAAATCGCACCCGAGAACCTCTAATAAAAAAAAATCGATATAAAAGCAAAAAAAAAACATGTTTTTTTTTAGAAAATCTTTAAACTTCAATATCTCGAAAACGGTTAAGTTTAGGACATCATGTCATAGAGTCAAATCGGTCAGAAACGACCTAAACTATAACGTCCTTAATTATCTAGGACGACTTTCCCTGTAACCCTGTATATATATATATAATATATATATATATATATATATATATATATATATATATATATATATATATATATATATATATATATATATATATATATATATATATATATATATATATATATATATATAATCACTCGAGAACCACTTATCCAATTTGCGTGTTTTTTTTTTAATTCTTAATTTAATATTTATCAAAAAAAGATCTATAATATATAAAACGCAACGTCTCTTTGTCTGTGTGTCTGTCCGTTAGTGCGCTTAGCACTCAAGAACCATTTACCCGATTTACGTGTTTTTTTTATAAAATACATATGTTCCCTGCCCAGGTTATCTAATACATTTTATTACGTTAGATAACATAAATAATAAGCAGTGACAATAATAGTGAATCAAGTCCACACAAGTGGAGCCGCGGGATGTAATGAATTTGATTTTTTCAAGCAAAAAAAAAGTAAATTTCCTCAATATGAATAAAATTATACTTAACTTATCGACCTCCCCCTTTCGTTGAAAAGATATCGCTCAAAAACTATAGGTTTCATTCCTATATTCAATATTTCGTTTAATGACAGTCGGACAGACAGACTAATGGACATGAGAACACATATATTTTGCAATCTAAGAATGCTAAAACCTAAAGTAAAGCAAATATTGCAGGTGGTAATTTTTTCCTTTAACATGGGGCGTAACAACAATAATAATGTATCTGCTGTGCTAATTTTTCAGTCAATATAACTGTTCGTATTTCTAAAACTACATTTCTACAATCAACTTAACATTTTTTGGATTACTTGTAACATGTTATTTCTGTTAAAGCAAATCAAAGATAGCGCACAACTCCTGTTGCTGAACAATAAGCTACAAGAAAATTAAAATACGTGGGCGATTACTCGAAGCAAAACAAAATATCCCTCGACTTGGAGTAATAAAATGTTACATATGGCTAATATGTGTATGTATGTAATATATAGAATAGATACCCAATCAAAGTGAAGTATCTTAAGAAAATCAAGGTATAGTATTTTTCACCATCTAAGAAAATGACTTAGCTACCTATACCCATTCAAAATTCAACAAGATTCGAAAGTGATTAATTTATGGCTGATTAATGACAAGGCATCGTGCAGGGCCACACTATACCTGATTGTATAATTGTTGGGTTTAAAATTTTATTGTGATAAGACAGTTGAATTTTAATATTTTATGTACTGAATAATACACAATATAGTAATTACACAAATATATTAAAACAGTGTACAGTGTCCTCGCGTACATTTGTTACAATTTTAGTTATTAATTAATGTCTAGTTCAATTTCGCTATCTCTACTATCTTGCAAATCAATAATAAGTTTTTTTACAAGTTCTAAACTATTTATATTTATGTACATACATCTATAGGAGTTTTAAATTTTTTTGACGTGTTAAATACAGTTTCTCCAGTTTTCAACGATTACATTTTTGACTTCTGTCTTTATCAACTCAATCACACTACTGTTTAAATGGGTGTATTATTGTGAGCACCTATATTAGACTTTATTTTATATTATATCAACTCGATCGCATTAAAGATAAAATAATATGGTGGAAGCCGAGTTATTTCGTGTCTTGCTTTCTTTGCAATTTTATCACAAACATATTGAACTTTTTAAAACTTCTAACAATTATTTAACTGTATAACTATAAAAGGCTTGTATTTCCCTTTTTCTACTGGTGGAACTTGGTACCTTATTCATTTGGCGACTATGATAAGATGCATTATCCATAACAATACATCTATTCGGTGGTATATTCGGCATTAATTTGTTTTGAAGCCAATCTTCAAAAACTTCAGCGGTTGTATCACAATGATATCCATTTGAAATATTCTTGGCTGCTAGAAATAGACATTCTGGTATCCAGTCTTCTTTTGACCCCGCATGTAAAATAGTTATTCTTTTACCTTTATTTGATAGAGCTTTAGTGTGGCATTTTTGAATTTATCAATCCATCCTTTACTGGGTGTGTCGTGGGTGTCATACCAAGTCTCATCTAGGTAGATTATCGTTGATTTTCCGATCTAGCTGTATTTATTTTTTCAAGATATTCCATTCTGAGTTGTTGTAAGCGCCGTGATTCCATTATAACTTGCCTTTTGTCTATTTTTTTTTAACAAAAACCCCAAACGACGTACAATACGCCATAAAGTTGTAGTGGAACATTTTATGTCACAATTATCCTCGGACAGCCTACAATAACGTAGGAACTTTTTGTTCTGCATACATTTCATAAATTTTGCGGTGCTTCTTGACAGAAATCAATACATTTTGACACACCTTTATCTTTTCGTGTTTTTTTAGGCGCTATCGAATTATTTACAATTTTCCAAACTGTACTTTCAGGGATGCTTTGTTAAAGCTGATGTCTCCATGAATGAAAAGTAGTTTTCGTGGCCTCGCTCCACTAACTTTAAATAAACACTTTTAACTATCACTTTTGCCTCAACGGGCAAACATTTGCGGCTTCTGATGGAAAGGGCTTCGGACATTTTAAGACATTATTGAACTTATACACACTATTTCTGTATAATACTGCAGATAAAATGAAGAATATTCTTTATATTTATAAACACGAAGTAGCCAATAAAATATTAGATTGAAAGAGAGGTGGAAGTATATATATATATATATATATATATATATATATATATATATATATATATATATATATATATATACATATATATATATATATATATATATATATATATATATATATATATATATATATATATATATATATATATATATATATATATATATAATATATATATATATATATATATATATATATATATCAATCAATTACGACCCTGGTACGGCCAGGTACGTACGAAGATCCTAACGCTCGTTTAATGTTTTTATTGGATCAATTTGCCAAATCACTTTTTCAGATCTTCAAAAATACTATACAGTAAGCTGTATCTTGAAAAAGTGTGTTTCGAGAACATTTGTTGCCATCTGTGTATTCTTTGGTGTGCTATCAACGGCGCAATTAGTAAGTATAGTAAGTTGTCCAATCGCACTGCATCAATAATCGCCCGGTATCTTCGAGGCATGGCTGTCGACGAGATTTTCTACATACTCTGCAAATTTTTCGAATCTCGCAATTTAACTGAGTCAAAGTCCTCACAGTCTTTTCTCTGGTCTTTCTCTTCACAAGAAACCAAAGGTTTTCAATAGGGTTGGCGTCCGGCGACTGTGAGGTCCACTCTAGTATCTTATCGTAGAACTTGACATCATGAGCATGAAGATGTTGTCGAATGGTCTCATAGGACACATTCAAACCCGATTTTTTAAATTTTGCCGCTCCTTTACGCAGTGTTAATTTCGGGTCCCGTGAAAACAAAGACACGATTAGTTTTTTGACTTTCAGAGTGACCTTGCCTACCTAGCCACGTTTTGGCAAGTCGTCGATATTTTTCGTCTCGTTAAAATGATTTACCCACTTCTTCACAAACAAAACCGACTTTTTAATATATTTAGCGGTTGCGGAATGTGTCTTTTTAGGCCCTTTTGGATGGGAACTTAAGAAGGACTGCCTCGAACCGACGCGCAAACTAGTGACTCATTTTGGATTTTGCGACGCTTGGGTATACAAACCACTAAGAAAATACAGTAAAATTGAAATGCTAATCTTTTACTGCAAATAACAATGACAACAGTTAATTAGTCTTCAGATTATGTTTGGCACGATGGCATGACAGCGTATGTAGTGCTATTTTCAAATGAAATTTTATTTATCGCATATTCGTATTACCTTGGGAATATTGAAAGAAGTGCTAGAAACCTGCTATTAACACAATTTTAAGTTATAAACTTGTGTTGACCCATCAAATACTAATAACTGGTGTGCTTAGCTATGAAATGAATGAAGAAAGTCCCGTAGGTTTATAAAAGATGAATACAACCTTGCAATTCCTTCGCGTTAATACTGCGCATGTTTGAGATAACGGTAAGGACAAAGGCATGCGAAAAGTAAGCGTTGCAACATCTCTCTATCTCTATATCCTTTATTCGTTGGTTATAACGCCTGCGTTCCTTTTAATATCAACAGATGGCATTTCTGTCAATACGTTGCTAATTGAATATTATTTTCTATTCATCACACCAGCTTGGAAATATGATAGAAACTATGCGCAAATACTTAGTTTAACGACATATCGCGAGAATTTACCAATCAATATGAATGTTATTCCATTTTTTGTTCAGTAACATTTTAGTAACGATTTTTCTGTAATATAAAAATATATAGGTATTTACTAGTACTAACCTGATCCTACTGCTGTTAGTATAAAAGTTTTATCCCTTATGACAGTGCTATCGTTTTCAGGTGGTGTCCATAGTATTTTAAAATCTCCTGTTAGTAAATCTACATCAGGCATTTTTTCTGTTGAGCATGGATCGCCTTTCCAGAATGGTGCTTTGGTGTTATCAGGTAAATACTAAAACGAATAACAGATGTTAAAATGAGCTGCAAATATTCCAAAATGATTACTATGATGAATTAAAAAAGTGGGTAAAGTGTTCTGTTAAAGGTCGCCAATTAATTTAATGAAATCTAACATAATATAATAGTTTATGGTTTAATTTTTTAAATTGCTAAATAAATTAATAAGTGCTTAATTAGTTGTACAAATTAATTTTGTACCTTTGTATAACTATTTTCAAATTCAGTGTCAAATCGAAACTATTTCCCGCCACATTTATATGTGGAAGTACCAATTCTAAAAAAGCAAAGTCATCCTTCCTCCGATGTTGTTCAAATAACTTTAAAATACAGCCTCAAAAACGATACAGTGCGACAAACAGAATTTAAACCACTGCATTTCAAACGCAAAAAAATGCGTCTGAACCTGCGCACATAATTTGTTCAACTTTCAGAGAAGATACTACGACACACAAAATGTGCAAAATATGACAATAGTGATTTCGTAGCGAAGACTTTTCTCGAATCGTAAACGTTTTGGACAATGCCGAATACGACCCTGTTTGATTGCCATTTATTTGCCATTTATTTTGTTCTTTGCAACATTTTCGTCGATTATCACTTCTTTTTATTGGACAATTGATCTTTTTTCAAAGAAGAAATCTACTAGCTACCGGAAAATGGAGAGTATTAGAGAATAAACATTTTCTTAAGGCAGATTAATTTATTTTGTTTACATTTTCAATCCTTACTACTGGAGATCTCATTTCCTAAAATGTTTTTCCTTTTCCCAGTGATATATATTTCTTTAAGATAAATAAATATGTATATATATTGTGGAAATAAGCTCACCTTGACACATATCAATTTGTATATTTAAGAAAAAAAATGTGATTGTGTTTTTTTTTAGTACCTGCAGTAATGTTGATTTTTAGGGTTCCGTACGGAACACTTATAAGTTCATTTTGATGTCTGTCTATCCTTCCGTCACACCCTATTTTCTCTGAAATTATTTGACATAGAAAGTTGAAATTTGGCATTAACATAGGAATTGACGGCCTCATCAGAACCGTGTAGTTTTGAAAGTTACATTTTAACTTTGTGGTTAGTTTTGGGGGAAGGGAGTGAAATCAGAAGTGAATTTTTTTTACCAGGTCATTGAGTGGGGTATCATATGAGAGCTTGTAAAACACGAGTTCAAAAATATATATAATATAATACTTGCGCACGTTTTTTTTGTATTATTGTTAAAAAATTGCGAAAAATCGCTGTCCCCCCTTATCTCAAAAAGTACCAATCAAAAAATTTTGAAAACATTCTGGAAAATTCTCCACAGGGTGTAGAAAAAACAAAAATTTCAAGGTCATCAGTTTTCAGAAAAGATAAAAAAAAACTCATTTGGGGTGTGTTTTGTGAAGTCATTGATCATTTTATACCTCCGTAACAAAAACTTTTTATTTTACAAGCAATCAACGTACGGAGCACTAATTGCGCAAGTTCAATTTGCACTTGGCCGATTATTGATGTTGAAAATTAATTTTACATTATACATTCAAAACATTAACTTAATCGATTTAATTTGAATTGAGTGTAGATTAAGTTCCACTGCAGATAGGTTTTTTTTCGTAAAAAATCTTTTCCCGCCGATCACCAATTTTTAGCTTACTGTGTCGGGAAGGATCTAAGCTTTTAGAGTTTCGATGGGTATTTTTTATCAGCCAGGAGCATCGCTTTCCGTTTGTCGTTTGACACCTCCCTGTTTTTGGATTAACGTATCTTCTATAAGTAGTTCCGTCTTTAGTGTTCTTCTTTTTCTTAAATCGATTCCTTTGTATCCATATGTGATCCCCCGCCCCTTGAACCCGGCTACGCCACTGCTAGCACCGACAAATTTTCAAGATTTTTTATTTCTGATGCAACTTTAATTTAATTAGACAGTTATATACTGCATAATTTAGGGATTAAAAAAAAAAGAAAAAATATTAGGACTAATAGTTACAGAGTAATTTATCCTTGAAGGTTTATTGAGCATGATTATTAGGTGAGCATTGCGGAGAAAGCACAAGAGCTTGAGAATTACACCATGCTGGTTTTCGGCATTTGTTCAAAATTCCATTTTGTTTCTTGGTGTAGACGTAATATTAAAATAAATAGAAAATTATAAATCATTACAAAGTGCAGATGCATTACGAAATCTTTGTCGGTTAACGATTAACTGAAAAAAGTTAATTCTAAAAGAATAAAAGCATTTTTTTGTTAATTTCTTTTTCTCTATACTTAGATTATCTTCATTAATGAATTTGTTAAAGTAGGGTGTAAAATTAATAAAGGGTCATCGAAAAAGTATTGATTTTTTTTTTTAAATTGAGAGAATTGTTTCCTATATTTTAAAAAGACTTTAACTAAATATTATGCCATTTTATTCGATAATCTTCTGCCATTTTTCTGGTAACATCATAATTCGGTCACTGTAGAACCCCTGCGGTTTTTGGCCAAAAAATTGTAACAAGTGGGTTTCATAGACCTTTTTTGAAACTAACTGAACGTGATTTACGGAGTTTTGCAGAGATCGAAACAACTATTAGTCTGACAATGCAAGGTCCGAGGTTTACGGATGCATTTACACTTCCCAGCCCAGCTCTCTTAACTTTTGTCGAGTCATCAAAGATGTGTGGTGTGGCGTTGTCATGGTGGAACACGACACCATTTCTGTTGACTAGTTCCGGCCGATTTTTTTCAATCGCTTGCTTTAATCTTTTCAATTGCCGGCAGTCGAGTACAGAACCAATCGTTTAGTCAGACTGCAGCAGCTCATGATGTACGATTCCCCTCCAAACCCACCACAGACACAGCATCACCTTTTTTGGCCTCAATCAGGGTTTTGCCATCGTTCGTGGAGCTTCATCATTTTTCGATCACGATCGTATTCGTACATTATATACATATATGATCCTCTTCTCATCGTCCGTGATGAGCTCCTTCGGAAATGGCTCAATTTCGTTAAGTTTCTGTAGGATTCGTAGACGGTTCGATTCGATTAAGGAACTTTTTTAGTGTCAAATTATGTGATACCCAAACATCGAGCTTCTTTTTGTAGACAGGGTTTAAACCTATTTGATAATTCCTTAAGGATATCATGGCGACTTACATGTCGGTCTTGCTCAACTTTTGCCAAAATTTATTAACTTTTTCTGTCTGACCAGTGCGAGGGGCAACTTTGCCATCGAAATTTCCAGAACGAAAGCGACTAAACTATCTTTTGGCTGTTGCTTTGGATAAAATATGTTGGCCATAAACGGTACAAATTTTTTCATAGGCTTGCGCATCATTTGTGCCTTTGGACACAATTCTAAAATGTAGCGAAAATTTGCAGAAATTTCACTCATCTTCAAGGTACTCTAAATTAAGGCCTTAGGCCACTGTAATTTTTTGAAAAAATCATTTTTTTATTTGCTTAATCAATGCTTTAGCATCTCAAAAATATTATAGAAATCATTTTATACTGAAAATAAATTTTTAAAAATATGTTTAAACACTCGTAAGTCAAGAAAGTCATGCCTTATCGGAATTTATGAAATTACGTATTTCGCGCGCTTCTGATTTTTCACTATCATAGTAAAAATGAGACCTATATTTACGATGTGCTTTTGGAACATGATAATAGAGCGCGCCTGTAATTATCCTATATTCAAGTTTGTCACCATAGTGTTGGTGCAACCGTTGAAACCACATGGTTTACAGTATGTTCGACGCACGCGCTGCAAATACGAGTACACACTGTAAAAAAAAAATAGATTTTGCATTTGTTTTTAGAATTCAGTTGTTTTTATAATTATCAAGTGAATTATGAATGAAAATAGAGTTTAACGTGGCAAAAAAGACACGAAAAGCTCCACGTGGTCCGCAAAAAGGAGCAACGTTTCAAAGAGGCGGCCGCTGAATAGACACGAGGCGGAGACGGGGGCGGAGACTGAGGCGGAGGGAGTCAGCACATCTGCGAAAAAATTTAAATCATCCGACAAATTCAATGATGTTCCTATTGATGATACGTTCTGCTATCGAATAATAAATTTTGCTGCCGTCATGAGTGCGATTTCGGCTTGTGTAGTGTGCAGGAGCTACTGCACAGACGTGCAATTTTCGGAGACCAGTAAGCGAGGCTCAGGTTTCAAAGTGATTGTTTCCTGTAGAAAATGTGAGGCGAAATCCTCTCCAGTCTCACTATTCATAAGAAACGGCTACGAAATAAACAGACGATTTTATTTTGTAATGAGATTACTAGGTATTGGCTTATATGGAATGAAGAAGTTCTGTGCTTTCATGGATCTGCCAGCTCCGATTTTTCATTCTTTTTATTATATCACTTGTAGGCCCAATAACAAAAGCTACAGAGGCAGTTCGTACTGTGAGCATGAAAAAGGCAACAAGAGAAGAGAAAGAGAGAAGCATTGACAAAGGACAAACTAATTATAGGAATTTTCAATTTTAAAAGCTAGAAATTAGTAGGTGAAACTTTAAGCGCGTTTATCTCAAAACTATGTTTTTCAAATCGGTTTGCAGCATAACTCAAACAATTTTTATCCGATTAACTGTGGTTTCTGTATTAGATTTTTGTACCTCAATACATTTTGAATAAAAAAATTTTTCAATTCGAAAAAGAATATTTAAAAGTTGGTTCATTTTTATGCCTTTACAGGGGCCTTTAAGTCTGAATAAACGAATTCCAAGAGTTTTTAAACATCTAGTACTGTCAAATACCAGCTTTCAACTAATCCTTGCGATGCGACTTATATTACCTCAAATATGTGACACTAAGGAGAAAAAGGCTACTTTTTCGAGAACCCCATATAAAGACAAGTTATTCCATTTATTTTAAAACTTCATTTGTATACAGACAACATTTCTCTGATTTCACTGCTAAAACGTCCTGTTAACATATTATCACACAACAACTTCAATGAATAATTCCAATCAGAGAACATCGGAATTAAAATTCGTATTTGTGTTAATGGGCCTTGAAAAGATGAATTCTAAGATAAGTCATTCCTAGAATTGTAAATAGACTGTGATCTAATGATTTTTAATTAGCAATCAAGTTTGTTAAACCATTACAAGTCTATTTCCGTTGACGATCTTTCTTCTTTGTAATAATTGATTAGCATACCAATTGTTCAACAACGATTCTTAACAATTTGTGATGGGTAAACTACCAGGCTTGACGTAGTCATCATACCGGGTGAATTAAAGTACTCGTTGTGGGGGCGAAATTGATGAGTTGGATGGTTTGATGACGAGTTGAGCGGTTTTCTGGATTTGTCAGAAAAGTTTTTGGAAGACTGACAGCTTGACAAGTAAGTTTGTTTATGTAGGACGTTATCCAGCCTTCAAACCATCCAACTCACCAACTTGAACGACATTTCTTTAGAAGCAGCCCCCAATCGAGCGTCCCGAATGTGCGACATGCAGTAGTCGTACGGCCAAGCTTAAATTCATTTATCCAGTAATAAACGGTCTTGAGTGCTGGTACAGAGTTCCCATGAACATCCTTCAGTTCAGTTTCTATCTGGGCAGCACTCCACGTTTTTAAATAAAAATATTTTATATTTATAGCTTGAACACAACCGTTACAAGAACCACGCTTACCAATAGCCATGCCACCTTTCCCGACATTTCGTATTTACCTTTCAATCTATCCTCGCGTCAGGATTATTTAACTTTAAATTCGAATCTAATAATTTTATTTTGGATAGCGAACTAACTTATTTAAAGCAATTGATGATGCTTTGTCTGCACTTAACATAGATTGTTCCATCTGTAGTCAAATCGGTTTATAAAAACAATTTCTTGATATTCTCTCATTTTTTTCTCGCAGCCCCTCAACTGAACATTACCGCTTAGTGGATAAATCTGGGGATTTATGTTATAGCAGTTGCTCAAGATTTGTTAGATGAGGTTTTATACTTCTTTCAGCCTGTGTAGTCAGGTTAAAGCGCTTTCGAAGTTTACTTAAAGGAAGAGATATCTGAACTAGATTCTCCTCTTGTCTAGACTCTTGGGATATGCAATCTGACTATATAACAACATAGTATTATTTTGAAAAACCATACAGAATCGGGTCAGATCCAAATGTATGGATAGAGGTGGAGGCTCCGAAAAAGACAAAGTGTACAATATTTTAGGTAGAAATTCATGCAATGCAAGTATGTTTTCACGAGAATATTAAACGGGACTACTGCAACAAAGAAATATATGTCCTCTCAGACAGTCAAGCTGCTGTAAAGGCTTTATATGGCTATCAAGCCAACTCCTAGATCATGATCGATGGGTTCCAGGACGTTCAGGGATAAAAGGTAATAAAAAGCGGACGAAATGGCAAGGCTCGAAGCTATAAAACCATAGAAGGATGCAGTTCATGTAGAGAGAAAACTAAATGAAACTACGAGTACGACAGTAGTAAGTGATTAATGGATTCAATAATGTGTTTTTTTCATTCATTCTTTTCGAAAAGTCGTCTTTCGCATATTTTGTTGTTTAAAATTGTATCAATTCGGAAATTATCCTTTCTAAAGTTAAGTCGTTCGGAACGAAAAGGCACCCAAGAGAAATTTTTTAAACATTTGGCTCGTTTCCCAAAGAATAAACTGATCTTGTGCATCAATTTGTAACTATGAATGAGATTTGGGTTTACCAGTATGATCCTGAACTGCGACCACACTGCACAATGGATTGAACCCGGTCGTTCAGCTCCAAAGCATCCAAAGTGTCCAAAAAAATTATGGCATCAGTTTTCTGGGATGCAAAAGGAATTTTGTTAACTGATTGCCTTCAAACTAGTAAAACAATCACCGGAGCATATTATTGCAACCTTTTGGACCAGCTGGATGAGAAAAATCGTGAGAAAAGTTCCGGTTTGCAGAAGAAAAAATCATCTTTTATCCTGACAATGCACCTGCTCACAGAGGTGCTTTGGCAACGGCAAAACTGGTCAGATTAAAGTACGAATTGTTGGAACATCCACCCCATCCACCAAATCTGGTTCCGCCTGACGTCCATCTATTCTCAAACCTCAAAATATTTCTACGTGGGAAGTGTTTTTCAACAAATGATGAGATGATAGCATCCGTAGATAGGTATTTTGAAGATCTTCCGGAAAACCACTTCAGAGATGGGGTAAATGAATTGGACAATCGCTGGAAAAAATGTATTGTGCTTAAGGAATACTGAAGAATAAATGTATTTCGACTTATTAATTCATCTTGTTTCATTTCCGCTTTCAAAACCTATTGACTGACCAGTATATTGTAAGTTTGCAACTCCGAAATGAGAAAATACTTGATTTATCATACTGAATTTTCAAAATTACCGAGCCAAAGCAAATAATAAGCCCTTTCAATGCATACACATACATACAATGCAATTAACAATAAATTGCTAAACGCCTAATTTGTTTAAATAGGTATATTATTTCACCGTAACTGCAACTGCTAACCCGGCCTAGATAAACTTATATTTTTATGGACGGTGTTCGCTAATTCCGCTAATTGTTGATAACCATGTCTCCTTATGATACTGCGACCATTCAAAATAATAGTTTAAATATTAGATGACGAAATGTAAACTTAGAAACTTAAGTGCTAATGTATTTACCTTGAAAACGTATGCAATATTCGAGAAGGTGTGTAAAGTAGAGGAAAGGTGAGTATTTGTGCAATCTCGATAATACTGTTTAGCGATTTTCCCACTTTCCCGTATATTTACCATTGCATTCATGTTGCCTTATCGTAGTCTAATAAAAATGTTCTCCATATTACAGGATATTCTATTTTAATTGTGTTTTTGAGATATTTCTACGCAGATATAACTATACAGTCGGTTACGTAAGAACGTGCCGCCTAGAACTTCTTCTCCTTCCTACTTTTTCTTTAGGGGTAAGCCTGTTTAATCTTCATCCACCTGCCTCTGCATTCAGGTCATCGCTCCACCTCTTATGCGGGCGGCCCACGCTCCTTTAGTGATGTATCCCGTTTTTACCATTCCTTTTCCATCCAAATGTGCTCATTCCACTCTTTTTTCCTCTTTAATACCCAATTGTTAATATCGTCGACTCCATACGTATTTCTTATATCCCTACTTCTTTCTCCATCCATCAGTGTTTTCCCAGCTATTCTGCGAAGTACCCTCCCTTATCTTGTGTTGTTTCCGACAGTCTTGGATGTTTCCGGCCTGGTCTCTGCGGTGTATGTCATAATAGGTCTAGGCCTAGAACTTGTAATCGGTAAAAACAACCCTTTTTAGTGTAGTGTTCCGTACGGAACAATTATAAGAACACTTCGGTGTCTGTCTGTTGGTCCATCTGTCTGTCCGTCTGTCACACCCGATTTTCTCCGAAACTATATGACGTAGACAGTTGAAATTTGGTACTAATATAGAAATTGATGGCCTCATCAGAGCCGTGTTTTCAAAGTTAAATTTTGACTTAAGGGGTTAGTTTTGGGGGGTGAAATTGGAAATTTTTTACTAGGTCGTCGAGTGGGGTATCAAATGAAAGCTTGTAAAAACACGAGTTCAAATATATACATATATATATATATATATATATATATATATATATATATATATATATATATATATATATACGAGGCTGGTTTGAAAAGTCCGTGCAAAAATAAAAACTACTTATGTGTTTGGGGTAAACCTTTTTTATTTTTCGACATAGCCTCCTTTTAGGCTTAGACACTTCGTCCAACGATGTTCTAGTTTGTTGATCCCTTCCGAATAATAGGATTTGTCCAAGTCTGTAAAATATCCATTAGTGTCTGCAATCACCTCCTCGTTTGAATAAAATCTTTGTCCCGCCAGCCATTTCTTCAAATTGGGGAACAAATAGTAGTCCGAGGGAGCCAAGTCTGGAGAATAGGGGGGATGTGAAACGAGTTGGAATTCTATTTCAATTAATTTTGCGACCACAACTGCTGAGGTGTGTGCTGGTGCGTTGTCGTGATGGAAAAGGACTTTCTTTTGGGCCAATCGCGGGCGTTTTTCTTGCAGTTCAGTTTTCAAACGGTCCAATAACGATGAATAATATTCACCTGTAATAATTTTACCCTTTTCCAGATAGTCGATGAGGATTATCCCTTGCGAATCCCAAAAGACAGTCGTCATAACCTTTCCGGCCGAAGGAACGGTCTTCGCCTTTTTTGGTGCAGATTCCCCCTTGGTAACCCATTGTTTAGATTGTTGTTAGTCTCAGGAGTATAGTAATGTATCCATGTTTCATCCACAGTGACGAAACGACGCTTAAAGTCCTCCGGATTCTTCTGGAACAGCTGCAAACCATCCTTGCAACACTTCACACGATTCCGTTTTTGGTCAAGCGTGAGCAATCGCGGCACCCATCTTGCGGATAGCTTTCTCATGTCCAAATGTTTATGCAAAATATTATGTACCCGTTCAGTCGAGATGCCCACAGCATTAGCAATCTCACGCACCTTAACTCTTCTGTCATCCATCACCATATCATGGATTTGATCAATGATTTCTGGAGTCGTAACCTCCACAGGCCGTCCAGAACGTTCAGCGTCACTTGTGCCCATATGGCCAGTCCGAAAATTTTGAAACCACTTATAAACTGTTCTAATCGAAGGTGCAGAGTCACCATAATGTTTATCAAGCTTCTCTTTAGTCTCCTGAGGCGTTTTGCCTTTCATAAAGTAATGTTTAATCACCACACGAAATTCTTTTTCGTCCATTTCTTGAAAATCACTCGACTTCCTTGATTCACACGAATGCCAAACACAAAGAAATAGACCAATATGGCTGAAACTTGGTGTGCGTTCATTCAAGAGATGCTACTAACTAAACATGACCTCGATACGCGCCGGTGGTGCCATCTCTCGGACTTTGCACGGACTTTTCAAACCAGCCTCGTATATATATATATATATATATATATATATATATATATATATATATATATATATATATATATATATATATATATATATATATATATATATATATATATATATATATATATATATATATATATATATATATATATATATATATATATATATTATATATATATATATATATATATATATATATATATATATATATATATATATATATAATGTCTTACATGTGTTCACAATCGCTGCGCCCCCCCTCTATCTCGAAAAGTACTGATCCAAAAATGTTGAAAAAATTTTGGAATATTCTCCACGGGATGTAGATTGAACGAAAATTATCACGAGTGCATTATTTTTAATAATTTATTTGGTACATAAAAAGAAAAACAAAAATTTCAAGGTCATCAGTTTTCAGTAAAGATCGGAAACAAATTTTGTTGAAAACTTATTTGGGGTGTGTTTTGTGACGTCATTGATCATTTTATACCTCCGTAACAAAATTTTTTATTTCAAAACGTCAGTCAACGTACGGAACACTAATTGCGCAAGATCAATTTGCACTGGACCGGTTTTTTTTTTTTTGAGGTTATTGTTGACACCCCTACAAACAATGTTTTAAGGAAAGAGATTCGTTTCTAACCTTACTTGTGGTTAAATAGTACATTATCGAGCATGAGTGCTGCATACGCTTCGCGCTTCGAGACTGTGTTCCTATGTAATCATCCGAAAATGACACTTACAGCTACTGCTAAGTATATGGGCAAGTCGAGGGCATTCCTTCGCTAGTAGACGAAACGATACTCACAGTTAAAAAATGTTTAGGGTCTACCAGAACGTAGTTCGAGACGAAAAGTGCCGGACAAGACGAAAAAATGATTAACGTGGTTCTACGAAAGCCTTAATTAACTTTTGGCCAAGGGGCGCGAAAACCAAAGCAGAAAGATTTGGAAATATCATATTCACACTCATCTTCGGGCGCCAACGATTTGAAGTGGCAGATTAGAATTAAGAGGAGAGGCCTGTGTAAAAAAAAATTTTGACGATTTTTTTTTTATAAAAAGTTAGTTTAACATCTGAAGAATGTCCTCACCAAGTTTTGATTCGTGTCATAAAAGAGACTATCTCTGACCGGTTCAGTCGTTTCACGTTTTGGGCTTTTCATTTGTTTATAATATTGATTCGAAAAATTGATAAAAATGAACCCAATTATCGTCCAAGTCGCTCTTGCCGTTGGCATTACTCAGGTAATAAGTCCAAAGATATGCAATATACTGAGCAAGAAGAAGTTCGACCAAGTGCATCGACTAAAAAATTTACCAAAAACCCTAAACGCGTTTTTCTCAAAACGTAAAATATCCCTCGCCGTGCAATGTAGCTCAAAAAGTAATTCACGGATTCACTTGAAATTTTATACAGATATTCATTAACCTATTGACCATTGAATGAATGTACAAAAATTATGAAAAGTTATTTATAAACATTATTTTTTGACAATTGTTTATATAAAAAGGATTAATTTTTTCAAATTTTCACATTCGCAATTTTTGATTTTTTTTTTGGTAAATTTAAATTCATTCAAAGCGTATAATCATAGTTGAGGCTCTATTTTTGAAGCCAAGAAGTTATTCTTTTTTATGTACTTTTCATTTTTGTATAAATATTATAGTTTCTCAATAAATGATTCATAAAAAAATGGTCGGTTACATAAGCCCCCTTAAGAAACGATTGCTGATCGAAAAATACAGAGCGATACTGGAGCAATGTATTTTTTTTCGATGAAGCTTCATTTTGAAGTTATATTATCACCCCACGAGCCTGGTCAATTCCAGCACACCGTGAAACATCCTGTGAAGATCCATGTTTGGGAATGTCTTTTGGAAATAAGTTTTGGAAGAATTTTTTATCTACAATTTGAATGCTGAAAAATGCTTCATATTTGCAAGAAGTACAGACTGTCAAACGGTGGCTTATCGATAAAAATGAGGAGTGGATTTTTCAAAATGACCCCAAACATCGGAGTAAAACGTGTGGAAAAGGGAATCCGATATCGTCATTAGATTGGTCGTCCCGGTCGCCCGATGTATACCCAATCTAGAATGTCTGAGCAGTTGTCACAGCAAAATTCAGACAATTTGGAAACGTTTACCCCAAGAATACGCGGAAAATCTCGTCGAAAGTATACCCTGAAAATATCAGGCGATCACCGGCGATGATGCGAACTGGACGAACTACTGAATCATTAACATTTTAGTGGCAATCCTTTACTGTTGAATAATGTATAAACTGTTAAATAAATACATTTTTTATTGAATCATGCGGAACACGTTCTTACTTGGCCGACTGTATTTAATTTTGCTGAGAATTACGGAGACATTTTCTCAAAATTATCTTCCACACTTTCCACAAATCAATTGACAGAATAAAATTGAAAATTCTCAATATTTCAGCATCTCTCGTTTCCCCATTATCTTCAAAATTTTGATAGGATTTTCTTGATAGAATTCAGTAACGTAGATGTGTCTTCTTTTATCACTTATTATATTCGTGAAAAAATTACTAAATTTCTCTACGCGATTTCTTTCCTTGCACGGTACCTATATCACCAGATACATAGTTTCCTATTCCCGGCGGTCTGTCTATCTGTCCGATAGTAAGATAAGTCTTCTACATATACGATGTCGATTTCAAATATCATGCCTGAGGTAGGGAGTCAACCTCCTTTTAAAGCCTTTGATCAAAATCGTTTTAGAGTAAGGAGTGAAATAGGTGGATGTTGTTAAATATTCTTTACTTTCAAAACTATTGTGAGCATTTTTATATTTTTTGTTTTGTTGAAACAATCGAAATTTTAAGCATAATTATTTATAGTCAAACATAAAGGCAATTAGAACGATTGCTTCGTATATGTCATACTATATACTACGTCGGATTCTTGAAGGGGTTACATACACCTGAGCACTGCAAAAAGTATGTATATTTAAAAAAAAATATGTTTTAAAGGTTATTAAGTGAATAATACAAAAGAATGTCGATTATATTGTACTTTAAAATACACAGGTGTACAAGTATGAAATGCGGATTTTTTTTCTAAAAAAACATGTTAAATTCGGAAGAATGATAAAAAGTGCTTTATTCAAAGTATGTACCATCGCTTGTTATACATTTTTCCCATCTTTCGGGCAATTTGTGAATACCTCGCCAGTAAAAATCTTCCCCTTTTGCTGCGAACCATTCATCGAGCCATTTTTTTCACATCTTCGTACGAACCAAACCGCTGCTCAGCAAGTGCGTGACCATCGATGCAAACAAGTGGTAATCGGAAGTAGCCAAGTCTGGTGAGTAAGCCGCATGGGGTAGAACTTCCCAGCTGAGTGCTTCCAACGTGTCGCGAACTCGTTTTGCCTTATGTGATGGAGCATTGTCATGAAGAAAAATTACTTGGTGTTGCCTCTTTCGGTATTCTAGCCTTTTTTCAAGCAGCGAACGGTTCAATCAGTCTGCCAAAGCGATTCGGTCTTACGGCCGATGTGGATGGTGCGCCTGGGTCTAGCCATGATTTTTTGCGCTTGGGATTCTCAAAATAAATCGACTTTTCATCCCCTGTAACTATACGATGCAAAAACGACTTGCTTTTGTACCGAGCGAGCAAAATGTCACACGTGTTTTTGCGCTTTTTTCCATTTGCTTGTCGTTCAACTCATGTGGTACCCATCTACTGGTCTTCTGAACCTTTCCCATCTCTCGTAGCCGATTGAAACAGCTTGTTGACTAACGCCCAATTGCTCGGCGAGTTGTTTCTGTGTTTGCGAATCATCTTCGTCCAACAATTGCAATTCGGGCGGTTTTCCACGTTCCTTGTCTGCAACATCGAAGTCACAACTTTTGAAATGCCGAAACTATCGTTCACACGTATCTTGCGATGGGCATGTTCACCATAAGCTTCTCGAAGTAATCGACATGATTCAACAGCAGTTTTCTTCAAATGAAAACAAAAAATTAATGCTGTCCGCGAATACTCTTTGTTCGGTATAAATTTCGACAAATTGAAGACAACAACACAACACTATGCACACACTTTTCCAATTTATCACTCGTGCGCGTCTGACACTTGTTGATGATACAACAAAATGGCGCAGTGTCAAATCTTTATAGCACAAATTGCATTGGTGCACCATCTGTTGTCTGAAATCCGCATTTCATACTTGTACACCTGGTATAAAAATTTTTTTTAAATATGTTTTAACAATATTTTTTATCTGGTTAAATGGACCACTGATGAAAACTATGATACCTCCTTGTCTGCAGGATAACATAAAAAACGATCCAATATGCAAAAATAAGAATTAATTTTCTAAAATAATGTACTAATTAAAAACTGCAAAGGGCTTTTTTTAAAAATAAAAAATTTCGGGTGCTTCAAACTTTAGTATGTAATTTTTGACCAAAAAATTTAGGTTTAATTATTTATAAAAAAATTGTCATTCAGCACATTTAAAATACAGTAGAATATAAAAGTCTAGCATTACCGAATATGCCCTTGAAGCTGATCATACTGTAACATTAGATAATCTTGTTGGGTTCTTTAAGTCGTGTTTTAATTGACCTTTTAGTTTGCGCAACATACGACATTTTTACACGCGAAGAAAATAAGACCAGGTAGGTATGTCTCCATACCATATAATCCGAAATATAGCAGGGGACTTAATAAGATAATTAATAAGGTAGACCTCCCCTTAATCTATAAGTCATCAGAGAATATCTTAGGAAATCCCAAAGACAAGATTCCTAATTGTGAGAAAAGTGGAATATATGAAATTAGTTCGATTTAAAGAACATTTAGCACATTTAAAATATAGTAGAATAGAAACGTCTAGCATTGCCGAACATGCCCTTGAAGCTGATCATATTGTAACATTAGATAATCTAAGAGTAATTAAAAATGTATCTGATAGGAGATTGTTGAACGCATACGAAAGTAGTTTAAAATTAAAGACAGAGGGCCTATTCCTTATAGTCCCTTGAACTGGTTACTTGACCGGAACTGATGGCCTTGCCTATGCCATTAGTTCCGCCTAAGTAATTCAGGTGGTAGGCTAAGTATAAATAGGGTAGATTTGTAGTTTAGTTTTAGTCAATCATCGCTCCTCATGATGCTAACATGGTTAGCGAAACGCGTGTCGAGTGCAAAAATAAAGTATTTGGTCCAGTGGTGATATATAGTGAGTAGTGTCATTGTCCCAAAGATTCCACACTCCTAACATAGTAGAAGTAAAGAGACTAAAAAAACCGTTAAAAAAAAAATGAAATTTTGAAAATTCGAGGTGTATGTAACCCCTGAAGTCTCGAAATCTGAAAATAATGTTATTTTTCATTATTTCTAATTTTAACAAAAGCCGTTCTCAACTTCCATATTTTTAATTAATGTTGCGCTAAAGTTTCTATCATTTAAAAAATTAAAATTTCTTTCGTTGATATTCTTAATATTGTTTAAAATTTGTTCTTTTTAGTGAGGATTATTAATTATTTTGAGTTCTGAGGTCCTAAAAATTAAATTAAAAATGAATTAATGTTAAAATAAGTCACAACTATTTTTTTCTTATTTCATCATATTCAATTATGACCTGCTTTTTTTTCTTAAAATATTAAAATAATTATATTTTTTGTAAAATTTCAAAAAACTAACATTTTAAAAGTCAGAACTGCTAGAGAAAATTTACACTGGATTCTTCTAAAACAAACTGTATAAGAATAAGTTTTTATTTTTCCAATAATTTCAAGATATATAGATAAAAGCTATGCTCACAAAATGAGAATTTTAATTTTTGTTCTATCCCTACTTAAAAATCTGTATATTTCGTTTCATCAACAAGTTGCACAGGGTTTTCCGCAACAGCTGCATCTGTCGATTACTATAGATCAAGAGGCCGACCCGAAATTTTGACCTGTCGACTAATCGTCTGCCTATTGTTCATTCTATCAGGCGAGTGCTTTTAACGTTGCTTTTACCGCCTCAGTGTCCTGGAATGCCCAGATAAGTCTGGACAATGCTACATCTGGACGGTCGTTTAACCACTTCAATGAATATAAATCATAATTTGTTGACACTAAAAAAGTGGAGCACCCCAAAGCCTTTTTTGGCTGGAAAAAGCGGGACCAGCTTCGTCTTCCGGTATTTTTTTGGCGGCGTCTGCCTTTTGCAGGTTTCCTCTTATATTATCATATACATTTTATCAAGAACAAACTATGGTTAAATGACAGTCCATTTTTAGATCGACGTTCTTTGGGCCCTAAACTTAGGTCCGCTCTCGGCGGCGTCTGCCCTTCGGGGCACTCGACTTTTTTAATTTCAATAAATGTTATGGTACTTAATTCAAGTAGTTAAACGACAACCCATTTTTGGATGTAGCATTTTGGGCATTTCAGGGCACGAGGGCCGCAAAATCAACGTTATAGTTTAGTCGATAGGTCAAAATTTCGGGTCGCCCTCTTGGTCTGTTACGAATAAAGGTAATAATAAACTTTTTTCCGACTCCTGCACAAATTGTTTCTGTCGTCTATATACATTTCGGAAGGTTTACAATTAGAATAAAAGAAATATCATTAAGGATTTTGCAGTATAAAAATTTGTCTCGCAATTTTTTCTAGTGAGTGAGTTTCGCGTACAAAATAAGTTGAAGGTAAGGTCAAGTCACAGTTCGCCTCTTTTAAAGACAACTGCGTCATTTTTGCTGAGAGTAAAGTGCAGCGAAATAAGTTTAACAATATGTAATACACTTTGTTTTTATAAAAAATAAAAGTTTTTCGATATTATACAGACTTTCTTCAAACAGAATTCATATAGTTTAAAACTTTGTACCTTACAATGACATTTTATTTTCATTTTCTAATGTACAGTTACATTTATACTGAAAACGGAAAGATACTAAAAATTATAATTTGCAAAATAAAAAATGTCGCTAATTTATGTTTTAAAATTGAGAGCGAGCAAACTATAAATTCAATGCTTAATTAAGTTTTTTTGTAACATAGTTTATATACCTGGTATCCCAAAAGCCAAGGTATTCCCTTTAAGGGCTGATAGGCCAGATGGGATCTCATCAGAATATGTAAATATGACCTTAGCGAAATTCGTGAAATTCGTGAAATTTCGAGTTATTGACACTTTAATGAATTTCATGAAAATTTACACCTTAGAACACTTTATCGAGTGCCATAACTACAAATTTCCGTGTCCTAAGATTTTAATTATTTTTACGTAATTCTGATTAACCCAGCTGTTGATCACAGTTCAAAATACACTAATTGTGAATGTATATATATATATATATATATATATATATATATATATATATATATATATATATATATATATATATATATATATATATGTATATATACTTATATATCAGATATAAATTAGAGTAAAGTAGATATAACTTTCCTAGTTTTGGTACAGTTTTAATTTCAACAAGCGCAAACACTATTCTAATGTACCAATATATCGTTTATTTTATTTTTTTCCCTTGGTACTAAATCTTAATTAATAGTTTAATACCAATTTTAACTATATTAATTCCTTAATAGCTATTAAAATATTTTTATGACTGACTCACTGATTCATCTTATTTGTTCATTTTGTAGTAATGTAATGTTTGATATTTCGTATATAACAAAATTAAGTAAGATATCTCTAATACTCCACACCTATTTTTGTTCTAGAACAGGTGGATTTGGATATCATATCTGGCACAAAAAAGTTCTGTAGTTTCTAAAACCTAAAACCTATGCCTGTCCAGTTGACGTCTCTTCTTGATAGAGTACTATTTGATATGGTAAATATTAGCCTTGAAACTGCCATAATAGTTTTGTAGAATTAAGTCCTTTTTTTGGTTTATTGATAAATTCAAAGAAAATTTCTGGTTTTATATTGTATGTCTACATAATTTTACTTATTGATGTTAGTTGCTAGACCTTTTTAGTGAATCAGGCATCAATATTTTACTAGACGGTCATTATTAATTAGAGGCAAACCAAAGAAGAAACGCAGTTTATAGATACGTATTGTGTGCATTCTGTTAAAACTGTACGTCTAAACCTTCTTTTGATCAAAGAGCAGAAAGACTGGAAAAATGGTAGTAATTTTAAGAAAATTTTCAGTTTGTCCTGAAGGTATTAGCTATCTTTTGTAAACCTAAATAACGTTTCTGGAATAGAGTCGAACCCCCAACAAGGAACCCTTTGACTAACGGCCACTTCAGTCAGCGACCGATTTTGGGACTCTCCGAATGAAACCCTATATAAAACTGTAGTTTTAACTTCTGACTAGCGATCACCGTTTATCATGACCAGGTAGGAAAAAATTTTAAATTCAGACCTATAATTACTATGTACATATAATAATTTTATTACAACGTGTAATATAAAATTAAACTGCATTGAAAATCTGTATTTTCTATCTGTCTGTAAACAGTACTATTTTGTTTTCATTTAATTTTTAAATATACGCGTTCTTTTCTCTAGATTTTCAGTTCCGATTTGCACTCGAGAGAGGCAACGTTAGTTGTGTTCTCTTTGATAAGTTTACCAAAGTTTATTTATTGTGTGCATGATGGCTAATAATAAAAGAAAGTGGTTATCTCTTGAACAAAAGGTATCTGTTATCAACGAACTTGAAAAAAAAAAATAGCATTATTTTCAAATTTAAGCACTTTTTGTGGGCATCACCTCACTTGCAGTATTTATTTTAATTATTACTATCGATAAAAAAAATAAGTCACCCATTAATCTAATGGGTTGCATATACGACGTGAATTTCTTTTTTTTTTTTGCCCCTTTTAACAACAATTTTCCCAATTCTTGTTTACATATTGAACCGACAAAATACTCTCAGAAAAATACAGAAATACTGAAAGATGTAGCATTTGAGAAGCCTTATTTTGATTTTTAAACTAAGATCATGACTTCTGAACACTTTGACCTTTTTTATATAGGCTGCTCTCGCTGTTTTTATTCTACATCGAATGTCCAGTGAGTGATCCCATTCTTTATTTACGGTGGTACCCAAGTAGCCAAGAGTATTGACTCTATCAATCTTTTGGTTGCTAATATAAAGTTATTTTTGTAGTCCGAGTTTTTGCTTATAACTAAGTGTTTAGTCTTCTTTGTATTTGTATCTATTCCGTATTCTCGACTGATATGTGTTACTCTGTCCATCAGCATTTGTAAGTCCTGTGAATTGTCTGCAAATATTATAGTGTCATTAGCATCTAATGTTGTTAATTCTTTTTCCATTAATATTTATTCCTGCTGAGATATCGTGGAGTGTTCTGCTAAATATTTCTTCTGCGTATACATTAAATAAGAGTGATGGCAAGATACGTCCTTGGGTTTCTATGTTTTCTGATATTTTCCCTTTGAGCCTGAAATTAACTGTTTGTTCCCAGTAGATCCTTGTTATCTATGCCTATTCTTTTTAATATGTCTATGAGTTTATGCTATTGGACTCTGTGGAATGCTTTCTGGTAGTCGATAAAGCACGCGTGTATATCACAACTGACGTCTCTACATCTTAAATAGAACCTGTGTGTAGAATAGCGCCTCACAGGTGTCTGTGGCCTTCCTGAATCTAAACTGAGTGTATCCCATGTGTTTTTCACAAATAGTGTATAGTCTTTGGTGTATAATCTACAGGAAAGTTTTAAATGGATAACTCATAAGGCTTATTGTTCTACAGTCGCTGCAGGTTTTAGGAGATGTTTTCTTGGGTATGATTATGAATGTGGATTTATGCCGTTTAGAAAGAACCCTTCTGGTATTGTATATTCTATTGAATAAGTGAGCCCTCATATGTTACTGTCATCTAGTAGATTTAAGAATTGCCCGTGTGTTTCATCAGGGCCAGGAGACTTTTCCCATCTTTTACTAGAGAGATTGCTTTCCTAACTTCCTCTTCTGTTATAGGTGGGCCTGTAACGCATTCTTTTATAGGTGTGTCTGTTCTCTCATCTCTAAAAAGACTCTGTATATACTGTTGCCACACTTCCATTGTTTTTTATTTCTCTGTAATCCAACGTCCGCTTTCGTATACTAGGTTTGTTGGAACTCGTTGTTTGTATAGTCCTGCTGCTTCCTTGACTTTTTTGTGAAGGTTAAAATTATCGTTCTTCCTTTCCAGTTCTTCTATTTCGTCGCATTTATTATGCAACCAAGCTTCCTTCGCTTACCTTATTGTTCTTATCTCATTCGGGATATTGTTGTACTCAGTTTTGTTTGTGCTCATTACGTATCTCCATAAGTTCTGTGTTCAGTATGTGGCCTGTTATCCAGGAGTTATTTTGTTTATTTTGTTCTCCTTTAAAGCATTTGCGTGTACATGATGTTATGGCAGTTTTGAATGTTGCCAATTCTTCTTCGACTTCTTTTGTCGTATTCTTCGGTTTAGGGTTTTCTTAATACGTCGCACAGTGGAGCCATTTGCACGATTCGCGGCAAAAATTATATTACTTCTTAAATATGCAATGAATGATCACATAAACTATTTGTGTGGCATTATAATAATTAAAAATAATATATTTGTGTAAAATTCACATAATACGAACACATATATTTAACCTTTTCAGTCACGCAATTTGGGGAACAGATGGATCTTCACATCATGCATGTTATTATAGGTTTTTAGGGTCGCTAAATTCAAATACGCTGTCAGATTTCAAAAATTCAAAATGGCGGATTTAATATGGCGATGGAATTTTCGAAAATTGACATGTATGCTTTCAAATTTAGAAAATGTAAAGGTTTCAAAAGGTATAAATTATAGAAATATCATAATTAATTAAAATAATCAAAATTAAATCTATGTACATGGATGTGTTCAAATTTGGGATATAAGTTTTTGGACGCACTAATTACAAAAAAAAATATTAATAAAAAAATTTATATCGATCGTCAAAGGGAAAAACGCGCCTGGATTCGATATCGCATTTCTAATAGGAAGCGCGCGAAGCGATGCGATGAAGGGAATAGGCGGAGCCAACTGAAATCTGTCGAAATGTGATTTTTAATTGTTTAATAATGCTGCAAAGTTGGAAATGTATGAGGGACTATCAACGTCAAATTGTTTTAACCCTAAAGCTTCAACGCGCTCGAAATGATAACCGTTCGTTATAACCAAACGCATAATATTTGTGAGTCGGTCACTGAAACGATTACCATAGTAACAGATATGTACGCAATTTCTTAGATGGAAAGAACAATCGAAAGATTGCATAATAATCATTTGTTTCATGCCTAGACGACATATGTTCGTAAAGACATTATATAGTTCGGCGATAATTCAAATATGTTACGAGAGTAGTCTGAAAAGTTTTGAGTTTCAAGATAAAGATGGTGTTATTCGTCAAAACCATTATTTTCAGACAACTCTCGTATATTGATTGTGAATTAAGACATTTATATTCACGCCTTCCGCATATGAATGACTCTTTCTCAGGGCTTAATATATATTCTACACAGCTAGAGTTCGTAAAAAAACTATCTCTATATATAATCTATCCTTATATAATTCAATTTCTCTATATTTCAAGTTATATTTAGCATTTGGAATATTTAACTGTCTCTCCTAAAAGGAAATTGTATAAAACAGGCAATTTTTCGTCTACTGACAGAACTTTAACCTTTCGCTAAATGAGATTATATATCCTTTTTTCACCTAGTCAAATTGTACGTTCGTGGATATATGATTTAATTGTACTCGTAATCGCACTTGATCGCATTTAAAACCATTTGGATATGATAAATAACAATGTAATCTTCTAATAAAAATTAATTTTAGATTGTAGAAAGTGTAGATAAATAGTTACGTCTAGATAAAGATACAATTTTACGAAGATTTTTGGGTCTGTGGCATTATTTAATTTGGCACGTAAATATTCGCATCAGAAACGAAACCAATACGTGTTAATGCAGCTATTATATCAAACTTTGAATTAAAAAAAAAAAACGTAAGAATGTAATGTGTTATCAGAGGTAATTTATTTGAGTGATCTATATAAGGAATATACTCTATTCAGATAGGTAAACATAATAAATTACACTTGATTCTTTGAATTTAGACATTTCTCTTCAAATTTTTGTGTTTATTATCCTTCTCCACATACTTTTATAAAATCGACTTTTCGCCGCCTCGGTTCCACTGTGCGTCGTTTTGCGTCTTTCTGTTTTAGTTTTTACATAGTTGCTGCTGTCAGTTGTTTCCTCTTTATTATTTTCTTTAGTTTCAATCTGAAGCAGGGTCTAATTCTGTGCCGCTGGTTTTTATGTGGTCTGTTTTAATCTTATAATGTATATGAATAAATACGTGAGTTAATGTAATCAAACAAATAAAATAAACAAACATTAAATAGTATAGAGGGCGATTTACAAAAAATATGACATAAAGAAACTGACGTTTGAAACTTCAGCTTTGCTCTATATAAAAAAAACTCATTTTTAGCCCAGAATATTTAAAATTATTATATGATGACATGGTTTTTTTAATACCTTCAAGTGAAAATCGTCGCTTGACCATACTCAAATCACTATTTTTACTTGCTACCTTTTACACCATCATAATCAATAGATAAAAATTAGCATAGAATTTGAATATAAATACAGCTTTCCTAAAAAATTTCCACGCGCCATCTCAAGGTCGAAGTATATATAGAATATCATAGTTTACAAGAACAATTTTTTTTATGGGTGCTACAGGAAAGTCCCTAAAGCACTCCAGGAGCGACATGTGTGTGGAAAAAGCGATCCACGTTGTTCTTGAATCGCTGTAAATTGTACTCGGTGGGAAACACAGCCCTGGGCAAATTATTCCAAAGGGATGATGTTCTCCATATAAAAGACTACTTGAAAAGCGTTGTACGCGGAGTAACAAGTTGAACCTCATACGGATGTGAAGTATTACCGCGACGTGTATTTCTAACATGCACCGCTCTGGGAGGAATTAAGCGGGCTACATCCTGCGAACACTTTCCATGAAAATACTTGTAGAATAGACTTAAGTCGCCAACCGTTCTTCGACATTCCAGCGAATCAAGACCGCCAGTCAGTTCCGAGTCTCCAGTCAGACGAACAGCTCTTCTCTGAACAGAATCCAACAAATGCAGTGTGTGTTTGGGAGCGGAGTCCCAAACATGGGAGCAGTATTCCATAGTTGCTCGAATTTGAGCTTTGTACAGTTGTTGTGGAGTGTAAAGCGTTCTGGTTCGAAATAATTTTCCCAACTTTTGAGAAGCTCTCCTTGCTATGCCTGCAACATGTTTATGCCAGGACATATTTGCTCCCAAATTAATAGCCAACAAATAGAGTGGCGATGCTAGGAGAATGGAGTGCCCCGACATGACTATGTCGGGTTCAGCAACGTTAACTTTTTTAGAAAAAACTGCCACCTGGGTTTTTGTAGGGTTAGATTCCACCTGGTTACTGTCACCCCCAGATAGAATTTTTTCTAGGTCTTTGTTAAGTTGAACGACCTCCTGCTGCCTAAGTAGCCGATGTCCGAGTGTTCAAAGTGAATGAAGAGATAAGTGTACTGTCATCTGCAAAGTTGTAAATGGGATTCCCGGTCTTTTCCAGCAGATCGTTAATGTAAATGAGAAAGAGAGTAGGAGACAGTATGGAGTCTTGGGGCACATCGGCGTTGATAGTGAAAGTGTTAGAAAGAAATCCGTCGACCGCCACTCGTAAAGAACGCTCTCTGAGGAAACATGAGAGCCACAAACAGAACTTTTCAGACACACCATAAGAGCGTAGCTTAGCCAACAGTCCATCGTGACAAACACGGTCGAATGCCTTGGATATGTCAAGAGCAACTGCTCGAGATTCTCCATGGCCTAAGTGGTCGATATATAGGAATAAACTGAGGCATATTGCAAGAAATCTGATTTTATGTCAAAGTATATTATAAAAATTTAGGTTAATTAAAACTAGGTATCATTTTTGCAAACCGCAAATTCACTGCCCCACCGCAATAAATCCACTTAATGGCAAGAGGCAAAAACCAGGAGTTATAAGATTTAAATGTCCGTTTTGCCTTTACTTTCTCTGTATTCCACAATTTGCCTTTCTTCACATATTCTAAAATTACATGGCATTTCTAAATTCTGACAGATTTTTTAGCTAATACTTAGTCAGTGATCTACAATTATGCTATAGAGATTTCAATTGTTTCGATTTTCATCCAGTCATAAATTGAATTAGATAACACGAACTGTCTAAGTACGAAAACTGTTCTTTCGTCATATTTATTAACATATTCGTAAATAATTAAATACCTTTTCTAGTACTGACTTACAATTACGTAACAGAGTTTTCAGTTTTCTCACTTTTAATCATGTAGTGAATTAAATCAGATAAGATCGACGAAATCTTGGAGTTTAAAAATGCCTCTCTGCCATTTTGATTGTCATATACGGAAGCAAAAAGACCTACTTTTTCTTGTGTTCCTAACGGTTGACGGAAATTATTGCTATGACATAATAACAGATGACTCTTATAAAAGCATATATAAATTGACAAAGATTAAATTTATATAAAAAAATCATCCACGGATCCGCATATTGAAAACCTATTAAATTAACTGCAACGATGTTGGTTGTTTTTAAACAGATACTAATTATTTATCAACCATATCTAACGACAATTACCTGTTAGTACAATGCAATTAATGCAATTATTTTTATTAGAATAAAAATCACTGTTTAATTTCGTTCTGCACGCAAATTTTTAAACATGAGTAATTTAAAAATTATGTTTGCTTAAATAATTTAGAAATAATTCTATGTTCATTCTTGTAAAGTAGATATGAGAAAGAAAAAAGGAATTGTTAAATTACCTTTGTCTTTTCGTTCATCAGTTACTATGTGTAATAACTTAACAAGGTTATATTTTTTATCTAGGACGAGAACTACTTTCTTTAGTTCCTGTTTTATTAATTTAATATTCGTCGGCATAAATCATGAATTTGAAAACTCTTTTCGGTTGAGGTCGGTAGCAGAAGTGGATTTAGGGTACGTCGAAAAAATATTGTTTAAAATGGTTAGGAACATTTGCTTTGTAAACTAGACGGAACAGGTAAAAAATTATATATGAAAAACAGAAAAAATAACCGGCCAAGTGCAAGTCGGACTTGCGCAATTAGTGTTTTGTACGTTAATTGCTTTTAAAATAAAAATTTTTGTTATGGAGGAGTAAAATGATCAATGACTTCACAAAACACACCCCAAATTTGCACTCGTGATAATTTTCGTTCAATCTATACCCTGTGTGGAATTTCCAGAGTATTTTTAAAATTGTTTGATTAGTACTTTTCGAGATAAGGAGGGGACAGCGATTTTTCGTAATTTTTAAAAAATAGTACAAAGAAAAGTGTGCGCAAGTGTTAAATTCTATATATTTTTGAACCCGTGTTTTTACAAGCTTTCATTTGGCACCCTACTCAATGACCTGGTAAAAAAAATTTTCCACTTTCACCCCCCAAACTAACCCCTTAAGTCAAAATTCAACTTTCAAAACTACACGGCGCTGATGAGGCCGTGTTAGTACCAAATTTTAACTTTCTGTGTCAAATAGAAGACAATCGGGTGTGGCAGACAGACAGACAGACACAGACGAACCGAAGTCTGTCTGCCTGTGCTCCGTACGGAATACTAAAAAACACTGTTGTCATTACTGAGGGCCTCTTTTATGATTTTCCTTGTCTTGTCCGCAAGATAAGACAAAAATCAGACTAGAAGATTTTCTAGTACACAAGACTCTGAAGCAAAAACTCTATCTGTCTTTTTCTTCCGGAAATTTCCTTAGCTTGCGCTATTCTCTCTGTACTTCATGCTTATAGCTAGCTATTTATATACTCCAAAATAGCGAAATCCGTAACTTATATATTAATTTTTTTCATAATCTTAGTGTTGTTATTATTTACCTTCATTCTGTCCATCAAGGGTATGTCATGCAACTTTTTATCGCTTTCCGTTACCTTTTGTCTATTTGCAAAGACCCTTTTCAGAGTCGGTGCAAGTATCGGCCAATTCCGAGACCCAAATCACTCAAATACCCCTGTGATTACTGAATACCAAGTATTCTATTATTAAAAATTTTTTGGTTAGGTTTCTCCAACATTATTAAATACTGGTCAATTATTTTAAAATGTAGCTACGTTACCGGTATTTTTTTTTTAAAAAAAAAGGTCAATACAAAGTAATTCATTCTACAACTGTAACTGAATTACTTTTTGCCAGTTCCATTATTTTAGGGTAACTGAATTATTCAATAATTATTGAATTACTCTATGGCAATTCAGTTCCTCTGTATTATGACAGTTTAATTGCTCAGCGGAGATGATGTGACTAACACAAACGGATCTTGGGGGATTACAGACGCGCATTCGAATGACAAATTATAAAAGAAATTATTATCAAAAAATCTTTTCTAAATTTCTTCCTACTTTAGTACTAAGGATGATTCAATTATTAATTTTGAAAGCAACTCAACTACCGCTTTGGCAATTTAGCTGTTGTGAAAGTAACTCAATTGTGCAGAAAGAACTACGAATTACTTAGAAATAGTGCAGTAAAAAAGCATTTGAAATTGCACAATTTAGTTACAGAAATATTATGATTTTATTCTCTCTGGAGTATCACCAGAAATATCGTCCTGAGTTTTGGACCTCGAAAAACTTGTGCTCTTTTGTTTATAAACAACTGACGTTTTCAAAAGGCGTTTTTTGAGCTTAAAATCCGAATAACTTCGGTTATAGATGTCGGATCGAGAGAAAGAAAAATTAAACTCTTCGTAATGAAATTTCCAATAAATTCTTGTTAGTTTTAAGTCACTCTAATGTGTACAAAACCTACAAAATTGAAAATACCCTGAAATTTTGGTACAAAAACATTAAACCCAGTGGACACAATTGAATTTGTTATTTAAAATTTGAATTGTCCATCATTTTATGCCATTTAGTCCAAAGTGGATCTTTTCTTTTTCAAAATTTAGGTCCCGATTCAGTTTTCCGATCCTATTAAAAAAAAAATTTATGGACTCATTTTAACCGATTTTTTTTTACATGTGTGTGTGTGTGTGTATGATTAATCAAATAAAAACAAAAGCGTTTTTTCGGTCATTTAAAAAAAAATTGAACATTTTTATCACATCTGGTAAAGAATCGCGAGACCTTTATTTTTTCAAAAAAAAATCATTTTCGTTAACAATTTTTTTTTCAAAATGTCAATTGTTGTTATTTGATTAAAACAACAAATGTAAAAAAAAAAATTAAAATAACTCCAAAAAAAAGTTTTTTTAATGGCTTCGGAAAGCTGACGTCGAGACTTAAATTTTGAAAAAAAATCCATTTTGGAGTAAATGGCATAAAATGGCGGGCAATTCAAAATTTACATAACAAATTCAATTGTGTCCACTGGGTTCAATATTTTTGTACCAAAACTTCAGGGTATTTTTGCTTTAACAAAAGGAATATTTTCTGAAAGTTTCAAGCCGATCGGTTCATTTAGCCTGTTTTTTTTTTTAATTTTGTAGGTGATGTACACATTTGAGCGATTTAAAACCAACGAGGATTTATTGAAAATTTCATTACAAAGAGTTTAGTTTTTTGTTTGTCTCGATCCGACTGATATAACCGGAGTTATTCACGTTTTAAGCTCAAAAAACGCGTTTTGAAAACTTCAATTGTTTATAAACAAAAGAGCACAATTTTTTCGAGGTCCAAAATTCGGGACAATACTCCTGGTGATACCCCAGAGAAGATAAAATCATAATGTTGCTGTATCTAAACTATGCTTCTCATCATTATTTTGACCTCTTTTTACTGCACTAAAAACGAAATATTTTTGTGGGTTTAGCACACGTGCTGCAGGATAATCCCTAAAGCGCTACAGAAGCACTGCATGTGCGGAAAAAACTATTCACGTTGGTCTTGAATTGCTGTAAGCTGTACTCGGTGAAAACACAATCCGAGGTAAACCATTTCAAAGGGATGATGTTCTTCATGTAAAAGACTGCTTCAAGAGTGTTGTACGAGGAATGACAAACTGAACCTCATACGAATTAGCGCGACGTATATTAATAGCATGCATCGTTCTGGAATGAATTAAACAGGCTACATCCACCGAATACTTTTCAAGTCGCCAACCGTTCTTCAATGTTTCAAGGTATCAAGGATTCTGGTGAGTTCTGAGTCTCCAATCAGGCGAAAAGCTGTTTTCTGAATAGAATCCAACAATCACGTCTAAACGAGGATTAGAAGCCGTACCCAGGAGAGAGAAAGTTGACTGTGTTGATCGATGAACTAACCTTGGTTTCGCAGAGAGCGAGTATATAAGGATTATTTGATTGCAGGTGTTGGTGCGCTCAATTTATATACAAATATCCATTTTAAACTTGCGATCTCCATATGTTGATGCCTCCGACTCAGTGGAGATCCGAACGGGGGGCTATTTCATCTATTTTTCCCACAGTCAATCGGGAGACAGTCACGAAACGCTTAACAACTTCACGCAGCCTAAACCGATGCGATGGTATTACACCGGGAGATGCTTGGTGGGATCTGGACATCTCCCATCTAACTTGTTCTTTTAGACGCCTTCTACAACAGGCAGAACGTACGGGACGTGATAAACTATCCCACACCCCCACTCGCAATTGGGGTAATTGAATTAAAGTAATTGCATTATCAATCTATTTTTTCTTAAATTACTGTAAATATTTAGAGAAAAAACACAAATACTTACTATACTCATAATACAGGACGGCTTTTTAACTTTACTGTCAGTTTCGTTGCTAGTACTATTCGTTTCATTTTCCAAAAATTGCAAATTAACAACATGAGTTTTAGGAGCTGTCACTCTTAAACGACACAACGATAATGGTTTTTTGGCACTAGGTTCCAAAGTTATCGTATACGACGCGGCTTCACCATGAGCTTCTAGAGCTATTTCCTTTTCTGGACCGCAGATACTTGTTAGATTGGGAAGTACTGTAACAAAACAAAAGCTTTTGTATAGAATTTCATAAAAATACACAGTGTGTCATAAATAAATACAAGCAAACTTATTGGGCGAATACAACGCAAGGGAAGAGCAAATGATCACAGGAGCGCAGAGTGCTATTTATATCCGAGAGTTTAACAAAAACAATAATGCTACGACTATCATGTGCAAAAATTACAGATTTAATATCATTTACCACGCGTAAATGAAGTTTGGAATGTAAAAGTGATTAAAAACTGAGTGCAGTAAGTTAAGGAAATTGATTCCACTTTCAGTAAATCCCGGACTAAGGATATCGAGAAGGGATACAGACAGTATACAGAATAAAAATTCATGCCAACTGAGGTACATTTTGATACAATACAATTATATTATTATAAAAAAACCGAACGAACGAAACAGTACTTGTAAAAATAATGGCTCCAAGGTTGAGCTTATTTACAGACGACATCAATGTGTCGGACGTCAAGGGAATTAAAATTGGTACTTGACTGAGGTGGAGATATTCGACTAACAGGCCAAAGCACGCTGGTGCTCTGGCTTTGTTAGTAAAGTGGGATCAAATTTCATCGACACCGATAAATTTTTTTAGTTCTCTTGTGATTATGTTTACCTTCAAGTCCTGATTACATTTTCGCGGCCATGTGAATCGACAGAATTGCCTTTATCCAAATCCAAAATTAGAGTACAAATAGCTTTCATATTTTCCTAAAAAATACCGGCATGTGCAAAAATCGTCCCGTACTTCTTTGAGGACGATCGAAACCACAGAAGAGCTGATAATTGGGAGCGCTATATGAGATTACCCGCTTGACAAAACATTGATGGTTAAAATCAGAGGGCGGAGACATTACATACTTCAAGAACATCCTTGCTTGTTAGTTGAAAAATTTTCCTGGTTAAAATGATTTTCAAAAAAAGTGAGGTAGGCTAGCCTTCACATAGCTCTGATTTAACGCCGGTCGACTTTTTTTTGTGAGAATATTTCTGAACTAAGACTTACAATAACGATTCTCGCTCCCTAGGACTATCTAAAAAAAAAGCGTTTGTCAAGAAATGGCAGCGATCAAGAAAACGACGTCCCAAGCAGTGATCCTAATTGCAACTCTCACTTAGAAGAGTGCAGGGAACGTAACGGTTCACATTTAGATGTTATTGTTCAAAAATTAATTTTCTAAGCACTGTAGTTCGATATATGAAAAGGATTTATTAAATTTAATAAGATAATTTAACTAATCATGGCAAAATACAATACTAAAAGAAACCTTTTTAAACATCGTTATACAAACTATCAAAAATGGTTTACCATGTTATTAATTCCATTTAGAATGAAAAGTTATTGTTAAACAATGGTTTGTTATTAAAGTTAATTATGGAATATTTAACTTGCATCAAAATACGGCAAAGTTATTAGAAATAGTACTGAAAATAGATAGTTTTATTACCATATCTAAGAAAATGCAGTCACGGTACAAATTTATATTTTGTGTTTATCGATGTAATTAACTATTAGAATGCAATTAAATTTGTAAGTTCAAAGATTACAAATTATTTATACGTAGTTTTTAAATAAAATGATAAATTAAAATTATTAATGATAATTTTATAAAATGTTTTGATCTTGTGATAGAAAATGACCTCTTAATTGAGTGAAATTCCTCAACGCTGGTTGTATGTATATGTATATGTATATATATATATATATATATATATATATATATATATATATATATATATATATATATATATATAATATATATATATATATATATATATATATATATATATATATATATATATATATATAATATATATATATATATATATATATACATATATACATACATACATACATATATATATATATATATATATATATATATATATATATATAAGATTTATAAACTTTCAGCATGTATCCCAATGACTAGGAAGCAGACACACCAAAAAGGGTTAACACCAACTTTGATGATAACCTGAATTGTTAAAATATTACGACGCTTAAAATTAACAGTTTTTTATTTCACCTTTTTTAGTTTAACAAAAACTGTATGCAATAAGTCGGATAAGCTACTTAAAAATTAAAATTCAGTTCAATAACTTGATAGCCCTGTATATCGGTAACTATTGAAAATAAATATCAAATGTTATGTATTTTTGTAGATGGACTGAAAAATGCTATTTAATGGTGTGCTGATATGTATTTAAAAAATCCTAATTGACTTTGTCAAATTTGACAAGTGAAAAAATCTTTTGTTATCTATCATATTTAGCTTCCTCCCAAAAAACTAAGTTTTTGGATACTTCAAAAAGGATAAGAGTAAATTGAGTGAGCTAATTAAAAGTTGAAAGTTGAGCTCAATAACTTGAATATATATATATATATATATATATATATATATATATATATATATATATATATATATATATATATATATATATATATATATATATATATATATATATATATATATATATATATATATATATATATATATATATATATATATATATATATATATATATATATATATATATAATATAGTATAGCGGTACAACTGAAAATAAATATCAACAGTTACATGTTTTTGCAAATGGACTGAAAAATGCTATTTAATGCTGTGCTGATATGTAGAGGATGCCATTTAAAAAAATCCTAATTGACTTTGTCAAATTTGACAAGTGACAAATCTTTTGTTTTCTATCATATTTAGCTTCCTCCCAAAAAAATAAGTTTTTGGATACTTCAAATAGGGTAAGAGTAAATTGAGTGAGTCAATTAAAAGTTGAAAGTTAAGCTCAATAACTTGAATATATATATATATATATATATATATATATATATATATATATATATATATATATATATATATATATATATATATATATATATATATATATATATATATATATATATATATATATATATATATATATATATATATATATATATATATATATATATATATATATATATATATATATATATATATATATATATATATATATATATATATATATATATATATATATATATATATATATATATATATATATATATATATATATATATATATATATATATATATATATATATATATATATATATATATACCTATATATATATATACATACCTATATATATATATATATATATATATATATATATATATATATATATATATATATATATATATAGTATAGTATGACGGTAACGACTGAAAATAAATATCAACAGTTATATATTTTTGCAAATGGACTGAAAAATTCTATTTAATGGTGTGCTTATATGCAAAGGGTGCCATTTGAAAAAAAATCATAGTTGACTTTGTATTCTGTCTAATTTGACACGTAACAAATTTTTTTGTTATCATATTGGACTTCCTCATAAAAAACGAAGTTTAGTACTAAAAGAATTTTCTTAGTATGTAGAACAGGAAAATAGTGCATTAGAGGAGATTTTAAAAAAGTCTCTGTACAGTACAGATTTAGTGTCTATTATTGACATGTAGGAAGTCAAATATAGTTTGCTGTAACGGCATATTATTCAGTGGTTTAATCAAGTAAGATTTTTTTATTGATGAGAGTAAAAATATACATTTTGTTCTAAGTTTGGGTTTTTTATAAAAAATGTTTACCACAATACCTAAAAGAAATATGTCGGCACAATAGTTTTTGTTGTATTTTACTGGCACATTTGAGCACATTTTTAACCAAATGCCATGTTACAAAAAAACAAAGTAAACATTTAGTAACTATGCTAACAAGCGTACAGGTAAATAGGATTTATACAAAATTTTCTAATTCTATATATATATATATATATATATATATATATATATATATATATATATATATATATATATATATATATATATATATATATTTATATATATATATATATATATATATATATATATATATATATATATATATATATATATATCGAAATTCGATTTATATGTATTTCCCGACGTTATATGTATATATAAAGAAAACGTTTAGAAATTTTTTCTTCTTCTTACCACTTATCCGATATACGTGTTTTTTTTTTAAATTCATACATATGTTCTCTGGCCAGGTTATATAATAATAATCTATATCAGGGGTGCTCAAACTTGAACTGCTGGCGATCTACCTCAATATTGTTAGGCTACGATCGATCGACTCTGAGAGGCTGCAAGTAAGTGTGATGCAGGATTGTCGTCTAGGTAGGGTGTATCGTGGCATAGATATTAGTTTTCCGCACAATATGCATTTTTTTAGTCAAGGTAAGTGTAGGTCTGCTCTAAAATGTCAATGAAAAAACTCATAATTATTCAAAATTGCGAGTTTATTGGTTCTTACAAAACAAACGAGTTCTAGTATCTAAACTTAACTAAAGAGTGACTTTGGATGTTGAAGCGTGGCACTGCATGTCCTCAGCATACTTTTCATAAAATGGTACGTAATTACCGAATGCTAATCGCAAGCATGATGACATATGTTCGTCAGTTAGTCGATTGCGATATTTTGACTTAATTATCTTCATTTCAGAAAATGCAGACTCGCACAAGTAAGTTGACCCAAACATTGCCGTCAGTTGAAGGGCGATTTGCCTTAGATTCGGATATTTATCTTCAGATATAAAACACCAGAATCTTGTATCAGATGCTGTGGCTTTGAGATGTTTATCTGATATAATCTGCACTAACTCATTTTCAACAGAACATGAGTCCATGTTAAACTGACTTGCTATTTCAGTAGCTAATTCCTCAATGTTTTTACACGAAAAAGGATAACTCATAAATGATGCGATATTTGCCAATTTACTGAAATCATAAAAACGTATTTCGAATTGGCCCAAAATATTTGATAATTCTGCCTCATAAAATTCAACTGAGGAATCCTTGCTTTCAAAGACGGAAAATTTTTCAGATCCTTTCTTTTCAGTTGATCTATCATAAGTTCCAATTTACTTTTGAATACGTTTATTGCGCTAATAATCTCAATAATAGTTTTTCCTTTACCTTGAAGCTCCAAATTAATGCATTGTGATGTCTGTAAAAATGCCAGATCAGTCAGCCATTTTCCGTTTTTCAGCATCTGAGTGTCATCACCTCTTTCGTCCAGAAAAGCTGTTATTTCGGGCAATAATTCTTGAAACCTTTCTGACCTCCGTGTGAAGAACTAAATCAGTGTGTTCAGCTGACTCACTATCTTCCAACTGCAATTTAAAGAGCCGTCGTTGCAAGCTACGTGCACGGATAGAATTCACAATTTTTATTGAACACAAAACTTGTTGATGTATAATGTAATGGAAGGAGAAAAAATGAAGAGAAATCATCATTAGCTCGACACAATGCCACAAAACCGTTTTCGTTTCCAGTCATTGCTGGTGCTCCATCGGTTGTAATGCACACTAGTTTATATATTGGTAGCTTGTTACAAAATTGAAGAAAACGTCATATATATCTTCGCCACGGGTCTTTGCTTTCAGAGGAATCATTGTCAAAAACTCTTCCTTAGCCGATATGTCATTGAATACCATTCGAATAAAAATACACAGCTAGGCAGTGTCTGTCATATCGGTGGATTCGTCGAACTGTAAAGAAAAGTATGTACATTCCATGATATCATGTTTTAGTTTATCTGCCATGTCCTGACTCATGACTTCAACACGCCTTGTGACAGTCGGACGAGATAACTGAAGTTCTCTAATAGCAGACATAATCTCTGTTTTTTTTTTAAATCTTCAAATAAAGTCTCACCCGCTTCAATAAATGCTTCCTTCACAACCAATCCATCATCAAATGGTTTCTTGTGTTTCGCCAATAGATGAGATATTTTAAATGACGCGATCGTTGCAGCTTTTGATTGTTTGGCTGGTCTCGTGAACATGGTTTGTTCTTTTTTCAAACAAGTTATCGAATCGCGTACTTTTCGTTTTCTTAATTCACTCTGTGACGGAAAATCCTTTTCATAGTTTTTTTGAACCGTTTTATGATGCCTCTCTAAGTTCCCAGGCTTAGGTATTGCAACTGACGCACGGCAAATGAGACAAATGCACTTATCCTTTACCATACAAAAGAAAAATTCTTCCTCCTAATCGTTATGAAAATGATAAGTTTTACTTTTCTTCGCCGCGCTCATTTTGGACTATTTATTAATAAACTTTGTATCGATGTATTGCCTTCAAGTTACAACTTAGACTGACTCCTATTCCTGCAGGCGCAACATTTATACCGGCGCGAACGAAGTCTCGAATGTTCCCGTCAAACACGCCGCCCTAAGTTTCTAGGATAAAAGAAAGTGATAAGGGGGTTATTCTGGTCTAATTGTGGTTCGAATAAATTTTAGTAGTTTATTCATTACATTTTGTTTTAGTTACCTAAAACAAAATCTGTGAATAGTTCTATATCGGAATTTTTTTCTCGAGATCGACTCAAAAAGCACTCGCGATCGACCGTTTGAGCACCCCTGATCTATATTATATATATAAAACGCAACGTCTCTCTGTCTGTCCGTTAGTATGCTTATCATTCGAGAACTACTTATCCGATTTACAAGTTTTTTTTTTTAATTCTTGATATTTATCAAAAAGAAATCTATAATATATATATAAAACGTAACGTCTCTCTGTCAGTGTGTCTATCCGTTAGTGCGCTTATCACTCGAGAACCACTTATCCGATTTACGTGTTTTTTTTAAATTCATACTTATGTTCTTCGGCCAGGTTATATAATAATAATAATAATCTATATTATATATATAAAACGCAACGTGTCTCTGTTTATCCGTTAGTGCGCTTAGCACTCAAGAACCACTTATCGGATTTACGGGTTTTTTTATTAAAAATACATATATTCTCTGGCCAGGTTGTAGGATATATTTTATTACGTTAGGTAATATAAGGAATAAGCAGTGATGATAATAGTGAATCAAGTCCACACAAGCGGAACTGCTTGCACGGCTAATATATATATATATATATATATATATATATATATATATATATATATATATATATATATATATATATATATATCCATATAAATATGTATGTATGTGTATATATATATGTATATATATATATATATATATATATATATATATATATATATATATATATATATATATATATATATATATTGATTGAATTTTCTAACTTTCTAGATGTAAGGTATCGGTTTTGGAACCAAACATGTTTAGTGTAACACTATTGTAGGATTACACATTTGAAGGTTTACTACACGTAATAACCCAAAATTTGAACCTTTCGTTCAATTTATGGCTAAGGGAACTGTTTCATAGAGGCATCCAAATATTATAACGTCTTTCCTATTGTACGGACAAACCGCTCATTATGTTTTTTTTTTTGTATAACTTCGGATGGGTAACGCTACTTGGAAACGAGTTGTGGGTTTTCAAATCGTAACTTCTTGGGAATAATTTGTGCTCTGAAAATTTAGACCAACGCAAATAGAGTTCTTTTGGAATTTTCGGTGAATGGGTTTAATTTAAACTTTAAGCAAAACTCGTCAGATCAATAATTCCTTACGTTTTATTCAAAAATAAAACAGTATTTTCTTATCAACGATTTCTAAAATTGTAGCTTTGCAAAATAAGAGATAGAGGGGTAGTTCTTCAAATACTATAGCATTAGGTATTCTGTCAAAAATATCATGTCCTGTTTTCATTTTCACTAGGAGTAAGTTGATGGGTAAATGAAAAGAATTTGCTAGCATTAACACCTGTTCGTTTCTGCCTCTAGGTACTTTTATTGCTCGGACAAACGATGTTTACGCCAGAGCTCTGAGATCTGGTGTCTATATCTGGAGGGTCCGGAGAAAACCCCGATGAGAAACGATGCGCAATTAATGTTCCGTACCGTGATCACCTTTAAAATAAAAATAAAATTATATGTCGGTACAAGAGCGACTCGCCATTCGGCAACAGTAATGTACTTAAAATTATATTACAAAAACTTTCACCATACGTCAAGGAACATAGTTTTCATAGTTTCTTTTTAATCCCAGAAAAACTATTAAACGTTATAATTTTTGCTCAATCGACACTTTATGGAAAATATTCCAGAATGTTTCGAAAAATTTTTTATCAGTACTTTTCAAGATAATTTTTAAAAATAATACAATAATACACAAAAAATTTGGGCAAGTATTATATCATTTATATTTTTGAACTCGTGTTTTTCACAAGCTTTCATTTGACACCCCACTCGATGACCTGGAAATTTTTTTTTTCATTTCCGATTTCACTCCCCAAAACTAACCCCTAAACTCGTAATTTGTCTCTCAAAACTACACGGCTCCGATTGGGTCATTAATTCCTATATTTGTGCCAAATTGCAACTTTCTATGTCAAATAGTTTCGGAAAAAATCGGGTGACAAACAGACGGACACCGAAGTGAGCTTATTTCTCTTCATTCAGCCCAGCTTCGGACAATTTTATTTTTATAAACTAAAAGTTTAATAGGAAGTACTGTGACAAAGACATATTGTGACGTATTAATTTTGAAACAGTATATTTCTTGAGATTAGGTTTTAGTATTCAAGTTTAGAGCACTGAATGACCTCCGGAAAATCATAACTCCCCCATGGTTAAATATACAGTCCAAATAGTTAGATATACAGTCAGATTCTGTTTTACAAGTGATCGAATATTTATCACATATTGACTCGTAGTGTAGGTTATTTAATAGTTAGATTTTTAAAATGAAGTCTGCTTCAAGAATGTTTTGTTTAGGCAAAATAACATTGACGATAAGTCTCTTTATAAAATATTTGTATCATGAGATTTCCTAAACTGCATAATTATCAACAATATTATCCGAATCTGTTATTCATATTATTATGATCTGAGGCGTAAAATTTGATGGTACAGTGTGCAATTTGGTGATTTAATCTAATTTATACTCGTAGCTAACATATGGTAATTTTTTAATACTCAGATATTGTCATTGGACCTCAAATACATGGATTCCTATTTTGGCATCAAAACAATAATTTTGGTGACAAATATATTTAGTGCTTTCGAAAAAGTAATGGCTAATAATTTAAAATTTTATAACAGATACCAATAAGTCTTACGCCACAAAAACAAGTCATATGAAGAATATCACTTAATTTCGTTTTGCAGAAATACAGTCACAATAAAAACTACTTATTTGTTGAAACTCTAATAACTAGAGGCTGGTAAGTACCTATACAAATATAATGTTAGGACTATTCTTAGTTAAGTTATAAGTTTTAAATAATATTTTTTAAGAATATCCCTCCTATTTTAACAATTTTTAAATTTGGTCTTAATATAACAGTTGTCTATTTTATCATTCAGACGGTACCAGCATTGAGTACGTTCTTCTTATTTGCAGATACAGTTATATCTAAATATAGCCCCGATTTATTAGTAACCTACAAACCAATAAAGGCCTATTCAGACGGTCAATCTTAATTGGAATGCAGGTACAAAAAAAATAAAAAAAAAGTCCCTAGGTTGCAGATTAAATTGGTATTACTTATATATTTAAGGTCTCTAATTGATGCTAACATTGTCCGGTCCAGTATCTTTTAATCGTAAAGAATTCCCAGATTTACCGTTTGATGATGAACGTGCTGGTAACGATACTTGATTTACAGGAAATCCACTCTTAAAAATATATAATTGAATGCTTGCATGTTGTTCGTGGGGACCACTTCAGCCAAAAAGGGCTGACGATCGAGACACTCGTTCTCCAGTGGGATGCATAGGTGAAATCGGATTGGACTGGCAGAAAATCGTTAACAAAAACATACTTCGCCGCAATGCTATGAAGGCGTTGGTAGGTTCCAGTCGAAGATTGTAGTAAACGGGAAGTGTAGAATAATACGGTGAAACAGTGGGCTGAGAGCAAACTATGCCGATCTTGGGGTTGGGCCCAAGTTAAAGCCTATAACAGACTTGGAAAAAGGGATCTCTGCTTAACCATAAGACTTCCCAGACCAACAAACAAATATTTTATTAAATCACACCAGCATCCTTTTCAATATCTAACTCACTAGTATTTAAAGTTGACATAAACTTTCCATCTTATTAGAAGCAGGTACACCAACTAATGCTTTAAAAAGTAGAGACATTAACGATATTAGGTATTCTTTAAACACTTTAGAGAGTAACTTCCAGGTAAAATTGGAATAAACATTAAAGAATAGATAGTGCGATTTTATCTTATAGAAAAGATAGCTAAACAATTTCTTTGTAAACCAAAGATGTTTATTAAATTTCCTATACTTGTGAGACGAAGAAACCAGAAACTCAATCAACATCTTCTGGATCTGTGTCGAAGCAGAAATTACATAGTCAGCTATAGGTGAACATCAGCATTCTAGAGGCCAGGGTTTTGGGAGAGATGATCCGACAACGAAGAAATCAAATTTACTGGTCCCTTGGAAAGGATAACCTAAGGAACCCCTTTCCCAAAAAAAACTGTCCTCAAAAAAGCCTCTCTCATAATTAAATTATGCCAAATTCAAAAATCGATGACCGGAAGTGTAGCTTTCTAAAAGAACAATCCTCCCAAAAAAAGAAAGAATTCTCACTTATACTAACATATCCTTGCCAAATGATTCCTGGAGGGGGGCGAAAAAAGCCATCGATTCTATAAAAACATAAAATTTTGCCATTTTCTCAAGGTAATGACCGGGGGAGGGGTATCCCTTTCGTATAATAAAATAACCTATCTTATATCAAAATTTAGTATCTTCTAAAATTGATGATTCAGAAAGAGATATCCTAAGAAAAATCTTCTCTGTAACAAAATTTTACATTCAATGAAAATCCTTGAGAAAACCTCACCTCCTCAGAAATTATGACCTTATTTATTTATTTTACTCGTATAAATATTGCGGAAAATATGTATTATAAATTAACTGGAAGTGAAGTTAGAGGAATAGAAAATAGATCTTATAAAACAGTTGGCATAAATTTAGTTGCTTCTAGAACTAGAATATTGATTAAATGACAGATATTTTTATAGACCATCAGGTATTTGATGCAATGTGATGATGTAACATAAAGTTTATTTTATTTATGTTCGTCAGCTTGACTTGACGGTTTTAGGGGAGCCTTAAAATTTAATTTAAGAACTTTTCCATAGCCATACAAAAATAACGAAGAGAATGCTAAATATAGATTTATCTACATAAATGCACGTCTCGAGAGTTGTGAAAATTTAGAAAGTTAGGAATTATTAGTTATTACGCTATCTAGTATCTACGCTATGTATTATGAATATTTAATTAATTGCTTGTGGGAAAAATTTAATATTAACTTTACCACAATTTGATTAAGGATTAAAAACAATATTAAAACGAATTAAAAATTTATTATAGTTTAAAGATGATACATCATGTCAATTTACCTTGTAAACATTACCTTATAGATGTTACTACAATTGTACACTTAGTACGAGAGGATATAAATACACGTGTGATAAAAATTGCTAATTAGGTTCCATAAGATTATTAACTTGGAATAAAAGCATTCACAGTTTTGGATAGATAAAAAATCATGTTTTGCAGTATTATACCGTGTTAAACTGGAGTCGTGCAGTTCACCTACAATTGAACATTAAGTAACCGCAGGAAGGTCATCATAATCATAATCATCTTCCAGTCCGCTCTTTCAAGTCCACTGCTGGACACAGGCCTCCTCCAAATGTCTCCAATTCTCTCGTACCTGTCGTCTTCCTTCCACCATTCTGGTGATGTGTCCAGCCTATCTTCACTTTCGTTTTGCGATGCATTCTATGAAGTAGCCTGCTCCAGTTCGCCGGCGGATATATTCATTTCTTGCTCGATGTTTTAAAGTCAGACCAAACATCAATCTTTCCATTCGCCTTCGCGTCACAATAGTGTTTCTGCAGTTGCTATAGTCAAAGTTACGGTTTTTGTGCCATAGGTCAGGACTGGCAGGACGCATTGATTAAATAGTTTCTGTTTTAGGGGAATTGGGATGTCTGGCTCTAAAGATGTTCTTCATTCTTCCATAAGCCGCCCATCCCAAGGTAATCCGTCTCGTCAACTCACACACACACTCACCTACAATTGGCCACTAAATAACCCCAGGGGGGTCTTCATCATCATAATCATCTTCCAGTTCGCTTTCAAGTCCACTGCTGGACACGGGCCTCCTCTAAATGTCCCCAGTTCTCTCGTACCTGTCGTCTTCCTTCCACCATTCTGGTGATGTGTCCAGCCTATCTTCACTTTCGTTTTGCGTTGCATTCTATGATGTAGCCTGCTCCAGTTCCCCTGCGTATATATTCATTTCTTGCTCGATGTTTTAAAGTCAGACCAAACATCAATCTTTCCATTCGCCTTCGCGCCACATTAGTGTTTCTGCAGTTGCTATAGTCAAAGTTACGGTTTTTGTGCCATAGGTCAGGACTGGCAGGACGCATTGATTAAATAGTTTCTGTTTTAGGGGAATTGGGATGTCTGGCTCTAAAGATGTTCTTCATTCTTCCATAAGCCGCCCATCCGAAGGTAATCCGTCTCGTCAACTCACACACACTCCCCTACAATTGGCCACTAAATAACCCCAGGGGGGTCTTCATCATCATAATCATCTTCCAGTTCGCTTTCAAGTCCACTGCTGGACACAGGCCTCCTCCAAATGTCCCCAGTTCTCTCGTACCTGTCGTCTTCCTTCCACCATTCTGGTGATGTGTCCAGCCTATCTTCACTTTCGTTTTGCGTTGCATTCTATGATGTAGCCTGCTCCAGTTCCCCTGCGTATATATTCATTTCTTGCTCGATGTTTTAAAGTCAGACCAAACATCAATCTTTCCATTCGCCTTCGCGTCACATTAGTGTTTCTGCAGTTGCTATAGTCAAAGTTACGGTTTTTGTGCCATAGTTCAGGACTGGCAGGACGCATTGATTAAATAGTTTCTGTTTTAGGGGAATTGGGATGTCTGGCTCTAAAGATGTTCTTCATTCTTCCATAAGCCGCCCATCTCAAGGTAATCCGTCTCGTCAACTCACACACACACTCACCTACAATTGGCCACTAAATAACCCCAGGGGGGTCTTCATCATCATAATCATCTTCCAGTTCGCTTTCAAGTCCACTGCTGGACACAGGCCTCCTCCAAATGTCCCCAGTTCTCTCGTACCTGTCGTCTTCCTTCCACCATTCTGGTGATGTGTCCAGCCTATCTTCACTTTCGTTTTGCGATGCATTCTATGATGTAGCCTGCTCCGGTTCCCCTGCGTATATATTCATTTCTTGCTCGATGTTTTAAAGTCAGACCAAACATCAATCTTTCCATTCGCCTTCGCGTCACATTAGTGTTTCTGCAGTTGCTATGGTCAAAGTTACGGTTTTTGTGCCATAGGTCAGGACTGGCAGGACGCATTGATTAAATAGTTTCTGTTTTAGGGGAATTTGGATGTCTGGCTCTAAAGATGTTCTTCATTCTTCCATAAGCCGCCCATCCGAAGGTAATCCGTCTCGTCAACTCACACACACACACTCCCCTACAATTGGCCACTAAATAACCCCAGGGGGGTCTTCATCATCATAATCATCTTCCAGTTCGCTTTCAAGTCCACTGATGGACACAGGCCTCCTCCAAATGTCCCCAGTTCTCTCGTACCTGTCGTCTTCCTTCCACCATTCTGGTGATGTGTCCAGCCTATCTTCACTTTCGTTTTGCGTTGCATTCTATGATGTAGCCTGCTCCAGTTCCCCTGCGTATATATTCATTTCTTGCTCGATGTTTTAAAGTCAGACCAAACATCAATCTTTCCATTCGCCTTCGCGTCACATTAGTGTTTCTGCAGTTGCTATAGTCAAAGTTACGGTTTTTGTGCCATAGGTCAGGACTAGCAGGACGCATTGATTAAATAGTTTCTGTTTTAGGGGAATTGGGATGCCTGGCTCTAAAGATGTTCTTCATTCTTCCATAAGCCGCTCATCCGAAGGTAATCCGTCTCGTCAACTCACACACACACTCACCTACAATTGGCCACTAAATACCCCAGGGGGGTCTTCATCATCATAATCATCTTCCAGTTCGCTTTCAAGTCCACTGCTGGACACAGGTCTCCTCCAAATGTCCCCAGTTCTCTCGTACCTCTCGTCTTCCTTCCACCATTCTGGTGATGTGTCCAGCCTATCTTCACTTTCGTTTTGCGTTGCATTCTATGATGTAGCCTGCTCCAGTTCCCCTGCGTATATATTCATTTCTTGCTCGATGTTTTAAAGTCAGACCAAACATCAATCTTTCCATTCGCCTTCGCGTCACATTAGTGTTTCTGCAGTTGCTATAGTCAAAGTTACGGTTTTTGTGCCATAGGTCAGGACTGGCAGGACGCATTGATTAAATAGTTTCTGTTTTAGGGGAATTGGGATGTCTGGCTCTAAAGATGTTCTTCATTCTTCCATAAGCCGCCCATCCCAAGGTAATCCGTCTCGTCAACTCACACACACACTCACCTACAATTGGCCACTAAATAACCCCAGGGGGGTCTTCATCATCATAATCATCTACCAGTTCGCTTTCAAGTCCACTGCTGGACATAGGCCTCCTCCAAATGTCTCCAGTTCTCTCTATCTTCAGCAGTTGCATCCCAATTCGTTGACATTCTATTCAAGTGATCCGTTTATCGTGTGGGAGGTCTACCTCGGATGCACTTGTCAGCTCTTGGCCCCCAGTCTAAAAGTTTCTTTGTCCATCTTCCTTCCACCATTCTGGCGATATGTCCAGCCTTTCTCCACTTTCATTTTGCGATGCATTCTATGATGTCGCCTGCTCCAGTTCGCCTACGTATATCTTCATTTCTTTCTCGATCTTTTAAAGTCAGACCGAACATCGACCTTTCCCTTCGCCTTCGCGTCAATTTAGTTTTTCTGCAGTTGCTCTAGTCAAAGTTACGGTTTCTGTGCCATAGGTCAGGACTGGCAAAATGCCTCGATTAAATAGTTTGTTTCAGGGGAACGGGGATGTCTGGCTCTAAAGATATCCTTCATTCTTCCATAAGCCGTCCATCCGAAGGTAATGCGTCTCGTCAACTCACAGGACCGGTTATCTCTACTTATTTTGGTTTCAGGGCCCAGGTACACATATTTTGGTTTCAGGACCCAGATACACATATCGTATCTTTGACCTCACGCAAATTTTCTGACATAATCACGATATCATCTGCAAAATATTTGCAAATTTCGAACAATAATCTTTCGTTAACAGAAACTGAAGACTAACGCAAAACTTTGGTTTCTCTTGCATTGATGGTGTATTGATCAGCTGCAACTATCTGCACTATTTATTTATTTTTTATACAATTTGTATGTTCCATAATTAAGGCACCAGATTGCAGAACTGCCCATGCGCATGGACACTGTTTCCCTAGTAGGCAGGAGAGAGGATAACGCTGTGAACCTGTCGATCGACGGACAAAATCAATTTACAACGCAAATGACTTTTTGGCAGCTGAAAGCATTCAAAAAAGAAATTTTCATTACGATTAGCTGCATGCAAATGCGTGCGTGCGCGTTTGTTTATTTATCCATGTCATTGCTGTAAAAATTAACATACGGACCTGAATTTTTGATATCATATTCGCAAATGTATGAAAAATATGCCGACATTGTTTCTTTTGGCCAATTTTTTAATTAATACAGAAATTTTTCAGCTTAAAGTTTATTCATTGTTAATAACAAATTAAACAAACAATTTTATCAAACGACTATATCCATAAGAAGCGTACAAGGCTAAAGTGTTTCTACGCAAAAATCAACTTGATTCGTTAATTATTAACAGAAAAACGACGAGTTGATTATTGCCTTATAAATTGATTTTATCCATCGATCGAGGCATTCACAGCATTATCCTCTCCCCTGCCTACTAGGGTCACGCGTAGAGGCAGTTCTGCAATCCGGGGCCTCAATTCTAGTTGATACTGATTTTTCAATTTCTCCTACATACACTATACCACAGGAATTTTATAGATAGCTAGTTGGTAAAGGAATTGTGTCTTTGGGTAGTTTTAAGCATTCCTTAATTGTATAAATGTTAGATCTTCTAAGTAATTTGGCTATTTTGACTGAAGTACTATAAACTAAGGAATTATGTTATATAGATAATTCACTCAAATGACAGCTACTCAACAGGAAATAAAATAATAAAATTCCTAGAAGGTGAAAGACGAAGGCTCCTTTTTTTAGCATATCTTCTGGTAAATTCTGCATACTATATATTACATTGTCTTCACGCCGCACTAATTATTACACTCTCTAGACGCTGCCTTTGTTGTTGCTGTTTACACAGGGATGCTTCTGCTGCCGAAGGTCTCCACTATTTTGGTTGTCTAAAATTTACATTGATTTACATAGTCATATAGGAAATAATAACATAATTCTTTAGTATGGTAGTACCGTTTCTATAAGATCAACCGCACTATCTACTGGCAGATCCTTATTAGTATCTTGTCTATGAGTTGGATTTTTGGAACGGTCAAAAGAGTAAATTAAATTTATTCTGTTTAAAACACTGGTCAGTTTCTCTGTTTCCTACGAAATTAAACGTTCATAACATATTAATAGGGTTCGACAAACTAATGAGTTAATGGGAAATTTTTTAAAAAGATTATGGTGAGTTAGCATTCAGGTAATCATTAGTCTGACTTGGTTTTCGTTAAACCGAATGTCACAAAGGACCGTTACTGTTCTTTTGTACCAGTACATATAGAAAGATAATTGTAATATTTAATTCTGTTTCTATTATAATTTATATTTGGATGCTGTTGATTAAAGTGATCCAAAAAATTTCTAAGTATTCTTTACCATATTGACCAGATAGCATATTTCCTATTCCAAGGAAATTCGCCAGTGACTAATTTGGTTTAAGATGGTAAAGATTACTTCAACCAATTTTAAACTACAATTTAATTTAATATTAGCTAAATTACCATGAGCTAAACTAACTATACTAAAAATTGGTCTAATATTAAATCCAAATTGAAGGAAAATTGAATTATTATTTAATTTAGTTTAGACTAATATGTCTTAGCCTACTACCAATCAAGAAAGTACTTTCGTCAGTTTACGTTAGTTCAAATAAATGTAAACTAAATTACCTTTTTCATTAGTTCAATTACAGTTTAATTTGAATTTACGCCTATAGTCGCTAGCTCGAATCCAATACTAGCGGCGGGATATTGTGACATCCTAGATTTTAAAAATTATTTGATTATTATTATTAAACAGATTGTGTCTAATATGCTAACTTGGTAAGGCGAATAAACCGAAAAAAAAAATTCCATAATTTAACTTAAACTAGCCTCTCTGCTAGTAACTAGATGAATCTTGACTAGTAGTGGACAGAGGTTAGTATAAATATACTAAAAATTCAGAACTCTAAGCCAAATTTCATTTTGGGAAATTTTATTTTTGAAACTTTTTTTCGGAAAATTTTATTTTTGAAAATTATTTGAGAACCCAACAATTTACCTTTGTTTTTGTTGGTGTTTATTTAACTATTTTTTTGGTAACTGATCTATAACTCAGGCCACCCTATAATATATAGGTTTTAAGTAATCTCAAGTGACGACGTTTTATAATATTTTTTATGGAATTTTAGGCTCACTGGCTGTGAAAATATAATGTTAATTGTCATTTTCTACGTTTGTACGGTTTGAAATACTAAATTTTATTATTTTTAATATTAGCTAACATATTTAAGTTGTAAGATAGGATTAAAATTTAAAATACTGCTTATTAATATTTTAATTTAGAATTTCGTAGGTACAAGAAATTCAGAGTCTCGAAGGGAATTTTGCGTAAAAAATATTTTTTTCTTCTAATATGACTTTTAAATCATATGCGTCTATCAGCTGGCGATTAGATTAACTTAATTTCAATGATAGAAAAAAATCCTTCAGCTACCAACTTGCCATTTTACTAAAGTGGGAGGAGAAGTTTTCACATTTGGTTATTTGGTCAATATATCACACGAGGATACACTGGAGGTTTCGCAAAAGTAAGAGGAGAGGTTTCCACTACTAGGGCGAGGAGGTTTAGCTATGCCACCAGAACAATCCTCATGTTGTGGATTTCAAGGGCTACCTTTTAAGTTTTTACAGAAACAATGAGAGAAATAAAATTTTTTGAAACAAGTCGTTGTTTTATTGTTTCTTAAAATATTCGCCTTTAAGATTTATATACCTTTGCATGCGTTCGAATCAATTCTCGAAACATTTTTAAGGATTCAACAGTTTCTTGAGGTCATGCATTTTTTTTGACATTCGGGAACAAAAAGAAGTCATTAAGCGATAATCAGGTAAATACATTAATTCGATGTTTTTCTCCGTCAAATAATCAATTGTTGGACGTGCTGTGTGATAGCTGGCATTGTCATGATAAAGAACGATGCGCCGTTTTCGCTTGTTTTTCTTGATTTCATCGATGACTTCTGGCAAACAAATTGTGGGTTACCATTCAGCATTAACTGTTCTTTGATCCTTTAAAGCAATGGTTGTAACATGTCCAGTATAACCAAAGAAACAAGCGATCATTTTCTTGGAAGTGCTTCGTTTGTGTGTGCATTTTTGTTGGATTCGGCTCATCTTGGAACACCCAAACATTTGATTGTTGCTTAGTTTCCGATTCCCACGAATAGATCCAAGTTTCGTCTCCTATTACGATGTTATATATGGATTTTGCATGTCCTTGGTCAAATTTTTTGAGCATTTCCTTACACCAATTAACACGAGCCTGTTTTTGGGTTTCGATCAAATCGGAATCCATCGGACACAGAACTTTTTGTAAATGTTCATGCTAAATCAAAAGTACTGCAGTCTTCGATATGCCTAAGGATGCCTCTATCTCACGGTAAGTCACATGCCCATCCTCTTCAGTCATGTTGCGCACAGTATCGGTGTTTTTTGGAACAACAACCGATTTTGGACCCTTCACGAATTTCATCGCTGACGGAAGCACGATCATGACGAATTTCTGCAACCCAATTGTAAACAGTCTTTTCTGATGTTGAGGCCTTTACTAAAATCGTAAAAAATCATCCACCGAAAACCTTCTCGAGAAATTTCCATTTATTCACAAAACTGTTTTCTTAACGCTCACTGTATACAAACTAATCGGCTGAACTGCCACTATTTTAACAATAACAAATGCCAAATTTTACAAAAATGGTCAGATCATAATCGCGCCAACTAGTGGTCGTTTGTAAAAACTTAAAAGGCGGCCCTTAAATGTCAAATAACAAAAGAAAAGTTTTTGAGATATTTAATTTTAGAGCTGTAAAACCCTAGCTACTTTTATGTTGTTAATATTCAATAATGAACACTGCTGCACTAGAATTACATCAATTGTAAATAAAGTAAGTAAATATTACTTCTTTCTTTGGGATAAATGTATTCATCATTATTTTTAATGGCAAGATAGAGATTGTATTTTTTTTAAATTCAAGTGATAATTACTTACGAGATATCTATTTTTAGTGAAAACTTGTTTTTAATTTGCTATTATCAGGCGATGATGGTATAATTTAATATAAGATGGGTGTGTCAATACCAAAGATATTAACGATGTGCTTCGTTGAACTTTAAATAGTAAAAATTTATTAGTTATGAGTAAGGTTATTCTAGCTCAGTTCAAAATACATAAGAAAATAGAATTGCCTCTTGAAATTCCCCGAAATATTTTCAAAGAAGAATAAGTATTGTTTTTTCTCCGAACATTAGGCTACTTGTTTAGAAGGTTCTACGTCACCGAGCTAGGACCGCTATAGAACTAACCTGAAGTCACTATTAAGTTAAAATAGTAAATATGTGTTTTATTTATCAATCGGATCTAATACGTGAATGTCCTACCTATTCTATCATAATGAAAGGTTGGCACTTTTAATTTAACGACCAATTTTCACCGCCGTTATTTTGCCATAGTATGTTTTTGTTCAATAGTTCTTAGTGATAGTAGTAGTTAGTAATCCGTTAGCTTAAGATGTTATCCACCAGGAAATTATAATTATTATTGACCACGACGTTTTAAAATACTGTCTAAATATTTTAAAGAGCAATACAAATAAGAGATAATATATTTATTATATATTTATTATTTACTGGCGACTACATTCTATTGTTTAGTCTACAGGCTCATTAGATTAAAAAGAAAATATTTTTATGGAAAATTTATGTAAGTAAAATACCAAAGATACAAAAATAAATAACTTTCTATTATTTGCGACTCAGTACATTGATTTTGATCATAAAATTCAACCAGGAATGATTATTCATGGAACAAGAATAGGGATGTTACATGATTTTTAAATATTCAGTATTTCAATTTAATTCTTGTAGTGGTAAATTGGCCTGGCGCGTGACGGCTTGTACGTACGTCAAATAATCGAGTTGTACGTTTTTAAGGGGATATACCTAGTCATCTGGGTAAAAAAATTCGATTTTTGGATTCTTACATTTTCTTTTAATATAATATTTTCTGTAAGTTTCATAAGAATCGGTTAAAACTTGATGAAGTTTAAAAGAAATGCCGTTGCGTAGAATTTTCGGAGTAGGCAGCGAGCAGCTGCTCTCGGGTCAGCCTTCGCCTACCTTCACTCGATTTTAATGTATTTTAAACTTTTTCTAATATAATATAATACCTCATTGTCCTTCGTAGAAGGGACTAGGCATTCACACCTCCTATTCTAAGTTTCTATATTCAAAACTGAGAGTTTGTTCAGTACCATTGTACAGTTCACTCGTAGTAATTCAGTCGTAGCAGTTATTAAAGTTTGTATTTTAATTGACTTTGTCAAATATAATGACAGCTGGGAGTTTATTGTGGTTGAAATGCACATGACTACGCAGCTAAAGTGGACGGAGAACCAGTTGACTTGGCCGAGCGAAAATTGCTACAAAATAAAAAAGAAGCTAGAATGCGTCATAGAAAATAATTAGTGTTGTTATTTACAGGTAAGAATTTATTCTTGTATTGTTTTTTAACCTGATTTTTCAAACCTAAAACTATAAGCGCATATGTCAAGAATCACTGAACTTGCTTGCTTGTCTTTGAAGGAAGGCATTTTGATTTTATCGAGCACTTTATTTTTGATTAGCAAAAATGTAAAACCCAGAATCCTCGTTTTTTCGCTTTTTAGTTTAAACCAGTGCCATTTGATGAATTTTTTTTAATCTTTCATTTAAAGACAAGATTGATCCTCTAGTAAACTAATTTCTTTGGAAATTTTGATTTCAGATGATCCGGCTCCCAGTAATGGTGCATATCACAATACTCCTTAAAAAAGGGGGTCACAGGAAAACGGATGCAGTGCCGCACAAATTAAAACTTCACAAATTGTATTTTAAGTTATGTATCTATAATATATATAAAAAGTAACGTCTCTCTGTCTGTCTGTCTGTCCGTTAGTGCGCTTATCACTGGAGAACCACTTATCCGATTTACGTACTTTTTTTTTTAAACATACCGAATATGGAACAATATCACGTAGCAAAGAATATAATATATATAAAATGCAACGTCTCTCTGTCTGTCTATCTGTCTGTCTGTCCGTTAGTGCGCTTATCACTCGAGAACCGCCTATCCGATTTACGTGTTTTTTTTTTAATTCATACATTTGTTCTCTGGCCAGGTTATCTATAATCTTCTATCTAGAATATATATAAAATGCAACGTCTCTCTGTCTGTCTGTCTCTCTGCCTGTCTGTCTGTTCGTTCGTTAGTGCGCTTATCACTTGAGAACCACTTATCCGATTTAAGTGCTTTTTTTTTTTTAAAAAAACATACATATGTTCCCTGGCCAGGTTATCTATCTATAATATATAAAATGCAACGTCTCTCTGTCTGTCTGTTAGTGCGTTACGTGCTTTTTTTTTAAACATATGTGCTCTGGCCAGATTATAGGAAATATTTTATTGCGTTAGGTAATATAAAGAATAAGCTGTGACGATAATAGTGAATCAAGTCGGAAAAAAGGTTACCGTTAGCGCGTTCTCTTGCAATACACTGCCTAAACCATTACATATGGAATAATATCATATTGCAAAGAATATAATATATATAAAATGCAACGTCTCTCTGTCTGTCTGTCTGTCTGTCCGTTAGGGCGCTTAACACTTGAGAACCACTTATCCGATTTACGTGTTTTTATAAATTTATACATATGTTCTATATAATTCGATATAAGCCTAAATAACGGGAGATAAGGTGAGATAATGGGAGATAAGGAGAAATAATGGGAGATAAGTCGAGATAAGCCTCGATAATGGGAGATATGGTGAGATAATGGGAGATAAGTAGAAATAATGGTAGATAAGCATATATAAGTCTAGATAATGGGAGTTATGGTGAGATAATGGGAGGTAAGGAGAAATAATGGGAGATAAGGAGAAATAATGAGAGATGAGGAGAGATAAGCCTAGATAATGGAAATTATGTAGAGATAATGGGAGATAAGGAGAAATAATGGGAGATAAGGGGAAATAATGATAGATATTTTATTACGTTGGGTAACATGAGGAATAAGCAGTGACGATAGCAGTGAATCAAGTCCACGCGAGCGGAGCCGCGGGCCCGGCTAGTTTTTATATAGAATAAAAATATAATTTATAAAATGAATACTTTCGCTAAAAGAATCCTAAAAACGTTTTTTTTTTTTTCATGACGGCTTCATGACTCGGTTACATTCTCTTAAAGATGAGAGGATCGCACAACTGTTAACTTCGTGCGATATGCACATCTTAAAAAATTTTAGTAGTTATAACCAGAGATAGAGCCATATCATACATTTCAATTCATTTCATTTAGCGGCCCATGGCTCAGTGGTGTAGTACCTTGCTTACTGTGCAGAAGGTCGAGGGTTCAATCCCCCAGGTGGGTATACTTATTTATTAAATTACTTAAGTATATTTGGCCTGGCCACGCACATAAGTAGTAGAAAGCAAAATTGCTGTCCTCCCACCATATCTCTAAGAGTAACGATCAAAACAAAATCGAAAAAATTTTGGAATATTCTCCATAAAATGTAGAATGAGGGAAAATTTCCACGATTGCATTACGTTTGATAATTTATCTCATAGAACAAAAAAAACTTTTGGATTTGACAATATACATAGTGGAGATATTTTTCATGGAAAGTTATGAATTTAACCAGGACTAAAAGCTATGAAATTTTAATACGTATCGGTGCAATCACTAATATATTCATATATTTTGCCGTACATTACTGCTTTAAGCATTTGGCCCATCATAGATAAAATAAATTTCCATAATGACTGGTGACTAACGGATAGGTACCGAGACAAAATAATTTTATTTTATTTGTTTATAATTAAACATAAAATATTTGGGTAGTAAATGTTTGTTTTAAACTTTTGCTACAAAGATGTATCGCTTTTTATATGTTCTTGGTAATTCTTATATTGAATCTTTGATTGTGTGAGCCGATACTTGTTGGAAATTCATAATAAAATTATATAAAAATAACACTATGTTTTAATTTTCAATATATTTAAAGTAACTTGACAATTGTTTCACCATACAATGGCTTCTTCTATTTTGAATTCAACTTTTACACATCTAAAGAAGGTTTAATAATGGGTAATCCTTTAAGCTCTTTACTAGCGGAAATTTTCATGGATCATTTAGAACTAAAAATTCATCAAAACGCGGTAAACAAAAATATTGTTTACTGGTATAGATATGTTGACGATATCATTTCCTGTTTTACGGGAACAGATAGACAACTAACAATCCTCCTTAACTTCCTAAATAATTTGCATCCTAATCTTAAATTCAAAGTAAAATTAAAAACCAATAACACTATAAATTTCTTAGATACATCTATATCAAAAGTGAACAATAAACACGATTTCTCGATTTTTCACAAGCCTTCACATACTGATACAGTCATACACAATAGTTCATCCCACCCTTATACTCACAAAATGGCAGCTTTTAATTCTTTCATACATAGACTGTTACATATCCCTATGACTAAAACTAATTTTAACAAAGAATTCAACATAATCAAACAAATAGCAATTAATAATGGATATGACCCCAACATTATAGATAATATCTTGAATAAAAAATCGTTTAAAGAAGCAATCTCTCTAATTTATCCCACAATTAATGACAAAAAAGGAAAATTTAGTACCCTCACATACACAGGGAAAATAACTAGGACAATTTCAAAACATTAAATAAAAAAGAACAATAAAATAGCATTCAAAACCAGGGAATATAATTTTGAATAACAAAACCAAATCTAAGAAATCTTTAAAATCAGGAGTTTATTTATTAAATTGTGGACCTTGTACTAAAACCTACGTAGGACAAACTGGTAGATCTTTAGAAACTCGCATTAAAGAACATAAACATAGTTATTTAAAAAACAAGAACAATTCACATTACGCAACCCATATAATAAACGAATTCCATAATTTTGATGATACGTTAAAAATCCTACATGTATAATACATACTACATAAATCTAAAAAACTTAAATTTGCTTGAATGTCTTGAAATTAACAAACGGAAAAACTCCAATCTATTATTAAACGAACAGGTAGGCGTAAACCATTCACCCTTACTTAATCTTTATTAGTTCTCTGAAACAGTACCACAGATTTGCATTCTTAAAATAATTCTGTCTGTAAATAATATAATAAAACGATTAGCATAATCTTCAAGTAATTAAGGATAGTTTTAAGCACTATATAACCAGGATTACTACCAAATATTTTTCTCTCTTATTTACTTTTGAAGAAGCCATTGTATGGTGAAACAACTGTCAAGTTACTTTAAATATATTGGAAATTAAAACATAGTGGTGTTTTTATATAATTTTCTTATATTGAAGATGAATATGTGACTGAATTTCATAGAACACTTCAGCAATCACGGTACAGAACACTAATTCTGCAAGTCCGACTTGTACTTGGCCAATTTTTTAAAAGAAATTAGGACTGTAGTTTGATATATAATAAAGGTTAAAAAAAATGACAGTTACTGTAAATATTTTAAAATTAAACCTTTTTATGGGATACCTTTTCGCTAGACTAACAGTTTCTTCTTGTAAGTTTATTGTTAGCCATCAATCTCAGGTATCGCCGAAGGTATGTAATACCGACTGCTTGTGAAGCTAGTGAATCTTCTTTTTCTTTACTTGCGGAACAGGTCTTTAACTTGCGGTTCTTCACCTGTCAGGCTATTTTTAGCCCAACATGCAGTAATAAATACATTTATCTTTTTCGCAATACTACCGCGTAATGGCTACCGACGACCTAATTGTTAATACGAGATATGAGTTATTTTCGAATTCAAAATCGAGACATTTTGGATAAAAATCCGCATACCAAATATATGTTTATTTGGCATTTCCATATATGAAATATTCTAGAATAATGACGGCATTGCGTAAATTTGTTAATGAGTCGAATTTCTCGAATGAACACGAACCGTTTATTGAAGAAATATTTAAATATCATTAATTTATCAGCGTAATTTCCACAAGGTTTATAAGAGTATATAACTATATTTATTATAATGTACCATATCGTAAGTTAGCCTACTTAATTAAAAAAACCACAGAAAATGCAATTAATATACGCGCTTAGTTTCCAAGTAAACGTATGTTTTATTTAGTTAGAACCTACTTTTATAATGTCGTGTTTATAAATTGTATTAGTCGTAACATTAAGGGAATATTTCCTAAGGGTACCTTAATCGCAACTGCTCTGGAACTTACTAGTGGATGAGTTACTGACTCGGCTGAACCCATACGTCTTTTACGCCCAGGAATATGCTGATGATATAGTTATACTCATTCAAAGGGAACATACTGCCACTGTGGCAGAGCTCAAGCAAAAAGCACTGACCAATGTACCAAAGACTGCTGTTATACCGTTCCCAAAAAGAAGAGTTGAGTTTCGGATCGCGATGTGTGTACACGTGAATCGAATGCCCGACAATGTCCACTCGTTCAACGAGCATTATTACGGTAGTGTTTTGATCTATTTAATTATTTTGTCGATTGCAAACGAGAGGGACTAGAAGTGTAGTGTTAGATTAAAACAATAAGTAAAAAATTTGAAGATTTGTGAGAATAATTTTGTGAAATTGTATGAAGCTAACGAAACGATAAGCGACGACCTTGATCATTTTACTGTTTACAGTGATAAGAAATATAAACAACTTTTTTTTTCTTTTTCTCCCGTGTTTGATAATGGAATATACGAGGAACATACGTAAAGTTTTTATAACAGAAAGAACAATGGATAGCGATGATTATACCTCAGGAGACTCGAAAAGAAGAAGAGTCGAAGAAAAAGAAGAGCCAATGGGATTATTCAAGAAGAGTAAAAAGCTGATAAGAACACCACAGAAAGAGAAAAACGAAAGAGTAGATAAGATAGACAATTTGATAGAAATGATCAGAGAGCTAACGTCAGATATAAAGGATATAAAATAAGATCAGAAGAGATACAAACAAGAGTTGAAGGAACTAAGAATGGAGAACGAAATATTGAAAGAGGAAATTAAGATAATTAGAGAAAACATGAGAAGTATGAATTTGAAGATGAGTAGACTGGAGAAAGACAACGTAAGGAATAATATTGTAATATTGGGAATGAGATTTGAAGAGAATAGCCAACCAGATCTGAAAATGGGTGTAGAACATTTTATGGAGAGAAGTATGGACACAAAAGTAGAGATTAAAGAAGTGATAAAAATAGGAGCGATTATATACAAGACAGAACTTGGAAACACGGGAGATAAGGAAGCTGTATTGAAAAATAAAAACAAACTGAGAAATCTAAGAGAGAGAGAGTTTATATAAACAACGATTTAACAAAAGATGAACGGGAAATTCAAAAGAACTTGAAGTATATAGCAGAGAACGGGAGCAAGAATTGAAAAAGGGTGAAAATAGGATATGAAAAGATCGTAATCGAAGGAAGAGAAAGAACAAACAAAGAATATTACGACCATCAAGTTAAAAAACTGAGAAAAAGGAGAAAGATAGGTAGATTGACGACGACCCTGGTAAAGATAAAGGATACAGAAGAGAGGACTAGTAAAAGAAATACAAATAAGAAGATAATCAAAGAAATAGATAGGAAGAAAGAAATGGGAAATAATTATCGAGTTTTTAGATTGAGAACTATGTAGGAATCACGGAAACAGAAAGGAAAGGAAATGGATGTAAAAAATTAGAAGGAAAAGCATACAAAAATCAACATAGAAACATATACTGGAACAAGATACAAAACTCATACAAACAGAAGAAACTAATACAGAAGAAACAAAACAGGTATTCGGAGGTATTAAACAGGATGGAAGGAAATATGGAAAAGACAGTTATAGAATAACTCAACTTCACGGGCCTTACACTCCTCAAGGGATAGAAAGGCATAAGGTTAAAATAAGTAAGTAAGTAAGTATAACTATATTATTATAATGTACCATATCGTAAGTTTAATTAAATAATGGCTTAGTTTCCCAGTAAACGTATGTTTTATTTAGTTAGAAACCTACTTTTATAATGTCGTGCTAATAAATTATGTTAGTAGTAACACTAAGAGAATATTTCTTATGGGTACCTAATGCCCACAGGGGGGGAGTGGTATCGCCACGGCGCTGGTGTGAGGAAGTAAACCTGAAAGATAACGCTGCAAAGACTGCTGTTATACCGTTCACAAAAAGAAGAATTCAATGCAATTACAACAGCCTGAGTATTTTTGGAGAAAGGATAAAATAAGAACAAATATCTGGACTTGACACTAGATACGAAATTAACGTGAAACAATCAAATTTTAAAAAAACCTTAATAAAGCAAAAATGTGTCTCATGAGATGCAAGAGGCTGTTCCGGAACACCTGGGGTCTTAAACTAAAAATGGTACTATGAGTATACGTCACGGTCATTAGATCCTCAGGAGTTGGTTTGCTTATGTTTCACCAGGGCTATAAGTAATCTACTAGGACTAATACTCCTAGATATATACATAAAAAGCGAGGCTACCAATCGCGCCTATCGAATGAGGTCAAATGGAGAATGGAAATAACAACCTGTTCAATTTGGGCACAGAAGAGTTATGGATCTAATTAATGATATACTCTTGGATTGGAGTATAAGACAACATCATATAATTTTAACAAATTATAGAGAATTAGCTGCGACTCAAATCTATGAATAAAGGTGGAGACTCCGACAAAGACTACGGGTCTAATCTATTCGAAAATTCAAGCGCAGTGGAGCTCTAGTAATCAGACAAGTGAACAATGTTCCAGGCAGAAATTCATGCAATACAAGCATGTGTTCGCGAGAATCTTAGAGAGACTACCGCAACCAAGAAATATATATTCTCTCAGACAATCAAACACTCTAAAGTCTTTACATGTCTATTAGACCAACTCGCAAGATCACACTGGAGTGTAAAAGTGACTCATGAGATCTATCTTCCAGAAACAACAGCGGTGCTGGTGGTGCTGTTGACGCTGACGGTATGAGTAACGCGAGTGTTGCGAGTCTTGGTGAAGCTAAACTTACAGGCTTGAATATTCTTTATAAAATTTTGTATTATCAAATGATTTAATTCTACAACTATCAGGAAGAGTTTTGTTAAGGTTCTAGCAAAATATTAGAAAAAAAATAACATTAAGTGATATAATTGTGTTAAGACGCTTACGTAGGACACAACACTAAAAAGTAAAAATATAATGAAACAAACATCTAAGAATTGAGATTAAATCTCGAATCTACAAGAATACAATTAGCCCTATACCGATATTAACAGCAGAAATCAAACTGGAGACCTAACAACATTAAACAGACATGCAAAATAGATAATACAAATGACTGGTGGCAAAATAGAATGGAACAAATCTATAGGTAGAATAGCAGAAGGAAAAATGGTTAGATACATAAGAGAGAGCTCACCAATAGTAACCACAATCAAAGGTAGACCTCAAAACTTTTTAAGCAACATTCGCTTCAATGGCAGACGTGAATACAATGACAAACAGATAATCATGCCTACCGAAAGCAGGGAGAAAAAAAAAGGAAGGACATTTTAGAGGCTAGGTTAGTTTACGTAAAAATTATTATTCGAGAGCAGTTACGTATAGTTTTGAAATTTAAATTTTGACTTAAAGGTTTATTTTTTCGGGGTGAAATCGGAAGTAAAATTTTTTTTTTTACCCGGTCATCGAGTGGGTTGTCAAATGAAAGCGTGTAAAAACACGAGTTCAAAAATATATATATAATACTTGTGCTTACTTTTCTTCGTATTTTTAATAAATTGTCAAAAATCGCTGTTCCCCCCTTATCTCGAAAAGTACCGACTAAAAATTCTGGAATTCTGGAATATTCTCCACAGGGTATAGATTGAGCGAAACTTATTACGAGTGCATCACCTTTAATAATTTTAAAAAATTTCAAGGTCGTCAGTTTTTAACAAAGATCGGAAACAAACTTTGTTAAAAACTCATTTGGGGTGTGTTTTGTGAAGTCATTGATCATTTTATACCACCTTAACAAAAGTTTTAAATTTAAAAGTAATTAATGTACGGAACACCAATTGAGCGAAATCCGACTTGCACTTGGCCGGTTATTTGGACCAGGATTTTCTAGTCAAGATTATATGATGCTGCTGTTGACTTCTATCCAACAGAGGATTGAACTTTATTCATCAAGAATTGACGACAAATATATATATTTTTTTCTTTTTTTTATGGGGCTAGCACAAGTGCTACAGGGAAGTCCCTAAAGCGTTCCAGGAGCGACGTGTGTGCGGAAAAAGCGATTCACGTTGTTCTTGAATCGCTGTAAATTGTACTCGATGGGAAACACAGCCTTGGGCAAATTATTCCAAAGAGATGTTATTCTCCATATAAAATACTACTTGAAAAGCGTTGTACGCGGAGTAACAAGCTGAACCTCATACGGATGTGAAGTATTAGCGCGACGTGTATTTCTAACATGCACCGCTCTGGGAGGAATTAAGCGGGCTACATTCCTCGAACACTTTCCATGAAAATACGTGTAGAACAGACCCAAGTCGCCAACCGTTCTTCGATGTTCCAGCGAATCAAGGCCGCCGGTCAGTTCCGGGTCTCCAATCAAACGAACAGCTCTTCTCTGAACAGAATCCAACAAATGCAGTGTGTGTTTAGGAACGGAGCCCCAAACATGGGAGCAGTATTCCATAGTTGGTCGAATTTGAACTTTGTAAAGAATTAACAGTTGTTGTGGAGTGTGAAGCTTTCTGGTTCGAAATAATATTCCCAACTTTTAAGAAGCTCTTCTTGCTACGCCTGCAAATTAACGCCCAACAAATTGAGTGACGATGCTAGGGGAATGGAGCGCCCCGACATGACTATGTCGGGCTCAGCAACGTTAACTCTTTTAGAAAAATCTGCCGCCTGGATTTTTGTAGCCTTAAATTCCACTTCGTTACTGTCACCCCAAGATAGAATTTCTTCCAGGTCTTTGTTAAGTTGAACGACCTCCTGCGCCCGAGTAGCCGATGTCCGAGCGTTCAAAGTGAATGAAGAAACCAGCGTACTGTCATCTGCAAAGCTGTAGATTAGATTCCCGGTCTTTTCCAGCAAATCGTTAATGTAAATGAGAAAGAGAGTCGGAGACAGTATGGAGCCTTGGGGCACACCGGCGTTGATAGTGAAGGTGTTAGAAAGAAATCCGTCGACCGCCACTCGTAAAGAACGCTCTCTGAGGAAACATGAGAGCCACAAACAGAACTTTTCAGACATACCATAAGGGCGTAGCTTAGCCAACAGTCCATCGTGCCAAACACGGTCGAATGCCTTGGATATGTCAAGAGCAACCACTCGAGTTTCTCCAAAGTGTTCGATTGCGTTGTTCCAAACATGTGTTACATAGGTCAGAAGATCTCCTGTTGATCTATGTTTACGAAAGCCATATTGGTGATCGCTAATAATGTTGAATACTTCAAGATATTTTAGAAGATGCTGATTGATAACCATGACTTTCGATATTATTGAAAGCAGTGCGACTGCTCGGTAATTATTTGGCAAGGTCTTCTTGCCTTTTTTTGAGTTTTTGGTATGTAATTTTTGATTTAATTTCTGTTTTTTTAAACAAGGTTATAAGTACTGTAGTGATAATATGCATAAAAAAATTAATAGCAACTAAACTATTATGTAACACATTATTCTTAATTGTTAAATAATTTATTTTTTTAATGTAATCACGGATACATAAATGGACGCAAGTTATTTTTTTAAGACGCAAACTGGTTTATAATAAATATAATTATTCAGAATATATCTAATATGAAATATTACTTAATAAATTGAATAACCACAATGGAGCCAGATTTAAAACGCAGAAATACCTAATTGCAACCCACATTCAATCATTGTTTGTTGTAATAATATTTTTTTAAATCAAAGGATATTAACACAACTGAAAAGTTAAGCAGCATCATTAGAGATATAAAGCTGAGTCACTATTTTTGATAAATTGTTTGAGAATTTATGGACTAAGGTGAAGGATTGCAACCGATGTTCGACACATTCGTTTATACCAATTTTCTATCACTGCCTGTTGATATAGTTGATTCTGCATTCTGGTTGGTCTGTACAAATTTATTTATTTTCTAGTATGGCGTTATTTTCCCATTCACTATAATATTTGAGTGAAAACTGTCAGACGAGAGACAGTGACGAGCGACTGTTTCATGGGGTGGCTCATTCCTGCTTCATGTCAGGTCTACTATGTAGCGTATACGTATGGATCACTTTCAATGTAGGTATGCATCAAATTGTAAACCGTGATTGTGGAGTAATGTTTTTTTAATTTCATAAGATTTACATTAAAAATCAAGAACCGTGCGATGTAACAACAAAATATTGAAGAAGAAAGGCATGAGAAGCAAAAAGAGAAGAAGGTTTTCCTCACCAAGTTCCATCGCATTTTGGACTATACTAAAAAACTACTAAAACAGCTTTGACTTTGATCAAATCATCTCAAACGGGACAAGAAGTGGCGCGACTTGACAGCGACATATTATAGCTGGTACACTCGGATCAATGGCACCACTTGATGGCACATCTAAGTGACCCATCTGGAAAGACATTTAAAGTTTCCAGATCAATGCTTTTGGATAAACATTGTTGTCGAATCTACGTTAACAATTAAGCTCAACTTACATATGAGATTTTCTCAAATTACTGTCTAATCGTTTTCAGTCAGATTTATAGAAATAACATGTAGGCTGAAAAAAGTCTTTCGACTTTATTCATCAATATAATCTCTTTCAAGAGCGATAAAATCAGTCCAACGCTTTTCTAACATTTCTATACCTTTCTGGTAGAAGGATTTGTCTTTGCCTTCAAAATAGGTCTTAGTTTAGGCCATAACTTCTTCATTAGGGCCAAATCTCTTTCCCGTGATTATTTTTTTGAGGTCTGCTAATAGGTAATAGTCGTTGGGGCCAAATCTGGAAAATACGGTGGATGAGAAAGCAATTTAAACTTCAATTCATGCAATTTTGTCATCGTAGTCATTGACTTGTGAAAGAGTACTTTTTTCTTGTTCATTTGGGACCGTTTCTTTGCGATTCCTGTCTTCAAATGCACCAATAACTTTATATAATATTCGATATTGATGGTTTTTCCTTTCTCAGCATAGTCGATGAAAATTATTCCATGCGCATGCCAAAATACAGAGCCGACTGTTGTGTCTTTGCTCGCTTCGAGCGGCTTTCACCGGCTGCTGTTCACTCAGCTGACTGCCGATATGATTCCGGTGTGTAGTGGTGGATCCAAGTTTCATCCATTGTCATATATCACATGAAAAAAATCCTTTTTATTGCGCTTAAACAGGTCCAAACAGCGGTCAGATTCATCAACACGTTGTTGTTTTTGGTCCACTGTAAGCAAACGCGGTACCCATTTCGAACAGAGGTTTCTCATGCCCAAATATTCATACAAGATATGACCAACACGTTCTTTTGATAACTTTAGGGTGTCAGCTATCTCACGCAATTTGACTTTACGGCCATTAAAAAACTATTTTGTGGATTTTTTGATGTTTTCCGGTGTAACCACCTCATTTGGGAGTCCAGTGCATTCAGCATCATTTGTATCTGTACGACCGCGTTTAAATTCAGCATACCAGTAAATGATGAGTGATTCTCCAGAGGCAGAGCCCCCGTAACACTTATCAAGCCATTTCTTTGCTTGAAAAAAGAGTGCCTAATCAACACACGAAATTCGATTTTTTTCCCATTGTTTTGAAAATATCAAAAATAGCGCCACTAAAACCACTATAACTTGTAAACTAATCGTCAAAATAAAATTTTGACACGTATCGTTTGAAGGTTGGTACTTCCTAAAAATCATACGGATTTTTTGAAAAGGGCGACATCTGTGTGTCAGACCAAAAACTTATATATTTTTAATATCGAAATGAAATATGTATTAAGTAAAAGGTTTTTAAGATGCAGGATTTAATACGCTGATAGATTCGTTGATTCAACTGGAAGTCACCCAGAAATCAAAGGATATTAATACAACTGAAAAGTTCAGCAACATCATTAGAGGTATTAAGATGAGTCACTATTTTTGATAAATGTTTGAAAATTTATCGACTAAGGTCAAGTATTGCAACCGATGTTCGGCACATTCGTTTATACCCATTTTCTGTCACTGCCTGTTAATAATGTTCTAATATGAAAAATCGGTAAAGTACTTCCCATGTAAAACCCCATGCTCTTAAGTAAATTTGGTATTCCCATACTAAAGAATAAACTAAACCGAGTATTACAAGTAAATATTTTAAATGATTGTGAGATATTAATCACAAAATTTAGCGGAAAAGGACTTCAAAAATATTTACAACTAAAACGTTTCCCTCTACATGCTATTTCTGTTAAAACTGGAAATATTGAAAAAAAATACAATTCACACATTTCTCGCCTTGAAGAACCTTAAACCACCTTATTACGCAATATATTCGAAATAACCTCTCGCACTCTATGTTCCATTCCATTTAACCCTTATCTGTATATTATTATACTTAAATTTTGTTCATTCCCACAACCAAAATCCAAGACAAATTCTCATAATACCGATGAAATAATACAAAATTTAACCATTCTACCCTTATCTTCTAAAGTAATATTGGTTGTAGGTTGGTTGTTTGTTGACGGGATAGATCATTGTGCCTGTTTGTACACTGCTGCCTCTTGGCTTAATGTGCTTCCCTCTCTTGGTTACATGAGCGTCGTTCCTTTAAGAAGATTTATTATCTTCCTTGTAAGCCCCTGATGTCGTAATTTATGGCCACGATGTAGATCTCAGAACAGTTTATGTCCGTTACTAGTTAAAGCCGCACTTTCATATGAGATGAGCATAGAGGTTACTTCCTCTTCACCACAACGTCTGCATGTCGTGGGACCATTGTGGATACCCATTTTCTGTAAATGGATCCTCAGGTAACAGTGGCCGGTGATTAATCACCATTAGTTTCGTCTGGGCCCTTCTTGAACACAAGACGCCAGTTGTTAGTTTCTTCTAGGGCCCGCCAAATACATCCCTCACATGTTTCTGGCTAAATGTTACGAGCCAACAATCTGGATGCTGCTGACATAACAATTTAGTGATTGTCTTTTTTACTATCTGTTTTGGTATATCAAACGCTAGTTCTGGAAACTTGTACGGTTTTGTAACTCCAAATCTTGCTAATTCGTCCACTTTTTCATTACCTTTTATCCTCCACTCTCCTGGAACCCCCAGTAGTTCAACCCTGTTGCTCCTGTAGGATAGTTCTAACAGGTCACGTTTATACTCCATCGTGATCTTGAAGTTAGCGTAATAGGCATCTAAAGCCTTTAGAACAGCTCGACCGTCTGAGAGAATATACGAGGCATGTTTTTTAAGTAAGTACCGTTTTGGAATTAAAAAAAGACGTGCAAAGATATCGCTATAATTTTATTTTTACATGAAAGCCTGTACCTTAATCTACTTTTCTACATAATTTCCGTGAATATTGAGGCACTTGTCATAACGTGGCACCAGTTTTTGAATACCCTCCTCATAAAATTCTGCCGCCTGAGAAAAAAGTTCTCGGTCACAATGCGATACAAAACACTACGAGAATATTGAGGAAAGCAGTCGCACAATGATGAAATTGTAAAGCGTCTGTTTTCTCTCACCTTTTCGTCCACTTTCTGCACCAAATCTTCATTAACGACCGAAGGACGCCCACTCCGTTCTTCATCATGCACATTTGTGCGGCCATCTTTAAATGCTCTCACCCATTTCCTTACCATTCCATCACTCATAATGTTTTGTCCGTAAACTTCACAGATCTCACGATGAATATCGATCGGTTTTACGCCTTTAGCACTAAGAAATCGTATAACAGCCCGTACTTCACAATCGGCGGGGCTCACGATTATCGGAGGCATCTTAAACACTCAGTAAACAACGTATACAATGAAGAATCAGACTGTAATGGCGTCAGTGCGTAGACATGAGATGTAGGTTACCAGCGCGCATGCGCGGAACGCCGACCGTATCGCTGCGGCGGCGGAATCGCAAAACGGTACTTACTTAAAAAACATGCCTCGTATATTTTTTGGTTGCGGTAGTTCCGACTAATATTCTCAGGAACACATGCTTGTATTGTGTGAATTTCTGACTGAAATATTATTGTACTTATCCCTAGTGGAACGCTAATGCTCCATTTGGGCTATTTCGCATATATACCAGGGACTACTCTGCTCGAAATTTTTGATCTATCTGTTTAATAGATCAAACCCGTTCCCTTCGTCGGAGTCTCCACCTCCAACCATAGATTTGGATCGCAATTAATTCTCTAGGGTTTTTTGAAATTATACGACGTTGTCATATAATCAGATTGCATATCCAAGAGTTTGTCATTGATTAGATTCAAAATTCTGGCGTGCTCAAATTGTACAGGTTGTTATTTCCATTCCCCTTTTGTTCTTATTCGATATGCGCAACTGATAACCCCACTTTTTATCTAAGATTAGTAGTTCTAGAATTATTTCCAAAGCTGTGGTGTTGGTGGTACTTATAGCTCTGGTGGAAAATAACCAAGCCCACCTCTGCGGCCGATTTAGCTCTCTGGTTATCGTCTGCTTTTCGTCTACCATAATGCAGCTCCGTATGTAGACTGGTTTTTCCAAACAAGCTCCTGTATCTCATGAGACACATTTTTGCTTTATTAAGGTTTTTTAAATTTTCATTAATTTTGTTTCACATTAATTACGTGTGTAGGGTCAAGCCCGGATATGTACTTCGGAGAACGGATAAAACCGTTATCCATTCTCCGAAGTTACTCAGGTTGGTATAATTGTCTTGGATTCTTCTTTTTGTGAACGGTATAACAGTAGTCTTTGCAATGTTGACAGATATTGCTCAAAAACAGATTCCTTTTCTACTTCAAGTATTATATACCAAATTTGAAATTGATATTTCATTTCGTGCCAACAGACAAATATATACAGATCGATGCAATGTCAAAAATTTCAGAGAGTGATTGTTCATGAGTTCAGTGTGTTGAGTTCCTGCACGTAGAGCCCGTCCAATGGAGCCACGTTGTAGTGTTACTGAGCAGTTTCACATAATCGCTGGGCGTTATTTTCCCATTTACCATAATATTTGAGTGAAAACTGTCAAACGAGAGACAGTGACGAGCGACTGTTTCATGGGGTGGCTCATGCCTGCTTCATGTCACGGGACCCATCTGGGAAAACCTTTAAAGTTTCCAGATTAATGCTTTTGGATAAACATTGTTGTCGAATTTACGTTATCAGTTAAGCTCATCTTTCAAATGGGTTTTTCTCAAATTATTGTCTAATTGTTTTGAGTCAGATTTATAGAAATATAGGTACGCATATATTTTTAATATCGAAATGTAATATGTATTAAGTAAAACGTTTCTAAGATGCAGGTTTTAATACGCGTTGATTTCACCAGAAGCCACCCAGAAAATTCATTGTTCAGCAAAGCTTATGTTTATCATTTTCTGGAACTCAAGTAGAATTATTCTTATTGCCTAACTTCCAAAAAACACTATACTGGTAGATTTACTTACGCTGAATTAATTGGTTGAGTTAGTAAAGATTTAAAAAATAAATGGCGTAGAAAAGTTAGCATCGGAGTCTTGCCTATACAAGATAACGTACCTGTGCCTACAGCCCAACTTGCGAAGTGTGCTATTCGCGAAGCTGAATTTGAAGAAATTAATCATTTACCCCGTAGTCCTGATATAGTATTAACCTTTAGTAATTACTACCATATTTATAAAATATGATTAATTGAAAAATTTAAAATCAAATGCGGTTAAAACTACCATAAAAATTTAAAAAGGATGCGGTCACATAACAAAAAGAAAATAACTATATTCAATATGGAACAGAATTTTTTTACCGCACCAGAGATACAATTTTAGGTATGACTAAATGAAAATAGACGATAACGATTACCAATTACACAGAGATCTCGGTGTGCCAAGCATAAAGGCACACATGAGGCAAACTCAAATGAAGTTCCTGGCTAAGGCATCCCAGCATCACAATTCAATCATCAGGGACGCCTTCCTAACCCTCCCTCATGCCCGCAACCGATTCTCGAGGCCCTCTGACCCTCTCTCGGACGAAGATGATGGCCATCCCAACCCATCAAGATAGAAGAATGTAAAACTAAGTTAACTTAGCATAGGCCCTAGATTAAGTTAGGTTAGGTCATAATCATGTTAAAAACACATTTCCTAGGTTAAATTTAGTTTAGGAACACTATTGTAAATACTTAGATTAAGTTAGGATAGGTATACTTTCTTACCATGTTAGAACAACGTTCATTTAATAGAAGTAAGAGGCTATGCCTTTCTTGTAAGTCAATAAAGAAAATGAAACAAATGAAGGCGATAACTGTAATAAAAACTAATATTTATTAATAAAAGTATCATTCATATTTGCAACCAAGATCTAAAGGTTAGACTTTGTTCAATTACCCTGGAATCTAAAACGTCTATCTGCCCATCTAGACTTTGTTAGTGTTTCGTACGAAACACTTATAAGATGACTTCGGTGTTTGTCTGTCTGTCACCCCCCGTTTTCTCCGAAACTATTTGTCATAAAAAGTTGAAATTTGGTAATAATATAGGAATTGATGGCCTCATCAAAGCCGTATACTTTTGAAAAGTCAAATTTTGACTTAAGGGGTTAGTTTTGGGGGGTGAAATCGAAAGTGAAAAAAAATTTTAGTAGGTCATCGAGTGTGGTGTCAAATGAAAGCTTGTGAAAACACGAGTAAAAAATATATATATGATGTAATACTTGCGCACAATTTTCTTTGTATTATTTTGAAAAAATCGCGAAAAAAATCGCTGTCCCCCCACCTTATCTCGAAAAGTACTGATCAAGAAATTTTGAAATAATTCTGGAATATTCTCCACGGGGTGTAGATTGAATGAAAATTGTCACGAGTGCATTACCTTTAATAATAATTTATCTGGTATATAAAAAAAAAAAAAAACAAAAATTTCAAGGTCATCCGTTTTCAGTAAAGATTGGAAATAAACTTTGTTGAAAACTCATTTGGGGTGTGTTTTGTGAAGTGACTGATCATTTTATACCACCGTAACAACATTCTTTATTTTAAAAGCAATCAACGTACGGAACACTAATTGTGCAAGTTCAACTTGTACTTGACCGGTTATTTTTGTTAGTATAAGTATTACCAAATAAACGTTTATTAAAAAAATAATCTCAAATACCAGATTTAACGCTTTGGTGCAGTTAAACAGATACAGAGTTTTTATCGGTTTGATCATAAATGAAAACGAACTGATATTTTACTGTTCAACATCATAATCATCAATTTAATTGACTTATAGTGCAGTAAAAAAGGGTAAAAATAATGATGAGATAGGCAGAGTTTAGATAGAGCAATATTATGATTTTATCCTCTCTGAAGTGTCACCAGGAGTATTGTCCTGAGTTATAAACGATTTTTTAAGTTTTCAAAATACGTTTCTTGAGCTTAAAATGTGAATAACTCCGGTTATATAGGTCGGATCGAGACAAAAAAAAAACTCTTCGTAATGAAATTTCCAACAAATTATCGTTGGTTTTAAGTTGCTCGGTGTGCGTACATAACCTACAAAACTGAAAAAATTGGCACAAAATTGTTTTTTTTTTTTAAATTTTATTGTAAAGGTTGACTTGAATCTTTCAGAAAAAATGCCTTTTGTACAAAAATATTTGCGTCATTTTATGCCATTTGGTCCAAAAATGTTGTTTTTTTCCAAAATTTAGGTCCCGACGCCAGTTTTCCGATGTCATTAAAAAAAAGAAAAATTTAACCGTTTTTTTACATTTGTTCATTAAACAAATGCATTTTTTTTTTTGATCATTATATCTGGTAGAGAATTACGAGACCTTTATTAAAAATTCATTTTCGTTAACAATATTTTTTCCAAAATGACCGAATAAACGCATTTGTTGTTATTTGATTAATAAACTCCCAAAAAAAATGACATCAGAAAGTTGGCGTCGAGACCTAAATTTTGAAAAAAAAAAAAGATCCATTTTGGACCAAATGGCATAAAATGGCAAGCAATTCAAATTTTAAATAACAAATTCAATTGTGCCCACTAGATTCAATATTTTTGTACCAAAATTTCAGGGTATTTTTGCTATTTCGGAAAGTTTCAAGTTTCACTTAGTCGACCTGTACAATAAAATACAGTTTTTTTCAGTTTTTTCAATTTTGTAGGTTATGTACGCACGCAACGATTTGTTGGAAATTTCATTACGAAGAGTTTGGTTTTTTCTCTCGATCCGACTTATATAACCGAAGTTATTAACATTTTAAGCTCAAAAAACGACTTTGAAAACTTAAATTGTTTATAAACAAAAGAGCACAAGTTTTTCGATGTCCAAAATTCAGGACAATACTCTTGGTGATATCCCAGAAAGGATAAAATCATAATATCGCTGTACCTAGACTGTGCAATTTCAAATGCTTTTTTTACTGCACTATTACTAGTATTTTTGTCAATATTAGCCTCTTGTGAAAGTAGTCTACTGGTATCGTTAGACTTTCTTACTGAATCAAACAATTTCGGTTTTTCCAAAATATACAAAAAAAAAACACATATCAAACGCACTTTTTTGCATATTGCTACATCCGCTAATGAACTAACATATTCATAAATTATACCAGGTGTACAAGTATGAAATGCGGATTTTTTTTCTCTAAAAAAACATGTTAAATTCGGAGGAATGATAAAAAGTGCTTTATTCAAAGTATGCTCCATGCATCGCTTGTTATACATTTTTCCCATCTTTCGGGCAATTTGTGGATACCACGCCAATAAAAATCTTCCCCTTTTGCTGCGAACCATTCATCGAGCCATTTTTTTCACATCTTTGTACGGACCAAAGCGCTGCTCAGGGAGTGTGTGACCCATCGATGCAAACAAGTGGAAATCGGAAGGAGTCAAGCCTGGTGAGTAAGCCGCATGGGGTAGAACTTCTCAGCTGAGTGCTTCCAACGTGTCGCCAACTGATTTTGTCGTATGTGATGGAACACTGTCATGAAGAAAAATTACTTTGTGTTGCCTCTTTCGGTATTCTGGCCTTTTTTCAAGCAGCGAACGGTTCAAATCGGTCAATTGTTGTTGGTAACGTTTAGTATTAACCGTTTCCCCAGGTTTTAACAGCTCATAATAGACCACGCACCTTTTGTCCCACCAAACACAGAGCATTGTCTTTCTGCCAAAGCAATTCGGTCTTGCGGTCGATGTGGATGGTGCGCCTGGGTCTATCCATGATTTTTGCGCTTGGGTTTCTTAAAATAAATCCACTTTTCATCCCCTGTAATTATACGATGCAAAAAACGACTTCCTTTTGTACCGAGCGAGCAAAATGTCACACGTGTTTTTGAGCTTTTCCATTTGCCTGTCGTTTCCCATCTCTCGTAGCCGATTGGAAACAGCTTGTTGACACTCAATTGCTCGGCGAGTTGTTTTTTTGTGTTTGCGAATCATCTTCGTCCAACAATGCTTGCAAAATATTTCTGTGTAAATTTTTTAACAAAAAATATAAACAAGATATAACGGTTTTTCTAAATTTATTTTTTCCTACGCACCTTCAAATCTTCTCTTTTATCAATACACTAATAACTAATATATCCCCTAAGTAAAATCACCGCTCCCTTTACCTTTCAGTTTATCAAGGAAGCCTAAAGCTGTATTATCATTAAATTATCACCCATAAATATAGATGATCAATACAAGAGCCAAAACTTTTTAATTTTTTTTTAAAGAACTAGCAGTCGAAGCACTACAAGTGCGCAGTATAAAACCAACAATAGCACAAAAATAACAAAACGCCATGGTTCTGCAGAAGCAATGCAAATAGAAAAAGGAAGCCCGTGGGAATTATCTGATGGCATATTCTCCGGAATTATAACGTGTCTGCAACGCTAAGATATTATTAGTCAGACAGATCTAAAACGGCCACTGAGAGATTTTCATAAAAAAAATTACAAGTAGCATTTAGGATCTGGAAAAGAAGATATGGTGTCTCATCAGAACATCAGAAAACAAAAAGCTATTGAATTATGAGGTACTAATTACATACAAAAAGAAACGTAGGTGATATGTTTGACAGGATTTTTCAGTGAAGAAGAGAAAGAGACAGAAATAAACGGAATTTTTTTGATAAATATAAAACAGGTAGAAAACGGGCTCCACAAATTGAATCATGTCACGTTACTTGTCAAGGAACAACAGAAGTTTAGATCAGTGATGTGTTGCACGAATACCATGTTCTTCTTAAAGTCAATTATTCAAAAATTGATTGAATACAATAAGCCAGTGTTCTTTTGTTTCCTTGACTTAAATAAAGCTTTCGATCGAGTAGAACCAGAGGACGCAGTACATCTCCATTTATGAAGTATACATACGACCCATCATCGAAACCGTAGCAAATATTTATTCAAAAAAGCGCCATCGTAACGAAAATAAATGGTGAACTGATGGCTTCATACGGACTTAGTTTAGTGGGTAAGGTGTCTAATTTCTACGTCGCCGGAGACATGAGTTCGAATCTCAGCTCTAAAAAAAGTTAAAATTAAAATGACAACGTGGCGGTCCCACCTCTCGGGAAGGCAATGGCATACTATGCCTAGTAAAGTCCTCTCACTTTGGCGGTTCGGAACTGACATTAAACTGTAGGTCCCCTTTGTCCGTGGAACACTTAAAAAGGCACCAATCACAGGCAAAAGCGAGAAGGTCGTCTACGTCCGTATCAGATAGGGCACCTCAAGAAGAAGAAGCCCGACGGCTACAGGAGATAAAGAAATAAAATATTTAGGTATGTTGAAAATTAAATATTAATATCGGCAGCAAAAACAGAGTACATCACAATAACTAAACCACCGTTAAGATATTAGCTTGTTAACAAGAAAATTAAACAACATGAAATGAAGCTTAAACAGCTCGGAATTGATATTTAGAATTTTAGTCATAATAGCATAGAAGTGAGAAAACAAGCCACAAAGACTGAAAACAGCAACACGCTTATACAAGCAATATGACGAAACAAAAACATAAAATGAAGTCTCGAATTTACAAGCCACTAACGTACTGAGCGGAATCCCGTCGGAGAAATCTAAAACAAAACAAATACTCGAAATAACAGATCTTAAAGAACCTACTGGATAGGGAATTAAACGGCGACATTAAACAAACATACAAAGTAGATAGTATAAGCGACTGGACGGTAAACAGAAAGATAAAATGTAACCAATGTCTAGACAGAATGACAGAAGGCAGGTCACCAATAGAACGGAGAACCATGAAAACATTGCTGAGACAATCTTCCGAATGTAAGATAGGCTAAGACCGTAATAAATACGCAATTCGACTTACAAAAAAGAAGACGAAGAAATATAGATGAATTATTTTCAAAATTATGTAGGGATATCCGTTATTTCTCTCTCACTATTAGTAATTCTAGCTTTAAAAGGGATATTATATTTTTTATGAATTTAAGGAAATAAACATCTTCTGTATTGATAATAACTTTATCAATTACGGTTGACTTTTTATCAGTATTTCAGGTTTTTTTTTACTAATAGTTTAGATAAAACACTCAGACTTTCCGGATTTTTTTCATGAGTAACGACAGGAATATAACATATTATGAGGGAACATGTTATTATGGAATATCATTCATAATGAGTTATTTTTAAACCAAGCTAGACGACAATAATTGTTACGGTTCGATACAGGATCGAACAAATAATAAAAGGAAAACTCGAAAAATCGAAGTTACAATATCAAAACATTTAAGAAAATTTATTGCAGTAAAAAAACCAATAATAGTAATTATACAGTCGGTCACGTAAGATTGTGTCGCGGATTGTTCATAAAAAATTTTTATTTAAAAGTTTTTTTACATCATTCGGCAGTAAAGGTTTGCCATTAAAAAAATGATTCACTAGTTTGCCCAGTACGCATCAGCGTTGATAATTGCCTGATATCTTCGGGACACACTTTCGACGAGATTTTCAGCGTATTCTTAGGACAAAGATTGCCAAATTGCCTGAATTAGCTGTGACAGCCGCTTCACTGTGTACACCTTTTCATTACGGAGCTTTTGCTTGATGTATGACCACACGTTCTCGATTGGGTTTGCCACTGAACACATGTTTTACTGTGTGCGTGTTTGGAGTCGTTATCCTTTTGAAGAATACTCTCCTCAATTTATTGATAAAACACCGCTTGACAGTTGGTACTAATGCCTTCTTGTAAATCTGGAGCATTTTTTCAGCGTTCAAATTGTGGATAAAGATGAAGAGTCTCCCAAAACTTTTTCCGCAAGACATTCCTAAACATAGATCTTCGGAGGGTGTTTCACGGTGTGCTGAACCAATCTGTTAGTTGAAACTGACCAAGTTCGGGTGATAACATAACCTCAAAATAAAGCTTCATCGGAAAAAAAATTACATTGGTTCATTCTCGACCTATGTTTTCCCCTGGCGAGTCGTTTCTCTCCGTGTTTTTCGGTCCACAATAGTCGCAGATGAGTGCGAATCGTTTCATACGATATATCAAAACCTTCCTGCTTTAGTTTTGGCACCCATTAATTGAGGATTTCGGGAAAACATATTCATAATAATTTTTTGGTCTATATTCGACACTTTTCCTCTCGGATCACGTTCTGGTAGATCAGCGACATTTTTTAACGAGCGTCGTTTCACTCATTTGCCTATATACGAGGATGGATTGAAAATTTCGCAACCTCACCAAAAAATAATATTTTTATTATAGAACTCTCAATAAGTTCATACTTTCTTTGGTTGTCATAATGTAAAATTTTGTTGCTGTCGAATATGTGGTTTTAGAACGAGTTTAGTGAGACCAAGTGCAGCGTTTTTGGGAAAAAATGAGAAAAAACTGAACAATGTGCGGTCCTCGAGTATCTATTTAAAAAAAGATTAACACCAAAGGAGATCCACGATGATATGAAAACAACACTAGGGGAATCTGCTCCGTCATATACCACTGTGAAAAAATAGGTTGCAGAATTTAAACGTGGACGAGAGAACATCGAAGATGATCCTCGCTCCGGCCGGCCCACGATGTCTACAACTGAAGAAAACATCGGCCAAGTGTGTGATCTCATATTGAAAGACCGTAGATTAACTATTAGGGAGATTGCAGACATATATCTCGTATGAACGAACATAAAACATCATTGCCAACGAACTCGGATTTTCTAAGGTTTCCGTTAGGTGGGTCCAAATTGTTTTCAGTTGAGCAAAAACGAATTTTTCGCAGCTGTTTGGAGATGTTTGAGGCTGATCCGCAAGATTTTTTTAACAGGTTTGTGACAATGGACGAAACCTAGGTTCACCACTATACTCCAGAGTCAAAACAACAATCCAAGCAGTGGAGAAGCACGAAGTGTATGCAGCACTCAGGTTCAATAATGTGCTAACTATAACAAATAGATGCTTATACTGCTCTCTGTCGGTGACTTACTAAGCAGCATAAGCATCTATTTGTTATAGTTTTCTGTTAGTTACCTGGATAAAGGACTAAAAAATGTGTTCTCGTATGTGCTGAACCTAGCCCAGCTGATGAGCCGTGATACGGCGAAACGCGTGTTGGGATGGTTCAGCAAATACGAAGAATACTTTTGGTAACTTCTAAAATGCGATTCTTTTCGTTTCGTCTTTAGTTATTATGCCAATGCTGCCATGTGCTATTGAACCATAAATAAGGTCAAAAATGAATCTCTGTCCACAAAGCATTGTTTGCAGAGATGCCAACAATAACCTCAAAAAAAAAAAGAATTCCTTTTACCGGCTACAAGTTATAGGCGACACTTTCTTACGTGATCGACTACCATATATATATATATATATACATATATATATATATATATATATATATATATATATATAGATATATATATATATATATATATATTTAAAAAAAACTTTGTTTTCTTGTCATATCAGTATAATAAAATACTTCCGTTCATTCAAAAGAATACTTTTACGATGTACCTACTTATCTTAACTAGCTGACTTGGCAAGAAAGATACAACATAACGATGCAATTAAGACGGTTAGGAAAATGGGGAGATTGTAAACACCTATTAACACAAACAAAAGTAAAGAAATGTGTTGAAGCCAAAAATTAATAAATCAAATACATTTTTTTTAGACATAATAATCAATAAATAATTTAAGAATTTTTAATCTAAAAGCACAATTCCTAATATTATTAATTATTAAACTGAAATAAATACTCAGGAATATTTATTTCAGTTTAAAGAGAATAATATTTACTAAAATGTATGTCAATTAACGCTATTTTAGCTACCTCTATTGTCTAAACTGGACAAATCTGTCTTTACTGGCTAAAATCGACTTTCATCCCAATTCCTAAAAAGTCGAAATCAATGAACTGTAACGATTATCGCTGAGTAAATTTAATGTTTGAAGTTCTCAAGATATTCCTGAGAATCATCCATACCAGATTATATAGAAAATATGAAACAGCAATAGATAACACACAATTCGGATTCCAAAGAGGCATGGGTACCCGGGAAGCTTTATTCTCATTGAATATACTGATCCAGCCTTGTAAATATAATTTATAGATTACAATAAAGCTTTCGACTGTGTAATGTACGAGAAATTAATAAAAATTCTAGAAACAACAAATACAGACGAAAGAGATCTAAATATTATTAAAAAATCTGTCCTGGAATCAATGAGTGGAAGTTAAAATTGGGCTGGAACGTGTTTTGTTCAATGCAGTTCTTGAGTGTATGGAGACTTTTTTTGACATTAATTTTGTTTACACTTTTATAACAATGATATAACTTCTAAATAAAATGTTCCGTAGTTGTTTTTAATACTAATCCTCGTTGGTTAAGTTTCAAATATTAATTTAAACATGTTTTCTCATAGTTCCAATTAATCAGTTAAACATAACAGAAAAATAGTATAGAAAGTAGGTGGTGTATGAAGACTTTTTGGACTGACTGTATATTGCCAGTCAGACTACTGATGAATTGTACTTCAGTAATAAAATTTTATCAACAATATTATTACTACTATTTATTATATATTCTAGTTTATCTAATTGTTATATATCTTATTATATATATTTATCAATTGTATTATATTTTTCAAAATGGTTTTATCGCGATTTTTCTTGCTATTTACTTTTAAACAATATAAGTGTATCAAACAGAAGTATGTTGGAAATCGTCAGGGACTCCACGGCAACCCTTTTCACAGGAAATAAATATTACGACGTTTACTATTTATTATAAAATCTGACATTAGTCAACTCGTAGAAAGTTTGCGGTAATTAATTTTTACTGCCATTTGTTGCACTCACTTCAGGGTGCAGCACGACAAAGTATCTGGGTAGAGAGTTTTCACGTGCATCAATTCTACCGTACATTTTTACAGTTGATGCAACGTAGAAATTATTATATAGTTTTTAAACAATCATTTGTAATTTTTAATTGTAGAAATAAACAAAAGATTTAACTTGATAGTGAGATTGTTGTAAGGAAAGATTTTTATCAAAGGGTTATGATACTGTAAGGGCCATCATTTGGCAACATTGTCGACGGGCATCCGAAAGGGCTGACAAATAGGACTTTAAAGTTATTGTCCAGTTACTTTATACAAAAAAAAATGAACAATCTTCTGGAAAAAATCCAAGTGAAGATTTTCCTTCAAGATTTTCTTTGTTTCGGTGTCAGAAATATTGTGTTAAAAAGTCCATTGCAAAATCGTGTCGGCAGTCGGTAAAAAAAGTTATCGGTAGTCAAAGGTCGGGAAAATCAGTTTCCTCATCCTCACTATCTAAATTTGCATAAAAAAGGTCCTATAGGAAATTTACGTGGGACTAATAGTTCCCGAGATATGAGGCTGAGAAAACTTTGGGCGTTACGATGCATTCGTTTCCACCGCCAGCTTTGAGGTAGAATGCAAAACGCGTTTTTTATATGGTGTTCCCTGTAGGCTTAATCTTTAAAAAATACACAACGTGTCAAACTCAATTGAGGTTGATCTGTGCTTACGAGGAGAGCAAAGAGGAAGGAGAACCACTCATACGACGTTTTCTTATACGATTCAATGTTGAATTACTTCGTAAAGTGTTTACGACACTCAACATGCGCAGTGACAGTATTTACGCTTTGTAATTAATCGATATGTTCATCACCCCTTTCAACACTCGCACTTCTAATTGTTTCTAAACCGCGAACAGCAGTCATAATCGTGCCACTCGGTAAAGTTTCAATATAAATGAAACAAATATTATCAGCCATTGTAATAGAATTACAGAATGTTTCGATATGGATAAAACGTCCGAACTCTACGATAAGTAGCATTAAACCGAGGTTTAATAGGGACAAAATGCTTCATCAAATATTTTCGACCATGAGATTACAATGGAATTCTAGACAGCTGCAATTCAAGGTCGTTTTACTATCATTATTATGAAGAAGGGTCTACTTCAAGCACACCCTCAGAGAGGAAGAATTATGGGTGCGTATGTGTGTGTGTCTGTGTGTATTAAACGGCTTTTCTATGCATAAATGCGACGTAATGTCTGTATACACCACTATAGGTAAACGTATATTTCGTATAGAAACTTTTTTATGCAGATTTTGATGATAAATAAACTTCATAATAACTAATTCACGTAAAACTAATAATTTACATAGTTCAGGAAATATTTGAGAAAAACTGATTTTCGCGACCTTTGGCCTTCGATAACTTTTCTTGCCGAAACGATTTCGCAATGGACTTTTGACACAAAATTCTCGATACCGAAACAAAAAAAAATCCCAAAGGAAAATCTTCACTTGGATTTTTTTTCAGAAGATGGATGCTATAACGACTGGATACTCTAATTAAAAATAAATCTATAATAAGGGTAGTCCATCTGTTGGTTTCTTTTTGAACTGTGTGTTATCTCGACACTGTCAACACGAATACGTACGTACTTTAATATTGACAAACATGGATCAATGGCTGGATTGATTTAAGCTTAAATAACGCTGGGAAATATTAAAAATATATTTCCAAAGTAAGTGTTTTGTTGCAGTTAAAATTTAAAAGAAATTTTGGTTGAAATCAGCGGCTGGTGTGAGGAAATTCGTAAAGAAAGTTTGTGCTCCTTGATAACCTAACCTCTTCTAGTATTCATCCAGTGCGCACATTCAAAAATATTGCTAGTGTTCCCCAAAGTGTACGTCAAAACCCAAGAACCTCAACTCGTCGTAAATCTCAAGAATTGAACATCAGTCGCATTTCTCTGAGGATAATGTTTTATAAAAAATCTCGGATTATTTGCTTACAAGGTCCAACTGACTCAAACATTGAAGCAAAAAGATGACCATCTGTCTCGTTATCGCTTCTCTGTGTGGGCTTAATATAAGTTGAAAAATTAAGTCGATTTTGCTCACAAAATGATCTTTTCGGACGAAGCTCGCTTTCATTTCGTAAAGGGCAATCTAAAAATCCCCACGTAGTCGTATCAAAGACAATACATCGTCAAAGAGTGATTGTTTGGTATGATTTTTGGAGTGATGACATTACTGGCTCTTTCTTCTTTGAAGATGCAGCTGGCAGCCACGTTTCGGTGAATGGAGTGCGTTACAGTTAGAAGTTAGCTTCGAGCGGCAGCACGATCGCAGTATTTCGGGTGGCAGTAGCAGTAAGAGCACTTGAAAATGTCAGATGAGATTTTGGCGAAACAACAAACAAATTAATTTTTAGACGAACGTAATAAAACCAGGAATTTTAATGTATTATATATATATATATATATATATATATATATATATATATATAAGAATATATATATATATATATAATATATATATATATATATATATATATATATATAAGAATATATATATATATATATATATATATATATAATATATATATATATATATATATATATATATATATATAATAAGAATACATATATATATATATATAAATGACATGCTTGAAATTTTGGGAAAAGCAGTCTGTGATGTCATATGCGGATGATACAGCCATTAGCACTGAAGAAACTTGGGATAAAACCCAAAATAAAATGAATGATCTTTTAAAAACAGTAAGCACATGGTTAGCATTAAAGCAGTTATCTTTGAATATTTCAAAAACAGTCTTCATGACTTTTGGTGTGTATCGTGATAGCATTCAGAGTGATGTAACTATTAATATTAATCACAGTAGAGTAAAAAGGGTTGAATTCTGTAAATATTTGGGCATTGTGTTTGATTGCCATATGAGATGGGATAAGCATGTTGAGAATGTAGTGAAAAGAACGAAATATCTGCTATTTGTATTTGCTAAATTATCAAGAACTATGTCGACGGGGACTCTATTAACGATTTATTATGCTCTTTTCCATAGCATTTGCTCTTATGGAGTGATTGCGTGGGGTGGAGCATATGATAATGTTGGGATCGGTTGCAGAATTTGCAAAATAGGATCTTAAGGATAATCTTGAAAAAACAAACTGATTATTCTGTCCCATTGAATATCTCACAGATGTTTGCATTGGAGTCATTGTTGCTTTATTATGCAGATATGAGAAAGGAACACGCAGAATCTCATAGTAAGACTAGAAACAAAAACCTTTTATTGCCAAAGATAAATAAAAGAATAAAATTTAAGAGCGGTAAGATTACTGCTATGAAGGTGTTTAACAAACTGCCCGGAGAACTGAAAAATTTAGAATTAAGAGGTAAGACTCTTTCTTTCTTTCTTAACCACTAATCCGGAGATTTACACGGTCAGCGTAAATCCACCGTTAGGTTCTTCCGACCATAAACTACTTTCGACATCGAGTATTCTAGCAATCAGTGACAGAGAGGCGCCCAAACCGCGCAAGATTTGGCACTACAAATCTGCTAAATGGGAAGATCTCATGGAATATTTTCGAACTTTCCCTTGGTTGGACGTTTGTTTTCGATCCGACGACCCATCTGACTGCGCCAGGGAGGTTTCCGATGTTATTTTGGCTGGTATGGATGCTTACATCCCTTTTTCGAAGAAATGCCCTTCCAACGGCAAGCCTTGGTTTGACCTAAAATGCAAAGAAGCTGTTGCTTCTAAACATCTTGCATACCGACAGTGGCGTGAAGATCCTAACACCATAAATCGTAACATCTTTGTTCGTGCCAGGAACAGATGCAAAGAAATTATCGACGAAACCAAGGAGGTACACAATCAAATCGGATTAGAAACAAACTTCTCGCTTGTCCCGGCAATTCCAGGTCCTTTTGGTCAGTCGCTAAGGCAGTTAGTCAAAATTTCACCAAATCCACCATACCCACCGCTCACACGGCCAGATAATTCTATTGCAAACGACACCTGTTGAGAAAGCGAACTTGTTGGCTGAACTCTTTGCTTCACATTCTACTGTCGATTTCCAAGGAAAAAACACCACCTACTATTCCCATAGTGCAGTCAAGGATGCCCGATATTATCTTCAGACAGCGTATCATAAAACGTATTTTGATGAAGCTAGACACCAAAAAGGCTTCAGGCGCTGACGGAATACCTGCCATAGTTCTCAAGAACTGTGCGAGGGAACTAACACCAGTTTTCTGTAGACTTTTCAACCTATTCTACAGAAAGGGAATATTTCCTTCCTGCTGGAAATGTGCCACAGTTCAGCCGATACCTAAAAAAGGCAAGAAGACCTTGCCAAATAACTACCGACCCAATCGCACTACTACTCAATAATATCGAAAGTCATGGAAAAGGCTATCAATCAGCATCTTCTAAAATATCTTGAAGGATTCAACATTATTAGTGATCACCAATATGGCTTTCGTAAAAATAGATCAACAGGAGATCTTCTGACTTATGTAACACATGTTTGGAACAACGCAATTGAACACTTTGGAGAATCTCGAGCGGTTGCTCTTGACATATCCAAGGCATTTGACCGTGTTTGGCACGATGGGCTGTTGGCTAAGCTACGTTCTTATGGTATGTCTGAAAAGTTCTGTTTGTGGCTCTCATGTTTTCCTCAGAGAGCGTTCTTTACGAGTGGCAGTTGACGGATTTCTTTCTAACACCTTCACTATCAACGCCGGTGTGCCCAAGGTTCCATATTGTCTCCTACTCTCTTCCTCATTTATATTAAAATGTCGATCTGCTGGAAAAGACCGAGAATCCAATCTACAGCTTTGCAGATGACAGTACACTTATCTCTTCATTCACTCTGAACGCTTGGACATCGACTACTCAGACGAATATCCGCAGACAGCAGGAAGTCATTCAACTTAACAAAGACCTGGAAGAAATTCTATCTTGGGGGTGACAGTAACCAAGTGGAATTTAACGCTACAAAAAAAAACCCAGGCGGGCAGTTTTTTTCTAAAAAAAGTTAACGTTGCAGAACCCGACATAGTTATGTCGGGGCACTCCATCCCTCTAACATCGTCACTCAATCTGTTAGGCGTTAATTTGGGAGCAAATATGTCCTGGCATGAACATGTTGCAGGCATAGCAAGAAGAGCTTCTCAAAAGTTGGGAATATTGTTTCGAACCAGAAAGCTTTACACTCCACAACAATTGTTAATTCTTTACAAAGCTCAAATTCGACCAACTATGGAATACTGCTCCCATGTTTGGAGCTCCGCTCTCAAACATACACTGCATTTGTTGGATTCTATCCAGAGAAGAGCTGTTCGTCTGATTGGACACCCGGAATTGACCGACGGCCTTGATTCGCTGGAACATCGGAGAACGGTTGGCGACTTGAACCTATTCTACAAGTACTTTCATGGAAAGTGTTCGAAAGATGTGGCCCGTTTGATTCCTCCCAGAGCGGTGCATATTAGAAGTACACGTCGCGCTGATGCTTCACATCCGTATGAGGTTCAGCTTGTTACTCCTCGTACAACGCTTTTCAAGCAGTCTTTTATATGGAGAACATCATACCTTTGGAATGGTTTACCCAGGACTGTGTTTCCCATCGAGTACAATCTACAGCGATTCAAGAACAACGTGAATCGTTTTCTCCGCACACGTGTCGCTCCTGTAGCGCTTTAGGGACTTCCCTGTAGCACGTGTGCTAGACTCATAAAAAATAAAATAATAAAAAAAAAAACTCTGAAAAAAAAGTTTAAAGGTTGGGTTGGATCATCGGATATAAGTGTGGCCACAATATAATTAATGGAAAGTACGTTTTTTTTTGTTGTTTCTTCTGCTTTTTGTTTTCTGAATTTTTCTGTATCTACTGCCACTGTTGAGCAACCAATAAATTTTCATTTTATTTTTTTTTTAAATTTAAGTTTGTGTATTTTAGTATAGTTTATTATAATTGTGTATAGTTCTTAAGGATTTTTGTCCACCAGTCCTATTGTGCAGATAACTTGTGTTATCTTTATAGGTATTGCATATTTTGTATTGAATTGTAATAAGTCTGGTTCAAATAAATAAATAAATAAAATAATGTTATTGACAACGTTTTATTTTTGATACCTGTGTAATTCTCTAAGTGTCCTTTTATCATGTTTGATGTGATCATACCTACTACCTGGCCAACCAAAATGCAAATTTTATTGTTTTCACTAGAGATGCATTAACTGCTAAATTTTTGCAGTAACCTTATAATTTATAGAATCACATTTCAAAGACGAACGTCTTAAGTTTATTTCTCTGTACCTTGTTTGCATTTTTACAATCCAGAAGAAGCTACCATTAGGCAGAGAAAGCAGATCCTAGAGCCTTTAGATCTTTGATTGCTCATCTCTTTTCCTTGTAAGGTTAGTTTCAAGTAGTTAAACTTCCGATTATATATATATATATATATATATATATATATATATATATATATATATATATATATATATATATATATTCCAGTATTTGTCATATTATAATTCAGTCATATGATTTCTTTATAACCGCGAGGAAGACAGGATACTCGTTCTTTTTTGTTTATTATCAAATACGTTGTGTGTACTGTGTTGCTGAGCATGTTGCAAAATAACAATTTATCTGTAGCTGTTCTTATTAAGGTCATATAACTTACAAATAAGAAATGGTGATAACTTTTGCGCCTTTACATTATTTGACCCTTGACATTGTTAACATCTAAACTCATAATAAATAAGAAATATGCATATTTATGGATGGAAAATTTCAAGTACGTTTCCCCCATACTTTTTGTGATAACAAATAAAAATAAAAACTATCAATAAAATTAATAAAATTGTTAATACAATATCTACAAGTTCTTTTACATATACAGGTTGCTTCATTAACGCTATAAACAATGATCAAGATAAATAAGATGGTTTGCTGCTTCCTCTCTTGGCTTTTACCGTTTAACCAAAAATATTATTTCTTAGTTTAATCAAAATGACAGGAGAAAGTCGGGTAGCATTGTTCATACGGTAGTACTACCCAACACATTTTTCAGCGTAGTTTTTGCGATAAAATTCCAGTGTAGTAGTATTTTGAAATACTTATTCTTACAAGGTCCGTTCGAATCTATGCTGTCATAAGGTTTCTCTACAAAATTCTTGTTTGTTCAATTTTATATCCTTAAATTATCTTGGTGATCGTATTTTGTTGTGAGAATTTAGTAATAGATACTTTATCTCATCCCTGGGAGAGTATTCTTCTAGGTTGGCTTGGGAATAAGAAAGCATTTTGATAAAACAGAGGACCTAGTGATGAAACAAGAGTGTATCCAGTAGTGTAAAGTTTGCCTTCATTTTAAATTTAATCGCCTATTTATCTTCCGATATTATCATTTGTTAGAATTAGCTAATTACCGAACTAATTAGATAAAGGGACATAACACAAGGCAAAAATGTGATTAAACAAAATAAACTATTGAGCTGTTTTGACAGAAGGAGGGAGGCAAACTTCTATGTCATGCAAGTGTTATTATTAACACAAAAAAAATAAAACGAAGTAAATTGTTATATTAGAGCCAATTTCGAGAAATCCTCAGATATGATTGGACTTTTTGTGGATAAAGTTACGCAACATATACATTGTGCTACATTTAATACTATTGTTCATAACCAACGGACGTTGTTTACGTGTTATTTTTAAATGGTTTCAATACTTACATAATTAGCATTTTAATGTAATTTTCATAAACATATTACAGCATTATCTTCAATCTGGCAATTTACTTTATTACTGTTGTCAAAAAACACAGATAAGGATGTGATAGTTATTTTATTTTAAGTTCCATCTAGTCATAGAAAACGTATCAAACTATGTTTACTTAGTAATATACAATATCCTTTGCAAAAAAACTCAAACACAAGAGCTAATCAGGACGAGATTAGCATGGTCGGTGCGGAATCGTTTTTCTTCTCGGTGTGCCCGATACCGATTCGGTAACGAAAACATGCCCGAACGCCTATAATTGAATGAAACCCACCTGACTTGCTCCACGCATCCCGCGCAAGTCAGGCACATCGAGAAAAAGGATATCGCACCGACAAATCAGGGAGCGGCCTTAAGACAAGAAATGAGAAATAAAATAATAAAGGGTGTAACAGAGATAAAGGACGTTGAAGAAGCTATTGCTGAACGGAAATGCAGATTCGTGGGACAAGTTGCGAGGTGCCATGATGATAAATGGAACATGCTACAGTGGAGACCATATCTGGCACAGAGGTCTACCACCAATGCGCTGGACTGATGAGATCAAGCGAACCGCAGGGCTATCATGGCCGCGGTAGGCGCAGAACTGACAAAATAAAAAACGAATGAGGGACGCCTAAGTCCAGAAATGAACCGATACAGGCTGGTGATAATGATGCTTAGCTTATCATCATAATTTTTTTCATTCAGTTAACAAGCATATTTTTAGTGTTCCGTATGGAACACTTATAACATTAGTTCGGTGTTTGTCATAGAAAGTTGAAATTTGGCGCTAATATAGGAATTGATGGCCTCATCAGAGCCGTGTAGTTTTTGACAGTTAAATTTTGACTTAAAGGATTAGTTTTGGGGGTAAAAACAGAAGTGAAAAAATCTTTTTTTTTGGTCATCGAGTGGGGTGTCAAACGAAAGCTTGTAAAAACATCTCTCCACGTTTCATGGTACCTAGATCACGAATGAAATGAGATAACGATTTTAAATTTGGCACACATATAATAATTAAAATAAAATAGAAAACGAACTTATAATTTTTGAACTGAAGGGGTGAAAGAAGTGGAGGTCTATAAATTTTGAATTGTTTCAACAGTATCTTAGATTTTTTATTGCCAAAAATCTCTTGAACAAATTAATTTAGCTATAGTTATATAGGACACATCAAATTTAGTCAGTGATTAGGAATATGCACAAATATAAAAAATTCTTTTTTCTAATAATTGGACAACTAAATGATCTTTTAATTTTTAAAACTACTTTTCGAAACTTATTCTTGGAACCGAAGAAAATTTTAAAAAGTTACTACAAGCTATCATGTGATATTGCGTCCTATGTCGCAGAACGAAGTAATACTGCAAAAATTTAGAATTTTCAGATATGTGATCCTATAATAGCGTAGAACAAGCTTTAACAAATGACAAAGTTAAAAAAAATAAAATAAAAAGATTTATGTAGATATTACATAAGTGAAGAGCATTTTACTCTGTGTAGAGACAACCGGTTAAAATACTGCCTGGCAATATCACGTTATCTCAGTAAGGATAAAAGCTAGAAAAACCACCTCCATCCAAAGTCACTGACATAACTATAGAGGTAACACGGATGCAGTGGCGATGAGAGGGTCATGTGGCTAGACCATCCGGAGGCTGATGGTTGTACAGGGTCACGGAATGGAGACAGAAAGACGCGTCAGACGTCCACAGAAACGATGGGTCGATAATATAAGAGTAACAGCGGGCAAGCAGGACGGGAGAGAGGAAAGCATGGAAGAGATTAAAAGATACTTACGTTCAGAAGTTGACAAACTTGGATTGAGAAGAAGAAAAAGAGAGGACGTATACAATAACATTTTTCGAGATAATTTCTTTCATTGTTTTCTAGATACATCCAACAAACATCCGAAACCGAAAAATCAGGGTCGCCGGAAGTAGTAGTTTTATTTTTTACTACATCGAGAGTGATATCGCAGAAGGGCGTATTCCTGAAAGTATAACTTATATTACTTCTTAATTTCGGTTTATCATTAATGACAATTGTATTATCGTGGTAGTTAAAGCAAATAAGAACACAGGAATTTGAAACCTATTAAGGAAAAAATTAGCACGTACACGCTTTTCTATCATATTTAAAAGAGGCACACTATTTTAAAAAATTGATACGTTGCATACTCTAGGTGATTCACTTTAACTTACAAAGTTGCCACCGATTAAAATACGATCTGACAACTTTATCTTCTAAAATATCCACGTTAGAAAAATTCAGAGTAATGTGTTCTCTAGATACCTTCACAAGGTTACTAAATTTGAAGAGAACTCTATATTTCAGGTTTATTTTCAGTGAGTACCGTATAAATATACTTTGTAAATAATAGTTAAATTATTATATTTTACTTACATGCCAAATAACCTTGAGCTACTCCCAGAACAAAAGTAAAAAGTAGCAATATTTTCATTTTAGGTTAAATATTTTAAAACGCGAAAATTTTCTGATATTTAATACCCTGAAAATATATCAATTTCTTTGACCTCTTTCAGTAATTTTTACACTACGCATTTTTTTTTTATTCAACAGAACACCTTCAGTCACTTTCACGATTGAAACATAAAACACAATCTGTAAACTTCCGAAATAAAAATAAAGTACCTTGAAGTTTACAAATGGCACAGAACTTCAGGTATCAAAATAATTTAGGACAAGGATAACAAAAAGATTCCGGTAATTATAATAACAGATTCTCAGAACAAAAGTGATTCCAGGTATGTCTTTTCTAATTATATTCATTAAAATTAATACACGAGAAGTTACAAAATCGTCTTGGAATACCTAGAAGATACTAATTAGAATTTCCAACCTACCGGTTCAAAGTGCGATTAATAATGTGGTGTTAATTTGAAGTAAAAACGTTCATAGTCAATATACAGTACGACTTTATTTTCATTTAGTCACGTTTTTTTTCTGCATCATATTAGATGATTGTAAGTAAGCCTTCCAATAGGAGCTAGTAGCCTTTATCAAGGTTTTTTCCCTCATGTACTTCTCTTAGACCATGGGTGCTCAAACTTGAACTGCTGGCGATCTACCTCAATATTGTTGACTACGACCGATCGACTCTGAGAGGCTGCAAGTAAGTGTGATGCAGGATGGTCGTCTAGGTAGGGTGTATCGTGGCATAGATATTAGTTTTCCCGCACAATATGCATTTTTTTAGTCAAGGTAAGTGTAGGTCTGCTCTAAAATGTCAATGAAAAAACTCATAATTATTCAAAATTGCGAGTTTATTGGTTCTTACAAAACAAACGAGTTCTAGTGTCTAAACTTAACTAAAGAGTGACTTTGGATGTTGAAGCGTGGCACTGTATGGCCTCAGCATACTTTTCATAAGATGGTACGTAATTACCGAGTGCTAATCGCAAGCATGATGACATATGTTCGTCAGTTAGTCGATTGCGATATTTTGACTTAATTATCTTCATTTCAGAAAATGCAGACTCGCACAAGTAAGTTGATCCAAACATTGCCGTCAGTTGAAGGGCGATTTGCCTTAGATTCGGATCTTTAGATATAAAAGACCAGAATTTGTATATCTGATATAATCTGCACTAACTCATTTTCAACAGAACATGAGTCCATGTTAAACTGACTTGCTATTTCAGTAGCTAATTCCTCAATGTTTTTACACGAAAAAGGATAACTCATAAATGATGCGATATTTGCCAATTTACTGAAATCATAAAAACGTATTTCTAATTGGCCCAAAATATTTGATAATTCTGCCTCATAAATATCATAATTCAACTGAGGAATCCTTGCTTTCAAAGACGGAAAATTTTTCAGATCCTTTCTTTTCAGTTGATCTATCATAAGTTGTAATTTACTTTTGAATGCGTTTATTGCGCTAATCATCTCAATAATAGTTTTTCCTTTACCTTGAAGCTCCAAATTAATGGTGTTTAAATGCATTGTAATGTCTGTCAAAAATGCCAAATCAGTCAGCCATTTTCCGTTTTTTCAGCATCTGAGTGTCATCACCTCTTTCGTCCAGAAAAGCTGTTATTTCGGGCAATAATTCTTGAAACCTTTCTAGGAATTTTCCGCGACTCAACCACCTGACGTCCGTGTGAAGAACTAAATCAGTGCGTTCAGCTGACTCACTATCTTCCAACTGCAATTTAAAGAGCCGTCGTTGCAAGCTACGGGCACGGATAGAATTCACAATTTTTATTGCAATGCCCATAATCTCCTCCATGTTTAGAACTTTTGAACACAAAACTTGTTGATGTATAATGCAATGGAAGGGAAAAATTAAGGGAAATCATCATTAGCTCGACACAATGCCACAAAACCGTTTTCATTTTAGTTACCTAAAACAAAATCTGTAAATAGTTCTATATCGGAATTTTTTTTCTCAAGATCGACTCAAAAAGCACTCGCGATCGACTTGTCGCGACACTGACACGATGTAACTCAACTTTATTATAATCTGTGGCAAATGTATGATCTAAATTACTTTTTTTTGTTTTTGTTGAGGGACATCGTTAAATAAAGTCGAAAGAAAAAAAATCATAAAGTGCTAAATCAAGAGAGTACAAAAGTGATTCAACTCACGAACTTGGTTTTTATTCAAAAACTGTGTACCAGTGTCTGAACTTGTAAAAAACAAATAGCGAGTTCAATTTGCGAAGGCCCAAATCCTCTGTCACAATATTATGCCCAATTTTGTCATCGTCAATTAATTTTTTAGCAGTCTCAGGAATGATTTTGGATTTTCTTCTTTGATGGAATCAAGCACCTTTTCGTTCAGCCTCAAACTATTTGTACTCTTGGGTATAGGATAAGCATTTTTTCACTGTATGATTTTTTTAAAACTTAGTAAGTTTTCATTTTGCTCATTTTACGAACTTCGTTAAAACCTGCTGTCACTTTTACTACCACCATAATTAGAACAAATGACATTATACTTCATTCCTTTTAACCGAAAGTTCGGGTTCTGTTTGGACAAAGGAAAAAGTAAAACGAATTTCGAAACGTTGACCGGATCCTTTTCTTGCAGTATCCGATGTCATTTTGTGTAAATATGCTTTCTTTATTTTTAAATGATTACTTAACACGTTAGTATGTAATTTTATGGACTTTTTCTCTCTTACACAGCATAACAGCATTTTTAATATCAATAATAGATGCCTAGATTTACTTTTTTTTTCTGATTTTAGTTGCATTGTACAGAGAGATCATTGTCCTATGGTTACTGAGGATGACCATCATCCAGCCCTTGCCACCGAGTTTCGGCTCGGAGCGGGTGGAATTGGCAAATTCCCTGTCAATAATAAGGATCAATTTAAATGTTATAATTTCAAAAGGGCTAATTTTCATATCTTTTACCAAGATTTGCTTGGCGTTGATTGGTGTGAGTTGGATCAGCATACGGATGTAAACGTGTGCGGTGACAGATTTTATGAAATTTTGTATAGCATATTTGACAGGTCTGTGCCTTTATTCAGAACCAAAAGTAGTTCCTTTCCAGTATGGTATAATGTAGATATTGTAAGAAATTTGAAATGTAAGAATAATCTTTATAGGAAGTATAAAAAATCAAATAATGTAAAGTGCTATGAAAAATACAGAGCGTTGAGAGCGGAGACCTGTCGGATGATTAAGACAGCATATAGTTCATATATCAGAGGCATAGAGGGAAGTATTAAAGACGATCCTAAGGCTCTCTGCATGTATGTTCAGCAGAAGAGGAAAAGTTGTGCAATTCCAGGTGTAATGACCTACCAAAATGCTGATTTTAATAACCCTAAGGACATTGTTAGGGCTTTTGCCGGTCATTTCTGGAGTGCTTATAATACTGCGAATGATGTCACCAGTAGTTTTCATTCTGTGAATCAAGGGCATATGAAATTGTCGCGCCGCGTTTTGCTCCGAGTAACGTTGTGACGGTGTCAAAGCGACTTAAAACCAAAGATGTCCAGTCGTCCAGACTTTGTGCCAAGCTTTTTTATTAGAGATACTATAGATGTTTTGGCTGCTCCACTTAGTAAAATTTTGACCTTTCGATATCTAGCTAAAGATATCGTGTGAGGTGGAAAACGGCTAAAATATGTCCAGTTTATAAGAGTGACAATAGAGCAGAAGTGGAAAACTACAGGCCCATCTCACTTATTTGTGGTTTTTCGAAGATTTTTGAAATGCTTTTGCATGGGCACATTGTGGCCAGAGTGGAACCATTGTTGTCGGTGCGTCAGCACGGTTTTACGAGGGGTCGGTCGATGGCCACCAACTCCTTTACACATTTTTCTTCTAGGTGCTTGATTGGGGAGGTCAGGTTGATGTGATGAACACTGACTTCTCGAAGGCGTTTGACAGGATAGATCATGGTGTGCTTCTGGGAAAAATGGTTGATTTTGGCTTCCCGACGAATTTTGTTAGTTTCTTCAGGACATACCTGGTGGAAAGATTCATAAACGACATTCAGGAGGTCATTGATGTGAAATACCAGATGTTTGCGGATGACCTGAAATTGTATGTGTCAGTTGAGTTTGGTGGCGACTGTGAACGACTGCAGAGTAGTGTTGAGGCAGTGCGGGCGTGGTGTGACAACAATGGGATATTGCTAAATGCAAACAAATGTTCTGTAATGACAGTGAGACGTAATGTATCTCCAGTAAACTATAATTACAGTATAGGTAATATAGAGTTGCAGAGAGTGGAGACAGCCAAAGACCTGGGCATTGTTCTGGGCTCTAGGTTGATCTTCAATCAGCACATTGGCAAGGTGGTTTTCAGACGCGATGAAAATGATGGGGTCATAATTAGAAATAGTGGGTCTTTTCAAAATATTGAAACCTTTTCAACATTGTACAATACATTGGTCAGAAGGTGTAATTATTACACCGATAAAGTTTCGAAAATTCATCACTAAAGTTATCCGTTAAAAAAGTTCCTTAAGATGTTAAAATTAATATAACTTAAATCAGACTTAAATAGTGCAGTAAAAAAGGTCAAAATAATGATGAGATAGGCATAGTTTTTAGATACCGGGACAGTAATGGTGCCCGTTTTTCAATTTTGTAGGTTATGTACGCACTTCAGCAATTTAAAACTAACGAGAATTTCTTGGAAATTTCATTACGTAGACTTCGTTTTTTTTTTGTTTCGATCCGATTGTTATAACCGGAGTTATTCACATTTTAAAACTCAAAAAACCAGTTTGAAAACTGTGGTTTCTTTCGGGAGTTAAGGCCGTATTCTCCAGGTATTAACTTCCTGAGAACACGGCCTCAACTCCCGAAAGAAATCCACATTAATTCAACCAGTCGTGAAAGCCTGCATTCTTCAAAAGAGCACAAGTTTTTTCCAGGTCCAAAACTCAGGACAATACTCCTGGTGATACCCCAGAGAGGATAAAATCATAATATCGCTGTATCTAGACTATGCAATTTAAAATGCTTTTTTTACTGCACTATAAAAATAATTTAAGTTTAGATGTAGTAGTATGTATAACTAAATATTTTCATTCATTAATATAAAACACCAATAGCAACATAACGACCAAATAATAAGTTAAGATTTTTATGTCAATTTAATTGGCTCTACATATGACGTATTCATCTGTTTAAACTGTTTAAAAGTAGACATTGAATTGAGAATACATAAAATAAACTTGTTCTAAATTCTCGTTTTAAAATAAGCAGGAATAGAAAACGATATGTTTGTATATATGAATTCCTGCATGACAGGTAGGAATAGTTGTACTCTGAACTAATTAATTATTACCTTTAGAAATAAAATATGAGTGAAGTGTACAATTATACTTACATGACGAAGAACCTTGAGCAACTCTAAATAAAAAAGCACAAAACAACACTATTTTCATTGTAACTTAAAAATATAAAAAAGCTATACAACACACATAAAAAAACAAATAATAAAAAAGAAGTTTTCTCAATTTTCGATCACTCAATAAGTTAGTTCAGCTCACTGAACTCCTAAACCTGAGCACCCCCTTTCTTTTCCAACCTAATTTGCCACATTGCGATTCAAATTTATCCGAAATCATTTTTTAGAAAACAATTAACACACGTTTTTTAACGGCGGATTTTAAAATAGTAAATAATTTTATCTCAACAGTGTCAACAAGTATGATCTGACCGGTTACTTGGTTTCGTGCAAAGCGTACCACACAGTCAAGTCGTACCACTCGATTGTTTTGTTCGGAGTGGGTCGATACGTTCGTTCTTATTTTTTACATGCTCAGATCAAGTTAGATACTGGGTGGTCAATCTATACTCATAGATTATTTTACATTGGAATGTATGCAACAGTCTAGTTGTATAATAATAAATTGTCAGTCTTAATTTATTATTACTATTTACGCCAACTACGAGGGTATATTTTTAAATTATCTTTCTGGCTATAAAGGAAAACTTACAAAGTCTAATAATAATAATAACTTCAGCGACTTCATCGAATTAGAAATGATCAGAATAACATCTCAGATTAAGAACTGCCTAGACTTTCAGTCAGTAAAACAGCAATTTTATAGGCAGCATATACCAGGTGTACAAGTATGAAATGCGGATTTCAGACAACAGATGGTGCACCAACGCAATTTGTGCTATAAAGATTTGACATTGCGTCATTTTGTTGTGTCATCAACAAGTGTTAGACGCGAACGAGTGATAAATTGGAAAAGTATGTGCATAGTGTTCAATATGTCGAAATTTATACCGAACAAAGAGCATCGCGGACAGCATTAATTTTTTGTTTTCATTTGAAGAAAACTGCTGTTGAATCATACCGATTACTTCGAGAAGCTTATGGTGAACATGCTCCATCGCAAGATACGTGTGAACGATGGTTTCGGGTGTTTCAAAAATGGTGACTTCGATGTTACAGACAAGGAACGTGGAAAACCGCCAAAAAAATACGAAGATGTGGAATTGCAAGCATTGTTGGACGAAGATGATTCGCAAACACAAAAACAATTCGCCGAGCAATTGGACGTTAGTCCACAAGCTGTTTCCAATCGGCTATGAGAGATGGGAAAGATTCAGAAGCGCAAAAACACGTGTGACATTTTGCTCACTCGGTACAAAAGGAAGTCGTTTTTGCATCGTATAGTTACAGGGGATGAAAAGTGGATTTATTTTGAGAATCCCAAGTGCAAAAAATTATGGTAGACCCAGGCGCACCATCCACATCGACCGCAAGACCGAATCGCTTTGGCAGAAAGACGATGCTCTGTGTTTGGTGGGACCAGAGAGGCGTGGTCTATTATGAGCTGTTAAAACCTGGGGAAACGGTTAATACTAAAAGTTACCAATAACAATTGACCGATTTGAACCGGTCGCTGCTTGAAAAAAGGCCAGAATACCGAAAGAGGCAACACAAAGTCATTTTTCTTCGTGACAATGCTCCATCACATACGGCAAAACCAGTTTGCGACACGTTGGAAGCACTCAGCTGGGAAGTTCTACCCCATGCGGCTTGGCTCCTTCCGATTACCACTTGTTTGCATCGATGGGTCACGCACTTGCTGAGCAGCGCTTTGGTTTGTACGAAGATGTGAAAAAATGGCTCGATGAATGGTTCACAGCAAAAGGGAAAGAATTTTACTGGCGTGGTATTCACAAATTGCCCGAAAGATGGGAAAAATGAATAACAAGCGATGGAGCATACTTTGAATAAAGCACTTTTTATCATTCTTCCGAATTTAACATGTTTTTTTTAGAAAAAAATCCGCATTTCATACTTGTACACCTGGTAGGAAACCTCAACGCGGAATGTTTTATAGGAACATTGATTCGCTGCAGCTGACCAAACTAACATTTAGTTTTCTGCAGTTGGCAGGTCTTGAGTCCAAGGGATTTTTACTAGCTTGTTAGGAGGGTGTGATTAATACCCCATTGTATTGTAGTCCATTTACCGAACCAGCTGATATTACGAGAGTTGTTCCAAAAGTTCTCGGCCTGACACAGATATGGTGGCAAAATGACCAAATTCTTATGATATATTTGTTAACTGATCTCTACTAGATGGCGCGCCGTGAAGTTTCAGATGTCAGTCTTTAGTTGTCTTTTCGTAGCGATCGTGTAAATAAAATTTTAACATTTCTAAAAAATGTTATAAAAATACTTCTTTTTAAAAGGTTTAACTCCTAAAGACATTCAAAAAGAATTAAATGATGAAATGAAAATCCTCAGTATGCCCGAAAACTTCTACGATTGACGAGATTGTCACAAAAATTCTCAATAGTGTGCTAAATAATCTCTAACTAAAGGTAAGCGCTGACATTGTAAACATATCGATAGGCAGTTTCAACCACATTTTCCACGATGTTTTGGGTATGAGAAAGCTATGGGTGCCACGTTTGTTAACAATCGAACAAAAACGCATTCGAATGAACATTTCCCAAGAGTGTTTGGACATCATTCCAGTGAATTTCGACGTTTCATAACAGTAGATGAAACAGGAATTCATCAATACAATCCAGAGACGAATGCGCAGTCGAAACAATGGGTGAGAGCAAATAAAAGTGCACCAAAGAAAGCAAAAACGGTTCCATTTGCAGGAAAAACCATGACTACGATTTTTTTAGATTCTCATGGTGACTACCTGGAGAAAGGTACAACTATCACCGGGTAGTTAATGCTTCACTATTGGACTAATTGAAGGGTACTATTCAAGCGAAACGTGCACATCGCGCAAAAAAGAAAGTATTTTTCCATCACGATAATGCGCCTTCACACACGTCCCGGATTGTTGCAGCAAAACTGCATGACCTTTACTTCGAAGTGCTTTAACATCCACCGTATTCACCAAATTTGACTCTCAAAAAGTACTTCTGGTTTCATGAACATAAAAAAAATGACTGGCTGGATAAAGATTCACTCCGAAAGCTGTGACGAACGCATACTTTGCAGGGTTAGATAAATCTTATTATAATGAGCGGTAACTGCAAGAAAATCAAATATTTGTGTGTAGGAAGAAAACAGGGAAGCCTTCCTCTAAATAGCGGTGAGGTTATTGATGCTTGTAAAGAGTATATATATATATATATATATATATATATATATATATATATATATATATATATATATATATATATATATATATGTATATATATATATGTATATATATAATATATATATATATATATATATATATATATATATATATATATTTAAGAGCATCATGTTATACAGTTGTGCAACTTGGTAATTCACAAAACGATTAGAACAGAAATTAATGACACTCGAAATGGATTACTGGCGAAGATCGGCGGAGTGTCAAAAATGGATTGGTTAGAAATGAAAGTAAAAACCATGATTATTGAGGAATTCAACAACGATAACTTATATGGTACGGACGCATGGAAAACATGGAAGAACACCGAATATCAAAGATGGTTCTAAAGTGGGTACCTAGCGAAAAGAGGAGAGGAGAGAGAGCAAAGAGCGACATGGGTTAGAGGTGTTCAGAGGGCAATGTCAGGGAGAAATCTAAGACCCGGAAATTAAGAAGATCGAAGAAGATGAAAACTGAGAACCGGAAGACGAAGAACGCTATAAAAAACCGCACTGATGATGATAATGAGCATACTAAAAAGTTGAAAAGTATGTATTGTATTGATTTGCAAGGTGATTACGTAGAAAATTTTTAAAAAATCTCTTTAATCTTGCGGTTTTTTGGTAGGCCGAGAACTTTTAGAACAACCCTCGTAGATGTAGGGCATGCAACAAAGAAGCAGAATCACTGATGCATTTAATTTTTCAGCGTGTCCTATTCTCATGTATCAATCTCATATAGCTGAATCCTTATTATATATTTGTGTATACGTGGACTCTTACCTACAAGTTAAAAATGTATGAGATGATGTCTTAAATCTGAAAAAAAAATGTCAAACCAATTATCGTAAACGGTATAATTCATGAATAAACTTCTTAATGAAGAGCTTCACGATGTAATACTGCTTCATTGTTTGGGGCTCTGCTCCCAAACGTACACTGCATTTGTTAAAGTATATTCAAAAGAGAACTGTTCAACTGACTGGAGATTCAGAACTTACCATCAAACTTGATTTCTTAGAATATCGAAGAACAGTTGGCGACTTGAGTGTATTTAGCCGGCTTATTTCCTCCCAGAGCGTTGCATGCTAGGAATACACGTAGCAGTAATAATACCTCACATCCGTATGCGATTCAGCTTGTCACTCCTCGTAAAGTAAATCCCAAGATATAAGATCCTTTTTTTTTTTTTTGCTTTTTCAATGAGGCAATAAACGACCCTATTAAGGTTTTGTGCATAGTTGCTAGGTATTACGATAAACGTATTTTTATTTTACCTGCTTTATATACCGCCCTCAGTTGCACCTGCAATCATATTGGATCTATTTTTACCTATATATTTATGGCAACCTGGTTTGGAGCCCTTTAAGTATTTGATAATATAGGCCTAATAACCACAGGTCCCCATTAACATTCGAAAGATACTTTTTATTATTATTATTTTTAGTTTTACTTACAATTTACAAACGTAACCATTCTGTTTTAATTATGTGGCGTCCGTGGGAAAATTGTAGTAGTGGCTATCACAAGAGAAAACATTTATCACTTAACGCTAAACAAATAGTGATTTACGACAGTTTGGTAAAAAGAAATTTGAATAAACAAAGTACTTTGCAAGAAACCAGTGAACTAACAAAAACCCCAATTTCTACGATTAAGGGTATTGTAGGAAAACCATCACTCAGGGACAGGAAAAAACTAAAAGATTTTCAAATGCATCATGTAGACGATTGTGAAAAATACATCAGGAGAAAAATTTATTCTATGTATGAAGAGCAATTGGTGCCGATACTAGACAAAATAAAATTAAGACTGGATCAACTCTTCACAAAATTCTCTTAAGAATGGGATTCATGTTCAGAAAAATCAACAAAAGGCAAGTAGTGATGGAGTCACAAAGGTGCGACATACTTCTTTACAAGAAATTAAAAAGTATCGATCAGAGAATTGGCCAATAATTTATCTTGACGAAACATGGTTCGATACCCAAGACACTGTGCAAAAAATGTGGGTTGACAGCAGTATAAAATGTCAGACTAACGTACCTTCAAATAAAGGTAAACGAATAACCATTTTGAATGCTGGATCTGAAAGGGCTAGGTTTCAAATTGTCTACTATTATCTGCAAAAAACATAAAAGATTCTAGTTTTGGACTATCACGAAGACACGACCGCAGAACTTTTTGAAAATTCTCTTTTGCTAAATATTCCTGAACAGAGTGTTATAGTTATGGACAATGCAAGTTACCATAGTCGCCTACTAAAATAAGGTTCCTAATGCAGCCAACACCAAATCGGAAATACAGGAATATATATTAGAAAATGACATTTATTTTGATTTTAGTTATAAAAAAAGTGATCTTTTGGAAGTTTTGAAAGACTATAAATTGAAAAAGAAATATGTTTGTAATAGTATGGCTGAGAAAATGGGACACACTGTTTTGCGGCTTCCTCCGTATTATTGTGTGTTTAATCCAATTGAACATATTTGGCATCAAGTTAAATCAAAAATAAGGGCACAAAATGTGTCTCCTACTTTAAGCGTGTCAGTGGTTGAATTAGTAAAAGAAGTTATAAATGATATACCTTGTGAAAGCTGGAAGAATTCCATTCAGCACGTTGTTAAAGTTGAAGATTTATATGTTTATGTATATGATATAAAACCACTGATAATTACCTCAGCTGCTGACAGTGATAGTGAAACCGAATTAGGCTTAGGTTAAAATATATTTTTATTTATACAATATGTCCCCTCTTGTAAACCCCATTCATTCAAACTGTATATTTGTACTTCTTATCCATTTGTTTTTACATGCATCTATAAATAAACATCTCCAAAAACACTTATAATTTTATTTATTTGCATTAATGAATAAAATTCTTAAGTCCATCTCATAAACAAAAGGTCAGAATTTTTATATTGCCCACTTAAAACGGCAAAAATCAGGATCTTATATTTTGAGACAGGCTATACAACCCTTACAAAGCAGCCCCCGGGCCCACCCAGTACAATTTATAACGATTCAAGACCAACGTGAATAGTTTTTTTCGCATACGCGTCGCCTTTCTAGCACTACAGAGATTTCCCTGTAGTACATGTGCTATGCCCATTAATAAAGAGGACAGTTATAGTACCCGTATATTGTCTGTAATGAAAATATTTCATGAAATATTTATTATATCGTAGTTTTATCTATTGGGTTAACCTAAAGCTGAAATTCTATTTTTTATTTTGCAGCAATTTTATAACTTTACTGAATAAAAATCTGCCGATATTTACGCATCTTCCGAGGAAATATAAATTTAATTACAATAATATCATCACCAATCATCACCGTGAATATTGTCTCCTCCCCCTCCAAAAAAAATACTACGGTGATGTCTACTTAAAGAAGTATACTTAAAGTGGTTTCTTTTCTGAGGTTTTCTGTCCCGTTAAACTGGACTCATTTCAAACAAGGGTATATATGTTTATCTACAGCTTTCCTACCAAATGAATAAATCGTAACAATTTTGGAAACATAAATAAGGGACGCTGATAATCGGTATAGAGATTTTTCTTTATATAGTTCACTGTCATAAATTTGTCCGCTGAGTTATACTGCGGTATGATCAGCTGGAGCAAGGTACAGGTGAACCCAAAAGTTGATAGGGAGACAAAATAAATACATAGTTGCTTACAAGGTTCTTGAACATTTCCCTTATAACATAATTTAGGTGAAATAGTAAATCTTTTCAGAGTTCTATTTTAAAAACATTTAAAATAAATTCTGTTGTTATATATTACAACTAGCAGTGCCCGCGGCTCCGCTCGCGTGAACTTGATTCACTACTATCGTCACTGCTTATTCCTTATGTTACCTAACGTAATAAAATATATCTGCCATTATTTCCCCTTATCTCCCATTATTTCCCCTTATCTCCCATTATCTCTACATAATTTCCATTATCTAGGGCTTATCTCTGCTCATCTCCCTTTATTTCTCCTTATCTCCCATTATTTCCCCTTATCTTCCATTATCTCACCTTATCTCCCATTCTCTAGGCTTATCTAGACTTATCTCCCAATATTTCTCCTTATCTCCCATTATTTCTCCTTATCTCCCATTATCTCACCATAACTCTCATTATCTAGACTTACCTCTGCTTATCTCCCATTATTTCTCCTTATCTCCCATTATTTATACTTATCGCCCATTATTTATACTTATCTCCCATTATCTCACCTTATCTCCCATTATCCAGGCTTATATCGAATTATATAGACCATATGTATAAATCTATAAAAACACGTAAATCGGATAAGTGGTTCTCCAGTGATAAGCGCATTAACGGACACACAGAGAGACGTTGCATTTTATATATATTATAGATATAGATTTATATTATTATATAACCTGGCCAAAGAATATATGTATGAATTTAAAAAAGACACGTTAATTGGATGAGTGGTTCTCGCGTGATAAACGCACTACTGGACAATCAGGCAGACAGAGAGACATTGCATTTTATATATATTATAGATTATAGATATTCTCTGCTACATAATATTGTTCCATATTTAATGGTTTAGGCCGTGTATTGCAAGAGAACGCGCTAGCGACAAACTTTTTTCCGACTTCATTCACTATTATCGTCACTGCTCATTCCTTATGCTACCTATCATAATAAGATATAGCCTATAATCTGGCCAGAGAACATATGTATGTTTAAAAAAAAACTACGTAAATCGGATAAGTGGTTCTCCAGTGATAAGCGCACTAACGGACAGACAGACAGATAGACAGACAGAGATACGTTGCATTTTATATATACGAGTATTATAGATTTAATAAAATATATATCTATAACCTGGTCAGAGAACATATGTATGAATTTAAAAAATCACGTAAATCGGATAAGTGGTTCTCGAGGGATAAGTGCACTAACGGACAGACAGACAGGCAGAGAGACGTTGCATTTTATGTATATTATAGATATAGATTATTATTACATAACCTGCGAAAGAATATATGTGTGAATTTAAAAAAAGACACGTAAATCGGATAAGTGTGATAAACGCACTAATGGACAGACATACAAAGAGACATTGCATTTTATATATATTATAGTTTATAGATATTCTCTGCTACATAATATTGTTCCATATTTAATGGTTTAGGCTGTGTATTGCAAGGGACGCGCTAGCGGCAAACTTTTTTCCGACTTCATTTACTATTTTACGTCACTACTCATTCCTTATGCTACCTATCGTAATAAAATATAGCCTATAACCTGGCCAGAGAACATATGTATGTTTAAAAAAAAAGTACGTAATTCGGATAAGTGGTTCTCCAGTGATTAAGCGCACTAACGGACAGACAGACAGACAGACAGACAGACAGACAGACAGACAGACAGACAGAGAGACGTTGCATTTTATATATATTATAGATGGAAACCAGTCGAAATACAGACTGTTTATGAAATTATAGAACACTCAACTCGCCAATTACAGATATTTGTGTATTTTTACCAAGTTTTATAATACTCTACTTACAAATCAGATAACTTTTATTGAGGTTTCTACGACAACCCTGTCTTTTAAGTAAGACACGTGTTTTTCTTAAGTATTTTTTAATGCTGAATCCAAAAAAATCACAAAAAAGACATCTACTGTGAGATTTTTTCAAAAAAAACACACTCTTAAATTTGCTAGAAAACTATTAAATTAAAAAAAATACATTTTAATAAATAATGTAAAACTGTATAATCATTATGGAATAAAACTGTTTTTGAATTTACTTTTATCATAAAAACTTAAAAATATTAGGTTTTAGTATTCATGTTTAACAAAAAACACGCATACACCACCTTTAACCAGGCTACGTAGCAAAAATTCTATTTAAAAAAATATGTGCAACCGCTAAATTAAAAAATTATTTTTAATTTGTATTAATATTAAACAAAACACTTACTAACTCGCTCGCTCAGTCACTCACTCACTCACTCATTCACATACCCTCGTACTCACACACTTCTATACTCACTCACTCACTCGCTCACTCACTGACTCACTAACTCACTCGTTCGCTCGCTCACTCACTCACTCACTACCTCACTCACCTACTCGCATTCCTCCATATTCACTCAATCAATTTATCCACAAAATTGACTTTTAAAACTGTTAAGGAATATACATTAGACTGGATTTGTCAACCTTTTGTTTAGTTGTTGCATTTAATTACTGAAAAAAGCATTTTACCAACCACATAGTATCCTTGTAACTATTAAAAGCGAGTTTTTTGTTGAAACTGAACATAAATGTTTATTTTTTGATGTTAAGTCAGGATTAAGAACTTCCAAAAATCCTGGAAATAATAGTTTTGTTCTATATTATTAAAAATTAAAAACAATTTTTTAATTTAGCCGTTGCACACGTAGCTTAGTTAAAGGTGGTGCATGCGTGTTTTTTTGTTAAACATGAACACTAAAACCTAATATTTTAAAGTTTTTATGATAAATGTATATTCAGAATATTTAAAGATGTCCGAAATAACAATTTTATTTCATAATTTTAATGATTATACAGTTTTATATTATTTATTAAAATGATTTTTTTTTTTCAATTTAATAGTTTTCTGGCAACTTAAAGTGTGTTTTCTGAAAAAAACCTCACGGTGTATGTCTTTTTTACTGAAGAAAACACGTATTTCACTTAAAAGACAGAGAATTTTTGGTTTTTATATACCCGTGTTATTCACATATGAGCGTCAAGTTTAAGTTCTTAACTTCTTATTACTTATAACTTAATAAAATTGCAAATTTTAACTTAATAGGATTACTGTGGCTTAAAACGGATAGGTTCGACCTGTAGGGATGTTCATTAATCATGTAAGGAAATTTAAATAAGAAAAAGTCTCTTGAAATATTCCCAAACGAAAAAGATAATGCTGGTTAAGTTAAACGGCTTCCTGCTGTCTGTGGATATTCGCATGAATACCCGATTTTCGAACGTTCAAAGCTAATGAAGAAATAAACATACAGCCAAAGCTGTAAACTGGATTCCTACTCCTTTCCAGTAAATCATTAGAATAAACGAGAAAGAGATTAGAAAACAGCCTACAGCCTTGAGGAACACTTACGTTGATGGTGACGTATTAAAAAAAACCGTATATAAAGAATGCTCTCTAAGGAAGGTTTGTGCTATAAAGATTTGACGCTGCGCCATTTTGTTGTGTCATCAACAAGTGCCAGACGCGCACGAGTGATAAATTGGAAAAGTGTGCGCGTAGTGTTGTGTTGTTGTGTTCAATATGTCGAAATTTATACCGAACAAAGAGCATTCGCGAACAGCATTAATTTTTTGTTTTCATTTGAAGAAAACTGCTGTTGAATCATACCGATTACTTCGAGAAGCTTATGGTGAACATGTTCCATCGCAAGATACGTGTGAACGATGGTTTCGGCGTTTCAAAAGTGATGACTTCGATGTTGCAGACAAGGAACGTGGAAAACGGCCAAAAAAATACGAAGATGTGGAATTTCAAGCATTGTTGGACGAACATGATTCGCAAACACAAAAACAACTCGCCGAGCAATTGGGCATTAGTCAACAAGCTGTTTCCAATCGGCTACGAGAGATGGGAAGGCTTTAGAAGCCGGTAGATGGGTACCACATGAGTTGAACGACAGGCAAATGGAAAAGCGCAAAAACATGTGTGACATTTTGCTCGCTCAGTACAAAAGAAAGTCGTTTTTTTTGCATCGTATAGTTACAGGGGATGAAAAGTGAATTTATTTTGAGAATCCCAAGCGCAAGAAATCGTGATTAGACCTAGGCGCACCATCCACAAGACGATGCTCTGTGTTTGGTGGGACCAGAAGGGCGTGGTCTATTATGAGCTGTTAAAACCTAGGAAAACGATTAATACTAAACGTTACCAACAACAATTAACCCATTTGAACCGTCCGCTGCTTGAAAAAAGGCCAGAATACCGAAAGAGGCAACACAAAGTCATTTTTCTTCCTGACAATGCTCCATCACATACGGCAAAATCAGTTCGCGACACGTTGGAAGCACTCAGTAAGTCGTAAGTCACTGGGAAGTTCTACCCCATGTGACTTACTCACCAGACTTGGCTCCTTCCGATTACCACGTGTTTGCATCGATGAGCAGCGCTTTGGTTCGTACGAAGATGTGAAAAAATGGCTCGATGAATGGTTCGCAACAAAAGGGGAAGATTTTTACTGGTGTGGTATTCACAAATTGCCCGAAAGATGGGAAAAATGTATAATAAGCGATGGAGCATACTTTGAATAAAGCACTTTTTATTTCATTCTTTCCGAATTTAACATGTTTGTTGGATATATCAAGTGCAACTGCTCAAGATTCTCAAAATCTTCGATTGAGTTCGTCCAAAGATGTGTGTTATAAGTTAGAAGATATGTTGATTTTTGCTTACGAAAGCCATATTGATAATCGACAATTATTCTCATTTGAACTTGCCAGACAGCCTTATGTCTGTTTTACTTTACTTCAATATTCTGCTGATACTAATCATCTAGTTAAAGGAAAAAACGACACTTCGAAGAGCATATTTACAATTGCAAAGAAAAATAGAATAATAATGTCCTCAAATATTGAGAATATACAATATTTCTTTGTTGATTTTGTCTTTTCTTCGCGTCAAGTACATCATCACTTATCTCTAAGGGTTTTCTTTTAGGTTTTAGAGTCAAATACTTGTATTATGTGAGGTCTTCCATAGCGAAAGTTTGAAAATTTATTGATTTTTTCTCGTTCAAATGTTTGAAAATTTTGGACCATTTGAACTAAAATTAACCAGTCAGCTTTTGAGGTTTCAAAAAAGAAAAGGTACCTTAGATTATAGTGTGTACAAAAAATCATTTTAGGTCTGAACTGAAAGATTTATTTCTCAACATAATCTCCTTTGAGCTCATTACATTTGGTCCAGCGAGATTCCAATTATTTTGCTTCCTGTGAAAAAAAAAATGTGAACTGCGCACAATACTAGTTTGCAGCACAGGTTATTTGAAGAAAATTTTTTCCTCCAAGCCAATTTTGAAGTTAGGAAACAATAAAACAACCCTATTTATATATACCTATATATATATATATATATATATATATATATATATATATATATATATATATATATATATATATATATATATATATATATAAGTATTAGGGTGACCGCAAAAAATCGATGTCGGAATTTTGTTCGTCTGGACCCCACAAAACGATTCCCCTTTCCAGATATTGAGATAGCCGAAATTTGAGCTCGATTAAACGACGTTAACCCGTGCCGCTCGTCGCTCAAAGTTTGAAAAAATCCAAATTTTTGGCCAAAAAGCTGACATATGGAGCCATAGCTCCAGAACGGTAAATAATAGAAACACGCTTAATATCTCAAAAGAAAGCTAATGTTGTTCTTCAAAATTTATATTCTATACATAATTGTTGTTATTTTTTTAAGTCAAACCGAGTTACAACAGCCTTTAGCCCCAAAAACGTGACCTGGTACCAGTAGGAGCCAGTTTGGGAGTATTCTAAGAATTTTACGGGTTTTTACATAATGTGTCTCGCAATTAACATTTTTTTGTTAAAAAGTATTTTGGAACTCAATTTTCAAACATAAAGAGCCTTTTGTTCAAATTTAATCTTTTATTATATGGGGATTACCTGACTAGTTTACCAAAGAAAGACCCGCTTGACAGGTAAAAAGGAGGGTGAATCTAATTTCTATTTTAGGGATGGTGATTTTACTTCAGCGTACAACCGACCTTTTATTTATTCAGTTTAGTTTCTAAAGTGCCTTGGAGCTGGTTAGATCGAACAATTATCTAGTGAAGATATTTTAACGTTTTTTTTTTTAATTTTCCAAGTGTGTGTGTTATTGTTTTTATAACTATTATAGTATTATTTTAAAAGACATTTGAAAACATTTTATTGAAATTGAAGTTTGCAATATATTTTGTTTCATTTTCCAAGTTAACTGTTATTTACCTATTGGCCTCTGAAATGGCATCCACATCAGGTGTACAAAGCCGGACCAAGGATAAAATATTTCTTGTGGGCTATCCCATTCACCAGATCACCGGTTGTAAACTACCCTCACATCGTCAAGTTTTGTGTGCTTTATTTTATAATTTACGTACTGTGAAATTAACTGTAAGAGAATCAGCAAAACTTACAATACGAGAAGTGTTCATTTTTTGGGAGAAAGCTCGAATCCCGACTAAACATGAGCAAGATGCAATTACTAAGCTGGAAAAACTTCACGCCGAGTGGAGAACTCTTCAAAAAGACCGGAAAAAAAACATCGAAAACGGCCAAGAACAAATTTAAACAGTTTGTTGAAAAGTTGGATGATCTCTTTGATATTGCTCAACAAGATGCCTTGGCTCTGATGAAATCGGAAGAAGATAAGGCGTTTCTCGAGAAACAGAGGCAGAAGGGCCGCCCAGGTTCCATGACTGGAGTGGATCTCAAGTTGTCTCGAGCTGAAAAAATCAAGGTGCAAAAGGAACTTGCAAAAATGAACCGACAAATCCAAGAAGCAACTTTTGATATTGGTGAGTTTTTTTTTTTTATTATTAGTATTCTAAAAAATAGATAAACAAATAAGTAAATAGTTTCATTATAATTGAAAGAAAATTGTACATGAGAGCATGATTTGGCATCTTTATGATTGAGTTTATATTTTTTAAATAATACCTTTTGATAATTAGAAGTAGGTAATTTAGTACCTATGTATTATTACTATTCTGCTAAAACGACAAGTTTTTATAGTCTTTTTTTTTCTCTTTCTTTTGTTGCTTCTTAGAGACGGATGATGAAGACAAGTTCGAAGAAGGAGAAGAAGACACTGAAGAGGACAGCATTTACCAGGAACTTGAGAGCTTGGAGGAAATGGACATCCCTGAAGAAGCTGCAGAAGATCCAGGACCATCTGAGAGCAAGAGGATGAAAGTTTCATTTGCAAGGGGCGTTAAAGAGATTTTAAACATGAAATTGTCCCATTTTATTAGATCGATGTAAGGTATCCGACAGAAATGCCACGAGAATTTTAATAGCTACTCTAGAAGCACTAAACCTTGACCCTCTTGAGTACAAAGTCTCGAAAACTTTATTACATGATAGAAGGCAAATGTTCAGAGAACAATATAATAAAAAAAATTTGATAAAGTAAACATTCCTGAAAAAGAGCCCGTGGTTGTCCATTGGAACGGTAAACTTTTACCGGGTGTTTTAAAAAATGAACAATGTGAGCGAATAGCTATAGCTATTTCATATGGCGAAAAAGAACAGCTGCTGGGAGTTCCTGTAACAGCAAACAGCTCTGGAGAGGAGCAAGCCGTAGCTGTATATGAATGCCTACATGAATGGGGTCTTCTCAACACCGTCAAGGCGATGTGCTGCGGGAAGACTCAAAGGAGCATGCGTCATATTGGAGCAAATGTTAGGAAGAGAATTGTTATACCTAGCTTGCCGTCACCATATCTTGGAAATTCTGTTAAGAGGCGTATTCGACACAAAAATGGGATCAACCACTCGACCTCATCCAGACATTTTCAAGAGATTCCTCACTGCGTGGCCCAAGATAGACAAAGGAAAATACGACACAGGTATCAGTGACAATCTAATACAAAAGCAGCTAACTCCAGAAGTAATTGCAAATGTTACTGCTGAATTCGAGACCAAATTAACTGAGAGCCACCCCAGAGATGACTACAAGGAGCTATTGTAGTTGGTTCTCGTATTTGTTGGATCACTAGACGGCAATGTTGTGGGTTTTAGAACTCCAGGAGCCATTCATCACGCTAGGTGGATGGCAAAGGCTATTTACTGCTTAAAAATGTTCATTTTTCGTCGTCAATTTAAGATGTCTAAAGAAGAAGAAAAGTTCTGTACGTGCCATTTCTGTTTTCCTAGTTAAAATTTATTGTAAAGCTTGGTTCAATGCTCCAAAAGCTCATCTTGCACCAAAGCAAGATTTAGGTATTTTGCATAGTCTGTTAGACTATGCAGAAATAGCCCTGACCAAATTTTCGAGCCGGGTTAACGTCGTTTAATCGGGCTCAAATTTCGGCTATCTCAATATCTGGAAAGGGGAATCGTTTTGTGGGGTCCAGATGAACAAGATTCCGACATTTTTTTCCCCACTCTAATATGTATATAAATATATATATATATATATATATATATATATATATATATATATATATATATATATATATGTATATATATATATATATATATATATATATATATATATATATATATATATATATATATATATATATATATATATATATATATATGTATGTATATATATATATATATATATATATATATATATATATATATATATATATATATATATATATATATGTATGTATGCATGTATATATATATATATATATATATATATATATATATATATATATATATATATATATATATATATATATATTTGGAGGCATCTTAAAAATATATTAACCGGGAAGTTTTAAAGTTCAAAGGCTGACATTTATTTCGAGTAAAATTAAATAGCTATTTTATTTAAATAGACTATATATCATTATTTTTATTACCAAATTTATGTTTATATTATCTGGGTCAATATCAAAAACAATAAAACGAAATTTTTTTTCCATTAGGAATTTTGAACTAGGTTATGAACACAAAAAAAATTTAATTGGCACATTTTTTAATGATTAGTTTAAAACATATATTTAAGTCTTTTTACGATATATTATACTATCTTTGGCGTAGCCACAGGAGCATGTCTAGCACTCTTTTAAAAACAGGTTCTTGTTGTATTCGTGTTCTTTTTTTGTTAAAAATATTCTTTTACCCCGATCGTTGATCCTTAAAGTAAATATCAGTTTTTGAAAGTTTCACTATAGGAAATGATTCTTTTCTGCGAAGAACCTTCAAGAAGTTTCACTGCCCCGCTTGTCGCTTAGTAGTCCTGCTTCGTTTGCTGATTGACGCTCTCCCTCTATAAACAGCTTTGCTTTTGTTTTCTTCCTTAAGAAAAAACATCCTTTATATCCATTGGCCACTAGAATCTGCCTACGTCACGGTACACTGTATGTAGTATCAATTTATTTATTGTTTTTGCTTCAAATAGATGTAACTATATTTTTTAAAATCGGTATCGTAGAACGAAGTTTAATAATAAAGAATAACTGTTTGTTAACTTCTGGACCAGGCTAGTCCAATCCAGTAATTATAAAGAATTACAGTTTTAGGTACAATTATACCACGTTAGTTTTTTTTTAAATAAACAAAACTTGACATACAGTCTGTCAAGTAAGATCGTGTCCGCGATAATTCATTTTTGGTAGATGCGATTCTAGCGATTCAACAGAAAATCGATAGAGGGAACCTTTGTCTACGACGCATTTTAGTAAAAGTATCAGTCGATTCCAAACTTTCGTCGAAATCAGATAAAATTTAAAATGAGTCACTTGTTTGTGCGTCGGTTCAAGGCAATCTTTCTTTGCTTCCATCCTAAAATGACACATTTTGCAGCCGCTAAATATGTTAAAAAGATGGTGTCGTTTGTGAAGAAGTGGGTAAATTGTTTTAACGAGACTGTGGCTCGGTAGGCAAAGTCACTCCGTAAGTCGAAAAACTAATCGTGTCTTTGTTTTCACGAAACCCGAAATTGACGCTGCGCGAAGGAGCAGCAAAATTAAGAAAATCGGGTTTGAATGTGTCCTATGAGACCTTTCGACAACATCTTCGTGTTCATGATGTCACATTCCGAAGCACGTTAGAGAAACCTTTGCTGAGCGAGAATCACGTCACGAAGCAGCTCGCTTCGGCCCACGATAAGATACTAGAGTGGCCCTTACAATCACTGGATGCCAACGCTATTGAAAATGTTTGATCCCTTGTAAAGAGAAAGCTCAGAGAAAAGACTCTGAGAACTTTGACTTAGCTGTCTTGCAAGATTCGAAAAATTTGGAGATCGTTGCCGTAGTATACTGAAAATCTCTCTCGTCGACAACATACCCCGAAGATGCCAGGCGATTATTGATGCAGGAGGCGATTTGACAACTTACTAAGGTAATTGTGCCGTTGTTAGCATACCAAGGAATACACTGATGGCAAAAAATGTTTTCGAAACACATTTTTTTCAAGAATAGGAGCGGTCACGTTCTTGCTTAACAAACTACAAAGGTAAGATCTCTTTCGTTAAGAGAATATATATATATATATATATATATATATATATATATATATATATATATATATATATATATATATATATATTCGTGGAAAAAGAAACACCATCCGAAATTTTTACATTTATTCATGTTTCAAGGCCCTAAGATGGCGAAAGACATACTTTCCCATTTTCATCGGTCTGTCCGTCTGACGGTCTATCTGAGCATTTATTAATACAAGTTTCGAATGAAGAGACACATCGATTTCAATTTTCTTATACATATAATACTTGAAGTATTAGACGAAATATAATTTTTAAGAGTTATTCCTTTAGGGGAAGGGGATGAAAATAGTGGAGGTTGCTAAATTTAAATCATATCAAACATAAGGAATTAAAAGGGTAAAGGTCTTTGGATATTAACGCGGCTCAACGCAGCTATATCTTTGCGTTTACTCCAACAACGTATTCTTTTTTAGGTATTTTATGTGTAGATAATGACTTATACCTAGAGAATTGCGCGTGTGATTAGTTACATCGAGTTGCATTAATGTCCAAAGATCATAAAGGAGGAGGTTGCGACAAATATATCGTGTTATATGTCCTTTTCACGGTTCTAGGTTTATTTTCTTTATTTTTAATTTTAAGCGAAATATCACGTAGAAAAGAATGTCGAGTTTTAGGTAAAAATATGTCTGAAGCCCTTCCCCTACTCCACTTTTTCTCTAATTAACATCTCGCCATAAAGAATAGCTTAAAATATTTGTGTGCTTGAATAAGGTGATTTTTAGTGTTCCGTATGGAACACTTATAAGATCACTTCGGTGTCTGTCCGTACATCTGTCCATCTGTCTGTCAAACCCTATTTTTTCCGAAACTATTTAACATAGAAAATTGAAATTTGGCACAAATATAGGAATTGATGGCCTCATCAGAGCCATGTAGTTTTGAAAGTTAAATTTTGACTTAATGTAATACTTGCGCATACTTTTCTTTGTATTATTTTTAAAAAATTGCGAAAAATCGCTCTCCCCTCCCTTATCTCGAAAAGTACTAAACAAAAAATTTTGAAAAAATTCTGGATTATTCTCCACAGAATGTAGATTGAAAGAAAATTGTCACGAGTGCATTACCTTTAATAATTTTTCTGGTATATAAAAAAAAACAAAAATATCTACGTCATCAGTTTTCAGTAAAGATCGGAAAAAAAACTTTATTGAAAACTCATTTGGGGTGTGTTTTGTGAAATCATTGACACAACAAAAATTTTTATTTTAAAAGCAATTAACGTACGGAACGAACACTAACTGCACAATTCCGACTTGCACTTGACCGGTTTTTTAGTATGAGAAAGTCAAATTCAATAGTTATTTTAGACATGCAAGTGAGTGAGTTAAGGCCTAGTTAAGTCCTACTTTACTAATTTTTTAAAATAAAACTAATTTAATAAAAGTTTTTTTTGTGAAATGATAAAATGGGTGTTTATTAAAACAGAAAAAGTTATCGATTTGTCATGTTTTAGCTAATCCACCACTAAAGTAAGTCATAAAAAATAGATTTATGTTCAAAAATTATGAACTAATTTTAAAAATTAACTTTCTGCCATGGCAAACGTAATAGCAAACGTAGGAAATTACTGTAGTATATTTTAATTGAATCTTACTGAGGTCCACATCAGACATTCAAATATTTATCCAGCCAAAATACACAATTCGTGTATACTTTCGTTTTTAATATGCTATACGTAATTAAGATTGTCTTGTTTTTTTTAGTGTTAACGTTTTAATAAAAAAATATTATCATAGATTTTTAATTATCTTAGATAGTAAACAAAATCATAAGATTTGAATTAAAACACATCATCATACTACGAGGGCAGCCTTTTAAGTTTTTATAGACTACCACTAGATGTCGCTATTGAGATATGACATTAACATTGTTACTACTCAGTATATATCACCACTACACCAAACACTTTATTTTTGCACTCGACGCCCGTTTCGCTAACCATGTTAGCTTCATCAGGAGCGATGATTGACTAAAGCTAAACTACAAATCTACCCTATTTATACTTAGCCTAACCCTTGAATTACTCAAGCGGAACTAATGACATAGGCAAGGCCATCAGTTCCGGTCAAGTAACCAGTAGAGGGGACTATAAGGAATAGGCCCTCTGTCTTTATTTAAACCATACCATTGTTGTAAAATTTGACACTGGTTATTGTTATAACAATGGCAGTTCAGAAATTGGCCGAGTAAAAAAAAACAGTTTTGTAAACAAACGGAAATCGCACGTGAAGGTTTTTTTACACATTTAGTAAAGGCCTAACTCAACAACAATGCCTCGAATCAATTCATTTAACTTCTGATAACACAGCCCCACAAAAAAAAAAGTGGGGTATACTTTTGATGCGATGTATCAGATCCGTAGTATTTTTGCCCGCTGATCACGAATCTGACGTCAGAATATCGCCATCACATCTCAATTTTTTTCTAACCTCAAAAAATAGGTAAAAATTAAGAAAAATATACTCCTAAAAAATTGATTCAAGCTTTTTCATGAATCCAAAGATGTATTAATATGTATTCGGACACGCTAAGCTAATATTCATCGGTTGGATTAAGCCATACAGTTCTGTTTTCTTTCTAACCTCAATAAATCAGACAGATATAGTGCTTCTCGAATGCAAAAACGAATTCAAATTAAAATTCAACCGATTCTTACCAAATTTGGTACACGGGGGTTTTTTGGGTTGCTGATCATGAATCTGAGGTCGGATTGCAAAATTCAAAATGGCGGATCCAAGATGGCGGACAAAATTTTTGAAAACTAACCGATTCCTACCAAATTTGGTATACAGTTGGGGTTATCTGGGAAATCATCGATGTGGGAGTCCAGGAAATGTAATTTTAGATTCATTAAGCAACCTAATGTTTAAAATTTTTTTTACCATTTTCTGGACTATTTCTTTGTACTTAGGACTTTTATTATTTCCCAAAAAGTTTGTTGCGACTTCTTTAAAACTAAGCCAAGCAGCTTTTTCAACTTTATTCATTTTAGTAACAAATAATGAATCTTGAAACAATTTTCTTATTTGTGGCCCGTCAAATACGCCTGCCTTAATTTTAGCTTCAGAAAATTTCGGAAATTTTTTATGCAAATATTTGAAACATGGGCCGTTTGTATCTAATGCTCTCATGAATTGCTTCATAAGTCCAAGCTTAATGTGAAGCGAGGGAATAAGAACTTTTTCTGGATCTACCAATGGTGGAAACAATACATTATTTTCACCAGGAGTGAACGATTCTCTTGTTGGCCAAATTTTTTTCTTATAATGACGTTCCCTGTCTCTGCTATTCCACAGACATTTATAACAGGGATAAAGTGTAAACCCTGACTGTTGGCCAAGCAATATTGTTACAATTTTCAGATCTCCACAAATTTTCCAGTTATGATCAGCATATTTTATTTTATATCAAAAGCTGCTTCATTTTTTCATATTGCTCTTCCATAACTGTGGAATGAGCAATCGGAATGGGAGCGTAAACGTTGGTATTATGCAGCAAAACTGCCTTAATGCTCCGTTTAGAAGAATCAATGAACAGTCTCCATTCTTCAGGATCGTATGAGTTATTTTGAAATTCATCCATTGGACCTTTTACATCGGTACAATATGAAAGTGACAATTCCTCGTCCATTGTGAAATATTTTCGAAATTCTTCATCTCTGTTTCTATAATAAGAAATCGTAGCTTCTGGCTTAAGTAAATGTATTTTCTTTAAAAAGGAAGCAAGATGCTCTGAACCATCTTTGGATAAGCCTAAATCTCTGACTAGATCACTAAGTTCTGACTGTGATACGAGTATTCGTTCTGGTTTAACGGTTGTATAGTAGAAATTCTTTATCTGTGTCACTAGTATATGATAGGTTGTCACTAGAACATTCATTAGTAACAGTGTTTGAATCTTTTTTCGACAGTCTCAATGTTTTCGGTATGAACTGATAAGGTGAAATCATTGATTTGTTTCCATAACATCAGCATCAAGTGGTTCAGGAGGCGGAATTAGTTTAGTTGGTCTTGTTACTGTCGAAACATCGTTATAAGTAATAGTGCTTTTATTTTTTCGGTTATGCCTAGATACAACATTCAGACAAAAGTAGCAATCATTTTCACTGTATGGTCTATTCCATATTGCTGGTCTGGAATATTTAATCGCCTTCTTATTGATGTACAACATTATTTTGCAAGAACTGCAAATGATGTCGGGAACCCAATCTGTATCCTGGTGCGGTATTTCAATGTTAAAACAATCCTTATATAAGGTTTTAATCTTATCCGTTATCGGTGATCCCATTTTACTCAATACGTGTTGACAGCAAATATAACAAAATGAATCGCTGTTTTTATCGCACTTATGAAAAGTCCTTGTACCGTGAGACCGTTTTCTTGTAGCATTATACTCTACATGAGCCGAGTCACCCACACATGAAGAGCTACGGTCGCTGGATGACGACGGCTGCGGGCCCGCTTTCCCACCCTGACCAACCGCCGATACTGGGTTTCTGAGTCCCTGCATCGTAATTCTCTTTCTTCTAGCTGCCATGACGGCATCTAAGCCGTTATCCAGGGACTCTGCCGGCTAGTGGAGTAACACCGTTGCCCACCGTCACCACGTGGAGGTGCCCTGGATGCAGGTAGAAGAATAAAAATCGACTGATGAATTTTCTCGGCGTTTAAAATGGCGCGAAAACATCTGCCATCTTGAATTTTGCAAATCCAACCTCAGATTCGTGATCAGCGACCCAAAAAATCCCCGTGTACCAAATTTGGTAAGGATCGGTTGAATTTTAATTTGAATTCGTTTTTGCATTCGAGAAGCACTATATCTGTCTGATTTATTGAGGTTAGAAAGAAAACAGAACTGTGTGGCTCAATCCAACCGATGAATAATACGGATCTGATATATCGCATCAAAAGTATACCCCACTTTTTTTTTGTGGGGCTGTGTAATGAACGACCATCAGAAAAGACTGGTTACCATTGCGTTAGCGATGAATTTCGTGAAGGTCGGCCAAAATTGGTTGTTATTCCAAAAAACATCGATGCTGTGCGTAATATGATTGAAGAATGGTTTACCGTAAGTTAGAGGCTTCTTTAGGCACATCAAGTACAGTACATTCAATTTTGCATGAACATGTGAAAAAAATCTGTTCCCGGTGGATTCCGCATACTTTGACCGAAACTCAAAATTAGGCTCATGTCAACTGGTGTAAGGAAATACTCAAAAAATTCCACGGAGGACATGCAAAATCAGTATATAACATTGTAACAGGAGACAAAACTTGGATATATTCGTACGAGTTGGAAACTAAGCAACAATCAACTGTTTGGGTGTTCCAAGATGAACCAAATTCGTGAAGCAGTTCCAAGAAAATCATCGCTTGTTTCTTTGGTTATACTGGACATGTTGCGACTATTGTTTTAGAGGAGCGAAGACCAACTAATGCTGAATGGTATACAACAATTTGTTTGCTAGAAGTCATCGATGAACTCAGGAAAACCAACCGAAAATTTGGCATCATTCTTCATCATGACAATACCAGCTCTCACACAGCACGTCAATCAATTGATTATTTGACGGAGAAAAACATCGAATTAATGTTTTATTACCCGTATTCACCTGATTTATCGCCTAACTACTTCTTTTTTGTTCCCAAATGTCAAAAAAGCGTGCACAGCGCACTTCAAGAAGCTGTTGAATCCTTCCAAAACTATCTTTTTGAGGTACCAACTTCAGAGTATAAATTTTAAAGGCGAATATTTTGAGAAACAATAAAACGATTTGTGCCAAATTTTTTTTTGTTTAATTGGTTTTATATATAACTTGAAAGGTAGCCCTCGTATGTCGCATATACACACTAGATTATTAAATATTACATATTAAGATGATTATCGTACTAATGAACTATGACCACCAATTTTATTATCCCGGTAGTAACGTACCCATCTCAAGTAATTCAATAATTAAATAAAATTCTCGATCACATCGAATTTATTCAAATACTTCTTTAATCGCATGTAGATGTAAACTTAAGTAGTGAGAAAGTATTTTATTCGGTTCATATTAATTTAGACAACAATGTTATCGATATGCAAGCTAAAACTTAGTTTAATGTCAAAAATAACCCCAAGATCATTAATTGAAGATACACTTTCAATAGCCATACCGTCAGACTGCCATATACCGTCAGACTGCCGACTCACAATCCTGACCTACAATACTGTAAAACTTAACATCGTACATATATAAAAAGGACCGTTCCAGATCTTAAAACAGGACGCCACATCATTTATAAATAATGAAATGAGTACTGGCTCCAAGTGAGAACTCTGCGGAGACCTTACGCTCATCGCGAGTTAAACGATGCCACTGGTAAAGACGCGCCGACGATAATTAGGAAGGTACGAATCGTTCCACCCAAGATAGCTTCCCGAAATACCATACTCAAACAGTTTTCTGAGTAGCAGGGAATGGCAAACGCTGTCGAAAGCTCTGGACAAATCAGTGTAGATGCAATAAACCTGGCTATCAGCCTCCACAGACCCAACAAGGAAATCTTGATAGGTAGCCAGATTAGTAATAGTTAGCTATGATGTTCAAATATAGGGTAATTTCTAAAAATATTGAAAAATTCTGCAGTGAGAATGGATTGAAAAAACCTTTGGCATGTCTAAGGGAAGTGAAATGCTACGATAGTTGGTAACGTTCGTTCTATCGCACACACACAGACATATATATATATATATATATATATATATATATATATATATATATATATATATATATATATATATATATGTCTGTGTGTGTGGGTGTATGTATAGAAATGTAAAGACTAAATGAAACGTACCATTGGATATTTCTTATAAGCATTAATTTTACTACACCTTGTAAATTATCAACACTATTCCTAGTTTATTATATTTAAAATAAACAAGAATTTCAGATAATGACCGCAAATTGTATAATTTATTTGTTTTATTAATAACTAGCTGTATCCGCAGCTCCACCCATAATTACATGAATAAAAAAGTTAAGTGTATTTAAAATAGAATTTTTAACAAGTAACTATTTTAAATAACTAAGAGTTCGACTGTATTGTTTAGTTAACTGAAAACAGTCCCCCAAGTTGATCCAATAAATCCTATCAATAAACCGCACTCTCTGGAGTTATAAAAAATATGGGTTTCGTTCCTTCATTTAAAAATCCCTTATGAAATTGAACATACACCAAGAGATATTTGCCATTATCTTCTTTCGACTTTCCGCACGATGAAAAAAACCGGTTGGACTTGCGCAATTGATATTCCGTACTGTGACTGCTTTTAAAATAAAATTAAATCCTTACCTAGGCTAAGTTAATTAGGTCCCTGACATGTGTATATTTTAATATCCAATATGTATTTTCACGTTTTCTCTTAGTCAATAGTGTATAAGAATTATATCATTTTAGATACCTAATAGCCAATAAATCAATCTAGCTCAATCTAGAATCTAGTAATAAAAGTGTAAAATAAATATTTACTGCCTAAATATTTAATTTTAAACAAATAAAATATGATTATTTTGTCTCTAAAGGAGAGACGCGCGGTTATGTACGAAAAATAATCCACCTCCACCATTTTGTAGGGAAAAATAGTTATCAGTATTTTTTTACATCAGATAAATTACACAGGTCAACATTTGATCTAAAAAAAAACGCTCGGAGCGGTATGGTTCCTATGGGGTTTTTTGGGGTCGCTGATTACGATGAGCGGGTTGGTTAACCTTCATCACATCAGATTCAAGGTCATTTGAAGGTCAAATAGAGAAAAACCATAGGAAAAATCTCATGCGTATGTTTTTGAGGTCCCTGAGTCAGAATCCGTAGTTTGTTTGACCTTACGCCTTTTCCCAGAGGTCATTTGAAGGTCAAATAGAGAAAAAATCGTGGAAAAAATTTGAAAAAATTCATGCGTATGGTTTTGAGGTCCCTAAGTCCGAACCCGTAGTTTGTTTGACTCAAGCCGCCTTTCAGAGGTCATTATAGGTCATTTCATCATCAGTTTATGTTTATTTGAAAAATATGTATGGTCATTTTGCGTTGTTAAATTTAATTTTGTTTTTATCGTACACTTGCGAACCATACAGAGGTTAATTTACGGTACATTTTTATTGTTTATATCTTATACATATCATTTTACATTTACGTTAATATATCACAATCAAAAATGTCTTTTATGCTGCTCGGTCATTACAAGGGAATTAATATGTGAAATATAAGCTAAATAATGGCAGGTAGACTGATGCAAGCACATGTTTTAATACTGTTTAAAGGTACTTATTAGTAAAACTTAAAATATTGTTCATATCAAAAATAGAGTATACAAATATTTTGACTAGTTTTGTGACTGTGAAATAGACTTTTAGAATCTAAAAAAAAATTTGATCTAATTTTTGTACTCTCGATGTTCGTTCCATATATCTACTAAATTTAAAGTCCAGCCCGACTGTGTTTCTTGAGGTATAAATGAAACATTTTGCGCTATGTTATGTTTAAATTTCGTTTTATAACTCAATTCCCAATACATTTCAAATTAATAATTCTAATGTCGAACAACCTTGTTATCAAGTAACCCTTAATCTGTATACTTCAATACTTAATCCTTGTCGACAAAGAAACTCTAATATCCAATACCTTTGAACCCAATAACTTACTTGTACAGTAATCCTTATATCTACTTATACTCTCATATTGTCTTATATAACACGTCAATGCGCAAGTTACTAAAAATGATTCGGCTCATACTTCGTAAAGAGTCTCCAGTGTCCAAGTAGATTTTCGAAATCGCGCAGTCAGTATTTAATATGAATTAAGCATAAAAGTTTGCTTCTTTTAGTATTTATCAAAGCATGTTTGAAGTACTACTCTAAACGAGAACGCTTTCGTTTCTCGTGAAATGATCTTCGACTTGCTTTTCTTTTATGAGATTTATTTGATTCTCGCTTCAGGCTCCAGCAATAATCTGCCAACATGTTTATCCCCCAAACACCTTGATACCCTTTTTCAAATTCACCCAAGTCCTGGTGCATCCTTTCTCCATGTTCTTCGCTAAAATCTCCGAGATTTTCAGGGAACCAATCAAGGTGTGAATGGAGAAAATGCAGTTTCAGACTCATTAAACACCCCATTTCTTTATATTTTTGTACTAAATTTCCAACAATATTTTTGTAATTAGGGTCTTTATGATTTCCAAGAAATTTAGTCGTCACCTCTCTAAAACTTTGCCATGCTGCTTTTTCTTTGGCATTCATTTTCCTCGCAAATGCATCATTTTGTAGGACGTCTCTTATTTGTGGTCCAGTAAATATCCCCTCTTTTATTTTAGCTTCAGAAAGATTAGGTAGCACTTTAAAAAATATGCATGAAAGCAGGACTTTCGTTTCGGCTCATGGCCTTGACAAGTTGCTTTGCAATACCTAGTTTGATATGCAAAGGTGGAAGTAGGACCTTATTGGTTGATATCAAACTTGGACCTATGATGTTTTTTCACCTGGAATTAATTCTTGTCTCAACGGCATTTCCTCACATAATGCTCATCTCGAGCCCGACTATTCCACTTACAAATAAAGCACGGATAAGAAGTGTTTCCAGATTGCTGTCCCAGTAATATTGTAAATATCTTTAAGTCCCCACAAAGTTCCCACTGATTTTGATCGTAATTCCATTTTTGCAATAGCAACTCAAAATTATGGTATTCTTCATCTAATACAACAGAATGAGCGACTGGTAAAGGGGCATAAATATTTCCATTATGTAACAAGATAGCTTTTAAGCTTCTTTTTGAAGAATCTATAAACAGTCGCCAATCACTTGCTGTGTATTCTATACCGTATTCTTGCACTAACCCTTCAATATTATGGCAATACACTAGATTATTCATTTTAGTAAAATATTTTCTGAATGGACGTTCTCTCGAACGATAGAAATTTTTGTTCCTGTGGATAGGCAATTTTTTTCTTTTAGCCTAGATGCTAAAAGGTCTGATCTATCTTTCGAGAGTCCCAAGTCTCTGCACAGATCACTTAATTCGTTTTGATTAAATGTTTCGGCTTCCGATATATAATTTTCCTCAACATCTGATTCTTCTGTACTGAAATTTTCTCTTTCTTCGTGTCCAAATGTTTCATCTGGCATATCTTCATCAGTTACCACTTCTTGTCCCAATTCATTAATTTCCATGATATGATCAGAATTTGTTTCAATAAGAACTGGTAAAGTCACAGATGTTACTCGTGCATATGAAATAGAATCCTTATTCTTTCGGTTGTACCCTTTCAAGTTTGTTAAGCAGAAGTAGCAGTCGGTGGTATGGTCTGTTGGGGTCCTCCATATCATTGGCCGAGAAAATACCTGGTGTTGTTAATTCTATATAGAACATTGCGGCATTTATGACATATAGATTTTGGTGTGTAAGAGTTATCCAATGAGCTTGTATCAATATGATAAATTTGGTGATATTTTACTTTTAACGAATCTGAAAACATGAATTTCTTTTGTGGAATATACTCCCCACAAACAACACAAAAATTCTCGAGTTTAATGGAACATGACGAATTTCTTGTAGCATTTGACTCTACAGAGGCCAAGTTTCCCACCAATGTAGAGCTACGGTCGCATGATGACGACACCTGCGGGCCCGCTTTCCCACCCTGACCAGCCGCCGATTCTGGGTTTCCGGGACCCTGTCTCCTAATTTTTTTAGGAGTAGTTGCCATGACGGCATAAACGCCGTAACCCAGGGACTTCGCCGGATAGTGAGACAACTCCGTTGCCCACCGTCACCACGTGGAGGTGCCCTGGGTGCAACTACACCTTAATACTGGAGTTTAAAGCGAGACTGAGCTAAATTTATAAAAAAGAAGAGAATAAATAATTTCGCGAGGAATGAAAAAGCATTTTATTGTCAAAGTAAAACTCCAGCGACCCCAAAAACCCCATAAGGACCATACCGCTCTGAGTGTTTTTTTTTTTAGATCAACTGTTGACCTGTATTATCCAACGTAATGAACTGGTGATAATTTTTGCTCAATCTACACTTTAAGAAGACTGTTCTCGAATTTTTTTCAAAAATTTTTGATCAATACTTTTCGAGATAAAGTTTTTGCCATTTTTTAAAAATAAAAGTGTGCGCAAGTATTACATCATATATATTTTTGGACTCGTGTTTTCACAAGCTTTCATTTGACACCCAGCTCAATGACTTGGTAATTTTTTTTTTCACTTCCGGTTTCACGCCCCAAAACTAACCCTTTAAGTCCAAATTTAACTTTCAAAACTGCACAGCACTGATCGGACCATCAATTCCTATATTTCAACTTTCTATGTCAAATAATTACGGAGAAAATGGGATGTGACAGACAGACACCGAAGTGATCCCATAAGTGTTCGGTACGGAACACTAAAAATATATTTCAAATTATTTTATTGTCTGAATCGCATACAAGAAAATAAATATCAGTAAAATACTTCATGTATTGACGTGCATAACATTTGACCACATAATATAAAGCTAACGCTAAATGTTCTGTAACTTCACCCTTTTCCAACACAGGAGGATTACTAGCGTTACGTTATGGAATGAAGAAACTATAATGTTAAGAGTTTGGTCTACCTTTCCACAGCAAAGTAAAAAATTTATATTTCTGCGAAATTTTCATAACAACTGGCAACATCAATTCTAAGCGGCCTTCGTAATCCCTTTAAAGCAATTGCCGGGTATTTCAATATCAGTCTCAGCTCCCCTACCACAGGATTAGGTTTAAGTTAATTGTAAATTAATTTTATACTCATGAAATATCTTTTAAGTCCCAATATCTTAACTAAAACCCATTAAGTTATTCGGTTATTGACATATAAATATCTTAAGACTCAAATGTAGAGTCAATATTAGTTCATCTTAACGTATAATAGTTATAGGTAGAACCTCTCCAATTGTCAATAAAAGATTCTGGATTTTCAAATCTGAGTAATTCTAGTTTGCCTGATGTGAAAGGAGATTTTCTGCGTTTCTTATTATACGAGGGTTATGTGATAAATACCTGGCCTCGGCCAGAGATGGCGCTACTACTATTGAAAAAAATTATATTTAACCTTTCATTCTGTCAAACTTTCAAGTCGCTGCGTGATTTAATTTGTGAATGGCAGCCATTTAAATAAGACAACTTTTGTGATTTTACAACAATGGAAAAACTTGAATATCGAGCAGGACGAGGCCATGTCCTATTCACAAACCAACGAAGCTGATTGACATCTTTCTCGCCACGCACAATAGGGCAAAAATGGAAACAACCTCCTAAACTACTTCAGTAATATCACTTATTTATTTGTGGTGCCAATTCCAATGTATTTTTTATATTGAATCGAATAAAATAATTTTCAAGTCGAAAGGATCAACTGCCTGCATGCTATGCTAATTTATTCAATGTTATGACCCATAAAACGTGTTTTTTTTTTGAATAATTTCAAAATTAAAACATATTTCAAAACATTTCATTTAGGTAAGAACCACACACACGATATTTGTATGGAAATGTTCTTTAGAGATAATGAACTTTAAATTGCCTGTAACATTTCTATTCTCTGGTCACATGCAGGTTAATAATTTTAATAAATATAACTAATTAAACTGTTTTAAATAAGGATATTATGAAAATAGGGGTCTAAGCGAGAAATGAGGGAGTGCTCTTGGCTTGGCGCTATGTCCGAAATACCATTAAATTTCAAAGCGATCTAGTGGCTAAACTGTTCCCTCGGCAAAAAAAAACCTATAGAACATAATTTGTTAAAAATTTAATGTAGTGTATTCTTGTATAGAAATGTTTTTATCTAATAGTGCATATTTTTCAAGTTATAAGCAAAAATTGAAGAAACAGCATTTTTTCCACCGTTTTTTGTATTATACTCAGAACTTACAGCATCCCAAAAAGACATAAAGATCAGTTGAGAAAAAACTTCTTACCGTTTACTGGACATCGAAATCGTATTCGGTGTTATTCGGTGGCGTTCTTTGCGAGAAATCGAACCTCATACATAGTACCTACTATCTAAATAAATAAGAGGTTCTTCGGATGCGAGTGGAGCCAGTATTCAAAACTCAAGGAAAACAAAAACTATCACCATACTTCCATTTTCATGGCAATTAAAATCGGTAATATCGTATATACGGTAATGTACCCATATTCGCTGCGCGACTGTTTAATTTTGACGGATTTAATTTTGCGGATTCCTTAAAAAATAAAAACCATTGAAAACCGTTTTAGGCAATTTAGAGTTCACTATCTCTAAGGCCACTAATTTTAAACTACGATAAAAATTAATAATAATAATTTTTAAAAGTGTTTTGAAATTTAGGGTTTTTTCTACTTATTTCCCACCGTGCGCCGTCGACCGTTGTAGCATCACGCGTTCACTTTTCTGTTCCTATAACTTTAATTTATTGAAATTGGTCCGTAATTTCTTTGGTGAAAGCTAAATTGTGGGTTATAGTATGAAAAAATTAGTCAAATATTAATGGTTTTTGAGAAAACAAATTTCTTTTAGTTGGAATAATAATCAGTCCAATGCCAAGGTCGACTACAAGAAATATCGGTAAGATAAAGAATTTTATGAAACAAATTCACAAAAATTGAATCTTTACATATATTTGTTACATAAGTGATTTGCAAGAAAAAAATATTTCAAAAATAAAACGTATGAGTTATCAACTTTGACATCATTAAAAAAGATTTTAATTGTGTGTTTGAAAATGAAGCAGAATTATAATATGCTTCAACTTCAGAAGAGTCTTTTTTAAACCTGTATGTCTGACTCTTCATTTGCAGCATCCAAATATTACCGGTAACTGAAATACTTACTTTACTTAATCCTTAGCCATGATACCTCTCGTATAGGCTGGTGTGAGTGGGTTGGGTTAGGTTGGGATCTTCCATATTTCCCTCCATCTTTCTCTATTTCGGGCTAGCCTTGTTGCCTCCTCCCACATCACTCCCCTCTTCTCCATTGCTCCCCTTACGCCCTCCCTTCATGTTCTTCGTGGTCTTCCTCGAGTTCGTTTTCTATTCTCTCTTGCTCCATACACTCTTCTTACCAGTCTTTCCTGTCCCATTCTTTGTATATGTCCAAACCACGTCAACTGACTTTCTTCTATTTTCTCCGGTATCGGCTTCATTTCCAGTGTTTCCCGTATATTAACTTTTCTTATCCTATCCAGTCTTCAGATCCGTACGTAATTATTGGTGTCGCCACCTTTTTTAAGATTTGTAGTTTTGTTGATTTTGGTATTACTTTTTTGCCTAGGAATGTGTTCTTGATACTATTAAAGAGTTTCCTCGCTGCCTCTGTCCTCGCCCTAATCCCCCATCCCCTCGTCACCATTGCACCCAAATATTTGAAACTCTCCACCTGTTGTATCGTTTCTTCTCCTAGGTATGTTCCATGCGTTTTGTTCTCCTTGCTTATGATCATTGTCTTCGTTTTTTTCACATTTATGCTCCTATTCATGCGTTCCAAGCTTTCGTTGTACACTTTTAGGCTTTTGTTCAAGTTTTTCTCGTTTTTTGCGATCAGTACCATATCGTCAGCGTATGTTATGTTCGTTATTCGAACTCTCTTTATGTTTCGGAACCCTACCCAGTATTTCTTTGTTTGCCTTTTTGCAGTTTTTATGGCCTCGTCCATCACTACCGAGAACAGCAGTGAACTCAGTATACACCCCTGTCTGACGCCTTTAGATGTTTCGAAACTCTCTGGCTTTTCATCTCTTACTCTAACATAATTTGTTGTTTGTCTATACAGACATTTTATTTCATTTATTGTTTTTTCATCAATTCCTCTATTCTCCAGGGTGCTCCAGATGTCATCTCTGTCTATTCTATGAAAAGCCTTTTCCAGGTCTATGAAACAGGTGTACTTCTCCTGCTTCTCTTAGGACTTTTTTGCTCACTTGCCCGACTATGAAGTTGGCATCTGTCACCCCTCTGTTTGGTCTGAAACCAAATTGTGTGTCTTCTAGTGTTTCCTCCAGTAACTGAAATAATTAGACAAAAAAATTAACCTAAACTAAATTAACCTGAACTGAATATAAGGTATAAGGTATATATAGTCTGTCAAAAGAGAATGTTAAGATAATACAAATAATCTTTAAATTACATAATAACTGTTGGGTATTTTATAAATATGTCTACGTCTATTAAGGACAATGTTTTTTAAGGGATTACATCACCTTGGCGATGCAAGAAGTATGTATATTAAAAAAAATAAAGGTTATTAAGTGGATAATACAACAGAATGGCGATTATATATTTTTATTGTACTTTAAATTATAAGATTTTTTTTTTAAATATGTTATATTATTTAACTTTACGAAAAATAATCCCATCTACAAAAATAAAAAGTAATATTGTAAAAAAGTTAAAAATTGTCAAAGGGTTTTTTTCAAAAATAAAAAAATTATGGTGTTTCAAACTTAAAATTTTTTTTCGACCAAAAAATTTGTTTAATTACTTATAAAAAATTATTTATTAGAAAAATTAAAAAAACCTCTTGACATTTTGTAGAAAATAAATAATTAACTTTTAAAAAAAAAAGTTAAAAAATATTAAAAATTGACTCAGTAATACTGCAGAGATCTGTAGGTAGCGGTCCCAATCCAACGCCAGGTCACATTAAATGCTATAACCTTGTAATGGAATGAAATCGTCTCAAAATTTTCAGAATTTTTTTGAATAATTCTTAGAAGTATAAAGAATAAAAATCTGTAAAAAAAATCGAATTTTTGAAAGTTCCAGGTGTATGTAACCCCTTAAACGAAATGTTTCAAAAACTCTTACTATCTCGTATAGATTGCTAAGTAATTTGTTTTAAGAAGCATCCGTCACGGTTGTATAGTTACTTATGGTGTGATTAATATTTTTAAATGTACAATTTTTTTTATCAGTCCATAAACGCATGATTACAAGCCTTCAGGTCTATAGAACCACTGTTACTAAAAGACTGCAAAGTCTATGAACAGTTTTCTACACTAATATTACAATTCCGGTTTTGTTCTTTTCTATTTTTATTATATGCGAGAAATATCGCGGTAAACGTCCGACAGACTAACAGACATAAAGACAGACAGACCCATAGAAATTGAAAACTTCATATTAGTAGTACTGAGACACAAAATAGATTAAATAGTTCCCCCAGCTAAAGAGAAGAAAAGTAAAAAACGTGTAAAAAAAATTGTATTATATTATAGTTTCAAATAATGAGAATCAGAAGGTAGATAGAAAATAATAAATTTCCAATAACTTATTTTGAAGTACTACTAACATTAAATAATGAACACATACTAATTATTTTAACAGTACGACCTTGCAACATGTTATTACCAATATTACCATCAGTAATTTCTACCATTTTGTAATAACTGGGCCATGTCAATTTATCTTTGATCTACCTGGTCATATGTTATGTTCAGTCACGTAGTAGCCAGTGGCGCATCATGAGTGTAAGGACAAATGGGGCGAGGGGATTCTACATCAATTTTAAAAATTTTCCATCATATATCAAATAAAAAGAAGATAATTTTTGCACACTTTTAGTTCGTATCATTAAATTTGGTTATGAGAGTGTTTTTTAAGATTGGATATTTCTAGGCAAAAGTTAAATGAAAATGGGGCCTTTTGAAGTTTGTCAAATTTCGGTAAAACAATATTTCAATACGTTGTGAACATTAATCGGTCGTTTAGTCTATTCATTAGTACTAACTCTTTAAAGCTTTACTTGCAGTTCTTAATGATGCTGCATTCTATTGAAGCTATTCAAATCGATCCAGATTATTCTATCTTTTTCGGAGGACGTAACTCACCTAAAAAAGGAATATACTAGAACAAGACACGATAAAACTAAAAGATCGGAAAGTGATTTGAATCAACCCGATCTTTGTCAATGTACTCGTAATACGACACTAATATTGTCTCACTTAGACGCTAACTGGGTACAAGAAGAGGCGAACTGTTTAAATAAGGTTAGTCAATACGTTTTGAAAGCAGAAATAAAACATGTAATTAATGAGTCGAAATACACTTATTCTTCAGCATAATCTCTCTTAAGCTTAATACATTTTTTCTAGCGATTTTCCAATTCATTTACTCCATCTCTGACATGGTTTTCCGGAAGACCTTCAAAATATCCATTAACGGATGCTATCACCTCACTATTTATTGAAAAACCCTTCCCACGTAGAAATATTATAAGATCTGGCGAATAGGGTGGATGTTCCAACAATTCGTACGTGAATCCGACCAGTTTTGCTCTTGCCAAAACAATGAGCAGGTGCATTGTCATGATAAAAGATTTTATTCTGCAAACCGGGCTTTTTTCACAAATTTTCTCATTTAGCTGGTCCAAAAGTTGCAATAATACTGTCCTGTGATTGTTTTACCTGTTTGAAGGTAATCAATTAACAAAATTGCTTTTGCATCCCAGAAAACTGACGCCATAATTTTTTTGGACGACTTTCACAACTTTTGCTGCTTTGGAGCTGAACGACCAGGTTCAGTCCACCGTGCGAGGCACAAAATCAGTTTTATTCTTTGTAAAGCGAGCCAAATATTGATTAAAAAGTGTCTCTCGAGTGCGTTTTTGTTCCGATGTTAGCAAACGCGGTACCCATTTTGTGAATATCTTTCTCATACCCAAAACATTAGTTAAGATCTCATGTACTGATCCATGTGAGACGCCTATAGTCTCAGCTAAATCATCCATGGTTAATCGACGGTCTTCTCTTAGGATATCTTGTACTTGAAGAACAGTTTGTTCAGTTATTTCAGTTTTCGGACGTCCTGAACGTGGATCATCATTGACGCTTGTACGACTATGTTTAAACTCTAGAATCCATTTAAGAACAGTTGGAAATAAAGGAGCAGACTCCTTGAATACTTCCACTAACTTTGCATGCATTTCAGTTGCCGTTAAATCTTCCAAAACAAACAATCTTATCACTGCACGATATTAGATTTTTTCCATTTTTAAAAAATACTCAAACACGTCTACTTTAACCAGCTGATAAACAGTGAATGACAGATCGACTTGAAATTTAGGATGTGTTCGTATGAGAGATAAAGCTTCCAAATGGTGTACAATATTTGGTTCAAGTGATGCTCGATAGGAGTGGCTTTCAAAACTTATTGACTGACCATCTGTTGCCAAACTTAATTTATATGCATTATACGAGGGTTGTGTAAAAAATAAGGTTCCCACATTTTTTTCAGGTGTAAGGCATTTTTTATTTGAACTGAAAAATACATCATTGGAAAGCTTAATTTCTTAGCTATTTTTCAACATAATCTCCAGATTTTTCCACGCATTTTTGTTGACGACTAATCCACTTTTGGAATCCCGCTTCAAAGAAGTCCGCCGCCAGTCCGTGGAGGAATTTGGTGACCGCTTCCTGCACTTCTTCATCAGTTTCGAAACGTTGTCCACCCAAGTGTTGCTTTAATTTTGGAAACAAGTGGAAGTCACTCGGTGCAAGATCAGGGCTGTAGGGAGCATGTTCAACGAGATCCCAGCCAAAATTGTCGATTAAATCCTTGGTTTGGCGAGTGACGTGCGGCGTCGTGGTGCAGTCTAATTAACGCCTTTTGTCAGTCTTCCTCTCCGGCGATTTTGGATGGCTCTTCTGAGTTTTTTCAAGGTCTCACAATAATTTTCCGAATTTATTGTGATCCCTCGAGGCATAAACTCAACAAGCAGGACACCCTTACGGTCCTAAAAGACCGTAACCATCACTTTCCCTGCGGACAGCGTCTGCTTGAACTTCTTCGGTTTAGGCGATCTGGTATGGCGCCATTGTCGCGATTGTTGTTTTGTTTCCGGGGTGACGTAATGACACCACGTTTCATCCCCGGTAACAATGGAGTCTAAGAAATCTTTGGTATTCTCGGCGCATTCTCAAAGAAACTCCTGGGCACACTTGACGCGATCAGCTTTGTGGGTTCCTGAAAGCATGTGCGGGACCCACCGCGCACACACCTTGTGATAACGTAACCTTTCAGTCAAAATCGTGTGGATTGTTTTTTCACAAACCTCAGGAACCCGGGCAGCCAGTTCCCGAATCGTTATCCTCCTATCCTCGAGCAGAATTCGCTCAATCTTCGACACAACTTCGTCGGAGATCGATGACCTTCCGCTTCTTTGCTCATCGTGGATGTCTGTGCGTCCTTCGGAGAACTCCCTACACCATTTGCGGACGTGTTGAACGCTGATACAAGCTTCCCCATAAACTTCACACAACTGCCTATGAATATCAACCGGTCGTAACTTTTTAGCGTGCCAAAATCGGATTACCGCACGAACTTCGCACCTGGCGGTGACGGTGATCGGGGGTTCCATCGCGGATGGCTGTCAGGCCGGCACTGAACGTCGCAGCGAGTACTACCAAGGCGGGATCTAGAGTGGGGGAATCAGCGCACACGGCGGTGTTGCCGGATTTCGCCTAGCATCTCGCGCGGCCTGTTTACAGCGTTGGGAACCTTATTTCTTACACAACCCTCGTATTTAACAGACAGATTACATTCAATATTATTGATTAAAAAATATTAAAATTTTGTTATTCCTATTAATCTTTTTTTTTATTGAAACAATTTACAATACATCCAAATATAATTTTTTTCCTTAACAATAATTTCCCTAATATTTAATTTCACTTAAAAGTTATATTATCAGCACCTACATATATATATATATATATATATATATATATATATATATATATATATATATATATATATATATATATATATATATATATATATATATATATATATATATATATATATATATATATATATATATATATATATATATATATATATATATATATATATATATATATATATATATATATATATATATATATATCAGGGCCGGCCCTAGCTTTCTTGCCGCCGTAGGCAAACTCAAATGCCGTCGCACCCAAGCTTAAAGAAAACTATGTTAACCACGAAAATGACGTATAATTCAATTAAGACAATAATACTAATACAGATTTACGAAAAATTGTTTTATTGAAAAACAAAGTTGACATTTTTAACGAGCTAACGACAACGAACTTACAAACTAAAACTAGAACCTACTATTTTCAGGGATAATTTAAATATACTTTTAAAACAATGAACAAAACTAGAACAATAATATGCCAAGTCTAAATTAAAGTAATTTTTTTCGAAGTTTCATTTCTGCAAAATCGCGAATAATTTCTTTTAGATCTAATTTACTACTCAATTCATGTTCAGTGACCAACATTGCTAACCCATTAAGACGACTTTGTGTAGTCATAGTACTTAAATAATGTTTTATTATTTTTAATTTGGAAAAAAGGTCTTTCGCCGTAGCAACAGCAGCGTTAACAGAATTCTTAGAGCAATGCTCAAATTTGGCCCAATTTTAAGGAAAGTAATGAATTTTAGAACGTCAACTGGACCTTCTTTCTTAGTTAAAAGTGAAGAAACAAGGCCTATTTCGTCAGCCAGATCTAAAGCGTTAAGATCGGACGAATCACTATCTGTCAACACGTTTTCGAGATCTTTACAATGTGCCATTAATTCATTTATACACATGTCTTTAAGTTTATAAACATCATATAAAAATTCAAGAGTCATTATGACTATTCAGTAGGTTGAATTTCAGCTCCAATGCACTGATCGCCTGATCTATAATAAAGAAAAAAAATTCTATTTTATATTTTTGTTTTGGATCTTGTATCGGTTCGTCTAAACTTTCATATGAAAAATTTCGTTTTGTAGTCCGAACACGATGACATGATGTAGTTAATTCAAAGTTTTTTTCTACGTCGATTTCGCTGGCTAAATTTTCAGCTTCTAAGATAATGTCGTCAGAAGATTCATCCGATCTTAATTCTTTAAAAAAAATTAATGAACTATTTAATAAATTAGTCGCTTGGGATGAATTACAATTTTTGGATTGAAGTAGCTTACTTATCGGATTAATACGATTCAAAATTTTATACCAAATAACGATTGAACATAAAAACTTAAATTATTTTTATTGTGGTCAATAAACTGCTGGCCTCATCTTGAATCATATTATCTATTTCGGCATTCTCATAAATACTTAATCAAGCATCATGAATATCTCCTATTTGAAAACGTAGAGGTTTTAGGGAATCTATACGACTTTCCCAACGAGTGTCGCTTAATGGTTTCAATGTAAGAGTATTGAGGTATTTTCTTAATATGGCCCACCGAAAAGTCAGTGAGGCAAAATATGTACATAGCTTTTGAACCATATTAAAAAAGTTCGCTGCCTCCTAAGAAGATTTTGCCATATCGTTAATTACTAAGTTTAAGGAATGACTGCTGCAAGGTACGTAAAATGCTCTAGGGTTTAAAGTTTTAATTTTTGATTGTACTCCCGATTTGTCGCCTCTCATATTTGAACCATTGTCGTAACCTTGACCTCTCACATTTTTCACTTTCAATCCATTTTTCCCTAACTCTTCCAATAAAACTTGAGATAATTCCTGACTAGTAGATCTCTCAGTAGGAAAAAAAAACCCAAAAAATATTTATTAATTATACATTCAAATCTCGATTCTGATTGATCAATAGAAACAAATGTCATTTGTTCAACCTTACTCGCATCGGGAGTGCAATCAAGAATAACCGTATAATATTTCGCTTTTTGAACTTTTTTTATTATACGAGGCTGGTTTGAAAAGTCCGTGCAAAGTCCGAGAGATGGTACCACCGGCGCGTATCGAGGTCATGTTTAGTTAGTAGCATCTCTTGAATGAACGCACACCAAGTTTCAGCCATATTGGTCTATTTCTTTGTGTTTGGCATTCGTGTGAATCAAGGAAGTCGAGTGATTTTCAAGAAATGGACGAAAAAGAATTTCGTGTGGTGATTAAACATTACTTTATGAAAGGCAAAACGCCTCAGGAGACTAAAGAGAAGCTTGATAAACATTATGGTGACTCTGCACCTTCGATTAGAACAGTTTATAAGTGGTTTCAAAATTTTCGGACTGGCCATATGGGCACAAGTGACGCTGAACGTTCTGGACGGCCTGTGGAGGTTACGACTCCAGAAATCATTGATCAAATCCATGATATGGTGATGGATGACAGAAGAGTTAAGGTGCGTGAGATTGCTAGTGCTGTGGGCATCTCGACTGAACGGGTACATAATATTTTGCATAAACATTTGGACATGAGAAAGCTATCCGGAAGATGGGTGCCGCGATTGCTCACGCTTGACCAAAAACGGAATCGTGTGAAGTGTTGCAAGGATGGTTTGCAGCTGTTCCAGAAGAATCTGGAGGACTTTAAGCGTCGTTTCGTCACTGTGGATGAAACATGGATACGTTTCTATACTCCTGAGACCAAACAACAATCTAAACAATGGGTTACCAAGGGGAATCTGCACCAAAAAAGGCGAAGACCGTTCCTTCGGCCGGAAAGGTTATGGCGACTGTCTTTTGGGATTCGCAAAGGATAATCCTCATCGACTATCTGGAAAAGGGTTGGCCCATAAGAATGTCCTTTTCCATCACGACAACGCACACCAGCACACACCTCAGCAGTTATGGTCGCAAAATTAATGGAAATAGGATTCCAACTCGTTTCACATCCCCCCTATTCTCCAGACTTGGCTCCCTCGGACTACTATTTGTTCCCCAATTTGAAGAAATGGCTGGCGGGACAAAGATTTTATTCAAACGAGGAGGTGATTGCAGACACTAATGGATATTTTGCAGACTTGGACAAATCCTATTATTCGGAAGGGATTAACAAACTAGAACATCGTTGGACGAAGTGTATAAGCCTAAAAGGAGACTATGTCGAAAAATAAAAAAGGTTTACCCCAAACACATAAGTAGTTTTTATTTCTGCACGGACTTTTCAAACCAGCCTCGTATAAGATTTTATGTTATCATGTAATAATCCAATAATTTCATTCTGGATATTTTTCCCCAAGTATGACACTCTATTTTCTTCATTGTTGAGGGTTCTACGAATGTGTTCCTCCATTTTCGGGTCAAATTCAGCTAGCAATTGAATTAACTTTAGGATATTTCCATTATTATGTTCATAAAGCTTGTCGCTTGTACCCCAGAATGCTAGAGAACTTTCTCCAAGCAATTTAATAACTGATATTATACATAAAATCACTTCATGCCAATATTTAATTTCAGCATTAATAAATGTCTGTGTAGCTGAATCTACTGTTTGACAGGTTTCCAACCTTCGTTTTAGCTCTGTCCATGATTTCAAATTATCTATATGAGTTTTTGAGTCTTCATGCTCTCTTCATATCTCACCAATATTTTTCCATTTTCTTTAATACTCATTTGAAAAGGAACTTAATTTTGAATAATCAAAAAGTGTGCAACAAGAACAGAACACGGAATCTTTAAACACAGAATATATTAGCCAATCTCTCGCGGACTTGTTCTCCATTTTTTAAAATCCTATGATAGTGGTTTTCACTAAATCTTCGATATGGATTTTGATTGTCAAACGGAAAATCGTAATTGAATAAAGGAGATAATGGACCTTTTCTAACTAAAAATATTCGATCTGGGTCGCTTATATAATCGGGCCATAATCCAGGGTCTGATGATAGAGTTAGGTTAAGGCTTCCTTCATTTCCTGTGGTAGAATCCATTGTCTCAAAACTTGTTGAATTCTGTTCCTGGCTGGAAGAACTCCCTCCCCCTCATCTTTATTATTGGTGTCGTCTTGATAATTCAAATCCAAATCAGAATTGACTATAGTGTTCAGATCCCGGCAACCGCTTGGCCCTTTTGTTTGGAACCACTTGCATCTTTTAAGAAGCTATGCAATGCTCCTGCCTGCTTTTGAAACTGGGTTTGCTTCTCCAATCTCTTTTTTTTATATTGACTACCAGATAGCCTTTTTCTTCCGTCAGACATTCTAAAACAAAACAAAATATTTAAGTATCTGATACCGTAATACGACAATATCCAAAGCCTAAAAATCGTCCTAACAGAGGGCGGAACCTAACCATAAAATTTACATTTAACAATAACGAATTTATTAGTACATGTACAAGGTATTATTATCGTAGAAAAATCTCAAGTACAAAGATTACAATACGAATCTAAAGCTTCTCTTACCTTTTAGCACTACTTTTCACATCCACTACACTTGTAATTAACTCAAACTGTATCACTACCACAACCAGACGTTGATGCATAAATAAAGCATTGTTTTAAATCTGACTCTCTCTTATACGTGAGTGAAAAAAGCTTGTTGAAACCTGTCTGCGGTGCCGGCACGGGCACATCTGACAATTTACGTATAGAAATAAGAAATACCCAGAGCTTCTGGGTATTTCTATAGACAGGAATAGACAGGCTTCTGTCTATACCTGTTGTATTTGATTTTACTACTCATTTATTTTCTAAATTTACCAGGTGTACACATCTTCGTACGAAGCGCTCCTCAGCAAGTGCGTGACCCATCGATGCAAACGAGTGGTAATCGTAAGGAGCCAAGTCTGGTGAGTAAGCCGCATGGGGTAGAACTTCTCAGTTGAGTGCTTCCAACATGTCGCGAACTGGTTTTGCCGTATGTGATGGAGCATTGTCATGAAGAAAAATGATTTTGTGTTGCCTCTTTCAAATCAATCAATTGTTGTTGGTAATAGCTCATAATAGACCACACCCCTCTGGTCCCACCTAACATAGAGCATCGTCTTTCTGCCAAAGCGATTCGGTCTTGCGGTCAATGTGGATGGTGTGCCTGGGTCTACCCATGATTTTTTTACGCTTGGGATTCTCAAAATAAATCCCCTATAACTATACGATGCAAAAACGACTTCCTTTTGTACCGAGCGAGCAAAATATCAAAAGTGTTTTTGCATTTGCATCTTCGTCCAACAATGCTTGCAATTCCACATCTTCGTATTTTTTTGGCGGTTTTCCACGTTCCTTGTCTGCGACATCGAAGTCACCACTTTTGAAACGCCGAAACCATTGTTCACACGTATCTTGCGATGGAGCATGTTCACCATAAGTTTCTCGAAGTAATCGGTATGATTCAACAGCAGTTTTCTTCAAATGAAAACAAAAAATTAATACTGTCCGCGAATGCTCTTTGTTCGGTATAAATTTTGACTTATTGAACACAATAACACAACACTATGCACACACTTTTCCAATTTATTACTCGTGCACGTCACTTGTTGATGACACAACAAAATGGCGCAGTGTCAAATCTTTATAGCACAAACTGCATTGGTGCACCATCTGTTGTCTGAAATCCGCATTTCATACTTGTACACCTGGTAAGTAATCGAAATATATTTTTGTGGGTTGTGTTTTTTTTTTTGCGCTCTTGTAGTTCAGGTAGAGCCGACCCTGTCTATATATATATATATATATATATATATATATATATATATATATATATATATATATATATATATATATATGTATATATATATATATACATATATATATATATATATATATATATATATATATATATACATATATATATACATATATGTATATATATATATATATATATATATATATATATATATATATATATATATATATATATATATATATATATAGCTCTATGTGCAGACTCAATAATAATATTTAAATATACTGAACATACGAATAGATATCAAAACAGCGCAAGCATACTCATGATTAAAAAAACACAAATAAACAAAATTAAAAATAAGTTACAGGCGATTAAAGCGTTTCAAGCAATGTAGATTAATATTACAATAAATGATCAAGCGAAAACATTTTACAACTCTGCAACTCCTTACTTTGTTCGGAAGCAAATTATACAATTTAGAAGCACAATAATTAGTATATTGTAGGTATAAGCCATTAAAACTTTTGGGTATTATTAGGTGTTTAATTTCCTTAGTTCATGTGTTTTAAATGTTATTAACAAACGGTTGTAAATTAGAAGGAACATCCTAATAAGGATTTTAGCCCCTATAAAATAATTATTGGTATTTTGAAAAATGTTTAAAAATACTTACAAATATATCTAAAAAACAACATTGGTAAGCGTGTTCTACCTGGTACCAATTAAATTTAAATAAGCTTAAGTTAAGTAAACAGTAAAACAACAATTTTTTCATTTACTGGTAAACTCCACATTTATTTTAATATATCAACATGTTTCGCTATTACTGTAGCTTTATAAAGATTAAATGAACAAGATCACTGTCTTTATTGGAAAATAAGATAGGCCAAGCTACTTACTTACAATTTTGAAAGTATAATTTCTAATAATGAATGTATGCTTATACCAACTTAAGCGGTAATTATAAATAAGGAATGTCTATCAATGAAAAACTAAAAAAGTGTAGATTTAAGTGCCTTTGCTCAAGTTTCTTCAAAGTTGAACAACTAAGATTGCATATGCCATAGGACTGAGGGGACAGCCGCCTCCCCTGGTATCTTTAAGACACACCCGCGGTCCTAGTTACCGATATAACTGATTTAATGAAGATTTTTTTTCCAACAAACCACTAAAACTAATTTAAAAAAAGTTTAACTGAAATAATATCGTCAATTTAATTTATATAATATTGTTCATAGTTTTCTTTGACCTCCTAGGGTATTGCCAGCATAGTTTTATTTTTAATACAAGATGTTTCATTAAAAAAATAATAATTCCAAGTATTTTAATTTGTTAGACTTTGTAATATAATTAAAATATATTAAGTTTTAAACGAGATAAAAATTCTTTATTATTTCTTTGTTGTCATGTTGAACTGTTCCCTGATTCCATCGAAACTATTGAATGTTCTCTATCTTCATTATACAGAACGTGATCGCTCGTATTCTTGAAAAAATGCATTTCGAGACATTTTTTGCCATCAATGTGTTCTCTGGTGTGCTAACAACAGCGTAATTACCTTAATAAGTTGTCCAATCGTCTCCTGCATCAATAATTGGCTGGCATCTTCGAGGCATGATGTCGATGAGATTTTCCGCATACTCTGCAAATTTTTCGAATCTCACGAGACAACTGAGTCAAAGTCCTCAGAGTCTTTCCACTGAGCTTTCTCTTTACAATGAACTAAGCATTTTTAATAGGGTTGGCGTTAGGCGATTGTGAGGGTCACTTTAGTGTCTTATCGTGGACCCAATTGAGCCCCTTAGCGACGTGATTTTCGCCCAGCAAAGGTTTCTTCAACGTGCTTCGAAATTTGACATTATCAGCACGAAGATGTTATCAAATGGTCTTATAGGATACATTCAAACCCGATTTTCTTAATTTTGCCGCTCCTTGATGCAGCGTCTATTTTAGGTCCCGTGAAAACAAAGACACGTTTACTCTTTCGACTTTCGAAGTGACTTCGCCTTCCGGGCCAAGTTATAGGAAGTCGTTGACATTTTTTCGTCTTGGTGAAAAAATTTCACACTTCTTTACAAACGATACCGAGTTTTAGCAACCGCGGAATGTGCCATTTTAGGCCCCTTCGGATGGGAACAAAAAAAGATTGCCTCGAACCGACTCGCAAACAAGTAACTCTTTTTGGATTTTACGTGATTTCGACGAAAGTTCGGAATCGACTGATACTTTTACTTAAATGCATCGTAGACAAAAGTTCCCTCTACCGATTTTTTATTGAATCGCTAGAATCACATTTATCAAAAATGAATTATCGCGGACACGTTCTTACTTGACAGACTGTAATGGATAGTTAAGGTAATTAGTAATAAATAAAATAACCAGTCAAGTGCAAGTTGAACTTGCACAATTAGTGTTCCGTAGGTTAATTGCTTTTAAAATAAAAAATGTTGTTACGGTGGTATAAAATGATCAGTGACTTCGCAAAATACACCCCAAATGAGTTTTCAACAAAATTTGTTTCCAATCTTTACTGAAAATTGATGACCTTGAAATTTTTAGATTTTTTTAGTGTTCCGTACGGAACACTTATAAGGTGACTTCGGTGTCTGTTTGTCTGTCCGTCTGTCTGTCTGTCACATCCGATTTTCTCCGAAATTACTTGTCATAGAAAGTTGAAATTTGGTAATAATATAGGAATTGATGGCCTCATCAAAGCCGTGTAGTTTTGAAAGTCAAATTTTGACTTAAGGGGTTAGTTTGGGGAGTGAAATCGGAAGTAAAAAAAAATTGTGTGGTGTCAAATGAAAGTTTCTGAAAACACGAGTTAAACATATATATATATATAATATAATACTGGCGCATACTTTTCTTTGTATTATTTTTTAAAAATCTCGAAAAATCGCTGTTTCCCCACCTTATCTCGAAAAGTACTGATCAAAATATCTTGAAAAAATTCTGGAAAATTCTCCAGGGAGTGTAGATTGAACGAAATTTATTACGAGTGCATTACCTTTAATAATTTATCTGGGATATAAAAAAAAAACAAAAATTTCAAGGTCATCAATTTTAAGTAAAGATTAGAAACAAACTTTGTTGAAAACTCATTTGGGGTGTGTTCTGTGAAATCACTGATCATTTATACCACCGTAACAATATTTTTTATTTTAAAAGCAATCAACGCGAAACACTAATTGTGCAACTTGCACTTGACCGGTTATTTTTATATACCAGATAAATTATTAAAGGTAATGCACTCGTGATAATTTTCGTTCCATCTACACCACCTGGAAAATATTCCAATATTTTTTCAAAAAATTTTGATCAGTACTTTTCGAGATAAGGTGGGGAGACAACGATTTTTTAAAAATAATACAAAGAAAAGTGTGCGCAAGTATTATATTATATATATATATATATATATATATATATATATATATATATATATATATATATATATATATATATATATATATATATATATATATGTATATATATATACTCTTGTTTTCACAAGCTTTTATTTGACACCATTCTCGATGACCTACTAAAAAAATTTTTTTTCACTTCCGATTTCACCCCCCCCTAAACTAACCCCTTAAGTCAAAATTTGACTTTTAAAACTACACGGCTTTAATGAGAGAGACAGAGAAAATCAGATCAGAAATGAGACAGACAGACAGACAGACAAACAAACACCGAAGTCATCTTATAAGTGTTCCGTACGGAACACTAAAAATGAATGGGATAAAAGAGCGATAGTACTATTTCATGTTGAGTTCGTTTGCATCAGATTTTACAAATTTAATTTAGTCTTTTAAATTTCTAAATTTGTTTACTACACTAAATATATTCATGCTTATCTTAATACTTATGGTATTTTAGTACTGTGTTAGTGTTGTAACAATCAGTTTATTTTTATTTCTGTCGTTAACCGTTTCTGATAATCTAAATATAAAATAATTCTTTTTTAGGGTAATTGTTATAATATTGATTGTCGGACTTCTGATAGTTATTAAGTTGTGGACTCATATGCAGCAAAAAAAGATCGGAATTTATCCGTGTAAGGAAATATACGAGGTGTGGCAAGAAAATAACCTGACTGAATTTACAAAACTTTTTATTTTTGAACTTTGACATTAAAACATTGTTGGATGCAGTGCTGAAAGTCGTTTTCTAACAGATTCATCACGACCTCCGTCCCATTTTGTCTTCACTGCATTAACGGACTCAAAAGAGGTTCCGTTCAACGCACTTTTCACTTTGGGAAACAATGGAAAGTCACATGAAGCAAGGTCAGGACAGTAGGGCGGTTGCTCCAACACGGGGATTCCATGTTTCCCTAAAAACTCGTTGATTGAAAGAGCATTGTGCGCTGGTGAATTGTCTTAGTGGAGGATCCAAGACCGATTCTTCCACATTTCAGGTCTTCTCCTTCTGATACGTTCACGGAAGGTAATCAGAACCTGTCTATAGTAAAGTTGATTTATGGTTTGACCTTTAGAAACCCAATCAATGTGAACAATCCCAAGTATGTTAAAAAAAATTACCATCATTGCTTTAAATTTTAATTTACTCATCTGGGCGTTTTCTTGTCTCGGCGAGTTTGGGCTTTTTCAGTGCATGTATTGGCGCTTAGTTTTAGGGTTGTACGGGAAATATCATACTTCATCACATATTATTACCCTTCCTAAAACGTTAGGGTCAAATTCAATGTTATTTACGGATCAGCAGAAAAGATTTTCGGTACCAACTTTGAACACACTTTGCTCATGTTAAAACTGTAGTGTTAAATTTGCCGAACACTTTTGTTGTCAATATTTAATAATTCAGTTACAGCTCTAATACTTAGACGTCGATTTTCTCCTATGATTTTACCGACTTTTTTAATGTTATCGTCTGTTTTTTGCCGTTCGTGGATGCCCAGTGAGAAGATGGTCTGTGACGTCTTTTCTGCCATATGTTTTTTTTTCTGCCATCTTTGAATTGTTGTACTCACCCGAAAACTTGAGTTCCTGATAAGCAATCGTCACCATACACTTCGTGAAGCACACTGAATAATAAATTTTTGTAGCAGACTTTCCAAATTTAACGAGAAATTTCACGTTAACTCGTTGCTCAACATTGACACTAGGCATTTTTCTGACGCAGAGCAAATACACGATCCGATTTAAACTAGTGCTGCAGCCGAATTGGAAATTGCACGGTTATCAAAATAGTGGAATAGGTAGTGGGAGTATTCAAACTCAACACCCCACCATTGCCAACCACACGACACTATTATTACCGGCGTAACAAAATCAGTCCAGTTATTTTCTAGCTATACCTCGTACATATGACTATTCAGTTATATGTACAGTGGACAATTCCATGATGAGTCTACAAAAATCAGTGCTCATGCAAATATCCGCTAAATAAAGACCTGGAAGAAATTCTATCTTATAACAGTAATCAAGTAGAATTTAACTCTAGAAAAATCTAGGCAGCAATCTAAGAACTTAACGTGGCTGACCCCGACATATTTATGTCAGAACACTCCATTCTTCTAGAATAGTCACTTAATTTGCTGGGCATTAATTTGGCAGCAGATATATCTTGATATGAACATGTTGCATGCATAGCAAAAAGAGCTTCTCAGAAGCTGGGAATTGTTTCGAACTAGAAAGCTTTACACTTTACAGCAACTGTTATTTCTGTACAAAGCTCAAATTCGACCAACGATGGAATACTGCTTCCATGTTTGGGGTTCTGCTCCCAAACATATACTGCACTTATTGAATTCTATTCAGAAGAGGGCTATTCGTCTGACTGAAGACTCAGAACTCACCAGTAACCTTGATTCCTAGAAATATCGAAGAACAGTTGGCGACTTGAGTGTATTCTACAATAGTGCAGTAAAAAAAGCATTTGAAATTGTACAGTTTAGATACCGCAATATTATGATTTTAATAACTGGATTGTTTCACCTCTTTTAAATATATTTCAATAAATACCGTACTTAATTAATTTGTTACCTATAATATCAAGTCTTTATGATAGTATAATTAGGGATTTCCAACATTATTGTATTTTACCTGTAGGGATCTGTAGGGATAAAGCGACAGTGATAGCGAAACATGTTGATATGTTAAAATAAATGTGGAGTTTACCAGTAAACAAAAATTGTTTTACTGTTCACTTAACTTAAGCATTATGATTTTATCCTCTTTAGGGTATCACTAGGAGTATTGTCTTGAGTTTTGGACCTCGAAAAACTTATGCTCTTTTGTTTATAAACAACTGAAGTTTTCAAAACGCGTTTTTTGAGTTTAAAATGCGAGTAACTCCGGTTATATATGTCGGATCGAAACAAAAAGAACCAAACTCTTCGTAATGAAAGTTCCAACAACCCGTCATTAGTTTTAAGTTGCTCAAATGTGAACGTAATCTACAAAATTGAAAAAAACCGGCAAAAACCTGTTTTTTTTTTCATTTTATTGCACAGGTCGACTAGTGAATCGATTAGCTTGAAACTTTCACAAAATATGCCTTTTATTGTAGCAAAAATATCCTGAAATTTTGGTTCAAAGATATTGAGCCCAGTGGACACAATTGAATTGTATTACCCGCCATTTTATGCCATTTGGTCTAAAATGGACTTATTTTTTCAAAATTTAGATCTTGGCACCAGTTTTCTGTGGCTTTTAAAAAAAAAATTGTGGAGTCATTTTAACCGTTTTTTTTTTACGTTTATTTATTACTCAAATAATGACAAATGTTTTTCGGTCATTTTCAAAAAAAAAAAAATTTTTTAAATCTGATAGAGAATCGAGAGACTTTTATTAAAAAAAAATCGTTTTCGTTAACAATTTTTTTTTCAAAAAGTCAATTGTTTTTAATGGCATCGGAAAGCTGACGTCGAGACCTAAATTTTGAAAAAAAAGATCCATTTAGCCATTAGAGTAAATGGCTTAAAATGGCGGGCAATTTAAATTTTAAATAACAAATTTAATTGTGTCCACTAGGTTTATTATTTTTGTACCAAAATTTCAGGGTATTTTTGCTATAACAAAAGGCATATTTTCTGAACGTTTCAAGCCGATTGGTTCACTTAGTCGACCTGTATAATAAAATGAAAAAAAAAAAACAGAATTTTGCCTGTTTTTTCAATTTTGTAGGTTATTTACACATTTAAGCGATTTAAGACCAACGAGGATTTGTTGGAAATTTCATTACGAATAGTTTAGTTTTTTGTTTGTCTCGATCCGACTGATATAACCGGAGATATTCACATTTTAAGCTCAAAAGACGCATTTTGAAAACTTCAGTTGTTTATAATCAAGTTTTTCGAGGTCCAAAACTCAGGACAATACTCCTGGTAATACCTCAGAGAGGATAAAATCATAAATTGCTGTATCTAAACTACGCCTAGCTCATCATTATTTTGACCTTTTTTTTTACTGCACTACAAATATTTTCGTGGAAAGTGGTAGATGGATGTAGTCCGCTTAATTCCGCACAGGGTGGTGCATGTTAAGAATACACGTCACGCTAATCTGTCACATCCGTATGAGGTTCAGCTTGTCACTCCTTACACAATCCTTTTTAAGCAGTGGATTATATGGAGACCTTCAGTTCATTGGAATAATTTGCCCAGTACTGTGTTTTCCTCCTAGTATAATAAGACGAATGTGAATCGCTTTTTCCGCGCACGAGTTGCTTGCACGCTTTAGGGATCAATATAGTCTCCTTCAATAGCGATACAATCAGTCCAACGCTTTTCTAACATTCCTATGCCTTTCTTGTAGAAGGATTTGTCTTTGTCTTCAAAATAGGCCTCAGTTTCGGCGATAACTTCTTCACTGAAGCCAAGTCTCTTTCCCGCGAGCATATTTTTGAAGTCTGCGAATAGATAATAGTCCTTGGGGGCCAAATCTGGAGAATACAGTGGATGAGGAAACAATTCGAACTTCAATTCATGCAATTTTGCCATCGTAACCATTGTGACTTGTGAAATGGTGCATTGCCTTGGTGAAAGAGCAGTTTTATCTTGTTCTTTTGGGGCCGTTTCTGTGCGATTTCTGCCTTCAAATGCACCAATAAGTTTATATAATATTCGCTTATTTATTTATTTTAATCAAACGGGCAAAGCCCAATCAGTTACAGTAGTACCTATAATTGAATACAGTATACAGCTATAACCTAAAAATTAAAAGTAGAAAGAGGCCTTTCCCGAAGTATATATAAAAAAACAACAACAAACAACGCTAAAAAGACACGTTTAAAAAGAAAAAAATATTAAAATTTTAAAAAACTAGGCATTCACATTTAAAACTTATAGTTAAACACACATATTGTAGCTGATAGCACTTCCACACCCCTTAAAGATTGTCCAACTTTAAGAATTTTTTTAAAGTATATAGTGATACGTGAAATAAATCTATATTTGCCAAATTGCAGTTCATCATTATTCTATTAATACCACCATATTGACTATGCACGGTTCTATGCTGACGAAGCTCAAAATATCTTTGCTCTCGAAGTGATCTCGGTGGCACATGAAAATTAAGTATAGAAAGTAATTCCGGGGAGCTGCACATCCCATGCAACGATTTATAGGCCAGTATGACATATGCCTTCCTTCGAGTTTTTAACGATTGAATAAGAAGGCAATTTTCAAGTTGATTATAATCAACTGAATCCACCACTATATGTCTCTTAAAGGCTATGTATTTGAGAAGTTTGTTCTGAACTCCATCAAGCATTTTCTGATGCGATAAGAAGTAGGGCGACCACACACTAGAACAGTTTTTCCAAGTGTGGTCTCACCAGCGAGGTATTTAAAATTGTATGGCTTTTACATTACTAAAATCAACTGTATGCCTCTTAATGAAGCCTAATATTCGCATCGCTTTGTTTCTGCAAACTTCTATGTGTGGGAGAAAAAAAAGTTTACTATCAAAAATTAAACCAAGATCTCTAATCACATCAACATTTTCCAAACCAAAATATTTATTTATTACAACATTGTGCAACCTACTAAATTGAATATATTTACATTTTGGGATGTTTTGAGATAAATTATTGTTTGTGCACCACGCAAAAAAATCTGTTGAGATCACTTTGTAACCTTAAGGCTGAATCAGAATCCAAAATATTCGTTTATATATAATATTGTTTTTGGTCCGCTGTGAGCACCCATTTCGAACAGAGCTTTCTCATGCACAAATGTTCATGCAAAACATGACGAACACGTTGTTTTGATATCTTTAAAGTGTCCGCTATCTCACGCAATTTCACTTTACGGTCATCCAAAACAATTTTGTCGATTTTTTTTATGTTTTCCGGTGTAACCACCTCATGTATCAGAACGACCACGTTTAAATTCAGCATGTCAGTAAATGATGAGCGATTTTCCATGAGCAGAGTCCCCGTAACACTTATTAAGCCATTGTTTTGCTTGAACGGTATTTTTTCCCATCAAAAAACAGTATTTAATCAACACACGAAATTCGATTTTTTCCACTGTTTTGAAAATATCAAACGTAGCGTCACTAAAATTACAGATTTGTAAACTAATCGTCGAAAGGTCATGAAATTTTGACACATATCGTTTGAAGTTTGGTAGTTCCTAAAAAGCATATGAAGTTTTTGAAGGGGACGACATCTATGTGTCAGACAAAAAACCTTTCAGCCTACATGTTATATGTCATTTAGTGTAATTATAAAACCAAAATCGCATTTATTTTGTTTACCTCACTATATAGGTACCCAATAAATGGAATTAGTCTGAATGCTACCTATGATCATATGATAGATGTATCATTATGATATTACGTCAGACAATAGAACAAATTAGTTTTAATAAGTAGGTAAGAACAAGTCAAAATACCATATTAAAGGTTAATAACAAATACAACACAGCAACAAACTAAAACAGGTATTTTAGAATATTCTACATCACATGATAATAACATCTCAAGGTTATTCCTATGCGCTATAAATTTAGTTAAAATATAATCACCTTGTTAAATGTTTAAAACGTTTTTTTTTCTTCTATAACATGTTTTTTAAGACCTACTAAAATTTGGTGTCAAATAAAGCATATGTAATGATATTCTTGCATTATTAATTTTTTCTCATCATGAATTACTCATAAGTTTTTTAAAAATAAGAATTTTAGCTTTGTTGTCCATTGACACTTGCCTGTATAACTGGTATATGCTTTTTATACGAGGGCCGCCTTTTAAGTTTTTACAAACGACCATTAGTTGACGCTATTTAGATATAACGTCAGCATCGTTTTAAAATTCGACATTTGTTATTGTTAAAACAGTTGCAGCTCAGAAATTGACCAAGTAGATTGTTTACAGTAAGTGTAAAAAAAAACAGTTTTGTGAACAAATGGAAATTTCACGTGAAGATTTTCGTTGGATAATTTTTTATGATTTTAGTAAAGGTCTAACTCAATAATAGTGCCTCGAATCGGTTCGTTCAATTTTGGTAATGAATCACCATCAGAAAAGACTGTTTACAATTGGTTTGCAGAATTTTGTCATGGAGGTGCTTCGATAAATTTCGTGAAGGTCGACCAAAATCGGTTGTTGTTCCAAAAAACATCGGTGTTGTGCGCAAAATGATTGAAGAGGATCGGCATGTGCGGCATACTTAGGCCTATCGAAGACTGCAGTACATTCGCTTTTGCATGAACATTTAGCTGTGAAAAAGATCTGTTTCCGATGGATTTCGCATAATTTGACTGAAACTTAAAAACAGGCTCCTGTCAATTGGTGGAAAAAACTCGACCGAACAAGCAAAATGCGCTTGTTTCTTTGGTTATACTGGACATGTTGCAACCATTGTTTTAGAGGATCGAAGAACAGTTAATGCTGAATGGTATACAACAATTTGTTTGCCAGAAGTCATCGATGAAATCAGGAAAAATAACTGAAAACGTCGCATCATTCTTCATCTTGACAATACCAGCTCTCACACAGCACGTCAAACAATTGATTATTTGACGGAAAAAATATCGACTTAATATCTCATTGCCCGTATTCACCTGATTTATCGCCTAACAATTTCTTTTTGTTCCTGAATGTCAAGAAAAAGCGTAGACAGCGATTTTCATCACCTCAAGAAGCTGCTGAATACCAGGTACCAACTTTAAACTGGAAAAAATGTTCCGATAATGGGCTTGAACGACTGCAAAAGTTTATAAATCTTAAAGGCGAATATTTTGAGAAATAATAGAATGATTTGTAACACAATTTTTTTTTCTTTCATTGTTTTTGTAAAAACTTAGAAGGTAGCCCTTGTATGTATAGCAGGGTTTTTAAACGTTTTAATCAGATTACAGGACCTATTTGTCAGTTAAATCGCTATCATCGCGACCTTAATTGTCAGATACGTAAATAAATAAAAGTGCGTTTCCTTCTGTTTTTCTAAGATTAACGGAAATATTGCTAGGAACAGTTGTATGAAAACAAAAACAAAATTTTATATTTAGAAATTTCGTTTCGTTACTGTGGCTATATACTACTTGGGGTGAAAAGTCCCGAGACCTTTGAAGAAAAAGCAGCGTTTCTGCCGAAAATCGATTTTATCGTTGAACATACAATCCGTCTAGTGAGAACGTGTCAGCGATAATTCATTTTTGGTAGATGCGATTCTAGCGATTCAACAAAAAATCGTAATCGTAAAAGTATCAGTCGATTCCGAAATTTCGTCGAAATCACGTAAAATCTAAAATGTGTCACATTTACTCGTCGGTTTGAGGCAGTGTTTCTTTGTTCCCATCCAAGGGGGCTTAAATTGCTGCGCTAAATATATTAAAAAGTCGGTCCTTTGTATCATTTCAACGAGACGAAAAATGTCGACAACTTGCCAAAACGGGGCTCGGTAGGCAACGTCACTCCGAAAGTCAAAAAACGAATAGTGTCTTTGTTTCCACGAGACCCGAAATTGACGCTGCGTCAAGGAGCGGCAAAATTAAGAAAATCGGGTTTGAATGTGGCCTATAAGACCATTCGACAACATATTCGTACCCATGATGTCAAATTCCGAAGCACGTTGAAGATACCTTTGTTGGATGAACATCATGAACGCTGACCCTATTGAAAATGTTTGGTCCCTTGTAAAGAAAAAGCTTAGAGGAAAGACTCTGAGGACTTTGACCAAGTTGTTTTGCGAGATTCGAAAAATTTGCAGAGCATACAGAAAATCTCGTCCACAGCATGCCTCGAAGATGCCAGGCGATTATTGATGCAGGAGGCCATTGGACAACTTACGAAGGTAATTGCACCGTTGTTAGCACACCAAGGAATATATTGATTGGAAAGAGGAAATAATCGTTGCGGCCAGATCTGGTGAATACGGTAGATGAGGAAGCAATTCATAGCCCAATTGGTCGAATATCACAATCGTCATGAGTTGAGAGCTAGTGCATTATCTTGGAGAAACAACGCGTTTTTCTTCGCTAAATGGGCTCAAGAACATTTTTAGTTTCTGTTTTTTATCACGCATGTGTCCTCTATTACACTAACAACATGTCTGCCAACGCGGTCGCAGGTTGTATTTACATCTGGTTTTCAAGGAGAATTTTTTTTTAAACCAGCTCCGAAATTCATTATTAATAATTTTCTAATAAGTAAATGACTCGTTTGACGTTATAATTGAAAATAATTATAAAAAAGATGTCAAGAGGAAGTTTTTGCTATGTGCGTGTGTTTTATGGTGCTTGTAAAAATATATGTGGTATCTCCAAAGGAGTTAGGTTTTTTAGATGTCCCTAAGATTCTAAAAGGTAATTTATTCATAATTTTTTATTTCTGTTATGCAATGTCTATAATATACATAAAATGCAACGTCTCTCTGTCTGTCAGTTAATGCGCTTATCACTCGAGAGCCACTTATAAGATTTACGTGTTTTTTTTTTTTAAACATACATATGTTCTCTAGCCAGGTTATAGAACATATTTAATTACATTAGGTAACATAAGGAATAAGAAGTGACGATAATAGTGAATTACGTCGGAAAAAAGTTTGTTCTCTAGCCAGGTTATCTTTAATATTCTATAATATATAAAATGTAACGTCTCTCTGTCTGTCTATCTCTCCGTTAGTACGTGGATTTATGTGCTTTTTTTAAAAAAACATACATATGTTCCCTGGTCAGGTTACAGGATATATTGTATTGGGTTAGGTAACATAAGGAATGAGCAGTGACGATAATAGTGAATCAAGTCGGAAAAAGTTTGCTGCTAGCGCGTTCGCTTGCTATACACTGTCTAAACCATTAAATATGGAACAATATCATGTAGCAAAGAATATAATATATATAAAATGCAATGTCTCTCTGTCTGTCTGTTCGTTAGTACGCTTATCACTCGAAAACCACTTATCCGATACGTGTTTTTTTTTATTCATACATATGTTCTCTTTCTAGGTTATATAATAATAATCTACAATATATATGAAATGTAACGTCTCTCTGTCTATCTGTTCATTAGTGCGTTTACGTGTTGTTTTAAGATTTATACATATGTTCTCTGGCCAGGTTATAGGATATATTTTATTACGTTAGATAATATAAGAAATAAGCAGTGACGGTCATAGTCGGAAAAAAGTTTGCTGCTAGCACACTCTCTTGCAATACGGTGGCTAAACCGTTAAATATGGAACAATATCATGTAACAAAGAATACAATATATATATAAAAAATGCAATGTCTCTCTGTCTGTCTGTCCGTTAGTGTGCTTATCATTGGAGAACCACTTATCCGATTTACGTGTTTTTTTCTTTTTAATTCTTAAAAAAAATCTATAATATATGTCAAAACGGAGCGTCTATGTGTCTGTCCATTAGTGAGCTTAGCCCTCAAGAACCACTTATCCGATTTACGTGTTTTTTTTTATAAAATAAACATATGTATTTTAGATTTATACATATGTTCTCTGACCAGGTTATAGGATATATTTTATTACGTTAGGTAATATAAAGAATAAGCAGTGACGATAATAGTGAATCAAGACCACGCGAGCGGAGCCGCGGGCACGGCTGGTAATCATATATTTTATTTTGTTTGTATTGAGTCTTAAAACGAAATTGTATACAAATGTCAGTTATTTTATCCATAAATTTTTATAGATCTTTTCCGTTATTAGTGATAATGTATCATCGGCGTATCTGTTGTTATTTACGTTAACGCCATTGATGTTGATTCCTTCACCGGTACTAGTGAGTGCTTCATTAAATATCACCTCCGAATAGAGGTTGAACAAGGACGATTTCATACAACCCTGACGTACTCCCCGCTTAATTTGAATTTCATTCGTACAGTTGATGCTCCAACTATACTTCAGCTATCTGTTGATCTGTTGCTAGTACAAACTAATGATGATACGAATGTCTTTGTCGTCTATAATATATATATATATATATATATATATATATATATATATATATATATATATATATATATATATATATATGCGGATTCGTCAGAGTACAGCGTCTTACAGTAAGACATCGACAAATATGTCAGGTATCCTTTAAATGATAATCGTGAAGTCCCACTGTTTAGAAAGAACTGTGATTTTTCTTAGAAATTACTAAAATAATCAATATATGTAATGGAGCAATATAAAATTGATGACCAGTGAGTAGGGGAAAAGATGATGGATGAAGAAAATATACAACAGAATGTCTCAGGATGGATTTGACGAATAAGAGAACAGGGGGTAAACTGCTGAAGTATGAGCTTTTGTCTGTTTTCAGTTATTTTACATTAATCACATATGCCTAAGGGGATCTCTCGAAAAGCGCTGCCTGCTTTTAAGTGTTGACGATGTCAACCACTCTGTCGGCTTGAAAGTTGCTGTCTCAGCTTTCTGTGGAATATTAGGTATGTGTATTTATTTATTACAATTCGTTGTATCCTACCGTCGTGTTCCGTAGCTTCATGGATAAGTACCAGTAAATTCTATTCTCTTTTTTGTCGATTCTAGCCTGACTGACAAGCCATGATACTGCGAAAACGCGTCTCGGGATGGATTTTATGAATAAGAGAACAGTGGGTAAACTGCTGAAATATGGACTTTTGTCCGTTTTCAGTTATTTAATATTAATCAAAAAATTGTGATTTTTAAAACTTATAATGGGCTTAGGAATTCCAAAACTCCCTGTCTCCCGTTTTTTAAAATTAATCAACCCCTTGGGCTAATATTTACCCACCGAAGTGACCATCAAAAGAAAGTTATTAGTAGGTTGTTACACCATTGTGTCAAGAAATGCAAGTATCTTAATTTTATACAAATATGAAAATTTATTTAATTTTATTGTCTACCTTTAACTGGAGTGGCAATTTCGACACTTGGTTGATTAATGGTGATTATTATAGTCAGAAGATAAACCTTGTAGTTTATAAAATTGTTATTTTTAACTAGATAGTATTAAAGTCCCTGGGCTCTAAGGCCTCCATCATTGGGAACTGAGATCAATTCTGATAAAAGACAAATTCCAAAGTTACGTTTAAATCGGGATCTAGGATATTGGACATTGACTGCACTAATCGATGAACTTTAATTCCTCAAAAATTGATTATAAGGAGTATATATTACTGTAGTTGTTGATGTACTAAATTATTATTCAAGTTTAAATCTATTAGGTTGTAAATATCTACTATTAGTACAGTAAAAAAAGGTCAAAATAATGATGAGATAGGCATAGTTTCGATACAGCAATATTAATATTTTATCTTCTCTGGGATATCACCAGGAATATTTTCCTGAGTTTTGGACATCGAAAAACTTGGGCTCTTTTGTTTATCAACAATTTAAGTTTTCAAAACGCATTTTTTGAGTTTAAAATTTGATTAATTCCGGTTATATAAGTCGGATCGAGACAAACAAAAACTAAACTCTTCGTAATGAAATTTCCAATAGATCCTCGTTGGTTTTAAATCAATCAAAGGTGTACATAACTTACAAAATTGAATAAACAGGCTAAAATCTTTTTTTTTTTTTTCATTTTATTGTATAGGTCGACTAAGTGAACCGATCGGCTTGAAACTTTCAGAAAATATGTCTTTTGTTATAGCAAAAATATTCCGAAATTTTGATGCAAAAATATCGAACCCAGTCGTAGTTTTCGTGAAGTGTTTGAAAATGTAGTTGTACTACGATATCGCGTAAAGTCTTTACAAAAAAAATATTTTAGTGTCAGTTAACAAAGTAATTAAGAACTTTTATTGTTAAAATGTACTGTCACAAAGTAACGGACAAATTAATCAACTCTTTAATGAAATATGTGTCGTAGTTTACGACATTGTGTAGTATCAAAACGATACCTACATATATAGTATGACAGCGATATGTACAGTGTATTTTAAGTTTGCCAAATGTAGTCTATATAAAAGTTTTCAAAAAAACTGTTTAAAGAAAAACAAACTTTAGTGTACGCGCGTTAGGCGTTAAAGAAAGGTATTTAAAAGTATCACAACTCCTTTAGCATCTAAGGCCTACAATGTTTATCGTATCAAAATAATTCTTATTGAAGAAAAAATTCTAAACAGTACCTTAAAGGAGGCATATGTTAATAGTACCCGGAGTTTGTAAGTGTTAGCCAAGCAAAGTTAAAAATCAAACTTCAACGGACCACATTTTTTGTTTCCACCATTTCTATAGAAGATATCTGGGGAAATGATTTACTTTA